>CM077025.1:44642228-45302853 GCA_039090855.1 Macrothele yani | reverse complement strand
AAGCAAAAACAACAAGTTAGTAAAATCATACAATGCATTGATTACACTGGGGAACAATTTTGAAAATTTTTTTTTGTTGACTTCGTTTTTCAGCTGACTTTGACTGAAATAGGCATGCTGACTTTGTAACGGCAGCAAGTTTTCTTCCATCACGTCAGGTTTTTTCTCTATCGCTTATCTGCATGCGATTACTGTAGCTGGGATGGAGGAGAGCACTAGTGTTCTCCTATTGGCCGAAAACAAAGCACCTCCATCGAGTGGGGAGGGAGGGGTGGAGGACGACCTTGTGGACCAGCGAAAGGTTGTTAGTTATCTGGGCTATTCAGTTACACGCACGCCAGCGTGATGAGAGGTTGTGTGCCGCTCTATAAAAATTGAAATTCACTGTTAGCTATTTTTCATAACTTGCTTAGCAAATTTTATTATTTTACAAACACGTATTTAATTTATGATAAATGCCTCTTCTGTTTCTCGTCGGAAGTGCATAAACAACCGTGATTCATTTTGTTATATCTGTTGAAGTTTCACGATTCCCAGTCAAAGGGCGACCATCAGCGCATTTGTAAAGCAAGCGTAATTTATATATTTCAAAGTTAAACTGTGTGATCAGGATAAGTCATAATCCCCTCATAAGGTTTGCAAGCAGTGTATGGAGAGTTTACGGATGTGGACGAAGGGAACACGTGATAAGATGCCATTTGGAATACCTATGATTTGGCGAGAGCCAATAGATCATGTAATTGACTGTTGTTTTTGCATAGTGAAAACATCAGGATATAACAAGAAAAATAAATGTAACATAAAGTATCCTAGTCTAATATCAGCTATACGCCCACAGCCTCATTCAGCTGAAATCCCAGTGCCAGTTTTCGTTACACTACCCTCTCTTGAAGAACATGATTATGGTGATGAAGTGTGTTACAATAGTTATGCCGATTTTGTAATTGAAGATGACTCTGTTCGTAAGGGATTTGATCAGCATGAGTTGAGTGATTTGGCACGTGATGTGGGACTGTCAAAGAAGGCTTCAGAACTCCTAGCATCAAGACTGCGTGAGAAAAACCTGCTTGAAAAAGGAACGAAAGTATCTTACTTTCGAAAGAGAAAGTGAATTTCTGCAGTACTTTAGAAGTGCTAGTGGCTTTGTATATTGCCATAACATACGAGGTTTAATGGAGGAATTGGGAATTGCAAAGTGTAACGCAACCGAATAGCGAATGTTCATCGATAGCTCAAAGCGGAG
Source organism: Macrothele yani (assembly GCA_039090855.1). Lineage (NCBI taxonomy): Eukaryota > Metazoa > Arthropoda > Arachnida > Araneae > Macrothelidae > Macrothele > Macrothele yani. The sequence goes on along the minus strand of CM077025.1, from coordinate 45,301,610 downwards.
CTTAAATTGTGTCCTCCTTCACAATGGCAATTTATTTGGGTCAGTCCCAATTGGTCATTCAGTTTGTCTTTGTGAAGAATATGGAAACATAAAGAGAGTCATTGAGTTGTTGCAATATCACACACACAATCGGGCCATATGCGTTGACCTTAAAATGGTATGCTTCCTTCTTGGTCAGCAACGCGGATACACTAAATATACCTGTTATCTGTGCATGTGGGACAGCAGAGCACGTGAGAAGCTTGGGTGGAAAGAAATTGGCCTCCACGATCTTCCCTCAAACCTGGTGATCCAAAAATTCTGCATGAGCCACTTGTTAACAGAAAAAACAGAATATTCCCACCTCTGCACATGAAACTAGGTCTCATGAAGCAGTTTGTTAAAGCTTTGCTAAATCAAGGAGACTGTTTCAAGTACCTCATTACGGCATTTCCAAGCCTGTCTTTGGAAAAAAACAAAGGCCGGTGTATTTGATAGTCCACAGATTCAGCAGCTCATCAAAGATCTACATTTCATTGGGACAATGTCAGAACTGGAAAAAGAATGCTTGGTTATCATTCAAGGCCATTGTCAAGGACTTTATTGGAAATACACGAGCAAAGAATTACACCGAAATTATTCAGAAACTGTGAAAGACGATAAAAAGTGAACTCCATTTATTAGGCGTATGAAATAAAGGGATCAAGAGATGCTAGCTTTCACTACCTCCGGGTTGCTTCGTCAGGCATTTAGTAGCTAAAGATCGCAGAAGCAACTGGAAAAAATATTTCTAATAATATAATTAAATTCAAAATAAGCAAAACACTTGCACGATGTCACAGGTTGTTTGATCCCAAGGCCGGGTGGTCACGGGTAACTTCAAGAAGCCGGTGCCATATCAAAGGAAGGCTCGTGGTTACATCCTTGTTACACATTCCGTCGCGTGATGATCTCGATGGTTTCGCGAAGCGCAGTAGCTCTTGCGCTGTCGCAAGGTGCTAGTTTCTTGAAATCTCTCCATCTGGGAACTGCCCCTTCAGATGCAACATCACGGGCTAGGGCCGTCGTAAGCTTTCCGGCCTTAACGTCCCTTTAGTGTTCAGAAATACGGATCTGGAACGATCTTTTTGTCATCCCGATGTAGGATTTAACGGATGCATCAGGGTAATCTAAAGGAATAGCATAGACTTCGGCTTCAGTGAGCGTAGAAAGGTACGTTAAGGTCGGAAAGCTTACGACGGCCCTAGCCCGTGATGTTGCAGCTGAAGGGGCAGTTCCCAGATGGAGATATTTTAAGAAACTAGTACCTTACGACAGCGCAAGAACTACTGCGCTTGGCGAAACCATCGAGATCATCACGTGACGGAATGTGTGTAACAAGGATGTAACCACGAGCCTTCCTTTGATATGGCACCGGCTTCTTGAAGTTACACGTGAGCACCCGGCCTTGGGATCAAACAACCTGTGATATCGTGCAAGTGTTTTGCTTATTTTGAATTTAATTATATTCTTAGAAATATTTTTTCCAGTTGCTTCTGCGATCTTTAGCTACTAAATACCTGACGAAGCTACCCGGAGGTAGTGAAAGCTAGCATCTCATGATCCCTTTATTTTATACGCCTAATAAACGGAGTTCACTTTTTATCGTCTTTCACATTAATTGGGCGTACAGAAACCTGTTTCTTCGTCGTTCGTATATATATTTGTTATTCAGAAACTCTTGGACTCCTACAAAATGCTTGGCTACAACATGAGCATCAAGGTGCATTTTCTGCATAGCCATCTTGATACATTCCCGGAAACTCTTGGTGCCGTCAGTGATGAACAAGGAGAACGATTCCGTCAAGATTTTGAAGGTCATGAAAGGACGGTATCAGGGTAGATGGGATGAACACATGCTGGCTGACTATTGCTGGAGCATTCGGCGGGATGCTCGGCAGATTGAACACTCCAGGAAAAGCTATAAGCGCAAATTTTTATTTTAACTGCTACGACTTACACACAATTTGCCGAACAGTAGCAATATATCCTTTATATGAACAAAATAGATGTAAATAAAGTACATTCAGGTAAATCTTTTTTTTCCCATTCTATGTATAAAATTTGTATGTTTTTCGAGGAGCATGGATGGTACCCTGTATCGTAAAAAGTTGATGTGGTAGAAAAACACTGAGGTCACATTGGGATTCACAACCCAAAAGTTAGTAAAAAATCAGTGTCAGATCTAAGCCAACGAAAACTGTGTTCCCCAGTGTTATGATACGTTTTCCAACATACCAGAAGTCATTACTCAAGTTATGGGGATAATGGCTGTGGAATAAATCTTACTCTTGTGCCCTGACCTTTGACCCCATTTCGATGATATTCAACAGAACTGGTTTGGTATATCTTCGAAGCAACATACTAAAGTTTTACTGCAATCGAAGCATTTTTACATAAGTTAAAGGCAATGGAATGGAGCCGGCTCCTATGTCCTGCTTTTTGACACTATTCCGACAATTTTCAATAGGGTTTGTCCGCAGGATGTCCCCTACCACATACTAAAATTTCATCGAAATAGAACCATGATACATAAGGGTAATGGAATGGATCGGGTCCCTCTCCTATGTCCTGACCATTGACCCCATTTCGCCCATTTTCAATTGGGTTCGTCCCCAGTGGCCCTGTACCACATACTGAAATTTCATCGAAATCGAGCCGTTTTACGCGAGTTATCGAGCGGACGGACAGACAGACGGACAAAGCTGGAGCATATACGCTTTTTAGCACGTCTTTTGTAAAAAAGATCGTGCTTATGTTATCGGTTTGTCCGTCCGTCCGTCAGCCTGTACCCACGATATCTCTGGAACTATTAGTCCGATTTAAAAAAATTCTTTTTGCATTGGGAAGCTTGAAATATCCGAATGATGATCCTTTATTTCGTCTGTTTTTACGATGCACAATCTCGCCGATAGAGGGCGTAAATGCAGATGATGTGAAATTCAAAAATACGTTTTATTCCACATATTTGCTTCTAAACATCCGATTGAAAAAATTCTTATATCTTTCGATTCCATTTATGCCGAAGAGTATTTTAGATATAGGTAGGTTTCCAAATTACACATAGATTTTCGCTAGGGGGCGTCAAATTAAATTGCATTTTTCCCGATAACTCTTCTTCTAAAGCTCCGATTTGAAAAAAAAAATTCTTCAGAGGATACACCTGCTGATGGAAAACTTTTGCATATAATTTCTAATTTTTGGTAACAAATACTTTGGTCACCAGAGGGCGTAAGTTAATTTTTGCTTCTGATGTATTTGCCATAAAATCTGAGCTTCTAAAATATTGATTGAAAAAATTCTTTCGTGGACTGATGCCACTCACATCGATAAACCTTTTCGGAATATTTTCTTCTTAAAATATTCTAAAGTTTCTCCGCCAGGGGGCTAGATGTATATCTTATTTTTGTCAATATCTCTACTTCTAGGAGTCCGATTTGAAAAATTCCTTCTTTGTTGGATAGTGTTTCCAGTGTGACATGTTTTTCATTTAATTTCAAAATTTTCAAGTAATTCATAGACTTTCCGCTAGGGGGCGTAGCGGTAAATTGCGTTTCCTCCTATATCTCTGCTTCTAAACCTCCGATTTGAAAAATTCTTTCTGCACCGGATACAGCTCCTGATGGGATATCGTTTGCACATAATTTCTAATTTTTGTAAAAAATGGTTTGGTCAAAAGGTTGCGTAAGTCTCAATTTCCGTTTCTGATGTATTTGTAGCAGAATATGAGCTTCTAAAATCTCGATTGAAAAAAACCCCTTTTGTTGACCGATAATACTCATGTCGATAAACCTTTTAGGAACATTTTCTTTTTGAAATAACACATGGTTTCTACGCCAGGGGGCTCAGATGTACATTTTATTTTTGTCAATAACTCTACTTCTAAGAATCCGATTTGAAAAATTCCTTCTTTGTTGGATAGTGTTTCCGATGCGATGTGTTTTTCATATAAATTCACAATTTTCAAGTAAATCATAGACTTTCCGCTAGGGGCTACAAAGGTAAATTACGTTTTCTGCTGCTGAAACTCCGATTTGAAAAATTCTTCCTGTACCGCATACCAGACCTGATGGAAATTTTTTTTCACATAATTTCTAATGGTTGGTAAAGAATGGTTTGGCCACCTGGGGGCATAAGTGTTAATATCTGCTTCTGATGTATTTGTAGCAAAATCTGGGATCCTGAAAACTAGACTAATTTTTTTTTTCTTGAACCGATACCGCTCATATGGATAAACCTTTTGATAATACTTTCTTCCAAAAATAATGCATGGTTTCCCCACCAAGGGACGTAAAGTCACATCTTATTTTCGTCGATATCTCTGTTTCTACGAGTCTGATTTGAAAAATTCTTTCTGTGTTGGAGAGCATTTCCGGTGCGAAATGTTTCTCATATAAATTCACGTTTTTCTTAATGCACACGTCTGCAACCAGAGGGCGTAAGCTAACTATTCCGTTTACAGCAATATCTGAGGAATTAAAAACCCGATTGGAAAACTTCTTTCTTCCGTCAGATACTATTGTTTTCCACACCGGTTCCATTGACTTTGAATAGCTTTGATAAATTTAATTTGCGTCACAACGGATTCAAAAGACGTGCTTATTACACCCGAAAATTCGTTGTCATCTTTCTTGTTCAACCTACGGTTGGAAAGCATAAACAAGTTAGTAAAATCATACAATGCATTGATTATGATAAGCTTTAAAACATACGCGAAATCATTACTCAAGTTATGAGGATAATGGCTGTGGAATAAATCTTGCTTATTTGCCCTGACCTTTGACCCCATTTCGATGATATTAAAGAGAACTGGTTCAGTATACCCACGGAACAACATACCAAAGTCTTGTCACAACAGAAGCATTTTTAGTCAAGTTATGAGGATAATGGCTGTAAAATAAATCTCGCTCCTCTGACCCGACCTTTGACCCCATTCCGATGATATTCAACAGAACCGGTAAAGTATACTTCCGGAACAACATGAAACGTTTTGTCTCAATCGAAGCATTTTTACGTAAGTTATAACGCATAAGAGCAATGGAATGGATCCCGATCCTATGTACTGACCTTTGACCCCATTTCACCCGTTTTCAATGGGGTTCGTCCCCAGATGGTCCCCTACGACATAGTAAAATTTCATCGAAATTGAATAATTTTTACGCAAGGTATGACGCATAAGGGCAACCATCAGGAACACCGATCATCGCTCTGGTAAAGGGGAGGGGGGATGAGGGCACAAAAAATGTATGTTTTGATATGCTATTTCCAAGTATTGTAATGCTAAGTCTAAACCATCAAGATTAATAATGATAGACGAATTAGAGATAAATTCATTTAGAATAAACATCAAAACAAAGATGAATGATAATTTTTATTTGTGTTAGAGTAAGAAACTTTTTAAAATTGTTTTTATTATTTCCGAACATGAAACACCAAACAATATTTGTTAACATGGGGTTCTTAATCGAACCCCATGGTAACATTTGTTCTTCATCGCTGTCTATTTATTCGCCGCATTTGATCGGGGTTTTCTTCCGAGATAGATTCATTGAGGGTTATAATAACGTCGGGCATTATTTCCATGCTCCTCGCCTTAGCTGCTCGGAATGGACTTTTTGTAGGCTGATCTTCTTCCAATGAAAGGTCATGTGTTTCGAGACTGGAATGTGATCGGAAACCATCGGCTCTTGAAATCCCAAGCTGTTCCATATTTACTTTTTCCCGCTTGTTCTTGTTCCAACCGTGCCATATTCTTCTTATAAAAGTTGAAACGTGAACGTTTCGTAGGTGGTCGAGCAGCCATATTTTTTATATTGTTTTACCATCCACGTAACACTCTGTTAAGAGTAATTAATAAAAATGAACTAATCATATTTTAGCACAGCGGATACGCTCGTCATGAAGTGACTATTCAAAATGTAACAAAAAAATTCTGAATTAAGTTTAGATTTTGAAGGGAAAAACATGCGAAATCATCGTTCCGCTGATTATACTGTACTACGCATCAACTCCAAGCAACTGGCACATCTCACGTTTTTCTTCGAGAAGAAAATAGATGTAATGCGTAATACGCACACAACGCATGACGTACTGAGGCAAATGGTCACGAGAGTGTGACGTCATAAAACTTTAATAGGATCCACAAACAACACGTGACGTAATGAGGCAGACGGCTTGACCGCGCGCCAACATCTCAATCGCGAGTCGATCGCGAGAGTGTGACGTCATAAGATTTCTAAGAATGAGAAACATTAATAGGACGACGCCATGACATTAAAAACGTGGTAACTCGGGGTGGTTATTTAACCCACTAAACGAATTTTTCCAAAGTCGAGATCAAGCTAAATCGATTTCTAGTACCAGAAAACGGTAGGTTAACCACTTTCATTAAATTCCTTAGAGACCTTTTCAAAATAAAATTTACATATATAGAAGAATTGCTCCTTTAACAAGATGTGATGGAATGCATCTCGCTTCTATGACGTGACCTTTGACCCCATTGGTCCCATTTTCAATAGGGTTCGTTCCCAAGTGGTCCCTACCACATGCTAAAATTTCATCGAAATCGAACCATTGCTACGCGACTTATCGTGCGGACAGACAGACAGACAAAGCTGGAGCATTAACGCTTGTTCAACCTACGGTTGGAAAGCATTAAAAACAAAGTTCCGGTTATATATTCAAACTTCTATTTTTGAATACAAAACTGGAACTCTGTTTTTGCTTTTGAATAATACTTCTTCCTGAAGAAGCCACCCATGGTGGCGAGAGCTAGCGTTTTGTTCTAGTTTTTGTAATATTACACCAATAAAAACGGATTTCGGCGTTTTGTTAGTTCTTTGGGAATATTACTAATTTATCCTACAATATAAGCATGTTTGCTGAGAAATTTGCTGTAGATTGAAGCATGATTCAAAATTCTCTTAAAAAAAAGAGCAATTGAGTTTAAATATGCCAGAATTAATACTGAATGCAGAGATTCTTGAATTCAGATGTAATCATTGAAGGTTCTTTGTGTAACACTAGGGGAAAATCACATTGTAATTACAATTCTGTTCCCTATTTTTTGCAGACAGGAAATTAGGAATGAGTTCCGTATCTGTTCTTTCCGCATTCAAGTCATTTCACGTATGAAAGAATTTTGTGAATCATTAAAAAAAAACGAGGCACATCAACAACTCCATTCGTCTTTCGTTATAAGTGTATTTCATTCGTAGTTAAGGTGAAACGATTCTTCGAAAACGGTATTCGAAAACAAAATGCAATCTTATCTTCGTTTGATGTTGTATGTGCAATAAAATTGTTTTCGTTTTTCATTTCTTGCCGTTTGAATTCCAGTTCCAAATTAAAAAAAAAACAAAACGAGACGCTATTTTAATAACATGCCAGTCAAAATGTAGTTTCTTATGACTTCATGAAATAGTCAAATTTTGATTTAAACATTGTCTGAGATCATTAATGTTGGCATTGTTGAACATTTTCGCGAAAGTAATTGGAATTTATAGTACCTCATTTCCACTTATATGAATGCAATCGTAGAGAAAACATACGCTCTCTCATTTCTCGATTACACGGATAACAGATGATTATAAACATTGGACAGATAATAAAAGTACTTCGTTGAAAAACATTTTACTGTGCTTATGACTCCAAATTCCCGCCGGTGAAATAAAAACAGTGGCTGCGAACAGGTTATTAACTGAAAGTAATGATTTTCATTGGACCACAGTAACCGGATTCCATTCTGAATGAACGAGCGTTGCCTAATCCGTCGTGCAGACACTCAAGACTCTTTATTGCTTCACAACATACAGGAAGTATATCATTACTTTAAAAGACAGTGAGAAAACTATAATTTCCTGGCCTTCAACGCTTCGAGTTAACGTTTTCACGAAAAGTAATGATCCAGAAAGATATAGCAATTAATACGTTCTAAGAGTGTTTTTAGAAGTTGCATGGCGATTCATAAAAATGTTCAGTGGGCTGTAACGTGAGGTCGCTGAAAAATAGCTTAAATATATTTTGAGAGCTGTGGTTTATAAAGAATTAAATGTTGAAGCCAACGCCATATGCATTCTATCTACCAAACAGAAAACGCTCCGACATGGATAGTCCATGTGGTTCCTTATTTTCACAGATGTGCATGTTGCAAAAGTTTTAATCTCCTTCTTCTGTGAGGAACAGATTAATTTGTGAGATGGGACTTAGGTTAATACCAACAGTTTCGTAATTGTAGCTATATAAACTGATACGTAGTTTAGTTAATTGATCTTTTCACGTGATACTCAATCCACTGGATCGATGGTAAGATGTATAACGTTGCGTTGTCGAAAATAACACTATCTACTATTTTGGAATAGAAATGGGTAAAAGATTATAATAGAAACACTTAGAAAATTTATAAAATATTATAACTACTGGATGTCTTCAAATTAAGCATCAAGGAGATGACAAAGCGACTTACTTGAATACGTGATACATTTTATCCTGTCCATGAGTTTTCCTTCCCCCATCATTTTGGCTTACACATACGTATCAAATCTGAAGCTCGTACGTTGTTACTTTTTCATCCATCCATTTGTAGATATATATATTTCCAGAAATATGATCCGAAATTTTATTTGTATTGGTTAATACTATAATTAGAATTTCCGCATATTGGCCAACGTAGAGTATTATTCTTCAGATACGTAGAATTCGAAAGTAAATATTTATATACTGTACTGTATATGAACAGGCTTCTGATTCCGTGAAGCCATTATCAGTCTTTGAAATCTTGAGGGCAGTGGTCTAAGGCGTTGGCCTCTGATCATTCGTCTGTAAGGGGTCCGGGTTCGAATCCCGGTCAGGCATGGATGTTGTGTTTGCCTTACGGCACTGGCTCTCTCCCTTCCCTGGAACCAGAGACCCTAAATTAGGGACAGGCGACTGCTTATAGCCCATTGAGTTGCTCACGGTGGTCGTTAAACTTCCAATAAAAAAAAAAAAAGAAATCTTGAGGTGGTGGAGATGCATAAATTCGTATTATCAAGAACATCTATACAAAAATACAAAGGATCGAATTTTTGAGGAGGCACCAAGTACAAAAATTTGGAAAGGGTGTGAAAAAAGGCGAATCTATAAATCAAAGAGTCAAAACATTATGATCACTTGCCTAATATAATATTGGTCCTCCACGCGATTTGAATGTTTACGCTCCATTCGTCTTGGCTGTACATCATCAAGACGAATGGAGCATAAACATTCAAATCATTGTGACATCATTAGAGTTCTGACGGTCATGGATTCTGGTGGTGTTTCTACGTGCCAGAAAGAAATGGAGTAGACATGTTGTTGACAAGCCGTGAAGAGTTCTGGTATGTGTGGAAAGCTTCTAATATATATACTGTTGGCCACCCAAAATGCAACACCAAGAAGTAATCATCCGATTGGCCTGAAATTCGCAGCATGCATCGCCCGCGTGAGGACATGCAAACGATTAGCATTGCAGGGCATATGCAAATCATATGAGCCCGGCGCGCCACGAGAAGCACTACAAGAAGGGTGCACAGAAGGCGGGGTGTAAGTAGTGGAAGTGTGTTGTGCTGCCGGACCTGTGCGTGGGAAGCTTCCCGATGCCTCGTCGCAGGATACGGCAGTCATTCCACCACGTTTCGGTGATAGACACAGGACGAATAGTGGCTTGTTGCGACAGTGGTTTATCGTACCGAGACATCGGCGCCCGTGTGGGACAATATCCAGCCACAGTGAGGCGAGTATGGGTTCGGTGGATGCAGGAGGGACGGACGGACCGACGTGAGTGATTGCCGCAGCCGCGGCAGACCACCGAACGAGAGGACCGGCATGTTGTTCGGAGGGCAATTGGCGGCTCGCACCACCACATCACGAACGTTAGCGGAGGAGTTAGGGTGTGTTGCGCTACAACCTGTGTCAGCACGTACCGTTCGACGTCGTTTTCAGGAGCGGGAACTTGTCGCACGCCGCCCATTGCTCCGATTACCATTGACGTTACACCACCGGCGAGTACAGCGGTAGTGGGTCGTTGGACGCCCCACCTGGACTACGGAATGGCACGACATTGTCTTCTCCGACGAATCCCGCTTCTGCCTGGAACTCCACGATGGTTGGATCTGCGTGTGACGGCACCGCGGCGAGAGACTGTATGACGCCTGCACAATGCATCGCCATACTGGTCCGTCGCCTGGCGTTATGGTTTGTGGCACAATTGGATATGACACCCGCACCCCTCTGGTACGCATCGCCGGTACACCCAACTGCCACCGCTACATCTCTGACGTTTTGAAGCCTGTAGTCCTACTTTACCTGTAGGACCTACCTGCGACCACGTTTTAACAGGACAATGCGCGCCCGCACGTGGCACGCATCGTGGAACAATTCTTCACGGCCCACCAGGTGTCACTGCTGCCGTGGCACGCCTGTTCTCCCGATATGTCGCCCATCGAACACGTCTGGTCGCTGACGGCAACCGAGTGGCCCGGTAACCACCACCCGTGGCTACGCCTGATAAACTGTGGCAAGGTGTGGAAGCAGCCTGGACAGACATACCCCAAGCCGACATCCAAAGCCTCTTTCGTTCGATGCCGCGGCGTGTAGCGGCCGTTATTGCCAGCCATGGGGGCCACACGAACTATTGATGTCTGGGTGTTCCGCAAGTTGCACGGGCCTGTAAGCTCTATCGTTTCATCTTTGTATCTGGTGTTATGTGTCCAGCAAATCTGGCTTTGCTATCTCGTGTCCTTCTTGGTGTTGCATTTTGGGTGAACAGCAGTGTATTAAGATTGATAGTCGAGTCAGGTGTATCAATAAGCGTAGCGTTTCCAAACAAAAAATGGTTATTTTTGTGACAATGTTGGATTATAGATGATTTCTTCAGTTCATAGTTACGTATGCAAGTCTTGTGTATCTTCACACGGAGACTTAATGCCCTGCGGGTCTGTCCTATATATGAAAGTCCACATTCACGAGGCATCTGATAAATTCCCTAGGAATTTGTATCTTCGACATGATTTTTTGATCGGTAAAAATTCATCTTGTTTATGTATTTGAAAGTAACTTTGAAATTAAAACTTTTGAGAGTTTTTGAAATTCCGAAGCAAATCTGAGGAGCAAATGGGATAACCGCCCAATTCTTTCATACTGGGAGGTCTATTGCCGTGAGCGAGCAGACAGACTTCGGTTTTCTAAAATTTTTGGACAGCTTTGGTTGTAACGGAAGGGCTATATCCTCTGTGTACTGCATTTCGTTAAATAAAATCAAGCACTTTCTGTTAGGAATCCTCAGTTGAGCATATATGTATTGCACGATATACGTGTGTGTAGGAAGCAGAAATTGTTTGTTTCCATGATTGATTTGATTTTGCATGTGGGGATAAGGAAGTAGCAAATAGTTTTTGATAAACTGTTGTACAAAAGGATCCTTCAGAGCTTGACACATTGACACAAGGACATCCAGGAATGGTAAGCAGCTATTACTTTGTCTCACAAGTGAACCGTATATGGGGACAAACTGAATTGATAAGTTCAACTATTTTTAGGTATTTCCGAATTCATGCCATTCCACAGAACAAAAGTATCATCTACATATGGAATTCACAGGTCGAGTGTAATAAGCCGAAAGAGTTTGTCCTCCAAGTAACGCATGTAGACTTCGCATAAAATAGGCGACAGTAAGCTACCCATTGCAAGGTCTTCCGTCTGCTGGAAAAATCTTCCACAAAAAAGGAAACTGTTTTGTTTGATACAAATTTTCACTGGTCTCAAAATATAATATCTTCTACTTCCGGTATGATGTTCAATGAGACTTGCTTTCAATGATTCGAGGGCTCCTTTCGCAGGGATACTTGTGAACATGGATTTTACATCGAAGGATAGCCTGAACGGATTGTTGTATGGAAGTCGCTTCAGCCGATTGAGAAACTCCTGGGAATTGTTTTACAGCAATTTTCTTCGAAGAAGTCGTTAATGTGGAAATTTTCGAAATTAGGAACTTGGCCAACTTATGTGTAGCTGAGCCGATATTGCCAACTACGGGACAGAAAGGGAAAACAAACTTATGTATCTTCAAAAATGCATAGAAATGCGGACTGCAGGCATATGAGAGCTTTAGATGACTTTTTCAGCTTTGGTCTACGGTAGAACAATTTCTTATTACTTTCCGAACTTCTTTTAATTGTTTCTCCGATGGATCGTTTTTTTACGCTTTCCAACCGTAGGTTGAAGAAGCGTATATGCTCCAGCTTTTTCCGTCCGTCTGTCCGTCCGTCCGTCTGTCTGTCTGTCTGTCTGTCGGCACGACAACTCACGTAAAAATGGTTCGATTTCGATGAAATTTTAATATGTGGTAGGGGACCACCAAGGGATGAACCCTATTGAAAATGGGTGAAGTGGGGTCAAAGGTCACGCCATAAGAGCAGGATCCATTCAATTGCTCTGATGCGTCATAACTTGCGTAAATATGGTTCGAATTCGATGAAATTTTAGTATGTGGTAGGGGACTACCAGGGGACGAATCCTATTGAAAATGGGTGAAGTGGGGTCAAAGGTCACGACATAAGAGCGGGATCCATTTCATTGCCTTAATTGTTTTGGTGAAAAAAAAAATAATCATTTTATTTTGTTTATTTATTGATTGAAGTTATTTATCAAAAGGCTATATTTATGCTGATATTGAAATTCATATGGGAAATTATAGAGAATTTAAATTTGGGAGATGGGTGGATGCATTTCGAAACAAAACTGAAATTTTGAATAAGGCCATAAAACAAAATAGAAAAATAAAATAAAATGCACCACTGAATTTGGTAACTCCCAAAAGTTACTATTGTATTGTTTGCGTTGTTTGCATTTGATGAGTAGATACACCTGAAAGTGTAAGAAAAGGTAACTATTGTTTGCATGTGTACCAAATTTGTAAACAATAAAATTTAATGGTATACAATGTACACGTGTAAATAACCTTTTGGAAGTGGCGATGATCAAATTAGCTAGTTAGGACAAAAACATTGATTTTACGGCTATAACCTCAGATTACATTCCCACCTCAGTCATTGCTGAGGGGGATGCACTTGACCCATGTGATGAAAATTTAAACTGAAAATATCTAAAACTTCACTGCACTAAGGTTTAGGTTTTTGAAAGGCCACTTGGCCTATATTTATTTTAAAAACTTAACAAGTTAAATTTTTAGGTCACAGATTTTATGCCTGGCCACAGGGCCCAATAAAAATAAACGGATGACAGGTTAGTTTCTTTCCAAGAAAAACTAGCACCAGGGACACTACTGATAAAAATAATAAACACAAGAATTTCATTGTACTTCAACAGCACCAACACTTGATTTAACATGGTGTACAACTTAAGTATTTGAAGTGAAAATATCTCACACTCTCTCTCAAAAAAAAACATTATATGCATATGTGTACACTATATTGTTCTAATTAAATCGCCCGAACCAACCCTCTCAGACCAGACTTCCGAATCCACTTTTAATTTTAAACTACTATAACAACTGCCAAAATTCTACGTATAATGAAAGTTAATTTAATAAAAGATTCTACCCTTCCAGGAAAATTTGTCTTAAAATCAGCATAACCCTGTCTTAAATCAACATTTGTCTTACAATCAACATTTCTAGCCTTACCGGATACTCAACCCATTCTATACACCATACCAAAACCTAATGCACTAGATACCTTATTCAAATTACACAAAGTTATCATTAAATTGCTACACCGACAAGAGAATCTTACTTACACCATCATCATGCAAATCCAACATTTCAAAATTCCATACTATAAGTTTTCCAGTCAACTGGCACCCATGTAATAATCAACTCGGGCATAAAGCCAAACAATCATCTCAACCAATGAGTCCCACATCTCAAGAAAAACACTATTTTTCGGGGAGAACAACAAAGTTTGAGTCTGAAGGCGGGAATGGGTCGTGAATCCATTCCCAGCTTATACAGTGTAGTGGAGCAAAGTGCGACCTAACCCTTTTCTGTTCCTTCACTCTGATTTGGGGACAACCTATATCACTCCCCTCATAGGTACCACCTCCTATGGACCGAACAAGCTTACTTGGGCAGAAAACAAATCCCCCAATTTGTTTCGTGCACCCTTTCAGACCCCGCGGCATTGTCTACATAGGGTAAAGTATCCCACAAGAGTTCTCTTGTCCCCAAAATATCTCTTCGTCCATTTTCCAGAAAATTCAATACATCACCCTTTTTCCCAGAAAATTACTTCTTATCCTATTTTCCCCAGGAACACACTTCATATCCTTATTTTCCCAGGAACACACTCATTTCCCAGAGAATCACTTATCTTTATTTCCCAGGAACACACTGTACATATTCATTTCCCAGAAAACTCCCTAACACCATACTTGACACACTATACCAAACCTTACTTTATTTCCTGAAAAATCTATACATCACCATACTTCCTAGATCACTCTTTTCCTGAAAAACGAAAAAAATCATCACTTCTTGAAGAAACACAACAGCTATTCGGGTTAATTTTTTTTTCACACTATACATATGCTCATATCTGCCTATATGCCCAATTCTTATATTCTTTTCCCCATAAAAACCTGTTTTTCTAATCTACAGGCTGAAACTAGAAATTAGCCCTCACTAATACAAAAATTAAATTTTAAAGAGTAATTTAGCACCTAAATTTACCAAAACACTAAACCAAAATAATTACCAGCCTACAAGAAAAATTCCCAACTACATGGCACCTACGCTAAGTTCATAAATACAAATTCTACTTCACAAATACAAAAATCACCGAGCACAAAAAGAGTTAAATTTCACCTAAGAGAAATACTGGTCTGGAGAGGTGTTCGTTCCGAAATAACTTAATATTCTTATTATATCATCTATCCCTACATGACCCAGAAAATTATTCACTTCCATTCTTTGTTTTGTTTTGTTTTTCAATTACCTATCCACAGAAGATAACATGAAATTTATTTAAACAGCCTAAGATTAAATCAGGTGGTTTCATTCTTTAAGCACACCGAACACTAAAAAAAAAAAAAAAGAAAAAAACCTGAATGAAAACATTTACAACTCCCCTTCTTTTTTTCTTTGCAATATATTTTTCCGACAGCCCCCAATTTTAAAATCAACTCGTTTTATAATTTTAAAGAAACCACAACATAATACAAAAAAGAAAATGCCGAGAGAAATTTACCTTTAGGACTGGGGCAGCAACACTTCCTGACAAGCACACTAACCGTCGATAATAATAAAAAAAAAGGTTTCACAGCCTAATAATAGATAAAATAAATAAATAAAAAAAAACTCTCCCTGAGAGAACACCACTGTCCCGGTTGATTTTCACTTCACTTCCAAGGTGCTTTTTTTTCTTTCCTTTTTTCCTGCCACAGCGAGCCTGGCCAACGAAACAGGAACCGGGCATTTTTGAAACATGCTGGTGGACCTTTGTGGTAATCAGTAGGGCCCAACTCGACGATTCAGCAGTTAAAGGCGGTATCTTCCACAAAGCCGTGCATGCCCCTTTTTCCAGAACTTCCAGTGTCTGGTTGAACTGGCTTGAAGAGTCCCTTCCATATTGAACCGAGCGGTAACAGCATTCGGGTTGCGCTGGCAGAAAATTCTCCTGCGGAGACCAATTCACGGTAGTTTCTACTCTTCTTTTTATTGCAGCTCAATGCTGCCGTCGTCCACTAGGAGAGGAGGAGAGGGTTGAATCTGCGAGCATTTCCTCTCCAGTAATGAGATCCTTTTAGCTGTTGTCCGTTTAGATTTCAATACGAAATTTTCCTTCTTGCTGCCCCCTCCTCCGCCAAAAAGGCGAGGAGAGAAAATTTTTCCTTCCGCTGTCTACCAGCTAACGCAGCGACCAGAACAAAAGTGTCTTCTCAACGGATAAAACTCTGGGGTGCTTGAAACCGCTGACCTCTCCCATTGGTCGAAACTTCAGCCTAGCAACTAACGACTCCCCAACGGAATTTCACTCCCTCGCAAGCCAGGGGTGACACACTGACCTTCACACGTAGGGACCCCGCTTTTGACCCTGAGGTCTAAAAATAGATTTCTGTTGCTGAATTCCCTACCCAAAAGACGAAAAGATGTTACACTTTTGTGCGACTTTTCCACGACGCTTGGAAACAGGAACGCAAAAATGGCGAATTCTTGCCTTGCAGAAAATCACTAATTTTAATTTTCTTTTTCTCTCGTTCCGTGATGTTAAACCAAAAATTAATTTTGATTCTCTGAGCTGCACACCTACTCGCCTTTTCCTATCGCGATAAAAGAACAGATAAAATAATTATTTTCAAAAGCCCAAAGTCAGTTAAATCAAATATTATTGTCTTTTTTTTTTTTTTTTTTTTTTTTCACCAACATGAAATTTTGTTTTCCTGGTTGTGATTAAGACAAGCGAATTTTGCGCACGAATTCCCCTGCCTTTCAACCCGGAATTTTCTTCTAACGTATGTCATGGGAGAAAATTTTTGCATTAATTAATCTCTGATAAACCAACAGAAAGATTGATCAGGTCTCTCTGAAATTCACCAGAGGTTAAAATTTTCGCCATGACAGCCTTTATGCGTCATGACATGCGTAAATACGGTTCGATTTCAATGAAATTTCAGTATGTGGTAGGAAACTACCTGGGCACGAATCCTATTTAAAATTGGCAAATTGGGCTCAAAGGTCAGGCAGGGCATAAGAGCGTGATTTATTCCATTGCCCTTATGTGTCATAACTTGCGTAAAAATGGTTCGATTTCGATGAAAGTTTGGTATGTGGTAAGGAACCACCTGGGGACAAAACCTGTTGAAAATGGGTGGAATAGGGTCAAAGGTCAGGACATAAAAGCGGGATCCATTTCATTGCCTTTATGCGTCATAACACGCGTAAATATAGTTCGATTTCGATGAAATTTTAGTATGTGGTAGGGAACCACCTGGGCACGAACCGTATTGAAAATTGGCGAAATGGGGTCGAAGGTCAGACAGGACATAAGAGCGGGTTTTGTTCCATTGCCCTTATGCGTCATAACTTGCGTAAAAATGGTTCGATTTCGATGAAATTTTAGTATGTGGTAGGGAGCCCTTGGGGATGAACCCTGTTGAAAATGGGCAATGGGCGAAATGAGGTCAAAGGTCAGGACACTGGAGTGGGATCCATTCCAATGCCCTTGTGCATCATAACTTACCAAAAAATGTTTCGATTGCGACAAAACGTTATCATGTTGTTCCGGAGGTATAGTGAACCGGTTCCGTTGAATATCAACGAAATAGGGTCAAAGGTCATTGCACAAAAGCAAGATTTATTCCACAGCCATTATTCTCATAACTTGCGTAAAACTACTTCTATTGCGACAAAACTTTAGTATGTTATTCTTGAGGTGTACTGAACCGGTTCTGTTGAATATCATCGAAATGGGATCAAAGGACAGGACACAGAAGCGAGATTTATTCCACAGCCATTTTCCTCATAACTTGAGTAATAATTTCTGGTATGTTGGAAAGCGTATCATAATCAATGCATCGCATGATTTTACTAACTTGTTTATTTCTCCATTAGGGTCCCTTGGAAATTTTTTTTTGCACCTCTGCCTCATAATGTTTGTAACCAGAATAACAACTTGTCCTCCTTTATCGGCTTTCGTAATGATAATATCACGATTTGATTGTAATTTCTTTAGAGCTTTATATTCTTCCTTGTTGAGATAGTGTTTAAATGGTGGGAAAGGAATTTTACCTTATCATTTGGCTGACACAATGTCTAATTGTTTCTTTTTCATCAATGCTTATATGGCTTTTTATCAGTAACTCCTCAACTGACGCACCGATATTGGATATTGGTACCTTTTTTGAAACTGCAAAATTCGAAATGACCATAATTCGCTCGGCTACGAATTTGAGCGAATCAAGGGCAGCTAGCTTCAGAGGAGGCACGGCTGACGCTAATTGCAGGACATTTTCAATTATCTCGTGAAATCCATGCCTCGTGCGGGGCCCGCCTCATTAAGAGAAGAAATTGCCCAACGCTTTACTGGGTAGGTATCTTCAATTCAATGGCACTTCAGTGTATATGATTGCGCTTTATTACGACAGTTTCTAAAGTAAAAATGGGAGAAAAATGCTTTCCCGTTCAGACAATCTAGCAGGATGAATTTTGGTTAGTATCCAAGAGCAACAAAATGAAGTTTATACAGTTGAAAGAAGTGCACCACAGTGTTAATTTGTAGGCACAATATTTTTTTCGCAACAGTTGTTCTCTTCTTTTTGATTGAAGGTTTAACGACCACCGTGACCAACTCGATGAGTTATAAGCAGTCGTCCGTCCCTAATTTAGGGCTACTTGTTTCAGGATAGGGAGAGATCCAGTGCCATAAGAGAAACACAACATCCATACTTCATCTGGATTCTGACCAGGACTGTTCTCCGCCGAATGGCCACAAGATAGACCACTGCGCCCCCAGGGGCGGCTTCGCAACAGTTGTACCTGACTGCGTAATGACGTTGAAGCTTCATCTGACATTTGTTGGAATTTTGAATTAGAAAACACAAAAAAATGAAAGAAAGAACTTTCGCTAAAATAAAAGGAGGCATAGAAATATATTTTCAACGTCATATTCCGGTCAGAGATTCTTTTCATCGCTTTACATAATTTTTCACATGTGTCTAAAACTATATTGGCTCTTACCTTGGCTCGTCTAGGATTCGAACCTGGATCCATCTCGTACGAATGATTAGCCTAGTGCTCTGTACTTCTCGACCACCTGAATAACTTTCTGACGAGTTGCTATATGCAACTTATTTCATTTCCAAATTTAAAAAAATGAGTGAACTCCAAAAAGAATTTACTCATACAGTTCACTCATTTTTAAAAAGTGAGTGAACTTTAAAGGAAAATTACGAAGATTATATATTCAATGTTCGCGATGACACATTGTCATTTTTACGAAGCTTGAATGAATGGGAACACCGTTTTTTTTCTGAAAAAAAAAAAAGAATAAAAACTCCAACTTATTTTCGCCTTTAAAATATCGAATTCTAAACGAATGTTTCAGACAGCTTGTAAAGTCTTCATTTTCTACGTAATTTGTTTAATCGAACTCAGGCGATAAAATAATTTTTAACTTAGTGCTGCTTGGCAAAAAACCCTGCTTAATACAGCTTTTTCTTTAACGAACCCTTGTTGCTTCATAATGGCAATATGGAAGTAGTTCCTCTTCTGAAGCTCTTAATAAGGTAGACGTGACAGCAAAGTGGTTTAATCAAGTCTCATTTATTGAGTGAACATGGTACTCAAAGAGAAATTAATAATCTCTGTGGGGAACCACAAGGCCTTGTACCCGATAGTTTGAGGCAAATTATCTGTTAAGAAGGAGGAGGCAGTACCCAGTGACAAGATACGTAAATGAAAAGGATGGAGGGAAAAAAAGGAGGTCCTTTGCTATTGTTTCCTTGTCCGCTGGAACTGCTCCGTCTCTTGGCTCTGTCCCAATATTGATCGTCGTTGGCCCCATCAGGTGTCTCATTATCTACAGCCGCAGAGGAAATCTGTTTCACGCGGGCGGCATCCCCATCTTCTTTGCCGAAGGATTCATCCACCCACGCAGAAACGACAACAGGTTGTATTTGTTTCTTTTCCAGCGATGACTTGTTGCCGCCACAGCAAGAAAAAGAGGCTTGAAAAATAAAATAAAAATAAGGCAAAGCAGTTTTAAAAACATATTTCGTTCGTTTCGCCGTAGCAATGTCATATTAAAGAAGATACAAAGAGAATCTTGAAAGTAATGCTCGTCCCTGATCAGATTTGTGAAACTTGTGAGCAAAATATTAGAAGGCATTACTTTCAAAATACTGAAAGTAATTCTTTGTCTTTCATGAGATTTTCAAAAATGTGAAACCTGGTGGCAAAGTACTTGGACATATTGTTAATAATGCTAGCCTATCCAAAGTATTGTCCATCACTTTCTATACATTTCCACCATCTTTGAATCCATTGGTAAAATCCATTTTGGAAAAATTCCTTTGAACCCATTGGTAAAATACATTTTGAAAAAAAATCCTTTGAACCCATTGGTAAAATCCATTTTGGAAAAATCCTTTGAACCCATTGGTAAAATCCATTTTGGAAAAATTCCTTTGAACCCACTGGTAAAATCCATTTTGGAAAAATTCCTTTGAGTAAAATCTATTTTGGAAAAATTCCTTTGAACCCATTGGTAAAATCCATTTTGAAAAAAATCCTTTGAACCCATTGGTAAAATCCATTTTGGAAAAATCGGTGGCGCAGTGGTCTGAGCGATGGCCTCTGATCATTCGTCCGAACGGGGTCCGGGTTCCAATCCCGGTGAGGCATGGATGTTGTGTTTGTATTACGGCACTGGCTCTCTCCCTTCCCTGGAACCAGTGACCCTAAATTAGGGACGGGCGACTGCTTATAGCCCATTGATTTGCTCACGGTGGTCGTTAAACCTCCAAATTACTTTCAGTATTTTGGCATTACTTTCAAAATACTGAAAGTAATTCTTTGTCTTTCATGAGATTTTCAAAAATGTGAAACCTGGTGGCAAAGTACTTGGACATATTGTTAATAATGCTAGCCTATCCAAAGTATTGTCCATCACTTTCTATACATTTCCACCATCTTTGAATCCATTGGTAAAATCCATTTTGGAAAAATTCCTTTGAACCCATTGGTAAAATACATTTTGAAAAAAAAATCCTTTGAACCCATTGGTAAAATCCATTTTGGAAAAATCCTTTGAACCCATTGGTAAAATCCATTTTGGAAAAATTCCTTTGAACCCACTGGTAAAATCCATTTTGGAAAAATTCCTTTGAGTAAAATCTATTTTGGAAAAATTCCTTTGAACCCATTGGTAAAATCCATTTTGAAAAAAAATCCTTTGAACCCATTGGTAAAATCCATTTTGGAAAAATCGGTGGCGCAGTGGTCTGAGCGATGGCCTCTGATCATTCGTCCGAACGGGGTCCGGGTTCCAATCCCGGTGAGGCATGGATGTTGTGTTTGTATTACGGCACTGGCTCTCTCCCTTCCCTGGAACCAGTGACCCTAAATTAGGGACGGGCGACTGCTTATAGCCCATTGATTTGCTCACGGTGGTCGTTAAACCTCCAATCAAAAAAAAAATCCTTTGAACCCATTGGTAAAATCCATTTTGGAAAAATTCCTTTGAACCCTCTGGTAAAATCCATTTTGGAAAAATTCCTTTGAGTAAAATCTATTTTGGAAAAATTCCTTTGAACCCATTGGTAAAATCCATTTTGGAAAAAATCCTTTGAACCCATTGTTAAAATCCATTTTGGAAAATGCTTTGAACCCATTGATAAAATCCGTTTTGGAAAAATTCCTTTGAAACCATTGGCACAATCCATTTTGGAAACATTCCTTGGAAAAATTCCTGAGGCTGTCGTTTTACCCATGAGTTCACAGCTAGTTACCATCCGTCACATCGTCGAAACGCTCTCCACGAAGGGTGTTTTTCAAAGGGGCAAGCAAGAAAAAGTCTGAGGGAGCCAAACTAGGATTCTAAGGAGGTTCGGGGATCACCGTTCATCCCATTTTGACAATAGCCTGTGAAGTCTCCTTTGAGGTGTGGTGACGTGCGTTATCATGGTGTGAAACAAGACTGTGAAGTGAAATGCCACGTCTTTTCGTTCTGATAGCTTCTTTTAGCTTCTTCAATGTCTAAACATAGTGACCACTTCAATAAGTAGGAACTGAACACCAATTATACTCAAAATAATATTATATATAATTATAATAATTATACTTATTTATCTGCTCCTCCGGGCAATCACAGGATAAGATTCTTAACCTCCAGATTTGCTAAACATGAACGCCGGTTGCTTCGATTAGCGAATACCGTATTCAAATTAATCGGAAACTTGAGACTTGTTCGTTCTAGGTGGTGTAGTGTTATATATCCAGGCGCTATCTGGGAGATGCGGATTCGATTCCCGCTCCAGGACGACGAAATTTTAAAGTTTTTGGATATTATCTGACTTACCTTCCTAGTCATAATTACACCAAAAACGGATTGTCACCTTCAAAATTTGTATATTCAAAATAGTATAACTATACTAATAATCCGAAATTTCTTGGCGTAGAATAGAAATAAAACTTTTCAAGCTTTCGCACATCAACCAGATGGATTTCTCAAGGAAGGTAGATAGCTAACTGCAAACTGGATACTAGAACGTTTCAACAATTTTACCGCATTCAAATTGTTGAAACGTTGTATTATCCATAAGATAGTAGAACCAAACTAGTAATCCGAATTTATTGGCGTAGATAAAATCAAGGCTTCCAAGCTTTCGCACATCAACTAGATGGCTTTTTCAAAGAAGGTAGATAGCCAACTGCAAACGGGATACAACGTTTCAACGATTTGAACGCGGTGACTTGACAATAAACGAAGAGCTGCGAACGTAATTATTTAATAAAAACACGAGGTATCATGTTCGTTTTGCACGCGGAATCCTTGGAAAAAAGCAAAAGGCATTCATTATTTGAAGAATTGCTATCTACCTTCTTGAAAAAGCCACCTGGTTGATGTGCAAAAACTTGAAAACCTTGATTTTATCTACGCCAATAAATTCGGATAACTAGTATAGTTGTACTATCTTATGTATAGTTGGTGTACAGTTCCTTACGTTATTATTTTGTTCTATTTGCAGTTAGCTCTCTACCTTCCTTGAAAAAGCCTACTGGTTGATGTGCGAAAGCTTGGAAAGTTTTATTTCTATTCTACGCCAAGAAATTTCGGATTATTAGTACAGTTATACTATAGTGAGCACTGTTTATTGTTGCAACACCTGGATGGTGAGACGACAGTCAGGTGTGATGAGGTCTTTCACTTGTTGCCTGTTGGCATCGCTCACTGCAGTTGCGTGTCTTCTACTTCGTTGTTTGCCCGACACTGAACTTTCTTCCTCTCGAAAACTCTTCATCCATCTTCGGACGTTATTGATGTCGATTGTGGCAGCTCCATACACCGCCAGGAGTCTTCTGTGGATTTCCGGAGCTTCACATCCCTTTTTTCCAGGAATTCGATTATGGCTCGCTGCTTTTCTCTGTCATTCATGATCTTTATTTCTGATTCTGAAAAATATTTGTTCCCACATTGGTAGCATATAGTAATACATGTCAGCGCAGTTTTATTAAAATCACTTCAAAATTTCAAAAGTTATTAAGGAGGAGACATTACTTTCAGGATGCCCCCTTGTATTTACCATAAAGTTTGATTGTGTTAATTCTAACGTGCTTGCCCCATTTTTAGCACTTCACAAACGTTTTTTGATACTGTGACACACTGCAGGAATACAGGTAAATTTCGAGGAAAGTCATACGAACTCGAGTCACTTTAAATATGCGAATTTTTTTAAGCGGTCAATCTACCTGAACCGAAAAGTGCCCAAACCTTTTCACTTTTTCCAAACGGAAATGTTCACATGGGGGCCGGGTTTCACGAAAGCTACCGTAAAACAACTCCCTTCCGTCTCTCATCTCAGCAATACCGACAATAAGCGTTCACTTCTAGTTCGTTATTCTCTGCTTCATGACCCAATATATGATGAGGAAGGGCTAGTTCCTCTGATATGGACATCATACCACTAGCTAGAAATAAGTGACTCAAACATATTCTCTTAGGTTCATCACCATTGACATAGCAGTAAAAAAGGATTTGTATTAATTATCCCCCTAAATAACCACTTAAAAAAGTTAAAGGGAAAACAACGCGTTCTTACAAGCAAGTTTGAGTCACTTATTTCTAGCTAGTGGTATGATGTCCATATTTCTAGCTAGTGGTATGATTGCCATATTCATTCTAGCCGCGCTCGGCGAACTTTTTAGAGAAAAAATATTCATTCGTTCGAGCTGATTTCAACACATTTTGCTAACCCCGAATCAATTCGTTCCAGCCGGTCAAGGGGGTAAAGAAAATTGGACTGTAAGGAAATTACATATCAGTTACTCATCAGAATATACAACAGTTAGACTAAATCAGAGGTGGAGAACCTTTTCATGTCAGAAGGCCGCATTACGTTAGCTGTAATCTAACAAGGCAGCATTAAGTAAGCTGTAATCTAACAAGGCCACATTAAGTAAGCGGTAATCTAACAAGACCGCATTCAAGGAACTTCAGTTAATAGATATAATTCAAAACGAACATTATTTTGTAAAACTCTTACTATGTACTAACTTCAAAAAATGAAAAAAATATATGAAGCGAAAACGTCGCGTAAAAGAATCAACAAATTACAAACAATACCGTTTGAGAACGATTTATTTAAAAGTGAAAAATATGTATAAATTAAAACCATTAGTACTTTCGAGGTGACAATCACCTCATCCTCAGATGTATCAGACACGCCAACGTAATATCTTATATACACTGTCCGTGTGCACCATGGGTACGTTATTCCAGAAACACGTGACAAACAGGATTTTTGTAGACAACTAATGCAAATCATGGCGAAGAAGGTAGTATTAGGGCGAGTCGTTCTACTATACCGGCAAAACATAGAACGGTATAGTAGAACGACTTTGTACGTACAGTTGAACACATGCCGTATATCGTTATCTCGCCTGTGCTCCAGACATAAATTACGTATTGGCATTAGTACTAGAAATTTGTCAACATACACTATATTGATAAAAGTCACCGGACACCTAGAAGAGAAACACAACATAGCATTTATTGACATACATTAGTACGATGACGGTCCACCTTCCGATTTAATGCATGCACTGACCAGTCGAGACAGGCTTTCGACAAGGTTTCGAAACACAGCGATAGGTATGCGCTTCCATTCAGTACACAATGCTGCCGCCAACTGTTGCTTAGTAGTAGGCCTTAGTTCCAAACTTCTTATGCGGCGCTTTAATTCATCCCATAGGTGCTCTATGGGATTAAGATCAGGGCTCTATGCTGGCCAGTCCGCACACGATACGGAATTATCGTCAAACCATGCCATAATAGTCCTTGCTTTATGGCTCGGTGCATTATCCTGCTGGTACCAACAAGGCTCGTTTCGATAGTATTACCACAGAGTTAGTAGGGCGTAATTGTCCAGAATATCGAGGTAGACTTGCTGGTTAACAGGTTTATCCACGATAACCAATGGGCCAGGACCATACCACGAAAAACACGAGTACACTGCCAGCTCCAAACTTGACCGTAGGGACAGTACACTGTGGTAAAAAACGACGAGTAGCATTCCGAGTAGAGATATGAAAGGCTTATGAGCAGCCGCACGACCACAGTAACCCGTGGATAGAAGTTTTCTGCAAATGGCAATCTGCAATGTTTCTTTTTTAAATCCTGGAATTTTTAAAGTTCCGAACAGTAACAGGCGGCCGGATTAAAATCTTTGGCGGGCCGTATGCTAGACAACCCTGTTGCAGATAATTCTGCCTCTCGAAAACTGTGTCAGTGTTATGGAAATGATCGTTCTCTTCCAACAAGATTGATCTCATTGGCGCACAACGCGGCGT
This sequence comes from Macrothele yani, assembly GCA_039090855.1. Lineage (NCBI taxonomy): Eukaryota > Metazoa > Arthropoda > Arachnida > Araneae > Macrothelidae > Macrothele > Macrothele yani. The sequence continues at coordinate 45,276,052 of CM077025.1, read as the reverse complement.
GTGCCGGACTGGTTTCTCGAAAATGAGGTGGAATTGTTGGACTGGCCTGCTCAGAGTCCTGACCTTTAACACTTCCGGGATGAACTGGAGCCACAGATGTGCAATCAACCAAAAATTCCCTCTCCACTCTGGCAGCAGATTTACAGGAAGAATAGCGAGCTAGTACTGTCGAGACCAACCAGAAATTCGTTGATAGTATGCCTCGACGCGTTGCCGCTGTCATACAAGCTAAAGGTGGACCAAGTAATTGCGATAATAGAGCCATTTGTCCCGAAACATTGTGGTGTCAGAATACTTTTGATAATACACTGGTGTGCAAAAATTAAGGACGAAGAGGAGAAATTAGCACAACAGCGGAACGAGCAGGCAGAACGGACCGAAAGATCACTCAGGAGATAGACTAGGGTCCGGTATGGTAGGGCATGCGCATATATGTAGCATGACGTAGGGAGGGGAGGAGTGTCGGAAGAGTATAAAGCATACGGGTGGTGCACGCTCAGCAATTCGGTGAAAGCTATTGCACGGTGTACATCGGTTTGAACAACGTCGAGTTGCTGCCACCGTGTGATATGGCCAACAAGCAATCCAGTAAACATCTGGATAACTTTACTCGAGGTTGCGTCATTGGGAAGTCGAAAAATTTCGAAGTGTGACTAGTGTGGCCGAGGAGTTCGGGATCGCTCACAGCATCGTTTCACGAGCTTGGAGAGCATTTCAAACGAGAGGAACAGCTGTCTGAGTGTTTGGCAGTGGTCGTCCACGAGCAACCGCGGCGGCGGACGACCGGTGTATTGTCCTACAGGTGAGAAGAGAGACGGCAGACAGCGGGAGAAATCGCAATGCACATGCAACAGACAACTGGACGTCAGTTATCGCGTTTTACCGTGGCCAGGAGGCTGCACAAAGGTGGTTCATTTGCACGTTGACCAGTACGGTGTGTGCCATTAACGCCTGCTCATCAGAGACGGCGGTTTCTGTGGTGCCAGGAACACAAGAACTGGACACATCAGCAATGGGGTCGAGTTCTCTTTACGGATGAAAGCCGGTTTAGTCTGACGAGCGATTGTAGACGTATACACATCTGGAGAGAACAGGGAACACGCAATCAAACCTCCAACATCATCGAAAAGGACCGGTTTGGAGGTGGCGTAGTTCTCGTTTGGAGAGGTATCATGCTTGGTAGCCGTACGGACCTCCACATCTTCCAAGGAGGTTCAGTCACTGGTGTCCGCTATTGTACCGAGGTTCTCCTGCCTCACGTGCGTCTGTTTAGAGGTGCTGTGGGTCCTGAATTGCTCTTCATGGACGACAACGCTACACCTCATCGTACAGTCGCTGTCGCAGAGCTGTTGGAGAGTGAAGATATTCAACGCATGGATTGGCCCGCAAGGTCGCCGGACCTAAATTCAATCGAACACGTGTGAGACCTTTTCGGTAGACGCTTGGCAGCACGTCACCAGCCGCCAGCAACGATTACGCAGCTGCGATTGGCGCTACAAGAGAAATGGGCCGCGATGCCTCAATAGCTCTTTGACAACCTCGTCCTCAGCATGGACAGACGTTGTAAATCCTGCAACGCAATCAGAGGGGATCATATACCCTACTAAAGACTGGATTTTTCTTGGCAGCCGCCTGTTACATGGACGTTTCTGTCTTCTGTCCAGTTGTGCTCGAAGCTACCTTTTCAATAAAGTGCCTTTGTATCCTTTGGATTCCTTGTTTGGACGGTTTTGCCCACTTGTCCCATATACGTACATCTTGGGGATTTTATCGTATGATTCGAGTCAATGTGGAGAACTTCTGCATGACGTTACATTCGAAAAAACCGTCTCGTCCTTAATTTTTGAACAACAGTGTATATTGTATGCGGTATATGTTCTTTTGCAAATTCTTCGCAAAGGGGTGACATGAAATCTCAACGTGAACTCCTCACTATGAACTTGGGTCTCTAATTTTCTGGAGGTCACAACCTCACTGTTTATCTCAATTAGATGATGTTACCTGTGTTGTTCGAAGTCCGTTATATACCGAGTGGTGGTAAGAGAGCTAATTGAAAATCTGTTACTCATCATGTTATAGCAAAATGGAAGTAAGGCATGTGCGTCTATTTAAATAACGGTTACATATCACTTTGCAGAATAATAATAGAACTAGATGATCAGGTTAAATTTAACATCGGTTGTCTATCACTTTCCAGAATTGTTTAACTAATATGCGTATGTCAGAGGTATTTAACCATTCTTTGTGCCACGGACTATTTTGGCAGTCCAATGCAACCTCTTTATCCCTTCTCAGAATGACGATCTTAAATGATGTATTGATACATACAGGGGTTGGACAAAATAATGTGAAATCCTGAGAAATAGGTGATATATCTTTATTAATAGGTGTTGGGCCACTTTTTGCCTTTAACACAGCTCCCAACTTTATTGGAATAGATTCGTACAGCTTTTGTATAGTCTCCAGTGCAGTTTTGTACAATTCGTCGATCAGAACATCAACCAATTGCTTTAGAGATGTTGGAGGAGGAAACCTGCTCCTCACTTTACTTTCCAAAACTGACACAGTGGTTTGATGATGTTTAATTCAGGTGATTGTGCTGGCCAAGACAGATGTTGAAGTTCATCGTGGTGCTCCCCAAACTAAGATTGAACTGTTCTCCTGGGTATACGAGCGCAGTATCATCTTGAAGAATGGCGTCATTGTTGGGAAACATAATTTGGACCGTAGGATTCATCTGGTTGCCTAGAATGTCAAAGTGCTCACTGGCAGTAACTCGACTATATAGGGTAAGGATGAGGCAGCCAAATTCATCACAGATCCATCACCATATTTGACAGTTTGAACAAGAAATTGCGAATTGTATGCTATCTTGGGGATTTTCCGTACATAAACCCGACCTACTGTTTGGAATAATGAAAATACGGACTCATCGGGCCATATCACACGTTTTTAGTCATCAACTATCCAGGTTTTGTGCTCATGACACAATCTTTTTGGCATTGTAGCATTGATTTCTGTGTTTAAAGGCTTAACGATTGCAGCTTTTCCATGGACGTTGGCTTAGTGAAGTTCTCTGTGGACTGTTTTTGTAGAAACAGGGTCTTTCAGGTGGATATTCAGTTCTGCTGTCAACTTTGCTCCTGTAGTTCTGTGTTGTTTGGACACAATCCTTGATGGTTTTTCTCATTCAGTCTCGGGTTTGCCCTTCCTTGTATACGCAGTCGTAACCATGGAAACTGTTGCTCTTGAAACACCAAGCAATTGGCTGCTAAGGTTACAGACGTCTCTTTTAAACGGGTTCCCACGATTTGTCCTTTTTTGGAAGTGTGACAAGCCATCCATTTCACCGACAGATCGTGCAAACAGCTTCTGAACACATATTGTATTACACTGGCATATAACCTAAAGAATATAATCAGAGAAAAGATGCACAAAAGACAATCACAAAGTTGTGTTTTCAATGTATCCTGCACGAATACCTTTAATCCCACTAATCTTAACGAGCACCATGAGTCACTCGATGGGGTATAAGCAGTCGCCTGTCCCTAATGTAGGGCCAACGGTTCCACTAACGAGAAAGAGCCCGGGCCATAAGAAAAACAAAGCGTCCATACCCTACCGGGATTCGAACCCGGAACAGCCTTGGAAGGAATGGTATGGAACTAGCATTGATACCACTGTGCCACCGGGGGTGGCTTATTGATACATATGATGTCGTGAACCATTATTAATCCACTACTGGATGAAAGTCTCCTCAGTCCCAAAGTCTCTTACGCAACTTTCTAACTTGATCCACTCGCTCCCATGTCAGTCCAACAAGTTTTCGAATTCCATCGACCCACCTTCCGCATGTCATTCTTGTGAGTCTTTTCTTCTTCCCTGGGATTGAATCTAGTATTTCAATCGTTTAACGTTGGTAATTTGTCTATCAAATGTCCAGCCCATTGCGACTTGACTTTCACTTTGATCATGATCTCATCAGCTCCCGTTATTTTCTTGACCCATGTGTTATTCTTCTAGTCTTTCCTGGTTATACCAAATAAGCGCCACTCCACGCTGCTTTCATTTGTTTGAAGCTTCTGTATGCCTATTTTTATTAGCGTTGAGATCCATGTCTCAGATCCGTAAACAAGAACTGGAAGTATGCACTGATTAAATACAGGGTGAGCCAAAAGTCCCTCTGCTCCTGACGTACCGTGATAAGAAATCTATGAAATGTAGTTACCGCGCACGTACATGTAATATTGTGAATGGATAATGTTCCGGTGTTTGGGGAGGGGTTACGCGCATCCTGCCGTCTGATCTTGAACGACGCAGCTGGTATTTCTAGCGTCTGGCCGTGATTAAATGAGTCAGGTGTCACTGTGACCGGTTGAACATGGTGTCGTCGCTTGAGGGTCGAGGGTTTCTGATTGAACATGTGTTCCGCAGTGGAGGTGAATATACCGACGAAGTGGAACGTAAGTGCAGAGAATAATTTCCCGATACTGAAGCACCCCATCGCAATGCAGTGAGGTGGTTAATTGAAAAGTTTAGTGAAACCGGATCAGTGAGAGATGCTCCGAAAAGCGGTAGGCCGCGAGTGTTAACAGAGGAAAAGGTGGATGATATTTCCGTCCGCATCACTAATAGTCATAGAAAATCGGTTCAAAAATTGGCACTACAAGCAGGTGTGTTGTACAGCAGCACCCGTAGGGCACTGAAGACGCAACTGCATCTTTACCAGTACAAAATCAGAACAGTGCACGAACTAAAACTCAGACTACTATAAGCGTGTGGAATATTGCAGATGGTTCAATGACTTTATTAATGACAACGTAGAGGAAGTTCTGAATGTCACGTGTTTCTCCGATGAGACGCTGTTCCACTTATCGGGATTGAACAGCCAAAACAGTTGCATGTGACATTCCAATAATCCGCATCTGATACATGAAATGTCATTACATGATTAGAAGATTGGTGTGTGGTATCTCGAAGATGCATAATTGGGCCCATATTCTTCTAGGGAGACCATAAACGCGGCAACTGTGCCAAGTTTACAGTGACTTTTGTCTCATCCTGTCCTTTTGTTTAAGGACAAAAGAGTTTTTTAGCCAAAAACTCACGCTGGTACTGTTTGCTCTTGTACTGTTTCGTCCAAAAGCTTTCCAACCGAGTTTCATACAGTGATTAATTACTTTTTTTATGTAGATTTCGCTTGATATCCATTGTCTTGGTCAAACGGGTCCAGTTTCCGAAAGATTTATTCCGATAGTAGAATTCGTACTAGACGATGCTTGGATGAATGGCTGCCCCGAAACTGCACGGTGAGACAGAAACTGGCAAGCGGCTGTGGTATTAAGTTTTGAGGAATGTTCTCGCGGTAATGAGTGTGACTCCTTGTCCATCTTATACACGCACTGCGTGATGCACGTGTATCTGGATGTCACTGGGCTCTTTCAGAAAAAGAGCCTCCGTATCATAAGGCTCACATTGTGGAGGAACGATTCGAGGATAATATCCAAGCATATATTATGCTACCGTAGACACCATAGTTCTCAAACTTGAACCTTTTGAACATGTGTACACTTCAGTCGGACGTAATGCACGCTGATGACCTAATGTGTTTCACAAACTGACTGGTTCCTCAGCGATAAATAGAATACTTTTTTGAAGTTAGGATGAAGGAGATGCGTCGATATAGCGGTGCAGGCTCGCATCCTAGGCACGGAGTGGCCAGTTAAATAGCTGGGGATTGCTACCCAGCGGTACAATTGCGGACTCCTACGGTCGGGTAGCCCTTTGTGTGACGTGCTATTGGCCGCAAGACCGAAAAATAGTGACGGACCTGTTCCAAATGAAGAGAGATAGTGACGGACCTGTTCCAAATGAAGAGAGATAGTGACGGACCTGTTCCAAATGGAGAGAAATAGTGACGGACCTGCTCCAAATGGAGAGAGATAGTGACGGACCTGTTCCAAATGAATAGAGATAGTGACGGACCTGTTCCAAATGAAGAGAGATAGTGACGGACCTGTTCCAAATGGAGAGAGATAGTGACGGACCTGTTCCAAATAAAGAGAGATAGTGACGGACCTGTCCCAAATGAAGAGAGATAGTGACGGACCTGTTCCAAAGAGAGAGAGAGATAGTGACGGACCTGTTCCAAATAAAGAGTTAGTGACGGACATTTTCCAAATGAAGAGAGATAGTGACGGACCTGTCCCAAATGAAGAGAGATAGTGACGGACATGTTCCAAATAGAGAGAGATAGTGACGGACCTGTTCCAAATGAAGAGAGATAGTGACAGACCTGTTCCAAATGAAGAGAGATAGTGACGGACCTGTTCCAAATGAAGAGAGATAGTGACGGACCTGTTGCAAATGGAGAGAGAGATAGTGACGGACCTGTTGCAAATGGAGAGAGAGATAGTGACGGACCTGTTGCAAATGGAGAGAGAGATAGTGACGGACCTGTTCCAAATGAAGAGAGATAGTGACGGACCTGTTCCAAATGAAGAGAGATAGTGACGGACCTGTTCCAAATGAAGAGAGATAGGGACGGACCTGTTCCAAATGAACAGAGATGACGGACCTGTTCCAAATGAACAGAGATGACGGACCTGTTCCAAATGAAGAGAGATAGTGACGGACCTGTTCCAAACGATAAGAGATTTTGACGGACCTGTGTCAAACGAAGAGAGATAGGGGCGCACCTGGTCCAAACGAAGGGAGATTTTCCCCTTTGTTTGAACCAGGTTATTAAAACAGACAAAAAACAATGTCTCAACTGAGAAAATGTATACCTTATTGGGTAATGATAAATAAATATTTTCAGGATGTGACGAATGATGATATAATAAAATGAACCGTGGTATTTACACTGATGCTTTGGTCCTTCAGATAAGATCCAGTGATGAAGCACCCGTCCTTTTCCTTTGCATCTTGGCTATCCTCTGTGTCCACTTCAATACGTCTGAAGAGATAATCCTTCGAAGCGAGGAGCTCTTGTACGATATCGATGAGGCCCTGCCCTGCCTTGCTCTTGGCGACCTCATGGGAACTTCGTCTTCCGTCCACAGTGGGACCTGGAATTTGCAGATTCACGACAATGCTTCGTTCCGTCACCAAACCGCCGGGTACCACTCTGGTACAGAAACCTGCAGCAATCGATAAGAGTCAATAGCACATCGAATGGAAGCAGAAACGTCTGCGAAAGGCTACCAAAGACGCTGCAAAGTAGGTGATCATAACGTTATGACTCATGAGTGCAGATCTACCTGAACATGCATTATTTATCATTAATACAGACGATTGACGTGGATTAAGAACATCAAATAGAAGTCATCGCTCTTTCCACGTTTATAAGTGAGTCTCGGAAAAATGATTAGTCGCATGTGAGTCTGGAGGAATTCGAGGCTACTGTGATGCAGTGGTAACATGTCCGGCGCTTAACTAGAAGACCCTGGGTTCGATTCCAGTCGACGGCCGATGATAATTTTTCCGTGACTCACTTATAAACCTGGAAAGAGCGATTACTTCTATTTGAATATTTATCATGTTTGAGCATAATTGAAACTAGAGTAAACCTACATAACGTTACCTGTTCTACCAAAGGGTTGGCTCTGCAGGGACAAATGGGCGTCATTTGATATTGAAGGCGTTGTGAGAGCAATCCTGCTTGGTGACGCGGGTGCTTGAACCGGACAGGATCAGACGACGGGGTGTTTAACCAGCTATTGCTGTCCTCTAAAAAACATAACTAAACTTCTCCAACCTGACGCCTGTTCCTGCGTCGTTCTTGATGGGCGAAGTTTTAATAGGGCGACCAGTAGATTTTCCGGCCATGCTATTTCCTTTCTCGTTCCGACCGGGTCGGTACTTTATTTAAATCAAGAACTGGATTCAATTCGCAGTGAAAAATCATTATACTCTCATTTATGGGATAGATAATCCTTTATTAGGCAACTGCTGCTTATGTACAAACGATGAATGAATAGTGAAAAAAGTATGGTATAGTAGGAAGAAAATATCTACAGGCTACTGCTAAGAGGCAATAGGATGTTGAGCTGGTTCTTCTTCTTCGTTTTCTGCTTCTTCTGTGTCTTATCTTGGTTCTTGTGCCTTGCTACTCGTTAGTATATATTTTTGAGTTGCTACTTAACTCTTTGACCATTTCCGTTATCCCTTTTCTGGCTCTGGGCAGGTCTATAAGGACGGGGTCGCTTTGTGTTTTCCGCTTTTGTAATCAGAATCTTTCTTCAAGCTGAAAATGAAGAACATTAAAGTACCGGGTAATTTAAAATGATTTACTGATCTCAGAAGAGCGTAATTCCATACTTATCAACCGTGTATGTCCTGGATATGCAACAAATGAAAGACGAAATCTCTGAGTTTTAGCAGGCCGCCATGAGAGGGCTTCACTGTCACGGTGGGGGCCGCCTCATTAGCATTGTGCTGTTCACAGTTTCCTCAACGAAGTGCTTTGATTGGTCGTAGCGAACCCCATGACTTGGTGCTCTACAGCTGGCCACTTACTGTATACGTCACCGAAACTTACAGCGTGGAAATTCTTCTACATACCACCGTGGCCTACAACCCTGGACGAGTTTCGAAGATTTTCAGCCGCGGAGTGGCTCATGGGTCAAAAGGGAGAGTGATAAAAGGGCTCTGCGTAGGTAAGATGGGTCTCGCTCACATGGGCGTAACATCAGAGTATGCACTGAAGAGCAATTGAATTAGAAATGTATCCAAAGTTCTGTGTGAAAATTCGTGTTACCATTCACAAATATATCAGGTTGTAATGCTGTCTAAAACACGATAAAACTTCATTAAAACCAGAGCACACTAGTTGCAAGATGAAATGAAAATTTACTACAATTAAAGCCAGTATGATACAGTTACAATGATAAAATTACATGAGGCGAGATCTTTCGGGTCACACTTTGGTGCCCTTTGTCAAGCCAACTGTTAATACATGTGGTGCGGTGACAACTTATATGCCTTATAATAGTCACGTGATGTCGCCATGGTAACAGTAATGTGCATGTGAATAAACAGAGATTTTAAGGTTAACATTCAAGTCATATTAACGATGGAGGTTTCAATGAACATATGGGACGTTGCCAGGGAGAGCATAAGGTAAGTCATCGTTACAGCATAATTTGTTAAACCATACTATAAAAAGTGCTTCCGTAAACAAGGTGTCTTTCTTATATTTGGTGTAAGCGAGATGAGAGACTTCGTTATAACACGGAGTAAAATGATTGAGGGTTACTGTGCGAGCTAAAGACGTGGTTGTAGCTTCCCTGGAAATGTCATATTGGTGTTCACGGGATCGAACCGAAATTGGTCGTAAAGTGGAGCCAATGTAACTCGAATTTGGTTGATTAGGGGTCTGTAGGCGTAGAGGAATACAGTGTACCCCATGTTTTTCACCTGTTGATACAACATCTCGATCATAACGTAAATTCCTAAAAATGTTAGAGGTTCTGATCCCGAAATGTAATTTATGTTTATTACAAAATTTGTTAAGCATGTTGACAATAGGGATGTTAAAGGTTACAGAGCCAACAAATTTCACAGTCAGTTTGTCTACTTGAGTTTTGTGGAGACAGTACGTTAGTAACGAGAGATAAGCTTCGGTACTACATAAGGTGGGTAACCAAAGGTCTTAGTTAAGTTTGAAATAAATGTAAGTTCAGTTCTACGATGTCTAATTGAAGAAGAGTGAGTGAAAGCTCTTGTTATATATGAACGTAATCCTGAAAGTTTATGTTGAATAGGATGGTATGACGAGAAAGGGATAAGTGATGGTACAAAAGGTGGTTTACGAAAAACAGAATAAAATAGCCGATTGGTACTGGGTTAACGATGAAGACAAAAATCTAGAAAAGGAAGGGATCAGTTTTCTCTGTTACCTATGGTAAATTTAATGGTGTGAATGAATGAGGAGAATGTTTGAACAAATTGTTGAAACAGTTGCAGTGAATGAGGACCAAAAATCAGAACATCGTCCACATAACGTAAATAAAGTAAAGGGGGGAATGGGGTTTGTGAGATGATAGATTCTTCTAAAAACTGTAACACAACTTCTGCAAGGATAGCAGAAAGGGGGATCCCATTGGGGCCCCATCAAGCTGTTGGCAGATGATGCCGTCAAATTTAAAGTATGACCTTTTTGCAACAAGTTTTAAGGCTGACATGACAGCTTCATTTTCAACAGGTGAAGTATTAGACGTAGAGTATAATTTCTGTTCAATAAGTTCATGGGCAAGTGAAATAGGTACATTGGGGAATAATGAATTAACATCAAGGGTTGCAATTAAAAACGGAATATCTTTCTGGTTAAAAGCCTTAATAGTGTCTAGTACTTGACGAGAAATTTGGATGGAAAATTTTGACGGCAAAAAGTAGGGCGAAAGGAAAGTACAAATGGCTTTCTCTAATGGACGGGTAGGACTATTGAATCCGGAGACTAAAGGTCTAATTGGGTAGTCTTCCTTGTGAAGTTTTAATTTGCCAAAAAGTAATGGGATACCAGGTCCATTTGGTGGATGCATATTTGAAGCAATAGACGTTGGAAGGAAGTCCTGATTTTTTAGTTTACTAAGTGAACTGATAGTAGCTGACCCCTAATCAACCAAATAATCAACCAAATTCGAGTTACATTCGCTCCACTTTACGAACAATTTCGGTTCGATCCCGTGAACACCAATATGACATTTCCAGGGAAGCTACAACCACGTCTTTAGCTCGCACAGTAACCCTCAATCATTTTACTCCGTGTTGGAACGAAATCTCTTATCTCGCTTACACCAAATATAAGAAAGACACCTTGTTTACGGAAGCACTTTTTATAGTATGGTTTAACAAATTATGCTGTAACGATGACCTACCTTATGCCCTCCCTGGCAACGTCCCATATGTTCATTGAAACCTCCATCGTTAATATGACTTTAATGTTAACCTTAAAATCTCTGTTTATTCACATGCACATTACTGTTACCATGGGGACATCACGTGACTATTATAAGGCATATACGTTGTCCCCGCACCACATGTATTCACAGTTGGCTTGACAATGGGCCCCAAGGGGTGACCCGAAAATCTCACCTCATGTAATTTTATCATTTTAACTATATCATACTGGTTTTAATTGTAGTAAATTTTCATTTCATCTTGCAACTAGTGTGCTCTGGTTTTAATAAAGTTTTATCGTGTTTTAGACAGCATTACAACCTAATATATTTGTGAATTAGAAATACCTGTCTAGTAACGTGTAGCACCACCTTTCGCCTTGATGACGGCGGCGATTCGTCTCGGCATGGACTCGACAAGACACCGGAAGCGTTGGGAAGCCATACGGATCCACGACCCCTGAACAAGCTACCATAGTTCACGAGGATTTGATGTAGGGGGGTCAGAGCCCCGAACATCTCTCTCGATGGCATATCAGATGTGTTCGATGGGATTGAGATCAGGTGACATAGCTGGCCAAGGAAGCGAGGTCACGTCGGTGGAGTGTTCATCCAACCATTCAGATACAATTCGGGAGCTGCATTGTCTTGTTGCAGGATGAGGTCTCCAGTGGGATGTTGAAGACGCACAAACGGGAGCAAATGGTCGTCCAGGGTATCCCGGTAATGTTGACCTGTGAGGGACGATGTCACACGTACCAAGGGTCTCATTTCAGTCCACGTAAACAGTCCCTAAACGAGAATGGCACCCCCACCAGCTTGGAGAGTACCCTGTCCTGCTGGCAAGAAAGATTAATCGTTTAATGTGGTTTGCGCCATACTCGTATCCTGCCATCCGCATGTACCAACGTGAATCTCGACTCATCAGTCCAGGCAACATTTTTTCTACATGTCTAGGGTCCAGTGGCGATGTTCCCGCGCCCATGCTAATCTTTGCACCCCGTTATGTGCGGTCAGCAGCAGTACCCCCGTGGAACGATGGCTTCTGTACCCCATAGCGAGGAAATGGTTCTGGATGGTGTGGCTGCTTACACGTTGTTGTGCACCATCGTCAAATTGCCGAGAGATTTCTTGCACTATGGCCCGTCTATCCGCTGTTACAATGTGAGCTAGCCGACGATGACCGAGCTCATCCACACGCTGTTGTCCACAGCAGTTGGCCCTTGCAGGGATGGTTTTACCGGATTCGATGTACTCACGGTGCACCTGTGACACAATGGCTGGTTAAAATCCCAGTGCCTGCACGACATCCGAGATGCAGTGACCCATATTCGGACACCGACAATTTTCCCACGATCAAATACGCTTAGATCCTTCGTCTTACCCATACTGCGTCCGACTCTTACTGATTCCCGTCGCATCAATGCATACGTCATGTCGTTTCCGTTTATAGGGCCGCCCACAGCGCCATATTTGCATAACGCCAGCTGTCTCTAATTCAATTGCTCTTTAGTGTACATGGTTGCTGTATTTGTTTCTGCTTTGAATGAACGCACTTGTGACCTTATACGAACATGAAGAGTGATTAGTAACATGCCGTGCGTGATTCAAAGTAACTGCATGTAGGAACCCGAGACAGAGTAGCTGTTAAAAACGGCAGCCCTTAAGCTTACTTTTTTTTAAATACCGGCTACCACATGTTACATAATCTTATTTTATGAAATCCCGTGTCCAATTTTTGGGATTTTATAAGGAATTTAAAAAAAATAGAATTTTTCATTTGCGGAATTTTATTTTTGTTAAACCTCAACTGTATCTTTTTATTGAAAAAAAAAGATACAGTTTTGGCTTAACAAAAATGAAATTCCGTAAATCAAATGTGATGTGGTGGACCTACAACACTTGAGAAGGACGGTCCACCACGGAATCGACCTGGACTTTCTAATTGGCGTATGAGAAAAAGATATCAGCGGAGTAAATGTAAAATTGGTGTATGGAATATTAGAGGTATAATTGACAAGATGAGTGAGGTGTTTGAGGAGATGAATAAGTATAGATTGGATGTGCTGTGTGTAAGTGAAACCAAAAAAGAAGGAAATTGGTGTAGAATAAGTGAATGGTACTGAGAGTGTGTGGTCTGGAGTATTGGATCATATGGGAGGACAGATGGGTGTAGGTGTGATTTTAAGTGAAAAGATGAAGAACAACTTGATTCACTATAGTTCCGTAAGTGAGAGAATTCTCTGGATTCGTTTGAAAGTGAAACTTCAGAGAATTGTAATTATTGCAGTGTATGCTCCTTGTGACTCGGAACCTTCTGATAAGAAGGAAGATTTCTGGAATGAGCTGAAAGCTGTTTTGAGCCAGTTTGGTGCTAAAGAAAAAGTTATAATAGTAGGGGATTTCAATGCTAGAATAGGTGTGCAAAATGCAATTTCTAACAATGTTCTGGGTAAGTTTAATGATCCTCGTGTGAAAGATAATGGTGAAAGATTAATCAAACTCTGCATTGAGAATGGTTTGTGTGTATCTAATACATTTTTCAACCACAAGTATATCCACACATATACTTCGGAAAATCGTACTCTTTGTCAGAAGAGTGTGATAGATTTTGTTGTCTACGATCAGCGTCTGAAACACTTAGTTGTTGACACCCGTGTGATGAGAGGTGCGGGTGTTGGTTCTGATCATTACTTTTTAGTGTCACGAGTGAAACTTAATGTTGGTTGGAGGAAAAGGAATAAGGAAGAGACCCAGGATAGAAAGAATAAAGGTTGATAGGCTCCTTGAAGATCATCAGTGTTATTCTGATTTACTCAGAGAACGACTGAAGGAGCTGAAGTCTTGTGAGAGGGATGTAGAAAAGAAGTGGGAATGTTTTAAGAACTGTGTTGTCACTGCTGCTAAAGAGGTCTGTGACACCACAATAGTGTGTAACAATAGAGGTGATGCTTGGTGGAATAGTGAGACTGAAGAGGCAGTAAAGAGAAAGAAGGAAGCATATTTGGGGATGTTGCTAGGTAGAGTCTCTGGGGGATGAAAATCGCTGTACGAAGCGTGAAGCTGCTAAGCTGGTTCGCCACAATAAAGCAAAAGACAGGAAGGAGAAAATAAAAAGGCATGAACTGGCTTTTTGGACAGATAGGAAGTTCTTCTGGAAGTGCATGAGACTCAGGAAAAATAGGGGAAACAAAGTTGTAAGTTGTGTGAAGAATGAGACTGGGGAAATGATATGGGAGCCCAATGAGTTAAGTGACAGATGGGGCGAATACTTCTGTGAGTTATTAGATCAGGAGAGCAAAAATGATTCTGAGACAGATGCAGATGATGTCACAATGAGGGATGAAAGCACAGGAGGGATCTTAAGAGAAGAAGTGTGTAAAGCTCTAAAATCTCTTCAGAATGGCAAGGCTCCTGGAGTTGATGGCATAACTGCCGAGATGTTGAAATATGGTGGTGACTCTGTAATTGACTGGCTAACTGAAATTTGCCAGTTGTGCTGGGAGTTAGGAATGGTCCCTCGAGATTGGAAGGTTACTATTATTGTTCCTTTGTATAAGGGAAAAGGGGATGAGACTGAATGCAAGAACTATCGTGGTATTAGCCTACTAAGTGTGCCAGGGAACGTGTTTGGTAAGGTTTTTATTAGAAAAGTACGGGGTCTTACATCAGAGAAAGTGTATGTTGTTAAGAGTGGTTTTATGCCTGGTAAAGGCTGCACTAATCAGATTTTTGCATTACGCAAGATGATTGAAAAGTATCTGGCTGTTGGGAAGAAAGTTTGTGCTGCCTTCACAGATTTAGAGAAAGTTTTGACCGAGTGAATAGGACACTTTTGTGGAAGGTATTGAACGAATATGGTGTTACTGGAAATCTACTTAATAGTGTAAAAGCCATGTATGCGGGTAGTAGAGCTTGTGTACGAGTAAATGTGTTTTATCAAAATGGTTTTCTATTGGTGCAGGAGATAGACAAAGTTGTGTAATGTCACCACGGCTGTTTAATGTTTTATGGACGCATGCATGCGTGATGCCAAAATAGATTACAGTGGTTTATGTCTTAGTGATATTCATGTGTGCAGATTGCTGTATGCTGATGACACTGTCCTGTGCAGAGTATGTTGACTCGGATGCACGAAGTTTGCATGAAATTCAAACTGAGTATAAATAAGGTAAAAACCAAAGTTATGGTGTTTGAGAGAGGAACTGGTAGCACTGAATGTAAGGTAGGTATAAACGGCACTGTGATTGACCAGGTGAGTGAATTTGTGTATTTAAGAAGCATGTTTGACAGCGAGGACAAAGTGGATGGTAAAATTAGTAGGCAAGTGAATTCTTCTTTGAAAGTCATAGCTGCTGTGGGAGGTTTTCACAGGAATGATGTCTTCTCTAGAGAGTCCCGCATGGCTGTGTATGAAACTGTAATTGTTCGTACTCTGATGTATGGCAGTGAAACCTGGGTACTGCAGAAGAAACATAGGAGTCGTTTGTGTGCTGGAGAAATGCGTTACTTACGTGGGGTTTGTGGCAAGACACGATCTGATTGTGTGAGGAATGAAGATGTATTGCAGTTGTGTGATGTGAAGCAAAATGTTGTTAGCAAGGTGGAGACCAATATGCTTCGGTGGTTTGGCCATGTTAAAAGAATGAGTGATGGGATGCTTACTAAGAAAATCCTTTTAGCCCAAGTGGCAGGAAGGAAAATCAGAGGAAGGCCAAGGAAGACATGGGTGGATCAGATTCAGGAGTGTCTGCATGAGAAAAAGATTATGAGTATGAAGTATAAAAGATCTTGTGTACGGCGTGTAATGGATATCAGTGAAGCACGAGTTGTGTGTCAAGATCGCTGTAAATGGAGAAGTTTGATACGACAACAGTAAGTAAAAATAACTGGTAGTTTGTATTTCTTTTTGGAGCTAACCTCTGAATCTCAGAGAACAGCTTAGTGATATGATATATGTAATGTACAACTGTACCGGTTTGATTTAGGACTTTTTTTGTGCTTTATGAAATGGCTTGCAAGGTTTTCTGAATTTTCAGCTGTTTCTTGCAGATTTAAAATATAAGGAATTGAGTTTTTCATTCCTAGGACGGCAAAACGACATCGTCTCAATTTAAATCTTGGAATAATTCAAGAAAAATTAACCTATCATTTTGTAAAATCGAATTAATTTTGTGTAATTGGAGTGACGAAGACAAGTGTTTCTTTTCTCCGTGTTTGAATATCATTGCATTTTTTTATTAAATCATCCGTCACACTTGATTTTTCTTTACTGCAATTATTCCAAGTAAATGTCGCTGTCCTTTCACAAAGTTTGGAACTCAAAGGTACCTTAAACACACATTTTTTTCTCGATATCATATTAGCGTTCCCAATAAAAATAGCTTTTGATTCCCTAATCTCAATTCTGATTCGCTAATTTTGGATATAGTAATGTTCTGTGCTGCGCAGAAAATAGTATTTTGTCCAAACATGCCATTTGTTTTTTCTCTAGAATTCTTTTCTCACACGTGTGACATTTCTGTGCATCTCCATTAGGTGTTATCACCAAAAACTGTCAGCCCTAGTCTCACTTCCAGCAACACTAAGAAGAGGACAACTATGTGGTGCCCTTTCAGTGCACAGAAGACGAATTCAGTGTCGCACCAATAGCTTTCATTTCTACTGCATAAAAATGCGAATTCTTATTTCTAGGAATTCTTTTTCCCAGAAAATTTCAGCTGCCACAGTTTTGAATTTTGGTGCAAGCAAACTTGCTTTGAGATTTCGAAACACGGAACAAAAATTGGTTTTGGCAATCTGCACTGGAAGCTTCCCATTTCAGATATACGGTATATACGCTCCTCGGATATGAAAGGAAGTGGTCATCTTTTTCGAAATATTGTGCATTGCATTGAATATAAGTGCCCTAACGTTCTCCCGCTTTTCGAATATCATCTGGAATTCTTCTTCTCAAATGTTGTTAAAGCACCTCTGCGCACCTGTTATACTTTGTCGATCAGTCTCAAATTATCGTCCTCGTAATGTCTTTTCTAAAATGCGGAACAACTAGAAGTCACATGGTGACAGATCTGTACTGTACGCAGGTTGGGGCATCAACTTAATATTCATTGTGGAATAGCTTTTTTACGGGTCTTATAGAGGTTATTTTTCATCAAAGTTGGTTGTCAAATTTTCGAACTAAAGCCTAGTTCGTCATCAGGACTATGTCACTGGAGTAGTTGCTGCCACTCAATTGGAAGAGTCCATCCGCAATTATCGTTAATTGTGGTGCTTCTTCTTCTTGCTATTTCGATCCCTTCTTCTAGTTTCCTCTTTACTAAGTTTGACTGGTGGGCGATTATTTTCACTGAGTCCCAATTTATGGAGTGTCCACTTGCTTGTATATGTCTGTCTAGCCCTGTTTTGTTCCCAATGTTCCTAATAGCTGCTTGGTGTTCTTTCATTCGGACCTTAATACTTCTCCCTGTTTCTCCTATATAGCTGAGTCCGCAGTTACAGTCGATGCAGCAAATTACTCCTTCCTGCAATTGGATGTCCAATTCTTTCTGCTTTAAAGCTGGCAGGAATTTCTTTATTTTGTTATTAAGATCTGGAGCAAATAAACTTAGTAAAGAGGAAACTAGAAGAAGGGATCGAAATAGCAAGAAGAAGAAGTACCACAATTAACGATAATTGCGGATGGACTCTTCCAATTGAGTGGCAGCAACTACTCCAGTGACATAGTCCTGATGACGAACTAGGCTTTAGTTCGAAAATTTGACAACCAACTTTGATGAAAAATAACCTCTATAAGACCCGTAAAAAAGCTATTCCACAATCACTATGAATAGAGGTGCCATAAATGCATTCACAACTAGGATTAATATTCATTTTCTCCAAATAAGAAAAGACATAACTAGTCATGTGCAGCCTTGAATTGTGCCACACATGAAAATAAATGAGGAACCCAAGTTCAACAAACTCGTTTCATGCCCAAATACTCGGTTAAAATTCTGTGAATTGATGATTTTGAAATGTGAACCATATCTTCGATATCTCTAATTGATAAGTGTCTGTCTTCCCGTATCATGACACTATTGCATTGTTTTTTACCTCTGTAACACTCTTTGAAAGTCTTCCTCCATGCGCGATTAAAACCGCCGACTCACGATCATCCATAAATATTTCTGCAAATACGTCAGAAACTGGAATATACACATACGTCCCTTATTGGCCAAACCATTCTTTACTAAAAATTAGAAGTTATATGCGAAACATTTTCCACATGGAGCTCTATTCGATAATTTCTTTTTTTAGTTAGACTTCTACAAGCAAATATATATAGGGAAACTGCAATTTATTTTTACGGCCCCTAGTGAAAAATTATGCATTACTAGAAAAAGAAACTGCAACAAGAATGGTTCTTGCTACAAACAGTATCGAATGGAAAAATGTTTCCATCGGATATTTAGAAACAATTATATGGAATAGAATCTATTTTAAATTTGATAGTATCTGCACTTTCGTCCTCTAGTGGCAACGTCATTGTAAATAAAAGGAAGGTAAGAATATTGTTCGCACATTTCGCACATCACAATGCAAAAAGAATTTCCAAATTGGACTTAATAGTTGCTGAGGTGTGGTTTCCTAAGACGGACGACAAAATGGAACCATAAGCGCTTATAGTTTTTTACAAAAGACGCGCTGATAAAAAGCTTTTGACATATGATATGCAAACTTCGATATAACCCCAAATAAAAAAAGGACATACACAGTATATATATATATATATATATATGGGATGTAAGGTAAGGTGATGCGTAACATCACAGCCTCTCCTTGACAAATGTAAACCCCGCCTTTTCGTATTGCATCCTGTTCCCACTAAAGGAGCTCTGACGACCGCCAATAGCGGTATAACTATACCATCGGGATTAGAGGAAATGCTATCCCACACTCACCAACCCGCTTGGCCAGCGTGGTGAGTTATGGCCAAACCCCTCCAAAATGATTTCACAACTTAAATCTTGGCCCTCAGTCTCCGGCAGCTGGAATGTACCTGCCCAAGGCAGCGGCCAGTGCGACGTGAAGGCAGAGGGTGCTAAGAATCCCCGGAGGACCAGACTGGGCTGCCATCTGATGCTGACCTTGGCTACGTATAATGGACGCTCCCTATCTACTGATTCAAGGCTTCTTGAATTGGAAGAGGAACTACAAAGGATCAAGTGGGACATCGTTCAGCTAAGTGAGGTAAGGAGAAAAGGAGAAGTTCTCATTGAACTGAAAAGTGGACATCTCTTCTACTATCGTGGGACAGATACTGGCAGAACTAGTGGTGTTGGGTTTATAATAAACAAGAAACTGGAGGATAAAGTTGTAGAAGTTGAAAGTTCCTCTGACAGAGCTGCACGACTCATTATCCAACTCTCGAAATGATACCAGGCTCAGATTATTCAAACTTATGCACCCACCACAAGTTATCCTGAAGAAGAAATTGAAGACTTTTATGAGGAAATTTGTCATCTAAATAATAAGGGTAAGCAGCACTTGAAGATCATTATGGGAGATTTCAATGCAAAAATAGGGCAACTGCCACAGAATGAAACTTCAGTAGGTAAATTCGGTCACGACAATAGAAACCAGCGTGGAAATACTCTCGTTGAGTTTGCAGAGGCAAAAGGGTTTTTCATCTTGAACTCCTTTTTCAAGAAAAAGCCGCACAGGAAATGGACATGGAGACATCCAAATGGGACGACAAGTGAAATTGATTTTATTATGTGTAACAAAAAATTCGTCATAGAAGACTGCAGTGTGCTAAACAAGTTGAACACAGGTAGTGACCATAGATTGGTGAGATGTAAGATGCACCTCAACACTAAACTTGAACGTGGCAAACTTATAAGACAAACAAAATGTATAGACATAACCAACCTTAAAAAACACCATAATACCTTCAAGTTGGAACTGAAGAACAGATTTTCTGCTTTAGAAGGCCTAACATCGGAAGAAGTGGATATTTCTGATTTGTCGACATTAGTAGTATCGGTCAACAAACGACGTTTTTTTCAATCGAGAATTTAGAAGCTCATATTTTGCTACAAATACAACGGAAGCGGAAATTAAGATTTACTCCCCCTGGTGGCCAAAGTATTTTTTTACAAACATTAGAAATTATGTGCAAACGATTTCCCATCAGGAGCTGTATCCGGTGCAGAAAGAAATTTTAAAATCGGAGATTTAGAAGCAGAGATATAGGGGGAAACGCAATTTACCGCTACGCCCCCCAGCGGAAAGTTTATGAATTACTTGAAAATTTTCAAATTATATGAAAAACATGTCACAGAAAAAACACTATCCAACAAAGAAGGAATTTTTCAAATCGGACTCCTAGAAGTAGAGATATTGACAAAAATAAGATGTATATCTAACCTCCCTGGCTGAGAAACTGTGGAATATTTTAAGAAGAAAATATTCCGAAAAGATTTATCGATGTGAGTGGCATCAATCCACGAAATTATTTTTTTATCAATATTTTAGAAGCTCCGATTTTATGGCAAATACATCAGAAGCAAAAATTAACACATACGCTTCCTGGTGGCCAAAGTATTTTTCACCGAAAATTTGAAATTATATGCAAAACATTTTTCATCAGGAGATGTATCCGCTGAAATTTTTTTTTTCAAATCAGAGTTTTAGAAGAAGAGTTATCGGGGAAAATGTAATTTACTTTTACGCCCCCTAGGGGAAAATATGAGTAATTTGAAAAAGTAACTATATCTAAAATACTCTTTGACATAAATGGAATCGAAAGATATAAATGTGTTTTCAATGGAATGTTTAGAAGCAAATATGTGGATTAAAACGTATTTTTGAATTCGACATCATCTGCATTTACGCTCTCTACCGGCGAAATTGTACATTGTAAACAAAACGAAATAAAGGATCATCATTTGCATATTTCAAGCTTCTCAATGCAAAAATAATTTTTTAAATCGGTCTAGTAGTTGCTGAGATATCGTGGGTACAGACGGACGGACAAATCGATAACAAAAGCACGATCTTTTTTTACAAAAGACGTGCTAAAAAGGAAGCGAAAGATTCTTGTCTTCATACGAACTGACTAAGTTAAGAGGAATAACGGGATATTATAAAAAGCGTGCTATCTGTAGTTTTCGGGTGATAGAAGTGGGAATAAAGCCTGGGCGACTTATATTTTAATTGCTGAAAACCATGCTTAACTTCGATGTATTAGGTGTGTGTAAAAGTTCTACCCTTTTTTTGTAATAGATGCAAATTGCGATCGGAGTTGTTACGTTACAGACGACGCTGCGATGCCGAATTTTTGGCCAATAAAGCGTGGAGCATATAGAGACGCTAGGTTTGTCCGAGTAAGTCATTCATAACGGAAATCACGGACGGTGTAATATGGCATGCCATAAGGAGCATGTTTACTGTACGAGTTCGACAAAGGCAGTACTGCAGTCGTGGCTTTCCGCAACATCTATCACGTGTATGGGGAGGATGCAGTTGATGATAGCACATGTCGCCTGTTGGTTCCGGAAATTCCGGGACGGAGACAGAATATGTAAATATCAACCACGTCCTGGACGTCCATCCGTGGTTTCTGAGGAGGATTTAGACCAAGTCATAGCAAATGACCCACATCCGATCGTTCAGGAATTAGCGGAAACATTGTCGGTACACAGAACAACAGTCGAAAGACGGATGCATGAGCTTCGGTTCATTACCAGTTTCGATAAGTGGGTTCCGCACTAGCTTTCTGCAAAGCAATGAGAGGAGAAAATCCGTACTTGTGTTTCTTTGCTTTCTCGTCACAGAAATGAACCGTTTTTGGCACGAATTGTAACGGGTGATGAAATATGGGTACAGTACCGTAATGTAAAGTGTCGACGGACTGTGTGCCAAGGTATGGAGCTTGCTCCATCGAACTCAAAGGGAGGACTGTATCCCCAACAGGTTTCGTTAAGTGTTTGGTGGGATGTCCAAGGAATAATCCACTGGGAGGTTGTTGGCACCTAACTGAACGATAAATGTTGATCTCTATTGCCAACATTTGGACAGATTGCGAGAACAACTGACATCGAAGCTGCCAGAACTCGTCAATCGCAAAGGCGTGATCATTCATCATGATAAATCCAGACCTCATGCTTCTTTAATCACTCGGAAAAAATGACTGAACTTTGGTTGGAAAGTGTTACTTCATCCGGCGAATTCGCCTGACCTGGTATCTACAGTCTACCAGCTTTTTCGATCGTTACAGAACATCTTTGCTCTCCAGACCTGCGACGATGTGGATGATGTGAAAACGGCATTACATGACTTTTGTTACTCTAAAACACAGGAGTTTTTCCGACGTGGGATGGCAAGAGGTCATACAGAATGATGGCAATTATGTGAAATCCTAGATACGTTATTTGTTGTGTTCTCCTCCTTTCTTTGTAGCCTACAAAAATGGGTAGAACTTATGCACATATCCAATATGTACTGTTTTCAGCAATTTATTTTCGTAGTATACTGTTAAAACAACAAGAGAGATATTTCTTAGTTCAAGGGATCTATAAAAACTTTGGTTTATGCGAAACTTCATATTATTCAAGCTCGTTAGGTTCGTCTGTATTTACGCAGACATGACAATGTCTTTGATGAAAAAATATTTCTTCTTTTCTTCTCACTTTAAAGCTTTAAATTTCACTGCAGTTCCTCAAAATGGTTTGTTTCAGGCAACTCAGGCCAAGCTGATGTTTTTGCTTTTAGCTCTCCATAATGTGTTGACCGAAGATCTCATCTGTAAAACAATGAGTACTTGGCGAATTCTACTGTTCATTACGGATCTTGTAAAATCTTGCAAAACTGCAGTTAAGCCTTCTTGTTCATTTCTCGAAAGAAAGAAAGTTCCATACGCCCATCCACTGAAACTGCTTCTTGATTTTTGGCGTTTTAATATCCTTCAATTAAGCCCGTCCGTCAACCCAACTCGGAGGAATCCATCACCATGGCAACAGCTTCCATCCGGAGTAACTACGCATGCGCAAAGCCGTAAGCAGCTTATCTGAGCTAGGGCTATTAGCTCTTGGTACCTATAGCCTCTGCTATCACACACCACACTTCTCTCGGCCAAATAAACTGCGAATTGTTATTTATTTTCCCTCTTTCCTGCGTTCCTATCCTTCTAATACAATTTTTGGCCACTGACATTCGCATTTTTCTTGCGTCCCAAACACTTTTTTTTCACCATGAGAGTTCTATTTAATCCTCTTTTAATGATAGCTTTCCGTGATGGTGACAAATAGATGGTTACGAAATAGGATATTTAAAAGTGAAAAATCGTTAAATGGGACCTATACGCTTGCGCGATTACTTTCACAGGAAAAAAATTATTGTTCAAATGGAATGAGATTCCTCGCCCAATTGAATTTTTCTGGAAGTTCACGAGCTTGCGGGAAACTCTTGGAATTGAGAAGAAAAAAAAAGGAAAACTGTTACGAGATCATCTACAAGGTGACTTTGAACCGAAAGATGGTGTTTTCATGCGTCGCTATCTTTTCTTTCGAACGTCGATAGCACGTTGTAATGAAATCTTCCCTCAAAATGAAGTGAATTCCAGTAAAAATACTCGGTCGAGGATCTCCGATTTCAGTCCTCAGAAACAAACTGGAAAGTATACGGCAAATTGATCATCATAACATTATAATTAAGAAAATGATTTTTTTTATTTGTTTGGGAATTTAACCAGAACTGTGAGCAATTCAATGGGTTATAAGCAGTCCCCTGTCCCTAATCTGGGGGCACTGACTCCAGGGAAGGAAAAGAGCCAGTACCGTTAAGACAAACAGAACATCCATGCTTCACCGGGATACAAGCCCGTCTTGGATAAAGAGTTAGAAGCCACCTCTTAGACCACAGAGTCATCGGGGCGGCAGAAAAGGATTCGACATGGTGTGTGTGTGTGTGTGTGTGTGTGTATATAACTGTTGATTTTAAAGTGTTTCTCTTTTTTTTGGACTGGAGGTCACTGGCTCCAGGAAAGGGAGAGAGCCTAATTTAGGGTCACTGGCTCCAAGAAAGGGAGAGAGCCTAATTTAGGGTCACTGGCTCCAAGAAAGGGAGAGAGCCAGTGCCGTAAGACAAACACGCAACATCCATGCCTCACCGGGATTCGCAACTGGAGCCTTCATGGACAAATGATCATAAGCCAGCTCTTAGACCACTGCGACAGGTTCGCGATCAGCATCACGACTGCACCCTTTTTCAGCCGTAGAATGTGAGGCGGAAGTCCACTCATGTCGATAGTGTGCAAAAATTCAACTGGATAGAGCACTCTTTCACTCTCAGCTTCAGTCACAACTGTGTTTGTAAATGTTGTTGGAATGAGATTCGCGTTGCGAATACTCTTCATTCTCTTTTGTCTGAGACATATACTGTAGTTGCGACCCATTGATCGCTCACGCATTCCAGTAAGTCTCTTACGTTTTCTCTTTTTTTTTCTACGGGAGAGATATTCTGTTAAGAGTAGGTATGCAATAAAGTATTTACTTACTTTAGGACTGACCATAGAACACCATGCACACACCAAATCTCACACTGAACTGTAGGCCTGATCAGTTTGTCAGACTTGATCAGCACAACGGTTCGCTCAAAAAGGAGAAGACTTTTGACTATCTCAGTCCATTCATGCTTTCGCCTTCAACAGCGCGTGAGTCAACCGCACGCTTCTCCCATAGGCTTTACATGGGAAATTTGCCGCCTCGCAACGCCCGAACCGTTGCCCCAATCTCATTTTTCTCTTCGACTGCCAGATCTACATGGATAAGAACTTTATTATGATACCTTAACCATATCTTTACGTTCAGCCGTTCTCTCAAAATAGGACTCGCAGTAAAAAACCTTATGCAATTAATATATAGATGTTTTCTTCAATCCGATACCAAAGGAAGTTAGCAAGGAAAATAATATGTACTGCAGCATTTTTTTACACATGGAACAGTTGAAAGGTGGATCCGTTTTTTTTAATTCAGATCATTAAGGCTTGTGGAACTCACGGTGAGAAAACCTTTCAGACGAATCCATTGTTCCATTTATTAAAGTGATCCAAAGAAGAACCGAAAGTACACTATCTGATTGAAAGTATTGGGGCACTTGCCTTTCTACAAACGCTCTACAATAGGAAAGGAATATGTATCGAGCTGGTCCACGCTTTGCTGCCACTGCGAAGGCTTTCCACTTCATATTGATGCGCTGTTGTGGGAACTGGCTTCATTTCTACCACAAGAACATTAGTCAGATCTGCTACCGATGTCGGATGGTTCTGCCTGGCTCTCCGTCGAAATTCCAATTCATCTCAAAGGTGTTCCATGGGTTTGAAATCGCGTGCTGTTTGTAACGGAAAGGACCTTCACCAAACTTTTGGAGCTCAAAATTGTCAATAATGCCATTATAAACCGCATCGTTAAGATTGCATAGACTGGAACCAAGTCCAGTCCAAACCGTGAAAAGCATCTCCACAGCATGATACCACTTCCAACAAACTTCCTAGTTTGAGCAACACAGTTGGGCAGCTAGCGTTCACCTGGCATCTTCCACACCCACACTCGTTCGTCGGACTTCCACAATAGTGCAGCTTGATTCATCATTCCAGAGAACGCATTCCCACCACTCCGAGG
This sequence comes from Macrothele yani, assembly GCA_039090855.1. Classification (NCBI taxonomy): domain Eukaryota; kingdom Metazoa; phylum Arthropoda; class Arachnida; order Araneae; family Macrothelidae; genus Macrothele; species Macrothele yani. The sequence continues at coordinate 45,250,488 of CM077025.1, read as the reverse complement.
TTTACACGACTCCAACTGACGCTTGACGTTGACCAAGTTGATGTTAGGCTTGCACCTGTTTAGCCGAGAAAACCCATTCCATTCAGCTATCTACAAACCACTGTGATACTGGCGTTGCTTCCAGAGGCATTTTGCAACTCAGTGGTGAGCATTGCAACCAATGACAGGCGGTTTTGCCGCAGCACCGGATTCAGCACTTCTTGGTCCCTCTCTGCCATTTTACGGGGTTTCCTAGGTCGCGATCGTGCTATTGTTGCCACTAGGCGTTTCCACTTCATTTGCAGTCGTCCGGAGCAGTTGCAGCAGGGTAGAGATTTTCCGAACTGACTGACTGCTAAGATATTATGTCATGACTATGCCACGTTGAAAGCCATTGAGCTTTGACGTACGGCCTCTTCAACTGTTCATGCTTGTATATGGTGTTCGCCAAGTCATGTGTATGTTTCTATACCTGTACGGTAATGACTGTGTCGTATATGGGCAAATCTACAATTGAAAAAAAAAAGACAATACTTTTAATCATCAGTAGCATATGCATTACTAGAAAAATATGCATCAGTTTTAAACATTCGGAGTACAGAATATACTAGTTCAATGATTTTTTTTTATCGTGGGCTTCAGTAATAGCTCCAAAGTGAGGGTACTGAGACATATCAAACAAAACTTACACGAACTTAAGCATAACATCGTTGATTTTTATTGGCGTAAAACAAATTGGTATCGCCGAGCTTTCGCTCACCAACGGGCGACGTTTTTTGTAACAACCACCGTGAGCATCTCATTGGGCTATAAGCAGTCGCATGTCACAAATTTAGGGTCATTGGTTCCAACGAAAGGAGAGAGCCAGTGCCGTAAGACAAACACAACATCCATGCCTCACTGGGATTCGAACCCAGACCCTTCATGGACGAATGGTCATAAGCCAGCGCTTAGACAACTGTGCCACCGTGGCAGCAGGTAACTTCTTCAAGACAGACTAATACTAACCTATACAGGTTAGTATAACAAATATCTATATATAAGTTAGTATCAGTATATAACCATATACGTTAGTATCAGTATATAACCTATATAGGTTAGTATCAGTACATAAACCAATACAGGTGAGTATTGGTATATAACCTATACAGATATTTTTAGTATCTACATAGGTTAGTATCAGTATATAACCTATATAGGTTATTATCAGTATACTAATTATATTGTTAAAAACTGGAAAATTGTCTTATATTGGTTTCATTGGTGTATTATACAGGGTGTTTCCCAAAGTCGCGGCTCACTTCAATAACTCGAGAATGAATTGGAATAGAAAAACAGGGTCAACTGGTATTAATAAGGGATGATATGATCTATTTAAGGGATGTGTGAATGACACCCCAGACCCCCTGATCAGGAGGCTCGGGGGCTATCTCGTAAACAAAGCAAGTTAGGAAAACATTTCCAATTACAAAGTTATACAGCGTTTTTATCTTAGTGTAAATCCGTAGAAAAATTTCTAATAGCTCTCTAGGTTCGGGCTGTGCCCTCTTGAGCTATTGCACATCTACAAGGAAAAGTTGTTTTCCCCGCAAATCTTGAAATGTTTCTGCCTTTTCCTGAGCTTCGTAAGAAAAGGCATCTGGGGAGATGATTTTTTCGTTGGCGAAACTAGGGGTTCGAAAGCCCCTCCCAGACTTCTCTCGCTTTTCGCCAAGAAGCTGTAAAGTCACCTAAACTTTGAGCAAAATGCCGCTCTGTAGTAAATTTAGGGTTTCAGTTTATGTATCTAGAACTTAAGAAGGAAATCTTGGAAATTATGGTCCTAATTTATGCCCGAATCCCCGAAGTAAATTATTGCCTATGGTAACCACCCTTCAGGAGCTGAACAAATACAAAAATCAACAGATATTTAGTCTATCCAATGCCTAAAACTACAAACAGCTCCATACCAACTGCTTGTAGTTTTAAGCAATCATTTGGACTGTGCTGCCCTTATTACAGGGGCGTATAGAATTATTTTTCGGGGGTCTGACAAAAAATGGAAGTTTTAAAATCCACCAGAATAAAATACAATTTAATGAAAAATACAAGAAAAAATTAATGCACCTTTTTCTAATGTAAGTTAAAGGGGCTTAAGGGGAATCCCCGTTGCCGCCCATTTAAATACCCGCTGGCTTTTTACATAGTCCATGTAGGCTATAGAATTAGCAGATGTTTTCTGTTATTGGCATTTCTCGACCTCTGACATCAGGAAATATGGGTTCTTCAATTCGAAATTTGGGAAATATAGCAGAGTTAAAATATACCGTAGCAGACCATGCTCTTTTACTTACCTTGTTACATTATCGAGAAAAACATTTGTACCGAAGTTGAATTATACCTATCTCTTACGGTGAATCCTGTGTCGTGTATACAATTGGTCAAATGCTTTTATTCCTGAACTCGTTCAACGTGTCAAGCACCCACTCTGTATCAAATCCCTTGGAAGTCTTGATGTATCAGGGGTTGAAAAAATAAATCAAGTAAATGCGCGTTTTCCTCGGGAATGTTTTCGTGGAATGTTTCAACCGGTAGGAAAGGACTGAAAACAACAAAAGAAACAGTATTTGTTCACCTGCTAACATGAATTCCATACTGCAGCTAGTGACATAAGCAACAAATTTAAAATCCCTCACATTAAAATAACCAACTTATCATTATTATTTCCTAATGTGCGGATTACAGCGATACGCTATCATTAATAACAGAAATAAACCATATTCTTACAAACTAGTTAAAGAAACAGATTTCGGATTGTAATGAATAAAGAATTTCGGTTAACATTTTAACGCAAAATTATCGTGTTTTAAACTGGATTTCAGAAACATTCGGATCTGAAAAAAGATGCTAATCAGAACAAATGCAGACTCGTATGTGCATATTTGTTCAGTTAAACCTCTTAAGAACACAGGGTCCTAGCAGTGCCGTCGATTTCTCTTAGAGCTGGTGGGTGTCTTTTGTGTCTGATTTTTTTTATGGTCTTCCGCTTCAAAGTCGTCTTATGTGGTTTCAACACGATGGAGCTCCAACACGTAAAGTATTGCCTGTTCCAAATTTCCTCCAACGAACTTTCAAGGAGAGGATTATAGGATATGGCGGGAACGTAGAATGGCCACCCAGGTCACCGATCAATGGATTTTATTTTTGGGGCCATTTGAAATCCCAAGTATATGCAACACCACCCGATGATCGGAATGTTTTGAAACAACGAATTATTAATACCCGTAGGAGTATTCCTTCGCGTCAGCTGCTAAACTTGCCAGAAACTGTACTTCGTATAATTCAAACATGCATTGTAGCTTATGGCGGACATTTTGAATTTTGTGAATGATTTACATGTTAACTTTCCCCCACTATTACTGATGGTATTGTTATTAGAACGAGTTACTACGTTAAAATGGCAAATTTACACAGTTCAGCGTAATTTTCGACTACAAGCCACTGTGACAAGTGAGAATAACTGCTTGGTTGAATTTAGCTAGCAAGTTGGTGGTAAAAAAATCATCTACTTTGTTTTGTCCTGATAGATCAATCACTACTACAAGGGTCTCTTACTGTGAGTTGCTTTCCCCCAAAATATCTGTTGATTTTTGTATTTGTTGAGCTCTTGAAGGGGTTTACCATAGGCAATAATTTATTTCGGGCATAGATTAGGACCATAATTTCCAAGATTTCCTTCTTAAGTTCTAGATACATAAGCTAAAACCCTAAATTTACTACGAAGCGGCATTTTGCTCAAAGTTTAGGTGACTTTAACGCTTCTTGGCGAAAAGCGAGACAAGTCGGGGAGGGGCTTTCGAACCCTTAGTTTCGCCAACGAAAAAATCATCCCCTCAGATGCCTTTTCTTACGAAGCTCAGGAAAAGGCAGAAACATTTAAAGATTTGCGGGGAAAACAACTTTTCCTTGTAGATGTGCAATAGCTCAAGAAGACACAGCCCGAACCTAGAGAGCTATTAGAAATTTTTCTACGGATTTACACTAAGGTAAAAACGCTGTATAATTTTGCAATTGAAAATTTTTTACTAACTAGCTTTGTTTACGAGATAGCCCCCGAGCCCCTTGATCAGGGGGGCCTGGGGGTCATTCACATATCCCTTAAATAGATCATGTCATTCCTTATTAATACCCGTTGACCCTGTTTTTCTGTTCCAATTCATTCTCGAGTGATTGAAGTGAGCCACTACTTTGGGAAACACCCTGTATATTCTTGTTATTATTAACCTTAGATTATGTGACATATTGTTCGTTCTTTTGGGTGCTGTATTGTGATATTGTACAGCAAAAGAGTTCTAATAAATAAAATAACCTATATACGTTAGTATCGGTACATATTCTATGTACGTTATTATGAGTATATAACCTATATACGTTAGTATCAGTTTATTACCCATATACTGTAGGTTAGTATCAGTATATAACCTATATACGTTAGTATCGGTATATAACCTATATACGTTAGTATCGGTATATAACCTATAGAGATTACTATCAGTATATAACCTATATAGGTTAGTATCAGTATGTAACCTATATAGGTTAGTATCAGTATGTAACCTATATAGGTTAGTATCAGTATATAACCTATAGAGATTAGTATCAGTATATAACCTATATAGGTTAGTATCAGTATATAACCTATAATCGTGGCCAAAAGTACCGCACCAGCAGACCGAAAGTCAAATTTTTGATGTTTGAAGTCAACTTATACAGCGTAATGATAAAGTCAGGAATACATATTATACGACATCTTAAAGTTAATTTCATGCTGAAATCAAATAGTTTTACAGAATGTTATTTACCAGTAATAGAAGTGAAGGTAAAAACAAAAGGACAGCGTCTAGTCATAAAAAGCAAAAAATAGTGAAATCAGTGTACAATGCATTTAACGTAAAATTACTGTACAGTACATTATTGACACTTTCAGGGCACTTGAAATAACTGACCAACAAGAAAAATGCGCTTTAATATTTAATTGGATAACCACGGTAACTTAGTAACAAAGTGCACCTTCTTGGCATGGAACTGATGATCTTCTATAGTTGTCCATTGGTGATAACAGGGTGCCATATGGCCCTTACAGACTCAATTAAGACTTTAATTGAGTCTGTAAGGGCTATATGGCACCGTGTTATCACTAATGGACAACTAGAGAAGCTGATTAGTTCCATGCCAAGAAGGTGCACTTTGTTACTAAGTAACCGTGGTTATCCAATTAAATATTAAAGCGTATTTTCCTTGTTGGTCAGTTATTTCAAGTGTCCTGCAAGTGTCAATAATGTATTGTACAGTAATTTTACATTAAATCCCTTGTACACTAATTTCACAAATTCCACTATTTTTGCTTTTTATGACTAGACGCTGTACTTTTACTTGTAACTTCACTGCTATTACTGGCGATAGCATTCTGTAAATAAATTTGAATTCAGCATAAAATGTCCTTTAAAATGATGTATAATATGTATTCCTGCACCTTGATTATTGTTTATCTGAAAACTTACCCGATTCGATGTTTCCCTTGCATCACAGAGGCGTGTACTTTGGAGCAGAAATCTGAGTTTACACATATAGCATTCACTGACGTGATGCGAAACGCACGCTGTTTGTCAAAAAAATAGCGCAGGATGATTCCGATAATGTGGCCTTTTCCCAACTGTCCCCAAACAGACACTGTTAGTAGGTCGGATTGTAGTTTGCCGAGTGAGTGAGTTATGCCATCCATTTTGATAAAGTTATCTGGCAATAGGTACAAGGGCTTAAGGACTAACACTGATTTCTCCTCAAAATGCAAGACCCGTTTCTTGTTCCGCTCTGAATTCAAGCATCTCTCTCGTCGTGCAGAGTGCGCTTCTATTCACTATAACACTTCGATGATGTCTGCAACATGATTCCTATTCGTTTGTATGTCTGAGGGTGGCTTTGCGTAATGAAGCATCCTCCGGCCACGCACCAACTTGCAAAATCACTCCCATTGTTTCTGACAGCTTTCATTGCAAACGTACGTATGTACTCGTCCTCGAGGGTATTTCCGGAAGGAGTTCGCTTAGTTTCTGCATGGACTGTTTGCAGCCCTTCGCTCCCCGCTTTGTATATGTACATTGCAAAGATATCAGTCAAGAGCTCCCGTTCCTACGTCTGCTATATCTATATGATTTAGTAGAGTAATTCCAATTCTAGCTAATGATATTATCGACATTCAGCAGACCTCAGTTCCCGCGCCATTAAAAAAAAACCCTATTAGTTTTTCAAGAGAGACTGCGAATTTTCTAGTTTCACTAAAACTTTCTCAAATATAGTTAAACTAGTTTTAATGGTTCGTTTCTCTCAGAACGTTAACAAAATGTTTGTGATATTAGCTTGCTGTATTAACTGATCATTATACAAAACTACATGATAAAACTATATGATAAAGTCATGAAAATACGTGAACGTATTACCTCATGAGACTCCTTGATATTCTCATTTTTACAGTGTGACTATTCCTAGAGTTTCTCAAGCAAAGATCTCCCGGAAGGATATATTTCTTCATATATTTAATTATTCATCCATAAATGTAGTATGTTCCCCGAAGAGCGTACGTTTTTCGGTTTTCATACATCTGTCGCATCGTATTCGTGTATAAAATTATAAAATGATGGCTAAGTAAACAGTTACTGAGTGCTGATCCTCCCCCCCCCCCATCTTTCTCCCAAACGAAGAGTTACATCAAGTACTCTCAAGGTTACATGCCAGTTTTCTTTGAGTTCTATTGCAATATTCGCAACTTATTCTTCTTTTTGCTTTAAAGTATCGTCCTATATAAGCATTTGAAAAGCCTCGTAATTCAGAGTTTTTTAATTCCGGTACTTCCATTCCGAAACTTCCAAAAAACCTCTATATTCCAAAGTTTTACTTATATAATCCTTTTTTTAGTTTGCCTATATTCTTTTTATTCTTACTTTTTATCATGCCACATTGGAAATCCGTCCAGCAAATCAAATTTCTCCTTATTTGATTTGCGTAAGTAAATTTGACTTTTCATTCGTCACCGGGAGAATTTTTTGGTTCTGAATGTTGCCTTTCTTCGAATTTATCTGAAAAGAATTCTGTGAGCATTCTTGGTTTTCTCAGATTCCGATTTAGAATTCATGATTCGCAGCTGTAACTAAAAGCACTTTCAAAATTCTTTTCTCACCTTATGTAACTGCATCGCACTGTTATTTTCAGATGTTCTGGTTTTCTGGAGTAAAACAAATTATTTGCTTTTAATAATTTCACTTTTTATTCTCGCTTTCTCGGAATAATGGGATCACCCATCACGAAAAGTTGAATTTTATGTTCTTCATTGCGTGGTATTACTTTTGCGTCGTTTATGACTGACAAATATTGTACTTGAATGTTGTCGCTAGAAGATGAGTGAATTTGCCTTTAGCAGATACGTACAAAACAATTTATGGAATTCAATAAACGGAATAAAGTTGTTTTGAGAATGCTTTCTACACATTAAATTGTTACCGAACTAAAGATCGGTGAAGAAGGGATTTCTAATTCCAAGCAGGAAATGAGTGTTTTATTTCTTTCTGCCGTCGTCATCATCATCATTATGAACCATTCTCAGTTTACTGCTGGATGAAGGTCTCCTCCACAAATATTTTAAGGGATCAGAAATGTCTTCCACAAATCTTGTCTTGAGCCAGTCTTAATTCGAATTTCTATTTCGTTCGCTAGTAAAAAATCTATAGTCTAGCGTATACATCTAGTCAGCAAATCATATTTTTTCTGACGAGGCATTCCCACTTAATAAAAGGACCTTGATATAAAAGAACCAAGTTGCTAGGCGTTTTAATATTTATCCCACCAATTTGCACAAACACAATTACAATTCATACACACGAAGACACACTCCCACATATTTTGAATAGAAAAAATGACGTATTAAACATCTCACATCGGTTCTAATTTTTCTTTGCTATTACGCACGAACCTTTTCTCTGATAAGAGTAAAAGAGTGGGCTTCAAAATGAACCTACCAAATTGTTACTCAATGCTTTATCAGGAACTGAAGATATAGCGATTGATGGAGCAGTTCTAGCAGTAACACAAGCTTCCATTTAACTTGGACCACATACACAGTGGTATCAAAATAATATGACCACCTCCGGAGTCACCCAGGCGCGCGTCAAAGAGTGTACGTCAGAAGGTCAACCACACGAAGATGTAAGCGGCCGGTCAGGACAAATGAGCCATAGTACGTAAAGTGAGCACAATGGGCAGCGGGTGTGATTTGACGGACGTTCCAAAAGGAATGATTATCGGCTACCGCGCAATGAGTGGAGTATCTCGGAAACAGCAGACTTCGTGGGCTGTTCGCGAGGTGCTGTAGTAAGGGTGTACTAAGAATTGACAGCTGGCTCTTGACGTCATAACTGTGGAGCCCCAAAAGCCATCGACCTCGGAGGAGAACGTCGCTTCGGTCGACTGGTAAAGGGAAAAAGGCCGGCAACAGTGAAGCAATTGACCATGCAAATGAGCGCTGGAGCACCCACGTACAAGTACCCAACAACACTAGAACGAACCGTGTCACGCATGGGTCGTTGGAGTAGACGCTGACTCAAGGTTAACCCAGGTCCATTGACAACGACGCCTACAGTTCGCATGGGACTACCGTCATTGGACACTGGGAGAGTGGAAAAAGGTTGCCTTCTCCGACGAATCGAGGTTTTTACTCCACAGAAGTAATGGGCGGTGGCGGATATGACGTCAGACACACGAGAACCAACACCCAGACACGCTTGTCGGTCAAGTACAGGCCGGCGGTGGCAGTGCGCATGTCTGGGAGATGCTTTCCTGGTATGACATGGGACGGCTGTTACTAATAAATAGGTCCTTGAACGCCAGTGGCTACCTGTCCATCCTCACTGACCAGATGCATCCCTACATGCTGGACATTTACCCTGGTGGTGATGATGTGTACCAACAGGACAGTGCGGGGGTGCATGACTGGTTCTAGGAGCACGACAGCGATGTCTCCCTTCTCCCTTGGCCGGCGAAATCACCCGAACTCAATCCCATAGAGCATTTGTGAGGCCTATTTGTATCGGCAGCTTCGACTTACGACCACGTCATCTCCGGGACCTCCGTAATCTGCTGCAGTCCGAATGGCACGTGTGCCTCGGACAATCATTCAGGGCCTCATTACGTTCATGCTACTGCGCGCCGAAGGTGGTTATTAGGTAGGTAGTCATTTTATTCTGATACGACTATATATGCCATCTACGTAGTCACGTGTCTCATCACGTGATCTAGGCAACTACTTAAAACCTCTGCTCGTCAGTAATCGTCGGTAGTGTTGATCACAATGGGAAAAACAAAGGATCTTTCCGAGTTCGATAAAGGGCTTATTGTGGGTGCCCTTCTGGCTAGAGTAACAATTCCAAAAACAGACTAGTTTCTCAAAAGATGAGATATCCCGGGTCTTTAATTAGCGGGAAAATAACCCACATTGCTTGTCTAAAAGGCGTAGCATCTTCAGCGACGATAATCCGTCAAGAACGAGATCGCAATCGTATGAGAAGGCTGGTATAGAGAAATGCGACTTCCTGTGGGCAGCAATTGACCGAAGCATTCAATGAAAGCTGTTCCAGAGCAATATCGCAGCCAACTATGCTCGGAGTATTGGTATTTGCAGTTGCATGCAAATACAGAAACCACTGCGAAGAACCAGAACGGTTCGTCTGCAATGGAGTCAGGAACAGCGTGACTGGACACTGGGAAAAAGTCACGTGGTCCGACGAGCCGCAGTACGCCTTGTTCTGTACCGAGGGTATGCATGGAGTTTGACACAGCTCAAGGTTCTGGAGATTGTGTCATCGTATGGGGCACGTTCTGTTGGTACGGATATGGTCCCCTTATATTGCTCGAAAGTCGGGTATCCCCTAAGGATTGCCCGAACATTATTGGCAGTCAAATCCATCCTGCAATTTTGGCTTTTCATCCAGCAGGTGGTGACTGTTTTATGGAAGACAGTCCTACTGTCCATCGAGCAAGATGTGTTCAGCAGTGGATCAGCGAGCATGACAGCGACTTCCACCATCTTCCTTAGCCACCACAATGCCCGGATCTCAATCCCATTAAGAGTGTAACATATTAGAACAACATACCCGAGAGCAAAGTCCTCTTCCGTTACGTCTGAGCGAGTTAAAGGACTGTCTGGTGAACGCTGGGTATGCTGTACACGTATGCGGTTTGGCATAGATTCTAACACCTTGTGGATTCTATGCCAAACCGCATACGTTCTGTAATTCGCCTTATATGAGGTCCAACCCGGCACTGAATAAAAGTTTATACACTGACGGAAAATAAAATCCCAACACCACGAAAAAATAGTTGTAGAGGAATGAAATGGCGGCAATACATTTGTATAGGTAACATATTTATTCGATTAAGGTTTCAAGATCACAGCTTATTGTAAGCGCGAGAAGAGCCATTTTAAATGTGAAATGCTGGTACATTAATAACCGGTGTAACCGCTAGAATGTAGAATGCAAGCACGCAAACGTTCATGCATTGTGTCGTACAGGCGCTGGATGTCAGTTTGTGGGATGGAGTTCCATGCCTGTTGCACTTGGTCGGTCAATACAGGGACGGTTAATGCTGGTTAGGGGTGACGCTAGAGTTGTCGTCCAATGATGTCCCATACGTGCTCGATTGGTGAAAGATCTGGTGATCTAGCATGCCACGGCAACATGTCGACACTCTGTAGAGCATGTTGGGTTACAACAGCGGTATGCGGGCGAGCGTTATCCTGTTGGAAAACACCCCATGGAATGCTGTTCATGAATGGCAGCACAACAGGTTGAATCACCAGACCGACGTACAACTGTGCCGTCAGGGTGCGAGGGATAACCACAAGAGTGCTCCTGCTGTCATAGGAAATTGCTCCCCAGACCATAACTCCAGGTGTAGGTCCAGTGTGTATCGGCCGCAGACAGGTTGGTTGCAGGCACTCACCTGGCCTCCTTCTAACCAACACACGGCCATCACTGGCACCCAGGCAGAACCGGCTTTCATCAGAAAACACAACGGATCTCCACTCCGTCCTCCAATGAAATCTAGCTAGACACCACTGACGTCGCAAACGGCAGTGGTTTGGAGTAAGTGGAATGCACGCTACAGTGCGTCTGGCTCGGAGCTGTCCTTCAAGTAACCGATTTGTAACAGTTCGTTGTGTCACTGTGGTGGCAACTGCAGCTGGAATTGCTGCCGCAGACGCGGTACGATGCGCAACGGCCATACGCTGTACACGACGGACTTCCCCCTGAGTAGTGCCACGTGGCCGGCCGGAACCCGGTCTTCTTGAGGCAGTACCTTCCCTTGAACACCGCTGCTAACAATCCTGCACAGTGGCTACATTCCTGCCAAGTCGTTCTGCAATATTGCGGAAAGAAAATCCACCTTCTCGTAGCCCTATTACACGACCTCCTTCAAACTCCGTGAGCTGTTGATAATGGCTTCTTCGTCTTCTTAAAAGTATTCATGACTAACATCAACACCTTACGTCGAATCTCAACGATAACTAACGCTCACGAACGTTACAGCGCGTATTTACAGCAAACCTGCTTTGCATGTTCCGAGGGGCGCTACTAGCGCCACACGTATGCGCCGAGCGCGAAATTTGCATAGACGTCATCTTACAGATGTACTCTCAGCGCCTACCAACTGTCGTTTATCTAACACAATCCCTTCTTGGTGTTGCGATTTTTGTTCCGTCAGTGTATTTCAGTAGCTGTACGTGCAGTATATGTACAGTGCACGTTTACAAAAAATGCGATTATTTAGCCCTTCTTGAATTAATTTAATGTCATTCTGTTTTACGCTTGTCATTTTTGACGGGTTGTAACGGAATAGTCCTTTTAAAGTTAACAACGACGCATAAAGTAACTCAATTGCAGGGTGTTCCGCTCAGACGTATAATAAAAGAAAGTATCATAAATTTTGAACTTACCGAAATTTATTAGCGACACGTATTGCTCCAGATAGATAAACCGAGAATTATTCTCTAATAAATTTCAACATGAGCTCCACTTGTGTCGTGGCAAACGTCCAATCGGTATTGAACCTCAGCCCACGTGTTGAGAAGAATTTGTGGTATCACGTCGTTGATAAATACACAGTTGACGGGGACCAGGAACATCAAATAGAAGCCATCGCTCTTTTCACGTTTATAAGTGAGTCACGGAGAAATTCTCATCGGCCTCCACCGGGAATGGAACCCAGGGTCTTCCAGTTACCGTCCGGATATGCTTCCATTGCACCACAGCGGCTTCGAAAATCTTCAGACTCACAAACGACAAACCGCCAAACCACATGGCAGGGTTGCTTCTTTGGAGCCCTGCACAATGCTGGGGATTCACCAAAGATGAACAGCAGCAACTGAACAAATAACTAAAAGGCGGATGAATGATACATACACAGTTGACGTGGACCAGTAACGTCAAATGGAAGTCGTCGCTCGTTCCACGTTTATAAGTGAGCCACGGAAAAATTCTCATCGGCCGCCACCGGGAATTGAACCCAGGGTCTTCCAGTTACGCGCCGGATATGCTTCCACGGCACCACAGTGACCTCAAAATTCTCTACACTCGCAAACGACAAACTGACAAACCATATGACAGGTTGCTTCTTTGGAACCCCGCACAATGCTGGGGATTCTGGGAATTTTTTCGTGACTCACTTATATACGTGGGAAGATCGATGACTTCTATTTTTTGATTGCAGCACTGATTCTGTCGCGATAAGTCTTCCAGATTACGCTCCGATGTAGCGTATATACCTGCTCCTTAACAAACCCTCACAGGAAAAAAATAAATGGAGTTACGTCTGGTGATCTGGGGGGGCATGCAATGAACGTTGATCCTCTCCCAATCCGTTCGGTAGTGAAGTGGACATCCAAGAATGCGGGGATATGATTGGCAAAGTGCGTGGGAGCCTCCTCTTTTTGGAAAATTGTTCCTTCAGGCAACTGAAGCAGAGCGTATTCTTGTAACATGTCCAGGTATATTAGTCCAATTACCGTGACCTCCGCAAAAATAAAGGGACCGATGATTTTGTCCTTCATGATCCGGGCTGCGGGTAGCCGAGTGGGCAACGTTCGTGAAAGCCACGGGAAGGGCCTCAGGTTCGATCCCAGGCAGGTACGAACGATCGATCCACTAGATACCCGCCGTGCGTCGGATGGGCACGTTAAGCCGTCGGATCCCGGGTACCGGCCCCCGGTAATAAATAAGGGCGTCTTCCTCCCCCTTTCTACTTCACTTCCGTGTCACTTTCCTATCGGGCGCTCTAGCCCAAATCTCCTAGTTTCCTATTTCTAACGGTTGTTTAAGACCTTTCGTCAGACACTCCCTCCCTAAAATCCTCTACATCATGATCCTTCATGATTCCACACATAACACTGCATTTTGGAGAATCCCGTTTGCGTTCACGAACAACGTATGGATTTTCGGACCCCCAGATGCGGAGGTTATGACTGTTTAATTTTCCAGACACGTGGAATGTTTACTCATCTGGAAAGCATACGCGGTCTAGGAATGGACCGTCGGCATCAGTTTTGGCCAAAATTGTTCCCGCAAATGCTTTCCGTGCCGTGCAGCTTAACGTGTTGATGCAGTTGAATCTTTTTGTGGAGTACCCGATGTTTTCAGGATGTCTAACTGCACACACGCACTAGCCTAACTGATGGATATTCTCGAGTTTCTCTGAAATGACTTTAGATTCTGTTCAACGCTTTGTTCACACACCGTACCCTACAATACCAAATTAATTTGGTATCGGTTTGTTACTCAGTCATGGGTAACAAAATTCCCGTTTCTCGGAGTTCCTTGTCCCCATTTCATAATGGACACGTCAGGACGTCTGCCGTCGCTCCAGGGTTATACTCGCGGTGAAAACGGCGCTGTACAAGCCTCACGGGGACTTCAATTCCACAAGTGATGGCACACGAAACACCTTGTTCTGTGGGATTCACATGGCTACTGACGGAGAATCTATTTACTTCTGCTGCTACACGGCAGAAGTTAATAGCGTCTGCGTATGAGCTGCGTGCCCAAATTCGCCTGGTTTATACATTTCATAGCTGCTCTTTGCAATGGCACCCACCTTCTGTCATTCGAACTAGTACTTTGCATGCTACGAATTTTTCTTTTATTATACGTCTGAGCGGAACACCCGGTATTTCGATCTTCTCTATGTATTTTCATTCTGATTTCTCTGAAATATCTTTTTTATTTCTTTAGAAATCCAAATACATGCGTTTCGGAAGTTTTGAAGTCCGGAGTGAGACATGGCCAGAGTGCTTGCCATATAGCGCTCAACCTCTCTCCTTTATGGAACCAGAGACTCTAAATTAGGGACGGACCACTGCATATACCCCACTAAGTTGCTCACGATGGTCCTTAATCCCCTCTCCCCACAAAAAACTCGAATAGTTCAGTTAAGGTTTCAATAGGATGCAAGCTTGAATGTTAGATGGCGTAAGTTTCGTGAACGTTACCTTAAACATTTCCCCCGTTTCTCCTTGCTGTTGCCATTCTTGTTTAAGTATCGATTGTATCGTTCTCTGCTAGAATTCTAGAAGCTGTCAAACCATCATGAATATGAACGAGATTGTCAATATCATATTATCATCTAGATCCCTTTTTGAGATGCTGGGACTGATTTCCGCGCAAATAAACTGCTGCGAAAACAGTAATTTTCTATGTATCTTTCGTCAAAGAAACAAAATCCACTACAAACAATTTATCATTTAATCTTCGCTCCTTTCGATCAATAAGACGGAGATTCGAAAATCGTCTGGTATTCCACTGAAGCTTTTAATTGTGCTTGTGTTTATCAGCTGCAAAACAAAAAAAATGCATTGGCAAGGGAGAAAAATGGATGAGCGTTAAATGGGAAATTCTGTAAATGAAGATACAATGGACAGTTGCCAGAACTCTTTGTGTGTTTCGTGGGTCTTTTTCTGAATCCTTCTTTCAGTTACCGTTCGCATCGTTAAAAAATGAAAGAAATATCGAATCTCCACCAAACATTTCTATTGTCACACATTCAGCACGAAACAATGTGTTATTAAAAACACATATCGAAAATTCATTAAATGATTCTTGGTCCTTTTGCAGTTGCATAATTCTGTTTCATAAAATAGTAAAACTATACTAGTAATACGATTTATTGGCGTAAATACATAAATATACGTTTGCAAGTTTCGCACATCAACCAGATGGCTACGTAGACGGAAAACTGAAATCTGAATAATATAACATTTTTTAATTAAAACAACAGAACTAATTCAGATTGCAGTTTTCTGTCTACCTTCCTTGAAAAAGCCATCTGGCTGATGCACGAAATCTTGGAAACTTGTACTTATATTTTTACGCCCATAACTCAGATAACAAGTATAGTTTTAGTTTTTTTGTGCATAGTTGGTATAATATATATATTTTTTAATTTTATAATAATTTATTAATCAATTATTAATCCTCGTTATTAATTTAATTTTTATTTCCGAATTTAAGACCAAATGAATTTGGTATCGTGAGAAAACGTTCCCCTTTTTGTTTCCGTCGTAGTAGACTTCATCGTTGCATGATCTCTGACAACTGCAGGGAAATACTTTACCCCGCAGTTTACTTGCTATTTAAGACCTATTAAATTTGGTATCTTAAGAAAAAGTTTCTTTTTTGTTTTCATCATATGTTGTAGGCTTCGTTGCTACGTGATCTCTGACAACTACATTCAGATGCTTTACCCGCTGTTCACTTGATATTTTCTTTTGTTCTAGGGCGTTTATCCAAATTTCTGCGTAAACAATTTCGCATAAAATTTAAAGGAGAGTCCAAAATATTCATTGCTACACGCTTCTAGTTCTAGTTCGTTATTGATTTCCCAATTTTAGTGCTATGAAATTTGATTCATAATTATGAATATATAATTATTAAGAACTGCGTCTCTTTTCACATTAAATCGCATCAAGAGTGCCTGTGTGAAAATAAGTCTATTTGCTGGTGGTGAGATTCGAACCCAAGTCTCCTCACTACGGAGGCAAATATTTTTCCGACTGAACTGTACCAGCTTTGGCTTATCGCTCCAACTTGCCGTTTTTGCTCCTGAGTCACCTCAGTGGAACATTAAACCTGGTCGAAGACATACACTTCACTTTTTCCTGACATTCCCTCTTTTCTGAAGTCTTTTGCCGCAGTGCATGATATCGTTTTCCTGTTTAGATGGGATCAAGAGATAAAAATACATTAAATTTTCCCGTATTCTAACATTTTCCCCCACTTCCAAACCCGCTAACAAACATGGTCTTTTCCTGAATTCATACTGTACTGCTCGACTTAGAAAATGCCAGAACACCAAGTATTTTCGGAGCGCTATGCAACTTGGTGGATTTGTGTCGGCAGTTGGGTTATGTAGGGCCACCCAGAATGTAAGCACCGTTCGCGCATCACTCCTGCGCAAGCATTCCCTTCAGAGTCGCGCATGCGAAATTGTGTTGGCACATCCATTAACCACTCCCTGACGGCATTTTGTAAGGTTGCGCTTATGTTAAAAGTTTGTGCTGTGTGTTATAATAATATTTTTAGATAGTACAATGGCCCTCGACTGCATAGTCCGGTCTGTCATAAGGTTTCTGAACGCGCGAAATGACGGAGCAAGTGAGATTTAGATCAGATCATACGTAGAGGATTTTAGGAAAGCAGTGTCCGACCCCAGGTCTTAAACAACCCGTAGAAATAGGAAGCTAAGAGATTTGGATTAGAGTGACCGATGGGAAAGGTGCAGGAGGACGCCCTTATTTATTATTTGGGGGGGAGTACCCCGGGGCACGGCAACTTAACGTGCCCATCCGACGCACCGCGGATATCTAGTGGTTCGAGCGTTCGTACCTGCCTGGGATCGAACCCCAAGTCTTCTCCGTGGCAGTCACGAACGTTGCCCACTAGGCCACCCGCGGCCCCCATGTGGGATTCATCGACAAACGCGAAATTCACGGATAAAATGCAATAAGCACACGAATGGTGCGGAAGTGGGTTCGGATGTTTAATGAAGGACGACAGAGCTTTAATGACAAATTGTGTAATTGTAGGCCTTCTCTGGTAAAGGACGATTTGGTGGAGAGATTGAATGAAGACATTAGGGAGAACCGACGCTTCACAACTTCTGATCTTTCAGAATATTTCCCTGATGTTTCGAAATCATTACAGAAAAGTTTCAATACCGAAAAGTGTGAGCAGGATGGGTGCCAAAGATGTTGACGGAAGAACACAAAACGAAGTGCATGGGACCTGATTTAGAATTTTTGGTGTGGTCCATTGAGGAAGGCGAAGATTATTTAAGTCGTATAGTGACGAGAGATGAGACTTGGTCTCTTACATCACACCTGAATAGAAACAGCAGTCCTTGTGATAGAAACAAATCATTCGTCCGACGATCACCTGAAGACAATAGCTGAGCGGTGGCTCAAACGCCAGGCGGCAGGCTACTATGAGGAGGATATCCAGAAACTTGTGCCTCGATATGACAAATGCCTTAACATCCACGGGGAGTATGTATAGGTGTAGATTAAGGTATGTAGAATTCAGCGCGCATTAAAAATTAGTTATAAATATTTTTTTCCTTTATAATCAAACGGTACTTAATTTTTGGATGGCCCTAGTAAATGACTGCATTTGCAAAACAATCACGTGATAGGTAAAGGAGATAAAATTGGAAAACATTTCATCGTAGCTAAGTTTGCTCGTCCTCACTTAGGCGTGTGTGAACCACTGCGTCAGAGTAATCTCGGTGGCGAAAGCACGGGTCAGGAATGAGAAGGCCTGACGACGTCAATCTCGGTGACGACAGCACGTGAGAAGTCCTAGGCGATGTCCCCGGGAATTTTACCATTACACCTCCTAAACATGAAGACCGCCCCGGTGGCGCAGTGGTTTAAGCGATGGCTTCTGATCATTCGTCCGAGATGGGTCTGGGTTCGAATCCCGTGAGGCAGGGATGTTGTGTTTCTCTTACGACACGGTCTCTCTCTCTTCCCTGGAACCAGTGACCCTAAATTAGGGACGGGTGACTGCTTGTAGCCTATCGAGTTGCTCACGGTGGTCGTTAAAACTCCAATAAAAAAAAATTCAAAAAAGGGCGACGAGGTGCAAAAATTCGGCCATGGTCCCACATGCCTACAAAATTTCGTGGTTCTGTTGCTGTTAGTGCCTCCGGAACAGGAACTGATAGCACTTTTTTGCTTACCTAAATTTAAAATACAATAGCTCTTGAGGTATCGGCAGAATTAAAAAACGGTTTATTTCAGCGTGTTCTCCGAACAATACTCTACAAACGATGTAAATTTCATATTTTTGTGTTTAGTACTTTTTGCGCTGCGAGTTAGAAAAGCGCGAGTGTCGGGGAATTTCTAAAACAGCGGCGGCGGCAGTTACTTTTTTTTTTTTTAGAATAGAGAGATTACAACTTGCAATTTTTGAAACATTTTGAAAATGACAATCCGATTTTTGGTGTAAATGTGGCAATAATGGTAAGTAAGATAATATCCGAAAACTTTAACATTTTCATCGTCCTGGAGCGGGACTCGAATCCGCGTCTCCCAGATAGCGCCCTGGTATGCTAACCACTACACCACCCAGAACGACCAAGTCTGAAGATTCCGATTATTCTGTGATGGTTATATTCAAATTAATCGGAAACTTTAGACTTGATCGTTCTGGGTGGTGTAGTGGTTAGTGTACTCGGGCGCTATCTGGGAGACGCGGGTTCGAGTCCCTCTCCAGGACGATGAATATTTTCAAGTTTTCGGATTTACACCAAAAATCGGATTGTCATCTTCAAAATTTGTATTATATGTCGTAATCCCGTATTTTTTTCATGATTTTGAAACATTGTTGCTCATTTATTTCAGTATAGCCGTCGTATCAAGATTATCCGTTGTGGAAGAAATTTGGTGAGACCTTTATCTAGCAGTAGATTGATAATGGTTGAAAATGATGATGATGAAGACTTTACGTGAAGCACCGGAAACCTATGCAAATTGTTGTAAAGGCGACACGGTTGAATGTTTTGTCAGAATTTCGTGCTGTAGGGGTTAACATGGCAACATTGTGTCGAAAGACCCGTGTTGGCAGACAGTTCACACGTGTGGTTAGCGAATTTATCCTGAGAAATTTTCCTCACAGACGAAAGTGTGTGATATGCTAGATATTTCATAATCGTTGTTTGATCGGATAGCATCATGTTAAATATTTCTCCTTAGTCTCTGCCAATATTTCCTCTAAGTACCCACGGGAAACGCGCGCGGGCGGGGATCGAAACCACTTGTGCAAAAAAAAATATTTTCTCAGCTTCGATTACTAATGCAGTAGAATTTGGAGCTTGGACTGGAACCCTTATTTTTTATAATCCTCCCTCCCAATTTTTATCACAGTTTTTTCCGTAATTGATTTTAAATAAAAAAAAAATATTAAAATCATTTCATTACTTAAACTTTTTATTTTATAAAAAGTGAGAAGCTGAAACTTTCCTTTGGAATGTTTACAATTTAACTGACCGGAATGTTCTTACCCCGGCAACTAGCACGGGCGCATGCGCATTAGTTAGTACAATGCACTTGGTTAAGGTTAACTGTGATTGGCTAGTGCTTATGCGTTGTTTTGAGAAAAGACTCAACATCTGAATCTTTCTCAGCGTGGGAAAATCACTAATCCGCATTCTCTCGTTTACTATCTTCTCGCGCGAGGCTACTTTGGAAAGAAGTATTTGAGAATGAAGAGGACAATGAGACGAACTTAGAAGGAGGCGAACGGCATTTAAGAAAAGTGTTGTTTTGACTTTTGAGAGCCCGAATTTTATTTATTTATTATTACTCTTGCAGGTAATTGATTTTCGATTTATGAAAATTAATTAGGGATTTGGGAATTTTAATATAAAATGCGGATGTTATTTCAGCTGCGCGGAGGAAGTTAATTCGCTGGGCGACAGCGCGCGCGCGGCCAGCTTAGAGGGAACATTAGTCTCTGCCATATTAGGAAACGTTGCTGGATATCGATTTTTGAATATGTTTTTTATTAGAGCATTTCAATTCTCTGAATCCTTTGATATGAAAATACTCTGAAGACCACATTTTGGACTGCACAAGACGTTTGACTATTATACAAATTTGAAGTTATTTCCCGTATTTCATGACGTTCGACTATTGTTTCTATTTTTTTAAACAAATGTAAAATGTATCTTATTTTAATGCAATTGATGAATTCACAGTAATGTTGCAAACAGCTGCGATGAAAAAAATTGTATGTAACTGTTTTTATTAATTTTTCTGCCATGCAAGTGCAGAAAGAAATTCGCCTAAAAGTGTCTATATCCACAGAAATCAACGAGACGTTTTCAAATTTAGAACACTTACCAGGTTACTCTGTGTAAAGGTTACACTATATTTCACAAATAAAAGAAAAAATGATTCTGTCAGATAATATTCGAACCTAGAATATTTTTTACTTTATTTTGAATCGATGCTTACTGCATGTTTGCAAGAATTTATGTACATCTTTAATAAAATTCTTCGGATTTCGAATCGAAGAGTGCAGAGAGTTCCCATTCTATGGCTTCCAAGTCTGCACTGCTTTTTCCATAAAAATTTATGTTATAATTCCACACAGTACAAGGTCTCACGAGATTTGAACTTTTTTTGCTTAACAGATATTTGAAAAATACAGCGTGCCCATTTCTTTTGTTCACCGAAGAAGACTTTGCGGAGATAAGACATTTAAAATTATTTTCGGTGTTTTGTCACGTTTTCCAGTCAATTGTTGATGAAGGGAACATTTGTCAGACTGAATTCTTTTCTTCCGTTTCGACCACCGTGAGAAATTCTTGGGACTATAAGCAGTCGCCCGTCCCGAATTTCGGGCCACCAGTTTTAGAAACTGGAAAGACCCAGTGTCACTAGGCAAACATGTCCCTAATTTTTAGCCACCAGTTCCAAAAAACAAGATATTCTGTACCATCAGACAAGAATAAACCTTCCTTTATTTCGTGCCGCTAGTTCCAGGGAAAAGAGATAGTCAGTGGCATCAGACAAAAATATGCGTTCTCTAATCTCTGCGCACTAGTTCTAGGGAAGTGAGATAGCCAGCGTCGTCGGACAAAAATATGTCGTCCCTAATCTCGGGCCACAAGTTCCAAGGAAGTTAGATAGCTAGTGTCGTGGGACAAAAATATGTTGTCCGTAATTTCGGGACCCTAGTTCCAGGGAAGAGAAATAACCAGTGTTGTCAGACAAAAACATATCGCCCCTAATCTGGGGCCATTAGTTCCATTGAAGAGACATAGCCAGTGTCGTCGGACAAAAATATGTCGTCCCTAATCTGGGGCCATTAGTTCCAGGGAAGAGAAATAGTCAGTTTCATCGGACAAAATTGTGTCGTCCCTAATCTTGGGCCACTATTTCCAGGGATGAGAGATAGCCAGTGTCATCGGACAAAATTATGTTGTACCTTATATCAGGCCACTCGTTCTAGATGATGGAGATAGCCAGTATCATCATGTTTATCGATGGGCAATATCGCCATCGCCATCGCCAAAGATGCCTCATCCAGGACGCGAACCTAGGCCTATCTGGACCGAAGATTAGAAACTAGCGCTTCTGATGACCAGACCATCGGACCAGATTCAGACTGAGTTGCTGGGATTCTCTGAAAGTTACGCTAGGATTAACTTTTATTACGAACTTCAACACGTAGGCCTAACTCTGACGTTTATTATTCTTGTTAGTGCCAAAAACATTATTTATGTGATATCGTGTTCTATCAGAAATAAACTAAAATCATCCTAATGCATTCTCAAATACACTGAGCTACAGAACGACGTGTCTGCGCTGTTCTGGAATAACGTTGTTCTTCACAAGAAAGAATTTGCTTTCTTAATAACTGTAAAAAAATGTGGAAAATATTTTAAGACTGCGCTGCTTTATGCATTGCTCCATGCACTGTTCAGATGTTCTCTCTCAAACACAACATCAAAAGCAAAAATAAAATAAAAATGAAAAACTCTCCAGAAGAATGAGAAAATGATCTAAGTTTGCGTCTGTGGCTGGCAGTTTTTCTTTTTCATTGGTCTTTAGAAAACTAACTTCTATGTTTTTCCTATTCTGTGATGGTGTTCTTTCAAACAGTTCGTATGCCAATCTTGCCATTCAAAGGTATTTTTAAACGAGGATTTTCTCCATCTTCCTCATTTTCTTTTTCACTCTCTCTGTTTCCCTGTAAGAAATATTGTTGGAGGTTTTGGTGTCTGATTAGGTGTCCAAAATGTTTTGTTTTATTACTTTGACGTAGGTAATAAAGGATTCTCCTGTTTCTGTCATTTCGAGATCCTTTTCATTTGCTGTTCGATTTAGCAGTTTCCAGTCTTGTCCTACGAAACAACATTTGGAATGCCATATTGTTTTTATTGAAGAATCGTCATAGCTTTTCTGTTGTTGTTCCGATGTTTAAGGTAGTTACACTTAAAAACTCTGTCCCATGTTTCCAATGGTAAAAATGTCTGTATACATTTTCTTCGTAATGTATTTCCAAGGATGAAAATTTGCACTTCGACAAAAACAATTTTGAATTATATCATGGCATACTTAATATTCGCTAAAACAAACGGTTGGCTTATTTCGGAATTAGAAATCCGCAGTACCTACAGTACTGCTGATTTTTTTTTTCCAATAATTTTATTAATTTTCGGGATGGAATCAAAATAAGTGTTCGTGCAATAGCCTGGAATGTTTAAAATGAGTTGAGCCACTTAGGTTAAATGTTCTGGCAATAATTTAACTGAAAATGTCAAGAAAACTGCAGGTACTGCTGATTTCTGATTACGAAATAAGCCATGAAACATTTGTTTGTTCTCTGACGTCATCAACGTGCATGCAGCGCCATCTATTAGGAGGTCTCAACCTAATCCAACAAAAAATCATTGATTTTTAATATAATTATGGTTACGTTTTAGCAAATATTAAGTACGTCATGCTATTATTTAATGTGTTTTGTATTGATTTGCATCCTTGGGAATGCATTAATTGCGAAGAAAATATTTACAACAGAAAGTTTTACTTTTGCAAACATAGGTCAGAGAATTTTTTGGTGGAACCAACTTAGTGACAACCATGAGCAACTCTGAAGGATAGAGACAGTCTAAAGTCCCTGATTTGGGGTTACTGGTTCCAGGAAAGGGACAAGACCATCGCCATTGAGCATGCGCACCACCCGAGCTTCTTCTGCGACTCAAACCCGGGCCCATCTTAGACGAATAATCAGAGGCATTCGGCCACCGACAGTCTTTCACAGTGTTCAAATTGCGTTGTATAAGAACATTGGTAGAATTTAAAAGAAACTTCGCTGGTCCTGGGGATCACTGCATACCGCAAGTTGGTTGTCAGCACCCAGTTTCACTGATTCTCAGATGTCACCAATATTGATGCACTTGATATACACACTCTATTAGTTTTATTGCCCTTTCTCAAGGCGGGTTGCAATAAAGCATAAATTTGAATTTCAAGTTAACTAAATAATAAAGTACAATACTAAGAAACTAGGTGAAAGCGCCCATCAACAACGACGGGGAAAATAGAGTAATTGTTTAATAATCAGGTATTTTCGTTTTCTTTGCGAACTTAGAATTACGCCGTTGCAAATATTAAAATGATATAGTAGTTCATGCGCAGAAGCTTAAACAGTATTGTTTGCCTTTTTTTTTATTTTTCATTTCTTATACAGGTATTATTTTAATTATACCTGGTATATTCTGCGGAAAGTATTCAATTATATTGTGAGAGTTTCGTGTTTAAGAAAAAGAAAGTTCTCAAATTATATTTCTGCAGCATACACGTAAATAATAAAAACACACTCTTACCTACTACATTGGAACTCTTGATGTTTAGACTTAAATGAGAGAAGAAACTGGCTTGACAATCTAAAATATCCATTTTTGGTTCTCAAGGAAAATCGTAAAATTAAATTTTCTACGATAGGATTCTAAATGAAACATTCTGTAAGACGTTTATGAACGACAAAGTAGAACCGAAATTCCTGACGTAAAGTTTCGCTAATTCTAAAGAGTTGACGGTGTGACGTAACGTATCTACGAGTAATGTCAGAATGATTTGGATTACATGACGTCACACCAACAGCTGTGAAAAATCGGTTTCTGTTGCTTTGACAACAAAACAAAGTGGTACACGAGTGCGCTGTGCGCTTGTAGGCGACGTCACCTGCCTGAAAATACGAAAAGCTAAGCGTGACGTCACAAATATTTCTTTCTCGGTTGTTGCTATGGTGACGACTTTTTACTGCGCCACAATAGTAGGACAGATGTTTAAACAAAGGAAATTATACTGTTTTACATATTTTCTCACTGATTCAGTTTGTATCCCAACCAAGGAGGTTAGAATAGGGTATATAGAGATGCCCTTATTAATGGAGCAGGATCATGTTCAATAAGCTTATAACCGTAAGCGACGTCCGTTAAAGTATGGGAAAGCTGGTGGTTTTCAAGGCTATTGCAATGCATTTTGTGTTGGCAGAATCGCATTCTTTCGTCACGAATGTTTCTAATTTTTCAACGTAACTTGCTGCCGATGTGTGAGCAAATGATGGAATTATAAAATTCCTATTTATTTTGAGGCTGCTTCCCATTTTTATTTCAAATTAAAATACACGAACGTTAGTGCGGATTCAATGCAAAGCATAACGTTGAAATTGAAAACGGTGTGATATTAATAAGATTTATGCAACCACATACCGCACAATTCCAAACTGCACCCGGTTGAAACTACACGGGTGTCACGTAAACAACGTCAAATTCCCACACGTTGCAGCTTCACGGTTAGGAGACTCACGGCATCTTCAGAAGTATTGTTCTAACCGCCTTGATCCCAACTACTGAACATGAAAGTTGCATTTATCTTTAGTTAGTTTTTGACTGATGAAAGTTTCAGTAGCATTTTCTTTTGTCCTTTCACGTGGTTGTGACCCTAGTGACGCTACCGGAAGTGGACCAAAATTGTACATTAACTGGAGTGTCAAGCATTACCCTCAGGAAGTGTGAAACAGTTCAGGTGTTAAGATTATTTCGCCAGCTTCTTTTGGTTTCCTTCATACTTACGAACTCCCGTTCGCAGTGGGCTGATGCATAAAGAATGGAACGTCAAACATTTAATCACAGTCAAAATATTTCCAGCACAATACGCTTAGGCGTAGTGTGACCAAAATTATTTGGGGGAGGGCACCAATAAAGGCAAACTGTTGTTTTCCATGCGTGGGGAGATGGTCACGAAAAATTGTATATTCGTTTTGGAAGGAGGAATTCTCTGAGAATAGTTTCTTCGTAAATGTCACAAAATATGGATCTTTTAAGTGCTTAACAAACTTTTTTTTACGCTTTCCGACCGCAGGCTGAAGAAGCGTATATGATCCAGCTTTGTCCGTCCGTCCGCACGATAACTCGCGTAAAGATGGTTTCGATTTCAATGAAAGTTTAGTATGTTGCATGGGACCACTGGGAACGAACCCTATTGAAAATGGGCTAAGTGGGGTTAAAGGTCTTGACATAGGAGCAGCATCCATTACATTGCCCTTATGCGTCATAACTTGAGTAAATATGGTTAGATTTCAATATACTTTTAGTATGTGGTAGGGGACCACCTAGGAACAACCCCTATTGAAAATGGGCGAAGTGGGGTCAAAGGTCAGGCCATAGGAGTGGGATGCATTCCATTGCCCTTATGCGTCATAACTTACGTAAATATGGTTTGATTTCAGTGCAATTTTAGTATGTGGTAAGGGACTACCTGGGGACGCACTATTTTCAAAAATATTGGGCGAAGTGGGGTCAAAGGTCAGGAAATAGGAGCGGGTGCATTCCATTGCCCTTATGCGTCATGATTTGAGTAAATATGGTTCAATTTCGATGAAAGTTTAGTATGTGGCAAGGGACCACATAAAAACGAACCCTATTTAAAATTGACGAAATGGGGTCAAAGGTCAGTACATAGGAGCAGTATGCATTCCATCGCCCTTATGCATTATAACTTACGTAAATATGCTTCGCTTGAGAAAAAACTTTATCATGTTGCTCCGGAAGAGTACTTTACCGGTTCTGTTAAAAATCGTCGATATGTGGTCAAAGGTCAGGTCATAGGAGCAAGATTTATTCTACAGCCATTATCCTCATAACTTGAGTAATGATTTCTAGTATGTTGGAAAGCGTATCATAATCAATGCATTGCATGACTTTACTAACTTGTTTTATACATAAATATTTTGAAGATGTCAATCCGGTTTTTGGTGTAAATGTGACAAGGATGATAAGTCAGATAATATTCGAAAACTTGAAAATTTCATCGTCTTGGAGCGGGACTCGAACCCGCGTCTCCCAGATAGCGCCCGGGTATGCTATCCACTACACCAACCTGAACGACAAAATCTCAAGCTTCCGATACATATCCGGGCGCTATCTGGGAGACGCGGCTTCGAGGCCCGCTCCAGGACGATGAAATTTTCAAGATTTCGAATGTTACCTGACATACCATCCTTGTCACATTTACACCAAAAATCGGATTGACATCTTCAAAATTTGTATTATATGGTGTAATCCCGTATTTCTCTCATGATTGTTTTATACATTTCTATTTGTGAAAATTGCATCACCGTCAAGGATTGCTGGTATTAGCTTGAAACGTACAGAATGTGTACAACATGGGAACATGTAAATGGTTAAAATATTAGAGAAAACGCGCATTCGCTTTTGGAGCAGCTCCATCCGAGTTGTCCGGTCTTGGGTGTTAAGTGCTGGCTCAAACGAGATGTTGCAATCCGTGAAGAGCAGATATTGAGTCGGAAGGACATTAAGTGCCTCGTTGCCGAAGAAGATCGCGTTACAAACACCTGCCACTCGTACGGGACCAAACTAGTAGAGTGACGCGAACGTGACGTCAGTGGACAGATTAGGCTCGGACGCACCGAAACTGGGAAATGGACCGCACAGGATGACAGAAACTTCTGTCTCATATAGGGACCTATCGCACTGCGACATCCACGGTGTTAGCGCAGCAGTGGAACACTGTCACTGATCAGTCTTTGTCCTCCAGCACAGTTTGACTACGTCTGCTTAACAGAGGACCGGAACTCATGGTCTTTGACTTTCAATCACAGATGCCTTAGGCAACAATGGGGTCTCGAGGCTAAACATTAGCGTGCTGATTGGCAATGGGTCGTGTTTTTTGACGAGTCAGGATTCGACTTGATGCATCTTGATGGTCGCACATGTTCCAAGACATCGTAGACAACGGCACTTTTGCAGCGTGCATCTTCCAGCAACATACCGATCTGACACCAAGCCTCATGGTCTGGGGCGCCATTGGGTTCAATTCGC
Organism: Macrothele yani; assembly: GCA_039090855.1. Classification (NCBI taxonomy): domain Eukaryota; kingdom Metazoa; phylum Arthropoda; class Arachnida; order Araneae; family Macrothelidae; genus Macrothele; species Macrothele yani. The sequence continues at coordinate 45,223,017 of CM077025.1, read as the reverse complement.
GATCTCCCCTGACACGAATTAAGGGTACCCTCAACAGTTAGCGATACGTCAGGGATGTTTTAGAGGCAGAGATGATACCCATCCTTCAGAGTTCTCCTGGCATTATATTCCAGTAGGAAAATGCTCGGCCGCATGTGTCGAGGAATGTCCAAAACCTCTTCAATGCACGGCAAGTACCTTTTCTTTCGTGGCCTGCACGTTTGCCAGATATACCCCCGATCGAACATGGTAGCTAAGCGACTAGCCAGTCAAGCCCCTCCGACAATCACCACAAATTGTCGACCACTGGTCAACCACTGCTGATGATGAACGATGACAAACTGTCCATGGTAATTTTGGCAAGATGCTAAGTTTCCTGAAAATGAAGTTCTGTTTTTTTAATACAAACTAGGTGAAAGCCCGTCGATAATGACGGTGAAAAATAAAATTTATGATACAAAAATTATTGACATTTATTTATTGTGTTTTTGAGTTCCACGTCAATAGATGGCGACGTTGGCTCACAGCTTTCTGAAAATTTTCCGAGCAGTCGATTATGGAATTTGATACGACGGGCTGTCTGTCAGTTTGTGTGTTTTGTATAAAACCTTGAGTCCCTATTTTGTCAACACTTCCTGGTACACAACATTTTTCGTAAAGACTGACTGTGAACCCTGTATCAATTTCCCCTGTTCTTTTCCGTGAACTATTTTTATCTTGACGTCGTCTGATCGTCGGACTCTTAGCGTTGTCGCATACAGATGGCTAAACACCGGTTCAGGTAGTGAACCAAAATTTCTGATGTGAAGTTTTCGTATCTGTAAAGAGTTGACCATGTGACGTAATGCATCTCTGACGTCATGTGAGAAGGATTTGGATTCGATGACGTCACACCAGCAGCTGTGTTCTTTGTTGCTATGACAACAAAACAAAGTGATTTTCGCCTTGTTCTGTGCGCGTGTAGGTGATGACGTCACCTACATGAAAAGCTAAGCGTGACGTCAGAAACATTTGTTTCTCGGTTGTTGCTATGACGACTTAAGAAGTGGCACGGAGGAGGAGGACTCTAGCAAATTATATATTAGGATTGTTTTAAATATCCCAAATCTCTTTGCTGATATATGAATAATGTTATACAATGAGCTCTGTACAGCGACTTAATTCCGTGGTTTTACTTCCTCACACACACAAAAAATCACAGCTAAATCTGAATAGTGCGTATAGCAATGCACGTATGTGCGCTCGCGCGCGCGTTTATAAAGCTCGTGGTTTTCCCTCTTTGAACCCTCGATTCATATTTGCTCCAATATCGTAGTCTTAGCCACCCCGGTGGCGCAGTGGTCTAAGCGATGGCCTCTGATCATTCGTCCGAAAGGGGTCCGGGTTCGAATCCCGGTGAGGCATGGATGTTGGGTTTGTCTTACGGCACTGGCTCTCTCCCTTCCTTGGAACCAGTAGCTCTAAATTAGGGACGAGCGACTGCTTATAAGTCATTGAGTTGCTCATGGTTAACGTTAAACCTCCAATAAAAAAAAATCGTAGGCTTGCCTTCGCATTTAAATTTTCTAAAGTTGGAGGAGACATGCCCTCTGTGAAATTTATAGTATCGCATTGGCATTCACAGTATGCCCATGCGATACTGTGGATTCCATCCCTCACAGCACAGTTCGCTGGTTTCTCCATTAAAAGAATACAGTGATATTTTTATGAAATTCAACTTCTATACTCACAGGCTGTTTGGATTTTTGATTTCTGCAATGTATCATATTCATCAGTCACTACTCCGATATGTTGCTCCCGAAAGTTCTCTAACCATAAGTTCACTAGACACATAATGTTTTTTTTAATTTTATGTTTGGGGGTTTAACAACAACCGTGAGAAACTCAATTGGCTATAAGCAGACGCCCATCCCTAATTTAGGACCACTGGTTCCAGGGATGGGAGAGATTCAGTGCAGTAAGACAAACACAACATCCATGCCTCGTCGGGATTGAAGCCCGGGCCCATTTAGGACGAATCGTCAGAAACCTGCGGTTAGACCACTGAGCCAGCGGGACATGGGTAACATACTCACTGAAGTTAAATTTATATTGATGTCATAATAATTAGCTTTTAGTTGCTCAGCCATTTTCACAACGAACTATAAGAAATGATATTTTCTTTTCTTCCTTTTCAGTTCTTTTGTCACATTTTAAATTTGTTTCAGAACACATGTATTTTTGTCCTTCTTTTTCCAAGGTCTTTCTTCAGGCCAATGGGAGCTTTCACAACTTCACATACAGAAGTGTATGCATGAAACAGTGGAGTATGTGACGTTTTTAAGGTTGTAGAAAAAATATTGCAAACAGCTGACGACTTCCTATAATTCTATTGCCGCTTAAATAAATGCCCTTTATGTCAAGGATTTTAAGAGTCCATCAACAGATGCCAATTGTATTTTGAGCGGCTAATGACATTTTCCCAGTTGATATTTTAAATCATCAAAAGTGGTCCCAAAAGTTATTCACTAATTTTTACAATGTGGTAGCCATCAGTTCAACAACGTTATCAGAAAGACGTTACTGTACAACTGCCACCGCCATTTTGATTTTGGTATCCCGAGTCGACTTTTAGCGTTTGCGAACCATAAAAGAATGAGAACTCTGTATGTATGAAATAATAAATTAAATACAGCATTTTGTAATTAGTTTCCTAACGCTTTAACTGATGCTATTTTGATGTTATAATCGTTTTTATTGAGATTAACATTAGATCTACTTATTTTTGCATTTCGTTTATGCGTTTTCTATCATCAGTTATGAAGTTGCCAAGAGATATAAAGCATGTCACTTGTATTGGCACACTAACGCACAAGAGTTAAGTTCTACAGAAATAAATTACCTGAAAGTTGATTGAATCACTGTTGCATAAAAGATGAATAAATCACAAGATCGGAAAAAAATTAAATTTAGAATAAAACGAAACTTAAGAAAGTAATAAAACAGAAAGAAGCGAAGTCTGACGTGTTTCAGAAACATCGTAATTAATCAACTTGCACTCTGACTGGCTACTTCATTAAGCACATAATCATACTATAACAACGAAAAGAAACACTGGCGGTAAGTCTAATAATTTAAATAGCAGTTTGAAGAGAAGAAAATACCGGAAGAACTCACTTCTGACTCAAAACCAAGAAATACTTCAAGAGCTCACTTTTGGATCAAGACAACAAAAAAAAAAAAAAAAAAAAAAACCCGGAAAAAATCCCTTTTCAGTCAAGACGAAGAAATACTGAAAGAGCTCTTTCCTGGGTCAAGACTAAGAGGTACTGGAAGCGGTCCCGGACGATTCGTCCAAAGACGATTGGTCCAATGCCGATTCGTCCAATGGTACGATTGGTCCAATGGCGATTCGTCCAATGGTACGATTGGTCCAACGCCGATTCGTCCAATGGTATCATCTTACCAACGGTAAACTGTTTTATTTTCCAGAAAGGAATAATGATTTAAATTATTCTGTTCATTATATCCTTTTGAAAGATCATAAGATCATTTCCGTATATTTGGTAATTGCAAACATTTTACATAAACCTGGTAAAAGGCACTCAATGGAGCATTTCTCAACTGTTTGCAAAGCACCTAGGCAAGGGCCTTTTTAGAAGATTTTAAGTTACAACCTATATATTTGGTATTTGTAAATATGTTATAAAACCTAGTAAAAAGGACTCATCGTATCATTTCTCAGGTCTTTACAAGGCACCTATAGGCAGCGGGCCCTTTTAGAAGATTTTGAGTTACAACCTAGATATTTTGTATTGGTAAACCTTTTATAAAACCTTACAAAAGGCACTCATCGTATCATTTCTCATGTCTTTACAAGGCACCTAGGCCGTAGGCCTTTTTAGAAGATTTTAAGTTACAACCTAGATGCGCTTTTACTTAAGAACGAAATATTAATTCCTAAGGCCTAGGCCTTTTTAATATTTTTACTCTACCAATGGCATATTCATAACGTTTGCACATCAAATCAAGTTAATAGCATTTCTCTTTTACTTAGGCACTAAATATTAATTCATAAGACCTAGGCCTAGGCTTTTTAACACTTTTTATTCTACTGATGTCATATTCTAACGTTTACATATTAAGTAAAGTTAAAAATACTAGTATAACATTAGTAAGTTTTCTTGATAGGTAAACGTTATGAATCTGACATCGGTAGGATAAAAACTGTCAAAAAGACATAGGTCTAAGGCCTGTGAATTAATATTTCGTGCTTAACTAAAAACGCAATATTAACTTGCTTTGATAGGTAAACGTTATGAATATGACATCGGTAGAATAAAAAATGTTAAAAAGGTCTAGGCCTAGGGCCTATGAATTAATATTTCATGTTTAAGTAAAATCACAATATTATTAACTTGATTTGATATGTAAACGTTATGAATATGACATCGCTAGAATAAAAACTGTTGAAAAGGCCTCTGTCCGAACCCGACCAGAACGGTTTCCATTGGCCAGTTGGCGGAACACCACTGCATGCTACAAACAGAAACGGAAAACTAGTATTTTATATTATTTCATGCAAAAGAGAAACATTGATATTAATTGAACGTCTCGTACATCAGTAACTTCATACGGCAGCAAGGACAGTATAAAAAAAAACGCGATTCCGAAAAAAACCCAAAAAACCCCACAATATTACGCATGAAATGTAACATTTTTTTTACATTCTTTGTACTACCGGCACTTTCGTATAACATCGGAGATAGAATCAGAACACTTTTATAGCACGAGTAGCACTTTGGACAGATAGGACGGAATTGGAACAATCATAAATTGGACGAATCGGCATTGGACTAATCGTACCATTGGATGAATCGTACCTTTGGACCATTTGTCCATTGAACGAATCGTACCAGACCCACTGGAAGAGCTCTTTTCTGGATCAAGACCTAAAATCACTGGAAGAACTCGCTTCTGTATCAAAACCAAGATACACCGGAAGAGCCGGCTTCTGGATCAAGACCATGAAATATTGGGAGAGCTCTCTTCTGGATCATGGCGAAGGAATACTGGCAGAACTAGTTTCTGAATAAAGACCACAAAATAATAACAAAGACCAAAGAGAATAGCAAAAACAAAATGATATGATGATAATATTGGATACAACTTGTAAGATAGGAGTAAATAGCATAGCCTTCGTGTAACTATGTTTCAATTACCCTCTTGAGGAACAAGTAAATAGAAGTAGATCTATCTGGAGAAGCTAATCTTATTGACAAACCGAAATCAAATATGAAGCTTGATATTTTAGAAGTTTTCCACATGTATCTGAATACTACACCACTTGTTAAGGCTGTCTTTGAATGACTGTTAGAGAAATTCTATCCTATATCTGCAATTTAAATTCTTTTGTACACATTTTCTCGAAGACTATTACTTTGTAGTGTTTGAAATTTTGAGCACGAATAAAAACAACCTATAGCTAATATGTGCCAGATTTATTATTTCGAAAAAAATGTTAGAATGTTTTTTAAGATTCATTTTATCTGATTTGAAAGTATTCCAATTTGGGCGCTAGATGGCGGGATAAGTTAGCTTAGAAGTATTTCTTTCTGGAAGAAACGACGAAATCTCTCATTTTTGTCTGATTTGTTTGAATTCTTTTGGGCCAAGTAGAAATAATTAAATGGGGCCAAACGTGAGACTGAAATCTTATCTCCCATAAATCATAAATCCTACTGTGCGTTCATTTTTTGAAAAGAAAATGTGTACATTAGCAGAGAACCCCTGAATTTGAGCTATAGAAACTCAGACTACCTACTAAGCTCCACCCCCAAATAACGTCATTGGTTAAAACGTAACAGCGCGTATTTTGACTTTTCATTGTGGAGCCAACGAGAGACCGTTTCCGTTCAGAATATGGCGAGGTTTGTAGTGATTCGCTGACGCCAACTTCTGGGGCAGTCCTTCAAGATGTAAAAGCCATGCCCAAGGAGTGATATTTTGCGCCATCTATCGCAGAAGATGAACCCTAACATTCATTCAAAAACAGCCTTACGTGGCATCGACTACATTTCTCTCATGGGCGTCAAATCAACATGAGCGACCGTCCGTATCGCTATTCATTTCACAAAGGTTTGGATATTTACGCACCGTTCTTCCTGACAAAGCTGGGCCGTACGCACAGCGAATCTTTTTTTTTTTTTTTTTTTTTTTTTTTGTGAACTTGGGGTTTACAGACCATTGTGAGCAACTCAGTGGGCTATAAACAGTCACCGTCTTAAAGTTTGGGCCACTGATTCCAGGAAAGGGGGAGAAACAGTGACCTAACACAAATAAAACATTCATAACTTACCAAGATTCGAACCCTGATTCATCTCGGACGAATGGTCAGAAGCCAGCGTTTAGACCACTGCGCCATCGCGCGGCTCACAGCGAAACTGCTGTCTACAGAAATATAAAAACATTCTTTTGATTTACCGATGAGATTGATTACATAATTTTCTAGTTTTCTAGTAGATCTGCTTTTCGCTAAAATTCATGTTGTTTTATACACAGTCGAGTCACTTTATTGTGATCACCTCCTACTTTTGACATCAGCAACGCGTAACTAATGAAAGAAGGCACGTGTCGTGAGCTAGCTTGGAGGGTATATAAGGTGTGCCGCTGTAGGCATTGTGAAAACATGGGGCCGCGGATGGCCTAGTGATCAACGTTCGTGACTGCCACGCAGAAACCTCAGGTTCTATCCCAGGCAGGTACGAACGCTCGAACCACTAAATGTCCACCGTGTGTCGGATGGGCACGTTAAGCCGTCGGACCCCGGGTACAGGCCACCCGGTAATAAAGAAGGGCGTCTTCCTCCCCGTTTCTACCTCGCTTCCGTGTCACTTCCATATCGGGCACTCTAGCCCAAATCTCCTAGCTTCCTATTTCTAAGGGTTGTTTAAAACCTGGGTTCAGACATTCCCTCCCTAAAATGTTCTACATATTATCGGATCTGATCTGAAAATACAGCACTCGTTGCTGTCACGGATAAAAAGAGCGATTTATCAGATTTGCTAAAAGGGATGATTATCGGCTTTCTGGCCAAAGGTGGCAGTATTTATAAAACAGCGCAGTTCGTGAACTGTTCGCGTGCCACTGTGGTTAAAGTGTATCGTGATTGCAGGAATGGCACCATTGCGAATAAGCAATGCGGAAACTGCGGGGCACCATATGCCATTGATATGCGAGGTGAACGTCGGCTTCGAAGGTGCGTGATGGTCGATCTACACGCTACAGTGGAGCAATTTACTTGCCGAATGAACCAGGGGGTTACCGGAAGTGTGTCCAAAACGACAATTCAACGAATCCTGCTGCGTTTGGGCTTCCGATGCAGACGGATGGTCACTGCACCTATGCTAACGAAGGTGCATCGGTATAAAAGGCTTACATTTTCACGGCAGTGTTGGAATTCGACCTCCGCTGATTGGCAAAGGATTGCCTTCTCCGATGAGTCACGTTTTCTGCTTCATCGAACGGGTGGACGTTGGCGTATAAGGCGAAAAACATCAGAGGACAAACACTCTTCAACCATTTCTGGAAGAACACAAGCTGGTGGGGGCAGAGTTATGGTCTGTGGGATGTTTTCGTGGTATTGTCTGGGTCCAGTCTTACCTGTGGAAGGCACTGTGGACGGAATTCGTTATGAATCCATCCTTGCAGACCACGTAAACCCATACAGGATGGTTGTCTTTCCTGGGGCGGATGGGATCTTCCAGCACGAAAATGCAACGTGTCACACAGCTAGATGTGTCCGAAAGTGGTTAAAAGAGCACGATGAAGACTTTAAAGTATTTCCATGGCTGCCTAATTCCCCAGATTTAAACCGAATTGAGCATCTGTTAGACCACCTCGATCGTTTTGTTCGCTCTATGGATCCTCCACCACGCAACCTCCAGCAGCTGTCAGATGCACTGCAGTCAGCATGGCTTCACATACCGGTGAACAACTTCTAGCACCTTATTGAGTCACTCCCAGCCCGTCTAGTTGCTATCTGCGTAGCACGCGGCGGTTACTCTGGATATTAGCTGGTGGTCACAATACTGTGTATTACGTATTTGTACATACAACGTTTAATGATAAAATACTTTCGCAGAATCAAGAAACCCGTTATTTATTTCGACGTCTAAAATGCCTAGCAGATGCGTTTTTGAGGAAATTATTTAAAAACACTATTTTTCAGATTTCCGTTTAACCCGCGTGAGGCTACTTTCCAGTAATTTTCTGATTACACGCACCTTCATGAAAAGAATTTAAGTTTGATGTTAATGAAATATTAAATCATTCTTGGGAGACGTACACTTTGTTCCTCCATGATGAAAATATTTCAGCTTTAATTTATTTGTGTAAACTCTTTCCTTATTGCCGTCAAAAATTTTATCTTTTCGTACAAAGCGCTCGCACAACAATGATGGCAAAAAATGATCGTTTCTCGCTGATACCGAGAGGACAATACTACTGCGTGTTTCGAGCATCAAAAGAAAACATATCAGCGGGTAAAATCAATTCCGTGAAGTAGAGGAAAAAGCGGAAAAACCGAAGCCAAAGAAAACGCCTGCCGTTCAGTCGCTGTCATTGATGCAACAAAAAGGAGGAAAAAGACGCACAAACCTTCTTCCGCTGAAAGAAGTTGTTCCTTTATCTGTCACTTGTACGTTGCCTTTTACAACATTCTCCGGAACCTTTTGGGACAGATTAAAACAGTCGCACTCGAAGCCCACTTCTTTGCAGTATCTGATGAAGGCAAACCTCCAGGGATTCATCTTCACGTGGTAATCGCCGACAGAGAAATTGCCGCGAAGTCAATACCGTTTTCTTTTCGGAACCGAAGAAAGAATTTGCTCCGCGAAAATTGATATTTAAGTAATTGCCAGAAAATAATTGCTGTTGCGGAAGGAAAGTTGCTCTCGGCGCCATTACATAATCGACCGACATCTTCGGACCATTTCCAGCAGTGAAACTTATGTTTCGACGCGCTCAGCGCCTTGTGAGGTAAAATAACATAACCTTGTAATGAAGAAACGATGATAAAAAAAATCTGTTGCGCTTGTCATCAGGTGCACAGGTATTGAAGTAGTTTTAGTTTTTCTCCAGCATTTTTTGTGTCAGGGTCTAATTCTGAAGCAGACCTGGACTATATTTATGATTCGTAGCTAAATTCTAATGAACTACCTTATAGCGCAGTGGACTTAAACTCAGATCCTTAGAAGGGCCAATTTCGAGTTTCGAAGGAACTTAGGGGACACGAGAATATAAATGAACTTCTTATGAATAAATATCAACTTTATAAAACTACACCAGTGGCTTAGCACTAGAGTGGAATATTATTTCTAATAGTAAATAGTAAAAACAAATGCTTCATCAATTACTGAAACCAATCGCTTTTACTTAACGATTCATCTTCATCATCATTGTCAACCATTATCAATCCACTGCTGGCTGCTGGACGAAGGTCTCGCCAAGTTTCTTCCAAGACGACCTGTCTTGTGCCAGTATCCTCAATGTTACTCCCGCATACTTTCGAATTTCATCCACCCATCTCCCATGTGGTCTTCTGGGTCTTTTCCTGTCCCTTGGAATCCAGTCTAAAATTTCGGTTGTCCATCGATGGTCTGTCCTTCTGGCAATATGTCCAGCCCATTGCCACTTCATGGATTTCACTTTGATCATGATGTCTTCCACTCTTGTCATTTTTCTGATCCACGAGTTCTCTTCTTATCTCTCCGCCCAGCATGCACTTCTCCATGCTTCTTTGAGTTGTCTTCAGTCTTTGTATGTCTCTTTTAGTTAAAGTCCACGTCTCTGCACCATACGTAAGCACTGGAAGGATGCATTGATCAAACACTTTTCTTTTAAGACATAATGGCATATTGCTCTTGAAAATTATGCTGTTTCTTCCAAAAGCTCTCTAGGCAAGTTTTGTACGCCGATTAATTTCTTCATCAATGTGACCTTCACTTGATATCGGCTGTCCAAGATAAATATAGGTGTTGGTTATCTCCAGCTTTTCTCCATCAATCTATACATCTTCATTTCTTGTAAAAGCATTGTACATCACTTTTGTCTTCTGAAAGTTCATTTTTAATCCCACGTCTTTACTTTTGTCAGCAAGTTCCTGGATCATACTCTGCAGCTATGTAATGCAATGAAAATGTACATTGCAGCAAGTGAACCTTCATCGATCAACATTTTTTTTTTAATCTTTGCAACGAAGCTGTTTTTTGAAACAGCCGTTGTAGGCGCACCATCTGTAACTAAACATGCCAGTTTAGGTCAAGACCACTTTTTCTCCTCAAACATTGGTTTCATTTCGTCAAAAATGCCATAAGCTTTCCTAATATCATGCATAGATATTAGTTGAAGTAGTTTTTCAGTTACTTTTAGATTTTTATCTACCCCGCAAATAAAGACAACCAACTGAACAACATCTGTTACGTCAGTACCTTCGTCAATTGCAGTGGTCCCAAACACAGACCCTTGAAAGGGCTATTTATTAGCACGTCTTTTGTAAAAAAAGATCGTGCTTCTGTTATCGGTTTGTCCGTCCGTCGGTCTGTAACCACGATATCTCAGCAACTATTTGTCCGATTTGAAAAATTATTTTTGCATTGGAAAATTTGAAATATGCAAATGATGATCCTTTATTTCATTTTTTTACGATGTACAATTTCGCCGGTAGAGGGCGTAAATACAGATGATGTCGAATTCAAAAATACGTTTTATTCCACATATTTGCTTCTAAACATCTGATTGAAAAAAAATTTATATCTTTCGATTCCATTTATGTCGAAGAGTATTTTAGATATAGTTACTTTTTCAAATTACGCATAGATTTTCCGCTAGGAGGCGTAAGAGTAAATTACATTTTCCCTGATAACTTTTCTTCTAAAACTCCGATTTGAAAAATTTTTTCTTCAGCGGATTCATCTTCTGATGGAAAATCTTTTGCATATAATTTCTAATTTTTGGTCAAAAATACTTTGGCCACCAGGGGCCGTAAGACCTAATTTTTGCTTCTGATGTATTTGCCATAACCTATGAGCTTCTAAAATATCGATTGAAAAAATTTTTCGTGGACTGATGCCATTCACATCGATAAACCTTTTCGGAATATTTTCTTCTTAAAATATTCCACAGCTTCTCCGCCAGGGGGCGTAGATGTACATCTTATTTTTGTCAATATCTGTACTTCTAGGAGTCCGATTTGAAAAAATCAGTCTTTGTTGGATAGTGTTTCCAGTGTAACATGTTTTTCATATTATTTCAAAATTGTCAAGTAATTCATAGACTTTCCGCTAGGGGGCGTAGCGGTAAATTGCGTTTCCCCCTATATCTCTGTTTCTGAATCTCCGATTTAAAAAATTCTTTCTGCACCGGATACAGCTTCTGGTGGGAAATCGTTTGAACATAATTTCTAATTTTTGTAAAAAAAAAAAAAACAGTTTGGCCACCAGGGGCGTAAATCTTAATATCCGCTTCTGTTGTATTTGCAGCAAAATATGAGCTTCTAAATTCTCGATTGAAAGAAACGTCGTTTGTTGACCGATACTGCTCATGTCGACAACATTTTAGGAACATTTTCTTCTTGAAAAAATGCATGGTTTCTACGCCAGGGGGCGTAGATGTATATCTTATTTTTGTCAATATCTCTAATTCTAAGAGTACGATTTGAAAAATTCCTTCTTTGTTGGATAGTGTTTCCGATGCCAAATGTTTTTCCTATAAATTCAAAATTTTCAAGTAAATCATAGACTTTCCGCTAGGGGGCACAAAGGTAAATTGCGTTTTCTGCGTTATTTCTGCTCCTAAAGCTCTGATTTGAAAAATTCTTCCTGTATCACATACAAGACCTGATGGAAAATATTTTTCACATAATTTCTAATGTTTGGTAAAGAATGGTTTAGCCACCAGAGGTCATGTGTGTTAATTTCTGCTTCTGAAGTATTTGTTGCAAAATCTGGGCTCCTGAAAACTCGACTAATTTTTTTTTCGACCGATACCGCTTATACGGATAAACATTTTGAGAATACTTTCTTCCTAAAATAATGCATGGTTTTCCCACCAGGGGACGTAAAGTCACATCTTATTTTTGTCGATAACTCTGTTTCTAAGAGTTCGTAAGCTCACGATTCCGTTTACAGCAATATCTGAGGGGTTAAAAACCCGATTGAAAATCTTCTTTCTTTGGTCAGATCTATTGTTTTCCATACCGGTTCCATTGACTTTGAATAGCTTTGATAAATTTAATTTGCGTCAGAACGGATTCAAAAGACGTGCTTATTACACCCGAAAATTCGGTGTCAACTTTCTTGTTTTATTTTGTAATCATTCATGCTGGCCGCAAAATAGTTGGCGCCGGGCCGCGTGTTTGAGACCACTGCTATAGCCCGTCCTAGGACGGTTGTTTTTAGCTTTAAATAAATGCAGTATTAATATAGAGGGGATGTTGCCCGTTCTAAGACGAGTAAAATTTTTAATTAAAGAAGATTCGAAGCAAATCAAATAGACGCCGGATTTCTGTAAGGAAATATAGTAAAAACTTATATAGTAAGAGCTCCTTCATGTTAGAACTGAAAATTATATGCTATTTATTTCCGTTTTTCAAAAAACCTCGCGATAAATAACATTCTGCGTAGAATATTTGTTGTTGTTTAACAATTTCCCTTTTAGTCCTGTGGCTTTCGTGCAAACTTACCTTAATAAATTTTACTTTGGTTTTTCGCGTTAAATTACTTTTTCTCCGGCGCACTTCTTATTCCATTCACGACTTGTTGTTCTATTCGACGTTAAGTTTGAAACTTCATTCCGAAACCTTTTCTACGAAATAATACGACATCTCGTATTACAAATCGGTTTTATCTAAATTCTCAACAGCGTGCTACTGGGGCGATATCTGCTTTTAGATGCAATTTTGCTCACTTTGACATCTCAAGATTTCATTTTTTATTGTAGGTTAGAGCGTTTAGATAGATCTATACTTTATTTAGGTAGATCATATATTAGATAGATCGCGTTTGTATGATGTAATCGGCACTAAACTCGGGAAGTTATTTGAATTAAATAAGTAAAAAATAATTAAAGCGTACACATTACTATTCGAATTGTTCTAAATTAAATTAATATACGAACGGAACTTGCTGTGATATTAAGAATTCAATTGGAATTTTGTAGAACGGAGAAATAGAACTTGAGTAACTGATAATCCAATGTTTTTAATTTAGCACGCGATCACCTTGACATCTAAAAGTGATCGCGTGCTATTGCAAAGCAGGCATTCACTTTGACATCTCGAGAGCACACACGAATTGATCGATACGTGATGGCGCAACAATGCAGACGTTGCTGTGATGTCAAGTGTTTCAGACAGAGTGATCTGGCTGTTTATATTATATATGATTAAATAAACAATTAGTAAATATATCTTAAAGGTAATGCTCTCGGTTATTTTAAAAAAATATATTAAATTGTACACTGCCCTACCATTAATATCAGGTACACCTGCATTTTTACAAATAATCATTTACAGAAAATTTAAAATTGTGTACTGAAACCATTATGACGGCCTCTAGCCTTCGTGGAAAGTCCTCCACCAGTTTGTTTTGTAAATATCCGCTGATATGTTTCACGGTTCTGCTTTTGAAGAAGAGACCAGTTCAGCTTCGTTTGTTGGGCGATCTCTTCTTCCAGCCATCCGATAATCCAATTGGTCTCAGAGATTCTCTGTAGGATTCAGGTTAGGACTTAGAGACAGAGAGCACAACTTTTTGAAGCCCGTGTCCTGAAGCCGATCTATAACAACCAGGTAAATATGGCATGGTGTGCTGTCCAGCTGATTTATGTACTAGCTTTCGAGAAAGTACTTCTAAACCTTTGGTACAGATATAATGATTCATGACGTCTAAGTAGATCTCAGAAGTCTTGATTTTGTCCAAAATGGCAGATGTGTCCAAGCCAAACCACGAAAAATAGCTCCATACCGTCACGCTGGCTCCACCGAACTAGATTGTCGGTACGATACAGTCCGGAAGATACCTTTCTCTCGGCATCATCCACACCAAAGAACGACCATCACTCTATTAGACTCTGTACCGTGTCTCATCAGTCCAAAGCACAGTTCTCCATTGGTCTATAGTCCAAGATCCATGTTCTTTACACCGCGCTAACCGGCGTGTGACAATAATGGAAGTGATTAGAGGCTTGTTGACGGATGATCGACAGTGGTAACCCATGTCGTGCAGCATCCTACACACGGTACTGGTACTGATATCAGTCTCACATACGGGATTAAATACACAATTAGTAAATTTACCTTAAAGACAATGCTCTCGGATTTTTGAAAAAAAAAAAATCTTAAATTGTACACCTTGAAAAAGCCATCTGGTTGATGTGCGAAAACTTTCCATTGCTAGGAAAGAACATGGGCGCAAAATGGTGTTCGGGGGGGAGGGGTGTACAAGCAGGGTGAGCATCCGGTTGCTCACCCGGCTTGTACCCCCCCCGAACACCAAAAAGTTGTGCCCTTGTCTGCAGCACATGTACTTACAAAGTTTCACACTGAACTCGATATTCATTATGGAATACGTACAAATAGGATCTCATATTAATTAACAGGAACTGTACACCAATTATACTCAAATTATTATAACTATACTTGTGATCCGAATTCATTCACGTAGAAAAGAAATAAAAGTTTCCAAGATTTCGCACATCAACCAAATGGCTTTTTCAAGGAAGGTAGACGACAGCAAACTGAATAATAGAACATTTCAACAATTTGAACATGGTGACTGGAATACACAATAAATGAATAGGTGAAAATGTGATTATTCATTCGAAGAAACGATGAGTCTTGTTGTTTGGGCACGTGGTATCGTGAGAGAAAACGTGCCATTATTTGACGAACTGCTACCAAACGCGTGGCAATTCTAGAGAGACGCTATCATTGCAAGCCTCACTGTTGGTAATTATCTCTTAGGTTTCGCGAATGGCAGTAGATTTAAGCATGGAGTAGGAAGCTAATTTCTTTACATCAATCCACATTGGATCAACAGACTTGAACTTGACTTCTCTGGACAGGGCAATGGTTACTTTTCCGTCCTTTGTGTCTCTTTTATGTTCGTTGAGTCTAATTCTGAACGAACGCTAGGTCATTCCGATGTAGTACCACTTGGGGCCGTCCGGATTGTAGCGGGATGGCATAAATACCTGCATCGTTGAGAAGATATGGATTGTCAATATTTCTCTTAAGCACGGTATATAACTAGGACAAATCGCCAACGGTAACCGATAGGTCGGGTACAGTTGGCAAATTTTAAGCGAAGCTATTGCAAAATCTAAGCTCATTAAGGCGTCTATTATAACAGATTCTAAAAAACGAACGCGTAAATAGTATAACCTCCAGAACAAAAGTACCAAACATTATAAAAAAGAAATGCCCAACATTTATGACTTTCAGAACAAAAGTACCAAACATTCTAAAAAAGAAATGCCTAAAATTTTATCATGAACTACTTTTCTTCATGTATTCACGTTGGTTGTGATCAGGTTGCATGTAAACAAAGCGGAAAGACACGCTCAGATCGGGAACCACGTTTTTTCATCCAGACTCACCGAACGGACAAGCGACGTCATTGACGCCATATTGCTGGCCTCGACCGCGACTTCAGCAGTTACAGTTAGAAAAAAAAAAGAAAAAAGAAAAAAAGGCTTACCGGTGCCAATTCAAACGTTTTTCTTTTGTCCCCAATGTGCTCCGATTTATTTTGTATCTTTTTGAACCAAAATAATTTCAAATTGATGGCAAAAGAACTAAAAAAACTCGAGCAAATTGCATCGTGAAAAATTGCGACTTTGGAATGTAAACAAATGTAATGTAATGTTCGCGCGTGCCTTTTTAATTGAAAAAATCAATGATCAATGACATGGGGTTGATATCATGGTGATTTGTCTTGTTCTATAAGAATAATAACCATTAAAAAACGGAGCGATTTTAATAATTTTAATTGAAATTCCTCAATGACACGGAATTTCAGGAATCGGAAGGCGTCAAACATAGCAAAAATCACGGTGATCAGATGTATCATGTCGTAGCTATCCCCGAACAATTAATTGTCTCGTATAGAGAAAGGAAGCTTTCAATTATTATTAAAATTGGTCAGTTTTTCAATGGTCATTATTTTTATACGACACGACCAATCACCATGATACCAACAACATGTCACTCACCATGATACCAACCCCATGTCACTCACCATGATACCAACCCCATGTCACTCACCATGTCCTTCCCTTTCTCTATGACAAGTTGTACCGCGATCGGCTGAATATCTTTGGAGGATATACGTAATAAACGACCCTTTCTCAAAACCTGGAAACCCCCTAAAAAGGAAAGTTTTTGGACGATTATAACTCAATGACACGGAATTTCTGGAATCAGAAGGCATCAAAACCTGAACATGGACGATGTCCAATAGCAAGCAAAAAAATCAAGATGATCGGATGTGTCATCTCGTACCTATGCCCGAACAACTAAATGTCTCGAGTCTCGTAAAGAGATCTCCGCTCGGCCTTCGGTCTCGTTTCGCTGAAATATGCCAGAGACCTTAAGCCGACACCGAAGTTCATCCTCCTGAGTGCGTTCTTGGGTTGATAGGGAACACTTGGTATGTAGGGAATAGAGCCCAGTAGCGTAGTTGTGGCACAGGATGATTAACAGGGCTGGACCTGGATTCTTCGATAAAATTTCGTACCTGGTTCGAGGTGTATCCTGCCTCCGTGACCAATTTGATTATGTCTTTTAGTTCGCATTGCCTAGGGCGAACATCGGAGGAGACAGAGAAGGCTCTTCTAATTCGGGAACGGAAGAAAGCTGTCTTGTAAGAATCAAGGCAGAATGAACTGCGGGCGGAACATCTGGTTGGAAACGGAGGTGGGTTTATAATAGAATTCTGTGTGAAGGCGGTTTTCAGGCGATTTGTTTACCAGGAAGTCAAGATAAGGTAAAGTACCATTGCGTTCAAGCTCCATAGTGAAATTGATCGTAGGGTGTATATAATTGAATTTACCAAGGAAAAACGGAAGAGTCTCCTTTCCGTTTGCCTTCCTTGAAAAAACCATCTGATTGATGTGAGAAAGCTTGGAAACTTTGATTTCTGTTCTACGACAAGAAATTCGGATCATTAGTACAGTTATACTGTTTTGAGGATCTTATATCTTTATAAACTCTGTTAATGGAATGATGGCATCCGTACTTCTAAAGTAAACCCAGTATTTTCCATCATTATGATTCTCAAAAATGAAAACTGAATAAGAATCTTGAAAAAAGTGTCATCCTTGATCTCAAAGACTTGTGACGATTATATATTTTAAGAGAATACAATGTAGTTTGTCACAAATATTTATTTTTGAAGTCAACCATGGCTTCGCTGAGTATTGATCTAGCTTCATCAGGACGAGTGGCACGTAAATACGCAAATTGCATATGATGTCATAAATCGTGTTTGCAGTCACGGGTTTTGGTTAGTTGCTTCCACGCGCTTCATAGAAATGGGGTGAATGCCATGTCATTAACAACTTGCGAAGATTCCTGCCGGAAAGTGAAAAAAGAACACCAAGAAGGAATTGTCGGACGATCATGAAATTTACATTTGTTAATGGGGTCGAGTTTACGTAGGTGTGATGTTAATTTCGGGACCAACCGGTGAGCGTTATCGCCACAGCACGGCATAATATGCAAATTATCGTCTGAAGTATTTAAGGAGTACGGCGAAATGAATGTAATCAGTCGTCGGCGTACGAACACGTGCGAAGACCCTGAAGAAGCAGCAATGCCTGGACATGGAAGACGTGTACGATTCCAGCAGTTATCGGACTTTGAGCGAGGTCGTTTAGTTGGACTCCGCGAGTCCGGGTGGTCGTATCGTCGTATTGCGGAGAGAATTGGATGGGAAGTATCGGTGGTGGTACGATGGTGGCGTACATGGTCCGAGGAACATTTCCACACGAGAAGACGTGGGACCGGGAGTCACAGACGGACTGATGAGCGGACCGATCGACGCACAAGAAGAACTGCGTTGTCAAGCAGAATATCCACTGCGACGCAAATCCGAGCTGCCGTTGCACCTGAGGTGACAGTGCAAACAATCCGCAACCGTCTACTGGATGCAGGACTACGTGCACGTGTGCCTCTGGCATGCGTACCTCTGACTCCAGCCCACCGTCAGGAACGGCTGCAGTGGTGTCGCCAACGTCTGCACTGGAGAACGCAATGGCGATCTGTCGTGTTCAGCGATGAAAGCAGATTCTGCTTGGGAGCCTCCGATGGCCGTATGCGTGTTCGCAGACGCACAGGGGAGCGTCCCAACCTTTCTTGCATCCGCCAGCGACACACAGGGCCTACACCTGGTCTCCTGTTGTGGGGAGTGATCAGCTATCACTCCCGTACACAACTAGTGTTTGTAACGGGTACGTTAAACAGCACCTCCTACATCAACAACATAATTCAGCCCGTAGTTGTGCCATTTGTAAAGTCGGTTCATCGTGGTGTTTTCCAGCAAGATAACGCACGTCCACACACGGCTCGTGAAACGCAACATGCACTTCAGGGTGTGAGACAACTTCCATGGCCTGCACGTTCACCGGATTTGTCCCCCATTGAGCACGTGTGGGATTTTATGTGACAACGATTTATCCGGTCTCCACGGCCAGCCACGACCATCCCCGATTTACACGTCCAGGATGAGGATGCTTGGAACTCAATACCCCAAACTTACATCCAACATCTGTACGACAGACTCCATGCCAGAATTGCACAGCGTGACGCAGTTCATGGCGGTTCAACCTCGTACTAACCATCTTCCATGGAAATGTTATTTTTCAGTTTACCAGCAAATATAGCTGATATTTGCCATAATGTTTTTATCACGTTATCCTCTGTATTCCGTTATTATGCTGTATACATTTCGTTGGTATCAGACGTCTCCTTCTTCGTGTTCTTTTTTTACTTTCCGCCAGTGTATATGGAAAGCTTCCAAAATATCTAGTTTGGTGGTTGAATCTGGCTTTTCAATTAGTTTTGCTTCTTCAAAGAGAAATTTATGGTTCTTTTCGTAACAGTGTTTAATCATCGATGATTTCTTTAGGTCACAGTTCCGAATGTAGGTCTTGTGCTCCTTCAATTGAAAACGCAAGGCTCTACGGGTCGGTCCTATATACGAATCGCCACATTCACGTGGAATTTGATAAATTACCCATGAATTTTTGTCTTCAACATAGTCCTTTGATCCTGAAGAGTTCATTTTGTTTATCGGTTTAAAAATCACTTTAAAATTAAAAGTTTTCAGATTTTTTTAAATTTCCAATAAAATGTCATGGAAAATGAAATACAGTCAAACCTCGATTCAACGAACTTCAAGGGACGAACAGTCTTGTACGTAAAATCGCGGAATTCGGTAAATCGAGGAAGCCTTTCGAATGAGGCATTCAAATTAAGCTAGTGTTCATAGTAGAATACGTAAGCTGATAAGTTCTCTTTCTTTCAGTGACATTTAAATTATGTATAGTACTTTTAATTACGAACTTATTATCGAAAATGTTATAATACGTACACATTTACTTTGCATATTAAATACATAATTCGTAGATATTAGACTTCGATATGTAGCATCAAAATTTAAACGTACTTTAAAATTGCGAGAAAAATACACTTGATTTTTTTCTCAAGCATTTAGCTTCTTAAATAATGATTTCAGTATCTTAAACGACATGAAACAGAACATCAGTTAGTACTAATTAACTTGTAAAAACAAAATATGTGTTGATTACCTTTTTACATAAAGAAATGCTTTAGAGAAGATGTTTTATTTCTGAACGTTTAGCTTTATAAATTGCAGCTTCTATTTCATGAAGTGCATGAAAAACATCATCATTAATATCAAAGGGCATCAAGTACTTTTTAGCACATTCTATACTGTTACCAGCAGCAGTAAAGCAGCTAACTTTCAGTTCTGCTTCATCTTCTTCATCAGAATCTGATGCATTTAGTCCAATCTGTTCATCGAAAACATCATCATGGGACTGCATTTGGGCTAACGTTTAACGTGAAAATGCTGGTTAACATAGTTTTGTGATTTAAAAAACAGAAAATGTTTCCTAAATTGAGGAAATGTGTTCGTTAAATCGGGAAACGACAGGCATTAATTTTAATGCGATTCCGTCGGGACCATAAAAAATTTACGTAAAATCGCAGAATTCGTTAAATCGCAGTTAAATAGGGGTTTGACTGTAATGGCAAAATTCTCTAGCAACGGGCGAGTCACAGGATTTAACGTGGGAACAGGCTTCGGTTTCCGGAATTTTGTCAGAGCGTTGTCTATAAAGGGGCCGCCCCGGTGGCGCAGTGGTCTAAGCAATGGCCTCTGATCATTCATCCGAAAGAGATCCACACAACATTGATGTTGTGTTTGTCTTACGGCACTGGCTCTTTCCCTTCCCTGGAACCAGTGGCCCTAAATTAGGGACAGGCGATTACTTATAGCCATTGAGTTGCTCATGGCGGTTGTTAAACCTCCTATCGAAAAAAAAATATATATACAGGGTGTCCGAGAATTATTGGACACATTATAAAATTATGTACAAAAGAAACTATGAGCATTGTCTGTTTTTCTATGCCACGTATTACTAACAAGGTTTCTGCCGCCCCGGTGGCGCAGTGGTCTAAGGCGCTGGCCTCTGATCATTCGTCCGTAAGGGGTCCGGGTTCGAATCCCGGTGAGGCATGGATGTTGTGTTTGTCTTACGGCACTGGCTCTCTCCCTTCCCTGGAGCCAGTGACCCTAAAATAGGGACGGGCGACTGCTTATAGCCCATTGAGTTGCTCACCGTGGTCGTTAAACCTTCAATAAAAAAAAAATAACAAGGTTTCTATATTTTTGTTTCGCAGAATTGTTTTTCCCAGAATCTGATAGATGGTGCTAGGTGTGGCCTGATGAGGAATGTATGAGAAATGCGCAATCAGTAGTCATGTCATTCATACAGCTGAAGGCGATGTGTGTGTTATGGCTTGCAGAATTAAAGTTAAAAGACGGTACCGTTTAGAGTATGGTTGTAATCCTCCATCAACGAATTCAATTAAGCGGTGGATGAAACAGTTTAAAGAAACTGGCAATGTGGAACATCATGGAGGAGCCGGTAGGCCTAGCGTCAGCGGTAAGACGATTGACCAAGTTAATGAAAGTTTCCGACGCAGCCCCAGGAAATCCGTTCGTAAAGCAAGCAGAGAACTGTGCATTCCGAAATCGACAGTTCACGATATCTTGCCCAAGAAATTAAAGTTTCATGCTCATAGAATTCAAATAGTGCAAAAGATGCATGTAAATGATCACACTCTGCGATACGATTTCGCTGTGGATATGCTGAATCGAGTGGAAAACGACCAAAACTTTCTCAGTACTGTACTTTTTAGTGACGAACCCACATTTCATGTATTAGGTATTGTGAATTATCACAACTGTAGGATATGGGGCAGTGAACCGCCTCATGCTGCTATTGAACTGGAACGTGATTCTTCAAAAGTTAATGTGTGGTGCACCCTATCAAAAAGAGAAGTGATTGGCCCTTTCTTCTTCTGCGAAAAAAAACATAAATGGTGATATTTACTTGGATATGCTAGAAAATTTTGCTGTACTCCAGATCAATAGATATGACAACGTCGTCTTCGCATTAGTCAACGTGTGTACGTAAGTGCCTAAATGAGCATTTCCCCAACAGATGGATTGGGCTTGGTGGTCCCATTCCGTGGCCTCCTCACTCTCCAGATCTAACTCAATTGGATTATTTCATGCGGCGGTTATGTGAAGGATCGTGTCTATTGGACACCTTGTAGTGATTTGCAGGAACTGAAACAGCGTATCACAGCTGCTATTAATTACATAACTCCTCAGATGCTTGCCAATACATGGCATGAAATCGAGTATCGCTTGGACGTTTTACGAGCAACGGAGGGATCTCACATCGAAATTTATTAACTTGTGTAGTTACATTGTAAGTTAATGCAGTCAATTTCTTTCTATGTGTTTAATGTTTTGTTTTATATAGTTTTGTAATGTGTCCAATAATTCTTGGAAGCCGTATATAATGAAAGGGGTTGTATCCTCGCTGTACTGCAACACGTTTTAGGAAATTAAGTTCTTTTTCCAAACTGTCTTTATGTAAACATATATGTATCGCGCGATATACATATAAAAAACAAATATTAAAAAAAATACTATCATATAAAAAATAAATATTTGTGACAAACTACGTTGTATTAGCTTAATATATAAGGTGCCATTCTATTATTTTGTTTCTAGCACTGGCATGTTGTTTGAAGGATGTTTCACTCCAAAACAGTAATAATTCACCTATAGAAAAGCAATGAGATAAACTTTGCGCAGGAGATTCTTACTGTTGGAAGTATATTATAAATCTTTGACTCAGATTATAATTGGTCGTCCTCATAATAGGATACGTTATTATATTATATTTAGGTATTATAAATCTTTGCGATGTAACATTTCTTTTGATGAATCACCGAGGGTTTGTGAGATCATCTTAAAAAATTTGGGGAAGAAAAGGAGGTAGAAAATAAGGGAATTTCTCTGTGCAAGGAAAAAAATGGACTTAAGTTCTTCACGCTCTGTTGATCCCATTTCTGGTACGGCAGATGGAATCTTTACAAATACTCCAAGCCTCGAAAATTATAACTGACGTTTCCACAGACTTGAACGCAGTTGAAGGAGAATTTTTCGACAGATAAGATCGCGAAGCGGTTCAACAGTGAAAAGCCTTTGGGAAATGGAACCGTGAGATTATGAACAACTGGCGCAAGCGAAAAAGGAGAACAAATTAAAAAGAGCCTTCCGCTAATCCCGTGAAAAACGTCTCTTAAACGCTTGTTGTATGACAGATTTCCTGCGGCTTTGAAAGGTTACGTGAAAAGGTTTACATAATTTTTGCCCGTTTTAAAATATAATTGAGATATAAGTTACAGGTAACAGAAAATAAAGTTTACTCTACCAGAATGCAAATATACAGCAGAAATTTTCACAGAAATTAAAATAAAAAGTAAGGAAGACTCCCACATATTTAGTATACACTGTCTTGTCAAACGTTTTCGGACAATACGAAATATTTGCATAAGGGCAAAGAACGGTTGTGTGTGTGCACAGGAAGGTGCGCTGTGAGTTGGGTCGGTACGTGTATAAGACTGAAATGTTCTGTCGTGTTATCAGTAACTTTGAAGCGGATATGCCGCGTGGACGTGAACTTTCGGAGTTCCATTGTGGTCTGGTCATAGGATGTCATTTGAGTAAAGTTTCCATACGGAGCATTGCAGCTGAAATAAACATACCAAAATCGACTGTAAGTGATGTCGTGAATAAATGGAAGCAGGACGATGCAACTACAGCAAAGAAAAATGAAACGTTCAAGAAAGCCGTACAAACTGACGGAACTCGAAGTGCCATGGTAAAAAAACGTAAGAAATCCCGTTCTTCCTCTGCCGTTTCCATCGCTGCTGAAGTAGAAACTGTTTGTAATTGTTCTGTTAGTACCGTAACTATTCGCAGAGAGCTGCACAGTGTTGGGTTATTAGAGTACAGCAGCGTCACACAAGGCACACATCACTACCGTGAATGCAAAGTGTCGTTTGGAGTAGTGTGTTTTGCGTCGTTCCTGAACTATGGAAGACTGGAAAGCTGGTTTTTTTTTTTTTTTCGTTTTTTTTTTTTTGGAGTGTTGAGTCACGCTTTTTATTCTTTTAATTTGGTGGCCGTGTTTGGATTTGGGGACCGATTTCCGTCGGAACTGTGTTTTTCCAACAGTTAGGTTCGGCAGCGGCTCCATCATGGCATAGAGATGTTTTTCGTGGTTGGGACTCAGCCAGTTAGTTATTATACCTCAAACCATGGACTATGAAGTGTACTACTGCCGCCCCGGTGGCGCAGTGGTCTAAGGCGCTGGCCTCTGATCGTTCGCCCGTAAGGGGTCCGGGTTCGAATCCCGGTCAGGCATGGATGTTGTGTTTGTCTTACGGCACTGGCTCCCTCCCTTCCCTGTAACCAGTGACCCTAAATTAGGGACGGGCGACTGCTTATAGCCCATTTCCTGCTCACGGTGGTCGTTAAACCTCCAATCAAAAAAAAAAAAAAAATCAAAAAAGAAGTGCACTACCAAAAATACTACCAACAATGTGGCAGTATTATAGAAATGACCGTTGTCTCTTCCAACACGATCAAGCTCCCTGCAACACTTAATGGCGTGTGCAGGACTGGTTTCTTGAAAATGAGGTGGAATTGTTAGACTGTCCTGCTCAGAGTCCAGATATTAGTCCCGTGGAATATCTCTGGGACGCCCCCGTGGCGCAGTGGTCTAAGCGCTGGCCTCTGATCATTCGTCCGAAAGGGGTCCGGGTTCGAATCCCGGTGAGGCACGGATGTTGTGTTTGTCTTACGGCACTGGCTCTCCCCCTTCCCTGGAACCAGTGACCCTAAATTAAGGACGGGCGACTGCTTATAGCCCATTTAGCTGCTCACGGTGGTCGTTAAACCTCCGATCAAAAAAAAAAAAAAAAAAAAAAAGAACATCTCTGGGATGAACTACGTAGAACGTCGGAAACAAAATCGACCGTCTTCGCTCTCCACTGTGGCAACAGCTTTGCAGGACGAATGGTGAACAATTCTTGTCGAGACCTATCCGGAAATTGGTTTATATTATGCCTCGACGTGTTGCCGATGTCATACAAGCAAAACGTTGGCCGATTAACTATTAATTGCGATAATAAAGTCATTTATTCCGAAACATTGTGGTGTCCGAATACTTTTGATAATGCAGTGTACATAACATATATTCGAGTGAGATACGCAGCAAAGTGCTACACCACGGGTGTCACATACACTATATTGACAATAGTCACTGTACACTCCTTCAAAAGCAAACGAACGGATCCGCTGCGTTGTAACCTGATACAGCTGCAAACTGTATAAAAACAAGCCTGCAGCTGACCACGATCGTATCGCACTGTGGGATTAAGTGAAAATGTCGCGGCGGGAGAGAACTGACTTTGAGAAAGGAAAGATTGTTGGGTGCTATATTAGTGGGTTGTCCATATGAGAAACGGAGAGGCGTTTAAACATACCCAAGTCAAATGTTTTGAATGTACTGAATAAATAGAAGACACATGGCTTGCCTGAAGCAGCAAAACGTACCGGCAGACCAAAGAAAATCAGTGATAGAGGACGTCGAAGCCTCAGTCTCAGCGGTCACGTTCATGCGAGTTCCGTATATATTGGTTTGTGTTGTGTGATATTAGTGTTTCTTCCTTACCTGTTTGTCGTCGTCGATTCGTGAAAGTCCACTGATTATTTTAAGTCTACTCCCGAGCGGGTGAGTTTTTTCTTTTGCTATTATCAGTTTATTTACGTTCGACCTTGCAGGTCGGCGATGCACACTTCATCAAATATGCAAATGGCGACTTCCGGCGGAGAGAGGCGGAGCCCAGCCCTCGCTTCCCGTGGTCCATCATCATCATCATCATTTCCGACTGATGTCAGCGTCCCTGCGCTATCTTCCCTAGCTAGCACTGATGCATTACCCTCTCCGAGTGGTGCGTTCGGTAGCCTTTCGGGTGTCAATCCGTTGACTTCCAGCTGCGTCAAACCTTTCAGCTTCTGCTCCAGTTGATGAAGCCATGGATATTACTGGTGGTGAAGCCTCTTCCAGTTCTTCTGTGCCCGTTCAGTCACCTGCCACGTATTCTAAGGTTGCAGCCTCTTCTACTCCTCGACAGCTTTCCAAGGATCTGTTTGCAAGCGCTCAAGCTTTGCACACTTATATTTATCGTGCTGGAAACAACATTCTTCTTGAAATTCCAGCAGGCTCCCCAGCCGCGACTGCTTTTTTGAAAACCTGGCTAAGGGAGTTGGTTTTGAGGCTCTCTCAGATACACCGATGCGGATCTATGCCGATGCCCTTCAAAGCCTGTTTGATTCGTCCCTAAGGGGTCCGGGTTCGAATCCCGGTCAGGCATGGATGTTGTGTTTGTCTTACGGCACTGGCTCTCTCCCTTCCCTGGAACCAGTGACCCTAAATTAGGGACGGGCGACTGCTTATAGCCCATTGAGTTGCTCACGGTGGTCGTTAAACCTCCAATCAAAAAAAAAAAAAAAAAAAAAAGCCTGTTTCCCCCAGACGCCATTTCGCATATGTTCGGCGGGGCCGGACGGTTGTCGTTTATCTTGCCAAAGTTGAATATACCAAGTCTGTCCTGACAACAGGCCTAACCATTGGAGATCGCCAACTTACTCCAGAACCAGTGGCCCAACGACCAGTAAATGTTTCCTTTTACCCTGTACCCCCAGAGGTGACTGACGTCATGTTATATGCCGTGCTTTCATCTCTGGGGCGAGTCGTTGGAGGGATTCAAACACACTTAGCTGCAAAGAACGACCCGATGCAAGATACCATCCGTGGAGCCCGTCGAGTTGCACGTGTCGTTTTTCCTTCTCAAGAAGCTATTGCTCAGCTCCCAACTCACTTCACAGTTAAGTGTGATGGTCAGACTCGCCAAATTGATCTATTGACTGAATTCCATTGCTGCCAGAGCAAAGAAGTTGGACATTTCTACAAAGAGTGTCCTATTGCACGGCCATCTACTGGTTCTTCTGCACCACGGATGGATACTCACTACACCCCTGTTAGTGCCTCATCACTATCTTCAGCACCTGCTGATCCTTTTCACATAGAGATCTCTCCTAAGTCGACTGCCTCACCACCACCTGCTTCTGTAGAGCATTATCCTGAATTACCACCGACATCGCCTTTCCTTGCTCCTGCACCACCTGGCGACATTACTGATGCTGATGGAGGGGTGTTGTCTGATACTGAAATTTCCAATGCGGACACCGACACCGCTTACCTGAGCGTCAGTGACCACACCTTAAGTGATGGGTCGGACGCGACCTCTAGGTCTCGCACTGACAAAAGAGAAGCCCCAAAAGCCCCCCTGACGATTCCTCCAAGCGGCGGAAGTCTCAAGGTAAATCGCCACTTTCTACTTGATCTCGTACGTCGGCATCTCGCCTGAAAAACTGTGATTTGTCTTCGAACCCTGAAGACTTTATCTTACCTTATGAGGATTTTCTTGCTAGACTGCTACAACATGTATTTCCGTCGACTCCTTTATCATATCCGGAGTTATATGACGTTTTCTGTCGGAAATCGTTGCCTGGGGGATTCCCTCCTTTTGTCCAGGCACATTCGGCTCAGCTTCCAGCTGTGACTGCGCAGTTGACGGAGTTGGACTGCATCTATCGAGCGCTTCGTAGTCCGTCTTCTAATGATGCTGCTGCTGTGAAAATGATGCATCGTCGATACACTAATCTCCGAGACCACTTGCGTAAAGTGCTCACTCCACCTTCTGATTTGGCGCTTTCACGGTGACGACCTTCAACTGTCGCGGATTTGCGACCCTGATGTGAATGCCCTTGTCTATGAGGACCTCGCGGCGGATGCCAGTGATGTCCTCCTCCTTCAAGAGACTCGATGTTCAACTGATACGCAGACACACAGATGGCGGTCGTGGCCTTACACATTCTACCATGCGTACCGCCAATCTAGGTCTGGTGGCATTGCCGTCGTTGTACACCGTTGTTTAATGCAACGTATATCTTCTATTTCTGTCAATAACTTATATTCAGAATTATTGCAATGCCTTACTTTCTGTGTTGATACTGTAACTTTTCATGTGTTTAATGTGTATATACCAACTGAAGAATCATTTGTTGATCCACTTTTTCGGAGTCTACGTGCAGCGACTGCTGCGATTCCCTCCGGGGAGTTTTTCATCATTGGAGGGGATTTTAACTGCACGGTGCAGCCCTCTGTAGACCGCTATTTGTCGCACGGAGAACACCGTGCGAATCTTGTCTCAAGTTAACACAGTTTATTGCTGATTTTCAGCTTGTTGACTCTTTTCGCCAGCTAAATCCTCAAACCATTTCATTTACTTGGTGCAATTCCCCGACGCAGCTGCTGCCGCTCGATTGGACCGTATTTATGTTGTCTCTTCTTTGGTTCCCACTATTACTTCGGCACGGCACCTCCCTACAGTGTCTTCCGATCATAGCGCCGTGTCTCTATCTGTTTGTGTCTCCCCATCACCACCTTCGGCTCGTCGTGGATGGAGTTTTGATGATACAATTTTACAAGATCAGTCTTTCTGTGATACAGTTGAGCAGTTCCTTGCTGCTAGGAAACCTCTGCTAGCTACTACTCCGAGTGCCCTGCGCCTTTGGCTCGACGTTAAACAAGACCTTCTATTATTGGTACGACGCCTTTCATTTTCCATCACTACCACTCGTGCGATGGCGATCAGCAATCTTCGGGGTTTACTTTCTTCGTTACAAATGTCGGATCCACAGTATTCAGTAGTTCACGATGAACTACATGCTCACCTACAACCGCTTGCCCAACAAGCTGTGCGTCGACTTCGACTTCTGCATCTATCTCCATCGACACAAGCCTTTGAAGTTCTATCCAAGATGGAATCTTCGAGACGAGCGTCAACCTCACTTCGACATCTTCGCCTTCCTAATGGCTCCACCACGTTCGACACATCTCTTATTTGCTCCCAAGTCCGTCACGTCTTTCAGAAGAAGTTCCGAGCGGTCGCGCAGGTTACTGATCTTTCTTCTTCTCCCCTTCTCTCTTCTCTCCTCAGGTCCCAACTTCTCTCTGTGCTCCCCTCACTGCTGAGTTTTCTTTGCCTGAACTTCGAGAGGCGTTTTCCTCCCTGAACTCCCATGCCTCCCCGGGACCTGATGGTCTTCCGCTGTCCTTCTACCGTGCTTTTCTTCCGTCCCTTCTACCTTTTCCTTCTGCTGGTTTTTCTTGTGCTCTTTCTTCTTCTGCGCTTCCGCCGGAATTTTACAGTTGCTCATGTCATCCTCCTGCCAAAGAAGGGGGACCTCCTGAATCTGACAAATTGGCGCCCTATCTCCATCCTTAATATTGATTATAAATTTTTCACGAAACTCCTTTCTCGACGTCTTAACTCTGTCCTTTCGTTTCTTGTTTCTCCCGACCAGTCATACACTGTGCCTGGTCGATCTATCGCTAACAACATTTCTTTTCTTCTTAATCTCAATTTTCTTGCTCGCAAATATTCAGAACCCCTAGCCCTATTTAACATTGATCAACAGTCTGCTTTTGATAACGTTTCCCCATGACTATCTCTCTGCTGTTCTAACCCATTTTGGCTTTCTTTCTGCTTTTGTCTCTCTCCTTCTCAGTCTTTATCGGGGCGCTCATTTTCATGTTCGGGCGGCCTCATTTTTGACGGCACCCATCCCTTTCCAACGAGGAATCCGGCAGGGTTGCCTCTCAGGGCAACTCTTTGCCCTCGCATTCGAACCTTTCTTGATTGCCAGCCGTTCATCTCTTCTTTCTGCATTGCCGTTGACCGTTTCTAGCACCAGGCATCACTGTTTCGTTGTTTCTGCCTATGCAGATGACGCCACTTTCTGTCTCCGACGAGATGAACAGTTTGATATTCTACACTCCACGTATCAACAGTATGCAGCTCTCTCTGGTGCGTCCTTGAATGTGCTCAAGAGCACCGGGTTGTGGTGTGGGTCTTGGATGGGTCGCACCGATGCCCCATGGGGTGCGGTGTGGTCCTCCTCGACCCAGAAAATTCTTGGCGCCCAGATTGGACATCCATTCACTTCTGGAATTATTACCTGGAATGGACTCCTTCCTCGATTACAACGCTCAGCTGCGTTTTGGCGATTCACACATTCTTTCGCATCTTACATTCAGAGAGCGCAAATTGTCCAGCGATACCTTCTATCCCAATGCTTGTTTTCTTGGAACTCATCGGTGTTTACCTCGGCTCGTCTCTCTACTATCAACAGCATCTTTACTTCCGTGATTTGGTCAGCAAAGCATTGGGTTGCTGCTACGACTCTCACTCTTCCAGCTTCTTTGGGAGGAATTCGCCTACCGGATGTACACCTTTACTACCGAGCCTTTCGCATCGTTTCATTCCTTCGCCTTCTTCTCACTCCTTCTCCATCACTCTGCTCTACTTTTGATATTCTTATCTCTCTCCGAGATCCATCCTTTTCTTTTCTTTTATATCTTCGGATGGACTCTTATCCTTCTTATTTTAATCAATTTCCACCCCTCATTACTCAAGCTCTAGCGTTCTTCCGCTCACTTCCACTTCTTCGCGCAACTCCCTCTACTACTCGTGATCTTCTTGCCGAACCACTTTTCTTTTCGACTCTGATTCACCCTCCTGATCAACCCTACTTCATCTTCCCTCCTTGGGTCGGCTCTGGAATCTTAACTGTTTAAGCTTTAGTTACTGCTGACCTTTCCTGGAAGCCCCTTTCCTCTCTCTTCCCCGCTTCTACTCCCCTACTGGAGGAAGATCATGATCTCCTTCGTTCTACTCTCTGTTCTCTCTTTCCTTCCCTTGTTTCTGATTCTGGTCTCATCTCTGTTTCTGGTCCTAGCCTCTTTATTCCTTTCTTCCTTCCTCATCGTGCCTCTGTTGCCCCCATTTCTTCTTTTTCCACCGGTTCGATATATACTCTTCTTAGCACACCCCTCGCTATTCCCCACCCACTCCCGGATGTTTCTTCTTCGCTTTCTTTGATAATCTGGTCTGCATCTTCTTCGCTTTCTTTGATAATTTGGTCTGCATCTTCTTCGCCGCTCTCCTCCCCGCTGGAGCTTAACCTTCAATGGCGGTTTCTCCACCGTCGCCTTCCCGTTCCTTCCTCTCTCTCTTTCGTATGCCTATTTCTTCTACTTCACTCTGTATTTTTTGTGGTTCTGAAGGCGATGTTCCACACGTTTATTGTCACTGTCCCATTCTGCTACCTCTGCTTCATACTGCTTTTCGTCTTGCTGGCATCATTTGTTCCAGGATCTTCCTTTCCAATCATATCCATGGCTACTTCTAACTAAGCATCCTCCAACTAAACTTCCGGATGCTTCTGCCTACCTATTCGTCCTTGTGAAGCATGTTATTCATCTTTACCGCCTTTCTATACGATCACGTTCTGCCACACCTAGCATCCTTTCTGCAGGTGCAGATCTGCGGAAGATTTTCGGAATCGCATCTTGGCTCGTCTCCGGTTGGAGTACTTTTGCAGCGTCCACCCCTAATCTCTGGTTTCCTTCCGGTCTGCCTGGGCGAAGGAAACCGGGTGGTTCTGAGTTGACGGGTCGACGCTGTATCTTTCGTGTTAATTGTGTTGTGCTTTCTCCTCTTACTTTTCCATGTGCCTTTTGGGACACAGTGTATATTTGTAATTATATTTTGTTATTTTGTTGGATCTGCATTTCTTTGTTCTTTTCTCTCAAATGGCAGGTTATGTAGTTGTCCACCGTGGCGTGCCTTTCTTGGCATAGGTTTTGCGAATTGTTAACTAATGTGACTCGTTTTCTTTTGTTTTGGTACAGGTGTGTACCCGAGTCTAAGCTGCATGTACCACTTTTTTTTTCATTTTCTTCCTGGTGTTTTATGATATATATGTACCATATCTTATGGTCACCTTATTGCTGTCAGTTGGCGTGTTATTGTTGGTCGCCTGTAATTGTATGCTGTTGTAACCTATCTTCATTGTACATAATTTCTGATATTGTCACTTTTTTTCGTACCTTGGTTTAACATGTACCCTGTTTATTGTAAATTGTTCGTCCATTGCTTCTTTTCCCCTACTGTTATCTGAGACAGCGAAGTTCTGTTCTCTATGAATGTAATTTATATATCATGCACATTGTGTATACTGAAGTTTTACATCGTTCCTGTTCAATGGACCATTGTACTGTGTATTATGTATTGTTATGCAACGGGAACAGCGCTTGCTTGTTCGTACCTCTCACTCGAATGTTCTGTTTCCCTGTGTACCCAGTGTGCTTATTCCTTGTTTTCCTTTCCAGTCATGTAATGTTTGGCTTATCACAGGGTTTATGTTCTTGTCCGAAGTTCCCGGACTCTCATTCCCCTGTTGTATTTGTGTTATGTGAACGTGACCTCTCTGCACACTTTTCACGCTCTTCGTTCTGTTTGAGTTGGTGAAAGTTCATTGACCTGCAAATACTGTATCATTTTATACGATTTTCTTTTTCATGCTTTCACCAGTTAACGCGAGCTTTGTGCTTCTTTTTTTTTTCGCACTCGCTTGCGGTTTTCATCACGGATAAGCTGTTAATGTTTACCGTGTTGTTCATGCCTTGTTCTTGTTATTGTGTTTCTTGAATTTGTACAATTTTTTCAGTTTTCTTGTATGTATACAGTGTACTTTTTTTCGGCATTTCTGTTGGTACTAGTTCCTTTGTGATCCTTTGATCCTTGGTTGAGTCCAGGGTCACTATGAATTTTGTATCAATGTTGATTTTTGTGAATTGAGCTTACCATCAAGTGTGAATTGTAATTTTTATTGTTCTGTTTTTGTTTAGTTGACGCTTGCCATTCACCTGTAGTGCGTATTATGTAACTTACCGTAATCTGTATTATTTGTCTGGTACTGTGATTGCTGTTATTATCAACTATCTCTCACGCGTATTTTTCCTGTTCACAGTGCACCGTGCTGTTTGTATTTCTTGTTTGTTTTGTATCCCCGATGTGCCCCGGGGGTTTTGCACTTGCGGTTTTGGCGTTCTGTTTTGTTTCTCCAAACCTCGTGCGATTTCTGTTCGAGGCGGTGTCATTGGGCTCACATTTATTTGTACCGTTTTTTCAAATTGTGCATGATGCTATGTTGTTCCTTTATGTTTTTCCCTCTATGTTCTTGAGTGGTGATGCCCGTTCACTTGTAGATCTGTTTTCTCATTGTTTAGCGTCGCTCAGTGTGGCACGCCTTAATCTTGTCTTCAGAATTACTCACTTGAGTGGTATTCATGTGAATTTTACCGGGTTTGTTGCGCACTGTTGGTGTACAGTGCTTACTGTATTTATTGTTTCTATTTCTGGTTTTCCTGATTGTTAATAGAGTGCCGTGTTGGATGTCCTTTTCGTTGTTGTTAGGCGTTCCTCGATTACATCCTGGCTATTGCCAGTGCGAATTGTAATTGCTTTCGTGTACTTTGCTGTCTCTGTGTATCGTGTATTTTACCACCTTGTTGTGGTTTTTAGCATTTTTCATATTATCTTGACCGGCGTAGCCGCATTCATCTGTTGATAATGTCATTACTTTCATTCATTGTTTAATTATTGTTTTTCCCACTTTGTGGTGCGCCTGTATTATTTTATGCCTAAAAGTTCAATAAAATTTGTTAATACTCAAGAGAGTCGTTACTGCTAATCGGCGGAGTACTGCACTAAAACTCTGTGTACAGGTGAGTAAAAATGCTGGAACCACGGTATGTACACGTACCATTCGCAGAGAACTTCATTTCAGGGGTTACCGTGGTGGTGCGCTTGTTCATAAACCTATCATCTCCACTTGGAATGCCACTCGCCGTTCAGCATGGTGTGAAGAACATTTATCGTGGATCGTAGATCAATTGAATCGGATCCTATGGACTGATGAATCCAAATACACGATTCATCAGTCTGATGGCTGTGTGTAGGTATCGCGGCAGCCAGGGGAACGCTATTTACCCCAGTGTACTGTTCCTACGGTCAAGTTTGGATTTGGTAGTGTACTCGTGTGGTGGTATTTTTCGTATTATCGTCCCGACCCATTGGTTATCATGGACAAACCTGTTAACCAACACGTCTACCTTGATATTCTGGACAATTATGCCCTACCAACTCTGTTGCTTTCAAAATTGTTTATTGAGAAAACCTGAGAGGAAGGTACAGAAGGCCTGTATTTACAGTGCCAACAGAAACATAATTGACCACATATGTACAGTGAAGATGACAAATGTACAGATGCTGATGTGCTATATACAATGCCAATAAAAACATAGTAGATGATTATTTTAACAGATATAAGTTGAGCTACACAAGTGACCGACAACAATGGTGCATGAGTAATGCACGAGAGATACACAGCGAAGAATCAATGTGAACAATTCCAGTTGAAATGTGTAACAAAGATAAAGGTATAGTTATAATACTTTGTACAATGTAGTGAACACTGGGTAGGTGCCTATGAAAGAGTAATATCAAATGAGCAAGAAATATTAATATGTACAACATGTGCGGTAATAGAATGGTTGATTACAAATAGAAAGTGTAAAAAACAATGTGATAGCATGAATAAGTAGAGTACAATGGTAAAAATTTTGTGGCGAATGTCACAGGTAAAAGCTTTACAAGGTGCAAGTGATACAAGTAAAGTTACAAATGGCAAAGTAATGGAGAACAGTTCTCAAAGAAGGAGTTGTACATGTACTGAGGGGTCAGTAAACCAAGTTCAATTTGGTGACCAAACCCGGAAAAAGCGACGTTTCTGAGAGTCAGTTGCGGCAGACGCGTATGCGAGGTGCAATCGCGACAGAAGACTGTTGCGAAAGATACAACACGTGACATCCTACAATTCAAGTTCACTATCTTAAACAGATATGTCAGAAAGTGGCTGGATTGTGCCATTGGCTGATATGCAAAGGAGGTCTAAACGACGAACGAATTTCGTTATACAGCGCGGATCACCAGAGGTCTCACGAGGCACCGCTTGAAGATGAGAACGGATGATTTGCAATTGTAGAAGAACATCAGGTAGAATTGCAGTATAAGAGGATAAAAAGTTTTTTGACTGTTTGTTTTGACAGGGACCTGAAAGGAAAATATATAGAACATCTCCAGTGACTGGAATTTGAGGAAGAGAAAAAGATTTTAGAAACTGAAGAAATTCATGTGAGAGAACTGGGTCTGCAGAACCAGTATCGGTATCAGTATCAAGTTCAACAGAAGCATCTGATGCATTGTAGCCGACTGAGTGATCGCTGCGGTCAGTAGTTGTTCTGGTTTTCTTGGCACGAGCATTGTGGGTCATTCGACGCTTTCCTTTACCCCGAGGTGGGGGGGGTAGCATCAGGGTTGTCAGGTACTTTGAAATGGCTAGACGCAGTGGGCCAACTAGGAGAAACAGACGATTGTACTTGAGCATCCCCCAAGTGAGGGATGAAGGGAAGTGAACTAACAAGCGAAGGTGTGTCTGATGGAAGATGTGATGGAGAAGGATACACAGGTCCGGATTCTGCAGGTCGTTGCGAAGTCACGCGTTGACCAACGGCTGTAGTGCTACTTTTGTTTGTCTGAAGTCACGCGTTGACCAACGGCTGTAGTGCTACTTTTGTTTGTCTGAAGTCACGCGTTGACCAACGGCTGTAGTGCTACTTTTGTCTGAAGTCACGCGTTGACCAACGGCTGTAGTGCTACTTTTTGTCAGAAGTAGCGCATTGACCAACGGCTGCAGTGATACTTTTGCTTTCGGCTTGTGCTGAAGTCGTTGAGGGTACCGCTGAAGCAGACGGTGTTTGGGCTGTCGAAGTTGTAGTACAAGTGCGATGTGGACATAAGGCACGTGGGTGTCCATAACCTCTACATATAGAACACATAGTGCCAACAGTAATGTTCATATAACGGATGTGCGTATCACAACGAATACTGAACTTGGGTAGAACTCGTAGTTTCGCTTCATCAGACGGAAAAAACACTTTTACATTTCGCCGTAGGCCAAGAAGATAACGATCTTCCGGCTGGGTTGGGAAAGAGGTGAAGTTGGTGCCACCAATCACTAACTTCAACTATACGTCCAACGTTTTACGCAATGGACAGTAAAAATTCGTCAGAAATTTCTGGCGGTAGGCATGTTCGAGATAGGATCAGCATTAATATGGCGGTCACCAATAGAAAGTCCATCATTTATAACTTGAAGTGCAAATTTGGGATCAGAGAAATATGCGGTTCTTTTGCCAACTTTCCGTCCTACGTGTGTGACGGCTGACTTCGGGAAGAGTAAACGAAGTGCTGCGCTGTACGCAGTGATTTTAGTATTGGCAAGAGCAGGGAAGGCTACTAAGGAAGTGTTGACAGGCTGGCGAAGTTGTTGAAAGATCGACGAAGAAGTTGGAGTTTGCATCACATTTCATCTGATAAGGGCGTTTGATAGAAGCCGACGCAGAAGGTGGAGAAGATTTCTTCGAAAGGACGACTGCATATAGAGTGGCTGGGCAGTGTGATGATGTAGAGACCACTTACGAAAGTGAAACGTCCACCGCCTCTTCTGTCACCTGCTGGCAAGGTTGCTGGTCACCACTCAGTGACGTAGAAGTAGCATTAGCTGATAGGGTAGCTGAACTACGCTTAGGAGAGGAGGGGCTTGTCGGAGCAGGCCCGCCATTGGTGGATGGTGGAAGAAGAGGAAAATCGTTATCAGAAGCAAGAGCTCGGACGTCGACCTCGCCCGATGTGGCCATCCGCAATGGCGAAGCAGACTTCACGTCTTGGCCGACTCGGCCAAGACAATAAAACGAAGATAACTTAACTAAATGATCACTCACCGAATTGGCAGGGATACGAGCAGAATCGTGGAACCTTCACGGAACTCACACACACACAAAATATATTCGGAACACCGAGGAGAGCACAAGCAAGACAAAATTTATGGGGCAGAAAAACTGCGTGTCTGTGACAATACTATAGAACCGAGCCTTGTTGGTACCAGCAGGATAATGCACCGAGCCATAAAGCAAGGACTGTTACGAAATTGTTGGACGGTAATTCTGTATCGTGTGTGGACTGGCCAGCACAGAGCCCTGATCTTAATTCCATAGAGCACTTATGGAATGAATTAGCGCTCCGAATAAGAAGTTTGGAACCAAGGCCTACTACTAAGGAACTGTTGGCTGCAGCATTACGCACTGCATGGAAGCTCATACCTATCGCTGTGTTCCAATACGTTGTCGATAGCTTGTCTCGAAGGGTCAGTGCATGCACATTAAGGCCAAAGGTGGCTGACACCGTACTAATATATGTCAGTAAATGCTATGTTGTGTTTCTCTTTCAAGTGTCCGGTGACCTTCGTCAATAGAGTGTATTTAGTATTTGTCAACCATTAAGAAATGACACATGCTGTAGAAATTTTATTACTTCTACGACGTGGACGAGACAAAACTAAATGCCTCCATAGTAGTTAGGTTCGTCAAAATAAAAATGACTACTCGTCTTCAAACGCAAAATCAACAAAGATAGGAATACACGTAAGAAATATTTTACTTGTTATGTGACATGAATATCGTTTTATCCAATACACGCGGTCCGATCGTAAGTATCCGGACTCTTACCTATACACAACTCCCTGTAGTAGAAAAGAAAACGATATCGAGTTGGTCCATCCTTTGCGGCTCTCATTGCCTGTACTCTGTTTGGAAGGCGTTCCACTAGATATTGATATGTTGTTGCAAGAATTGCCTTTTAATGTGTCACATGTGCAGTAACCAGGTCTCTCATTGATACCGTTTGATTTGGCTCTCCTTCGGCGTACCAGTTCGTCCCAAATATGTTCCATGGGCTAAGATCGAAGGGCAACCCAGTTCTTCAAAACCGAATTTCTTTAAACCATTCTGTACGGACTTCGGTTTGTGGACAGGGACATTGTGCTTCTGCTAAAGTAAAGGGTTTCAACCAACTGTTGTCATTGCAGTGTTCCTCAATGTTTAAAACGTGTATATGTAGCTTGGGAACACCACTCAAATAAAGTTCAAGAAATAATTACTCACAGTTAATCTTTTATTCAGCCGGAACTCTCTAGGAAATTTCACTAATGGACAACTTTTAGGTATTTATTCCAACAACAGCTTATGAACTTGTGTTGGTAAACACAACAGTAGATTAATAAACTCTAACACTGAATTTATATCACTCAAACACCCAAACTTCAGGAATAGACCGCTTCAGCGTAAGACAGCTTCCATGAAAATTACACAACACTATGTCTGCTAGTTCCATACATTATATCTTGTTCCTAGCTTGCCAAACATGTATACGTCATTCACTCTTGTCCTCAAGACTTCTGCCAATATAACATTCAGTGAATGAGGAAATACAACGTTAAGGTTGAAACACCAAACGAGAATGAACTCAAAATTTACATAGAGATAGACAACTAAAAATGAAAGTTAAATTAGAGTATACGACACACCATAATGTTCGAGGGCCCAAAATTATCGATACTATCATTATAGGCTGTATCGTCAGCATTCCCGGGAACTGGAATTATGAGGTCCAGCCCAAACTATGGAAACCAGATGCAGCGCAGGATTCCTCCTCCACCAAACTTTACAGTTGGCACAACACAGTGAGGCATGTAGCGTTTATCTGGTATCTTCCACACTCGGAAAACCCCGAGCGACTGCCAGATGGCGAAGGTTGATTCATCACTCCAAAGAACACATTTTCACTGCTCCAGAGTACACTAGTGCTGCATTTTACACCACTCCAACCTAGGCTTGGTGTTGATCTTGCGGTCGTTAGGCCGTGCGGCTACTCGGCCATGCAAACCCATGACCATAAGCTCTGGGCGAACCGCTATGCAGCAGGAGTTTCTTCCACAGGATGCTGGAACTTTGTGAGTTTTACAACCGATAAGTGGCGCTTTTGTCTCGCCACCAGAATCGTGGCGAGGTCACAATGAGGTTGCACTAAGTCGCGATGGCACTGTCGTTGATCCTGGGCGTTACCACTTCACAATAACATTACTTATACACAGTCAAGTCACATTATTGTGACCACCTCCTACTTTTGATGTAAATAGCGCGTAGCCAATGAAAGAAGGCACGTGTCGTCAGCTGGCTTGGAGGGTATATAAATTGTGGAGTAGCCATTCTGAAAACATATCATTTGTTGCTGTCATGGATAAAAGGAGCGATTTCTCAAATTAGCAAAAAGGGATGAATATCAGCTTTCGGGCCAAGGGTGGCTGTAGTTCTGAGACAGCGTAGTTTGTGAACTGTTCGCGTGCTGCTATGGTTAAAGTGTATCGTGATTGGAGAAATGGCACCCTTGCGAATAAGCGACGTGGAAACTGCAAAAGCACCGCGTACCATTAATGTGAGAGGTGAACGTCGGCTCCGAAGGTGCGTTTGGGCCGATCGGCACGCTACATTGCAGCAACTCATTAGCCGAATTAACTAGGGGGCTGCCAGAAGTGTGTCTCAAACAACAGTTCTGCGTCGGCAGAAAAGGATTACATTTGCACGGCAGTATCGGAATTGGACCTCCGCGGATAGTCAAAGGATTGCCTTCTCCAATGAGTCACGTTTTCTTCTGTATCGAACTGATGGACGCTGGCGTTTATGGCGAGAAACACCGGAGAACAGACTCTCTTCAACCATTGCTGGAAGAACACAAGCTGGGGGGTCTGCGTTACGGTCTGGGGAACGTTTTTGTGGCACTCCCTGAGTCCGCTCATACATGTGGAAGGCACTATGAACCGAATTCGCTATGAATCCATCCTTGCATACTACGTACACCAATACATGCTGATTGTCTTTCCTGGAGCGGATGGGATTTTCCAGAACGACAATGCGACGTGTCACACAGCTGGAAATATCAGAGAGTGGTTAGAAGAAGACTTTGAAATACTTCCCTGGCGCCCTAATTCCCCAGACTTAAATCCGATTGAGCATCTGCGGGATCACCTCGATCGTGTTGTTCGCTGAATGGATCTTCCACCACTCACCCTCCAGCAGCTGTCAGATACACTGCACTCAGCATGGCTTCACGTATCTGTGAACACCTTCCAGCACCTACCTTATTGCGCCACTACCAGCCCGTCTCGCTGCTGTCCAAGCTGCACACGGCGGTTACTCTGGATATTAGCTGGTGGTCACCATAATTTGACTCGACCGTGTTGTTGACTCGGGCAGCGACCGAAATTTCCCTGACTTGTTGCTAAGATGGCATCCTATGACTTTGCAGCGTTGAAAGTCACTGAGCTCTACCGTATGACCAATTCTACCGTTCATGCTTGTCTGGAATGTTTTCCAGGCCACGTCGTCTATGAGCCAAGGTTCTTAGATGTGTCTTTAGTTTGAGCCATTTCTGATATGAGCTACTTTTGGCTGGAGACATGACGTCACACAGGAAGCAAAGCAACGAGCGGAGAGAGCCATTACTCGTAAGGGTTACACGTTAGCAAGGAATGTGAACAACAAAGGTGATGGAAATGGAAAATGTTTTCAAATACTTGTAATTTCAAACTTTAAAGTTTAGCATATTTATCAGCGATCTCTTACGTATTTCCCATTTCATGAATAAATAAATTTTAAAATAAAATAATATAACAACCTTCGCGAATAAATATACAGGCTATTGCTGTAAACAAATATTATTCTGCACTTCGTAGTTCGTAGGAAGTTATATTTACAAAAATTTAATGTCAGGGAAAACGTAAATTCTTAAAATTCCAAACTTTTTAAAGGCTAGCCTTTCGACTATCAGCGCAAATGGTTCCGTTAACGGGCTGAACAAACAAGAAGTAGGCACTATGTTATTTATTATTTAACGTTTCATTTCTACAAAACAAATCTTATTAATCTTTACAGAATTCCACTTATTAGTGATCTAATTCAAACAAAAATTCGCACGAAATGTACGAAAGGTTTCCAAGGCTTGTTTTCTCACTTCACGCCCATGTTCTGTATGACTAGCATTTACAACGCCAGGAACGAATGATGACGATTCATGAGGATTAGCAGTTTAAAACCTCTTGTAAATGACAGAAGAAAGGAATCTCGGAATTAATTTATGCGTTTAGGGGCCACAGAAATAAGCGTCCTAAATGCATCGTGCTCGGTCCTCTCATTTTGCATCTGTACTAAAAGCCTTTTGTAATAAATTAGGCACTTGTGAATTGTAGGAGCGAGCAAGGGAAACATACGCCGTAAACCATCAGTCTTGAAACAGCTCCGAGCCGCCCCGGTGGCGCAGTGGTCTAAGCGATGGCTTCTGATCATTCGTCCGAACGGGGTCCGGGTTCGAATCCCGTTAAGGCATGGATCTTGTGTTTATCTTACGGCACTGGTTCTCTCCCTTCCCTGGAACCAGTGACCCTAAATTAGAGACGGGCGACTGCTTATAGCTCATTGAGTTGCTCACGGTGGTCGTTAAACCTCCAAAAAAAAAAAAAAAAAAAAAAAAAAAAAAAAACAGCTCCGAAAGAAGAAGACTCGGATTTTGCAGGTCCAGGGGACTTTGCGTGAAATCGGCAGAGAAGAAATGCCGACTGCGGGAAATGTATCCCGGAGGCCAAGGTATAAGGCTTGCGAGTGGCATGCAGTATGCAAACGAACCACTGTGATTAGACGAAAAGTGAAGTTGGTCTGCATGTACGGAACTATAGACGAGAAGGAGAGTCCCGATATCGAAACCAAAGCTTGGAACGAACTTATGTATGACTCGTTCGTGGGTAGTAATTTGCTACATGGCAATATGAGAAGATTTACCTGTGGCAAGTAAAAGCGTCCATGCCGAAGCCTGTACGTAAATAATCTGGAAAAGATATAGTGCTGTGGAAAGCCCTGGACGGAAGGACATACTATCCCAAGCGGCAAGACGCCATGCCGAAGTCATATTCGTTAGAAGCTGCTGCGCTTGAGAGAGCAAATGGACAGCGGAACGGACAAATACTCTGAACCTTTAGTTTCGCCCACAGAAGAACGAGGAGGGAACCGGCGTCGCCTACTCCCCCACTTCGTGTAGGGAGCGGGAAGGAGCATCGACAAGGAATTATCAACAACCAGAAAGCCACAAGTGTGTGTGTGTGTGTGTGCGTATGTGTGTGTGTGTATGTGTGTGTGCGTATGTGTGTGTGTGTGTGTGCGTATGTGTGTGTATGTGTGTGTGTGTGTGTGTGTGCGTATGTGTGTGTGTGTGTGTGTGTGTGTGCGTATGTGTGTGTGTGTGTGTGTGTGCGTATGTGTGTGCGTGTGTGTGTGTGTGCGTGCGTGTGTGTGCTGGTTCGAGCTGTTCGACAAAAATCCACTCTTAATTAGTGTGGGTGCATTACAGTGCTATGCTACAGTGTGACAACTCAAACTGGATATAACACCATCCAAAGCCGCAAGTACAAGAAACATTTGACTTAACTCTTGATTCACGGGTTGTGGAATAATAACTATGATTGTATGCGGTAGAAATCAAGCCTATGTGGCTGACCTGACTAACCATACTGGATATAATTAGAATTGCCTAATGCAGTCGGCCAGTAATCAGTTAGTAGTGGGTATTCATAAACTACGATAAACGGTGTGTTCATATTTGTAGCTAAAATCAATATTTCATGTTTCCATGGAATATTCCGCAGTGAAGTCTTTATTTTGTTTTATCTCTTATTACGTATTTAATTGATTAAATATGTCTGTCGTGTTTTGCTAACTCCTGAATCCGATTGTATTATTTTTAATGTCAGTTAAATTTATTCTCCATAGGTTAATAAGTTTCGGATAATAGTTTTCTCGCCCCAGTAAGACTTCGACGATAAACAATCCCGGAATAATTTGTTTATTTTTCTAAATTCTAATGTCTATCTCCTGAGCGTGGCCATCGTCCGGCAAGTTACCACTCTAAATTCTTTCAATGTTATTTTCGTTTGATTCTGCCACACCCGGAGTGTAACAACACGTAATTTATAAGAATAACCAATAAAGTTATGCGAGCAATATAAACCCACAAGGGGGAAACAGTCGGGTAGTAGTTCACATAGTGAGTGATGTGCAGGAGCATTTGCTTACTATGTAGTATAAGGTTATTTTTTTCTTCCGATGCTGGTTCTCGTTTCCCTGAAATCATTAAAATAAATTATTAATGGGAGACTACTTTAGCTAATCCTGTGGTTTGTTAAAACCCAAAAGAAAAGAAAAGGTTACACTGAGTACAAAAATAGAAACCCGTGATGTCCTGCATCCGTCTCGAAAGTCACATGAACCTGTTTGGGAAAAACATTCAAATGTGGACAGATCGCCAGTGTTGGTGAATATATTTCCTAGATTTAGAATTCATAATACAGATTGTGGAATCGTTCGCACAGCTTTCAGAAAAGTTAGAAAAAACCTCTACGAAGACACTTTATTCGGACCTTAAATGTAAAGAAAAACGCTTCAAGTGTTAAAATGTGCTGAAAAAAGAGAAACTTCTCCCTAGTGGTTTCTTGATCGTTTACTCGTCAACAGTGGTAACCCATGGGAAAGAGCTAGAAGAAAAACAGCAAAAAAGGTTGGACAATTGGATTAGATTAGTTGAAAATTCTTGGCTTTGCGCTTAATTTTACAGAGAAAAAAAGATACACT
This sequence comes from Macrothele yani, assembly GCA_039090855.1. Classification (NCBI taxonomy): domain Eukaryota; kingdom Metazoa; phylum Arthropoda; class Arachnida; order Araneae; family Macrothelidae; genus Macrothele; species Macrothele yani. The sequence continues at coordinate 45,179,721 of CM077025.1, read as the reverse complement.
TAGAGCTGGCAGGCAACAAAAGATCCCTGCTTCCGAAAAAGTTTCAAGACCTTTCCTTTTTAAGCTGTCGAATGTCAGAATTTTGTATATTCCCATTATGTTGGAACTAATAATACCACTGTGTAGCAGATTTGAAATTTTTCGACAACTACCTTTCTACTAAGTTAGGTTCGCTAATACTGACAATCACAGTAAAAAAATGAACAACATCTGCACTTTTATTATTTTCTTTAATTTTTATTCAAAATATATGAAATTAGTATGCCTTCCCGATAGCAGAGTCTTCAGAATCGCGGGGAAGTACCAGTCTTCTTTTTGTTTGTTTGTTCCGTGGTTTAATGACCAGCTTGAGCAACTCCATGTAGGCCACTGGTATACCAGGGTGGTCTAGCGAGGCAATATAGCACACCACCCCGTACTTCATCCGGGCCTCGAACTCGGACATCTGCCAGAAACCTACACCTCTGGTAACGCTGCCACCGGAACTTCTGAGCCTGAGTTATGGACGTGATATTGTCAGCGTGACCTTTTCTTGAAGCTGGCAAACGTACAATAGTGGTTACTAGCCGTAGGCGCACACTAACTTTCAGGAAGGGGCATACAGAAATTTGAACTACAAATAACATATACAAACACTGTATGCGAATCTCCACTGTGCCTTCATGTTAGCTTACCATTCTTACGACGCTCTCAACGCATAAATTTAACTGGAAACCGGAAGACCCAGTAACTGCATAGAAAGATGAATAAATGAAATTAGACAGCATGTTAGGACAATGAGGAAATTTCTTTATCGTGCTTTTGGCCACCTGTGTCCTACGCGCCAAAAAACCGCAGAGTTCACTTAGTTGATCATCAAAAATGCAAAAATACCCTCAAGACAAATTTATGGGAAAAATTTCGTGAGATCTTTGTCCAGCACTGAAGAACTGCTGCAGAGAATATGTTTTTCATTTCTTCGCCTTTCATGCTTTTCTATATTGTACGTTTGTACTGTTCTCCAACACGTAATGGGAAATTTCGTTATTACTTTCTGCTGTAAATGTCCACTCTTTTTTTTTATGGAAATTCCCAACGTTCTTCTTATTTTTACTGGATTCACGCGCACCCACACTAGCTCTCTCAATTATCTGGAACTAGTGGCCCTAAATTAGCGACAGGAGACTGCTTGTAGCCAACCGAGTTGCTCATTCTGTCGTTAAACCTTCAATAAAATAAGGTGTTATAGCAAAAATCTCTGTTTGGTCCTTCCTGAACAGCAGAAGAGAATAAGATGATCGTCTGATAAAGTGGTAGATGTCGAAATGAAAAAGAGAATTTAGGCCAGAAACGGAGAAAGTTGTTAAGATTGAGAGAAAAATTGTTTAAAAATAAATTTAGATGTATCAAAAAGAAAGATAGAAAGAGCGGGAAGAAAGTGAATGAAAGAGAGAGAGAGAGAGAGAGAGAGAGAGAGAGAGAGAGAGAGAGAGAGAGAGAGAGAGAGAGAGAGAGAGAGAGAGAGAGTGGTGGACGGATAGAGAGAGAGAGAGGATGTTTGGGCCTAGAAGAACTTGGAGAGGTGGAAAATAAGTTTACAAATATGTAACTTCTCGTAACAAGGCAAACAAGTGTCGATTAAAAGGTGAATAACGAGAGAGGGAGATTGAGAGAGAGAGAGAGAGAGAGAGAGAGAGAGAGAGAGACAGACAGACAGAGACAGACAGAGACAGACAGAAAGAGAGAGAGAGAGAGGCCAGACAGACAGAAAGAGAGTGAGGGACAGATAGACTAATAGAAAGAAAGAGAGAGAGGGAGAGAGAGGGAGGGAGAGAGGGAGGGAGAGAGAGAGAGAGAGACAGACAGACAGTTAGAAAGACAAAGACAGACAGATAGAAAGAGAGAGACAGGGAGAAAGAGAGAGATGGGAAAAGACTGAGAGAGAAAGAGAGAGAGAGAGGCAGATAGAAAGTGAGGCAGACAGATAGAAAGAAAGGGAGACAGAGAGAGGAATCGCTTTTGTTTCAGCGATGCTAAAGCATAAAATGCCTATTCATCCATGAAAGCAAGAATGGATACACAAATATTTTTCTTTTCTTGAACTTCACCTTTAAACATCGTCAATCGAAATTTTTAAAGACCGTTTTTCGTTCTCAAAAAGTGCTTCGTACATGCATATGATATCCAACTCAGAGTTAGTATTAAATGCTTTGCAGAAATATAACATTTCTTAACATGCACTTAACGAAACATTAAGGGCAGCTTTACGTTTTTGCACTAAGAAGGAACATATAATCGTCCCGCAGTTTTATAATCATATATTAAGTCATTCAAAAAGAGCACGAATGCTTCAGTTGGCGCACATTTCATATATCTGAAGTGGCAACACTGGGAATATACATTGGGCTCAATTTGGGAGTGCCAATCGGCTATTGAAAGTTGTAATATTGATGTAGCAGCTGAGATTATATCAACGACGGTGGAAAAACAGCTTCTTTTCTATGTTTTATGTCTTATTGCAATACTGAGAAACCGTAGAACAAAGTTTTCTAATGGTAGCAGTAGGCCAAAATGCCCTCAGAAAACGGCGATTAACAATTGGATAAAAGAATGCAAGAACAGTAGGAACACACTTAAAAATGTTCCAAGAAGCGGTCGACCAATTTCTACGACAAGACAAGAAGCCAAACGACGCATTCCAAAGGCCTTACAGCAGTCTTGGAGGGTGTGTGTCAGTGGCATTTCCGCACAACTGTTATATGGAAATATTTAAACTTTAATTAAATTGTAACCTTTGTAATTCCGTGTGCGAACGACAGCTAAAAAAATTCACCCTCAGTTAAAAAGGAGCTTAGCAGAGATTAATTTCGGGAAAAGCCTTCTTTCATGGACCAGGACCTTCCAGGAACAAAAGGACACCCCCTTTCCCCCAGTCGTTGGACATCACTCTCCTTCAGAGAGAACCCTCCAGGGACAATGGGAGTAAGCAATCAACAGTCTACTTCTTACATCAAGCGCATTTTTCTGGAGAACAGATCGTGTAAGGGAATGGGGCGAATAGGAGTCCTAAAAGGGGAAGTCTGGTTTGTGATCCTGAGTGGAAAATGCGGAAGGATTTTGCTTGGACACAAGGCACGGGAAACGCTTTTGTACAGGATGAAGTAGAAAGAAATTTTAGCGGGAATTACATAGAGGGAGTCACCCGAGAATCCACGCCACAATACATAAATTAAAACAAGCCAACACAACCGGATATCCATTATACAACGATTAATACTGTGCCGACGGGAGGTTTGAAACTAACAAGCAAACTAGCAAAGTGGATACCCCACACACTGATCGAGTTACACAAAGAATTCAGCTGTAAAATTGTATGGAGTAACCTTGCATGATATTATCGCAATAGTAGAGCGCTCACAAAGTTCCTGTGCTTAGATAAAGTTAGGTGGAATTTAACATTCCCAGGCACAACGTGTTGAACCTGATACTTTCGCAACTTCTTTACTCATTGAAGAGTGGCGTAAGAGTAAGATTTTACTGGTTGTTGGAATGGAGGTCTTCAGTATGAGGTTTTTGGAACACATGTATGCGAAAACCACCAAGATATCGGAGCGGCATGAATCATTTCTAGAGGAGGGCGTCTCGGGCTGGGCCCTGCGACATCTCGTACGTCGACCTGCTTTTATAAAAGAAAACGCACAGCCGCACAGTACCCAGACTGTTCGGTTGTTAATTGAACATAATGATTGAATGAGGTTACCTACCCACCGTATTCACAGGATGTGAACCCCTGTAATTTCAATCTTTTAACGATTTGAAAAGGGAGATGTTTCGTACTTGCTACAACACACAAGACTTGCATCTCCGAATCACATACATTTTCCATGGACTTAACGCCACTGTACTCTTCTCAACGGCGTTCGTGAACTGCTCTCAGTTTGGGAAGGTGTTATTGTTAATGAAAGGAAATACTAATAATTAAAGAACAAATTGGATGGTGAAATTAGTAGGGCAGTGAATTCTTTATTGAAAGTCATAGCGGCTTTTGGAGGTGTTCACAGGAATGAAGGGTTCTCAAGAGAGTCCCGCATGGCTGTGTATGAGAATGTAATTGTTCCTACTCTGATGTATGGCAGTGAAACCTGGGTACTGCACAAGAAACATAAGAGTCGTTTGTGTGCTGGAGAAATGCGTTATTTACTGGGGGTTTGTGGCAAGACACGTTCTGATCGTGTGAGGAATGAAGATGTGTTGAAGTTATGTAATGTTAAGCAACATGTTTTTAGCAAAGTGGAGACATATGATTTGGTGGTTTGGCCATATTGAAAGAACGAGTGATGAGATGATTACTAAAAAAATCTTTTTAGCCCAAGTGGCACGAACGAAATGCAGAGGAAGGCCAAGGAAGTCGTGGGAGGATCAGATTCAGGAGTGTCTGCATGAGAAAAAGATTATGAGTATGAAGTACAGAAGGTCTTGTGTACGGCGTGTGATGGATGTCAGTGAAGCCCGAGTTGTATGTCAAGATCGCTGTAAATGGAGAAGTTTGATACGGCAGCAGTAAGTGCAAATTATCTGGTAGTTTGTATTTCTTTGTGGAGCTAACCTTTGAATCTCAGAGAACAGCTTGGTGATATGTATGCATATATTTTGATCATTGCTTTTCCATATTACAGGACGCCATCTCAGTGGTCTAAGCGATGGCTTCTGATCATTCGACCGAAATGGGTCGAGGTTCGAATCTTTGTGAAACATGGATATTGTATTTGTCTTACGGCGCTGGTTCTCTCCCTTCGCTGGAACCAGTGACCCTGAATTAGGGACGGGCGACTGCTTATAGTCCACGGGATTGCTCACGGTGGTCGTTAAACCCCCAATCGAAAATAAATATGCAGGGTGATTCATAAAGAAGTATGCAGTTTCAACGCACTATGAAACAAGAACAATTTAAGATATTTTATGTTACCTGTAACAGACTTGTATGGGAATGTTTCAAGTTTTTTAGAGACAGTCACAGATGTTCTATGTGTGCACCCTTAGTTACACGACACACATCGAGCCGGTAATCAATTTCCGCCCAAACGCGATACACGCGGTCGTCCAGGACTTTTAAGTTTGCACAAAGAGCCCGCAGTTTCAATTTTTTTATGCCAATCGTAGATAGAGTTTCTGGTTAGAGGTTCTTTTCCGAATCGTGATCGAAAATGCCGTTGCACAATAGTTACAGATTCTGTTTTGCTCAATTCAAGAACACAAAACGCCTTCTCCACTGCAGACGCTGCCATTTTGACTGACTAGTTACGTGACACAAGCGCTATCGCCTACGTCACTTTCCTCATTAGCGGGACACAAACTTTGAGTACATCTACCTAACGGTTTGCAGTTGTGGTCCGTGTCTTCAACTTTTACTGTTTTACAGCATCTGGAAACTGTATACTTCTTTATGAATCACCCTGTATATTACAGGAATATGAAGGTGTTCACTTACGTTCCAAAAGACTAATAAAACTATAATTTTTGGTCCCAAGCAAAAAAGAAATTTTTAAAATACAAAATTTACTCTACTTCTTTTCCGAAAACAGAATAGCGAAACTCGAAAATATCAAACTGCCCGATTTGTGCTTTACTCTTCACAATTTTTGCGGTCCTGTGCGTCTGTATTCCGGTATCAAAAAGAGTCATAAAACTCATCGACTACAATGAGATCTGGAATTCGTGGATTAAAGCATACCAGAAAATTCATAGACTGAAACGTACTGAAATGATAACAAATGTGTCTATCGGTTCTGTACGGGTTTGAAAAATGATGGATCACACAGTAATGCAAAATTTTCAAGATCTAAGAAGTTTTGATTAAAATGGCGGCCAAATATATGCGCTTAAATGAACAAAAACACTCACAGTTAAAATAGGTTAGAAAATTGTGGACTATACCGTGTCGAGAACTGAAGGTTTAAAAGGTGCAGTGAAATTGTTTGTAGAAATGATATAGAATTTGTTTTGGGCTTAACGGCATTCGTGAGAAACTCTATAAGAAAATGCCTCTCTTTAATTTAGGTCACTGGTTGCTGGGAAGGGAAACGGTAAACACCCTAAAAAAACATACCACCTAAACCTCATCCGGGATTCGTACCCATTTTAGGCGACTAGAAAGAAAGCCTACTCCTCTGAGCAGTCGGGAACCGGGGTAGCAGAAAACAAAGTAAAACGAGAGGAACGTATACTGGAACCTCAGTTATACGTTTTTCACTTTGATATGGAATTATGCATCAGTACCGATATTTCACTGTAGTTTCTATCACTTTCTAAATTCGGTAATAATAAATTCATTTACATACTTCTTGCGATTATTCCTTAAATTTTAAATTACAGATTATCAAAATTACACGTTTCTTTGTTTCTATTATACGCAAACCGGTTTTGTACAACTTTTAGAGAATTGAAACAGAGTTTCTGTGTTCCTTCTTGAAGCAGCCAGAGTTAAACTTTGATCATAGCGAAGAAGGGTATGTAGTTCACTTTCGTTTTGGACGAAAAATTGGTTTTGGATTCCACAAATCACACGCACATGGACTATTTAAAAATTGATAAATCTCTGCGACGTAACTTTGTGGTTCTCCCAATTCGTGTAGTAGTGCAATAGAATTACCTAGATTTACCATCAACATTCATCATTCTGGTTTCCAATGGATGCACCTAGGATTCCCAGAAAAACGCAATTAATTCATGTGTTGCATGTTAAAGCACTCATTCTAGATTCTTGGTTCTGAAGATTTCCGGTAATCGAAAATCATGATTTTGCTTGATCGATTTGGTAGATAGGCAGACAGACAGACACAGACATATTCATTGATTGGACTATTTTGATTTGATTCGAATTGATTTGCAAACGGTTTATGATTTTGCAATGCGATAAAATGCATTATACAATTTGAATTTTTTTCTTTCGCCGCCAGTTTGACTTTAAATAAAACATTATTAAATTTAAAGCATATACACGGTCGAGACACATTATTGTGATCACCAGCTAATATCCAGAGTAACCGCCGTGAGCAGCGTGGACAGCAGCTAGACGGACACGGAGTGACTCAATAAGGTGCTGAAAGGTGTTCACAGGTATGTGAGGCCCTGCTGACTGAAGTGCATCTGACAGCTGCTGAAGAGTGCGTGGTGGAGGATCCATAGATCAAACAACACGATCGAGGTGTTCCCACAGATGCTTAATTGGGTTTAAATCGGAGGATTAGGGAGCCAGAAACGTACTTTGAAGTCTTCACTGTGCCCTTCCAACCACTCTCGGACATTTTTAGCAGTGTGACACATCGCATCGTCGTTCTGGGAGATCCCAACCACCCCAGGTAAGGATGGGATCTTCCAGAACGACAATGTACGTGGTCAGAAATGTACGCATTCTGCAAGGATTAATTCATAACGAATTCGGTCCATAGTGTCTTCCACATGTATGAATGGACCCAGAGAATGCCACGAAAACCTTCCCCAGACCATAACTCTGACCCCACCAGCTTGTGTTCTTCCAGCAATGGTTGAAGAGTGTTTGTTGTCCGATGCTTCTCGCCTTATACGCCACCGTCCATTTGATCGATGAAACAGGAAACGTGACTCATCGGAGAAGGTAATACTTTGCCAATAAGCGAAGGTCCAGTTCCGATACTGCCGTGCAAATGTAAGGCTTTTGTACCGATGCACCGTCGTTAGCATAGGTGCAGTGACCGTCCGTCTGCATCGGAGCCCCATACGCAGCAGGGTTCGCTGAACTGTCATTTTAGACACACTTCCGGTAACCCCCTAGTTAATTCGGCCAGTGAGTTGCTCCACTGTAACGTGCCAACCGGCCCTCAGCACCTTCGCAGCCGACGTTCACCTCTCACATCAGTGGCACGTGGTGCTCCGCAGTTTGCAAGTCGGTTATTCGCAATGGTGCCATTTTCCAGTCACGATACGCTTTAACCACAGCAGCACGCGAAGAGTTCACAAACTGCGCTGTTTCAGAAATACTGCCACGCTTGGCCCGAAAGCCAATAACCATCCCTTTTTGCAAATCTGATAAATTGCTCCTTTTATCCATGACAGCAACGATTGATATGTTGTCAGATTGCCTGCACCACACTTTATATACCTTCCAAGCCAGTTCACGACACGCGCCTTCTTTCATTGGCTACGCGCTGTTGGCGTCAAAAGTAGCAGGTGGTCACAAAGATGTGACTCGACTGTGTATTTTACAATAGAGTTTAACATTTAGAACTTTTTGATCATATGCATCTTTCCGCGACAATAGTAAAGTAAATCCCAAGTAAAAAAATTCGTTATGACGAAAATGGGTAACGATGGGTCAGTGAAACCCAGTGTTGAAATGTAATCGTTCCACATGCTGTCCCATGCAGTCAGGCCACAATATTTAATTTCATTGTTACTTAGTAATATATTTTACTGAACTATCACCGAACATTATTTCCTCCCGTTCCATATAAACGTACCAATATCTACAAATTTTGAAGATGACAGTTCGTTTTTTTTTATTGTAAATATGACCAGGATGATAAGTCAGATAAGATCCGAAAACGTGAAAATTTCGTCGTCCTGGAGCGGGAATCGAACCGGCGTCTCCCAGATACCTCTCGGTTATGCTAACCACCATAGGATGACGGAGACTTGAGACTAATCGGAAACTTGATACTTGGTCGTTCTGAAGTGGGTAGCATATCGGGAGCTATCTGAGAGACGCGGGTTCGATTCTCGCTCCAGGACGACAAAACTTTCAAGTTTCATCTGAAAAACGGATTGTCCCTTTAGAATTTGTACCAATATCTCTTTGCAATCTACGTAAATTACGAGAACTTTATTCTATATGTGATAAAAGCCATTAAAATGTGTTTTTGTTGCTATGAAAACGGCGCGTAGTAGTGAAATTTGGCTTCCTCTCAACTGGGGAGGGTTACCTGTTATTGAGGAGAATATTAAATGATGTATAGTACGATGGGGTGCAATCTGTAGGTATCTTAGATCAAAAGTTACCAATCCCTCTCTCATACACACACGCACACACTTGCGATTCAGCTCTTTCGTCTATTTTAATATCAGATTTTAGCTTGATGACCTTTCGTTGGCACGTCATATTTCATCTGTGTCAGGTTCGTTTCTTACGTTCGTGTGAATCTGAATAATAATGTAATATATAATAATAAAAAATATTGTTTTTGAAAAACTGAACAATGTAAATATTTACCACTGCCGCCGCCATAGTTAAGTAAATATTTACTTTTATGACTCCCATATCATTTACATTCGTTTGACAACAATAACATACATTAATCAACCTACCTAAGTACCTCTCAACATCAGGAATTAGTCAACCTTATTGTTTGTTGTTATGATTTAATTCCACTTAGTATGTACCGGACAGTGGCATATATTTGAGGCCAGCTAGGCTAGCTGCGTAGTCCAGAGAATGCACAAATGAAAGGCAATTAAATATGCACAAATGAAGGTCCATTAAATATGCACAAATGAAAGTCCATTAAATATGCACAAATGAAAGTCCATTAAATATGCACAAATAAAAGTCAATTATCAATGGTATTAAGATATGCCGATGCTTGCAGTACGAAAAAAAAACGATCGGATTCGCTTTTTTCGATTTGACAATCAGTCTGGCGAGCGATGACGAACGGTATAACGCAAGCAGGTCTTCGAGTCTTTGCTGTTCTGATGCAAAGAGCTTTGATACGATCGCCTGCCAGCGTTTCCATGACAACATTGTAACGTACCAGGAGATGTGACGTACCTGCCAGAAGGACGCACGCGACATAAAGGCAGATAGGAATCAGAATAAAACGTCCGCGTAGCTCAATTGGTAGAGTGACTTATTCCGGAATGAGGGGATCCGGGTTCGAATCCTGGCGTGGACAGAAATGACGGAAAAATTTACTTCGTTATAATGGCGCCCGAACTATCCGGATGACCCGACCGTTTAAAATCTCGCATTGGTGTGATGTTATTTCCACACCGCGAGATAGGTAAAATAAGAGCAGCACTTCGACCAAAAAAAAAAAAAAATAAGGGGGAGATGATGTAACGTACCAGGAGATGTAACGTACCTGCCAGAAGGACGCACACGACATAAAGGCAAATAGGAATCAGAATAAAACGTCCGCATAGCTCAATTGGTAGAGTGACTTATTCCGGAATGAGGGGATCCGGGTTCGAATCCTGGCGTGGACAGAAATGGCGGAGAAATTTACTTCGTTATAACATGAGTGAGCATATGCAGGGGATTGGACCTTTGCTTTGCGCAACTGTTCGCTCAGAAAAGAAGGGGAAACTTCGGCCATCTCAGTCACTCGTATGCTTCAAACCTTTAGCAGCGCGTGTTTCGCGAGAGTTGTTTCAGTTTGTGTGAATGAATTAAAATCAGTGATATTATACCTTAAATTCGTGGCTTTGTTGGATTCGAACTGTTTTGTGAAACCTTCTCTGAACATTTACTGTCAGAACTTAAAAAAATTCTATGCTTCAAATTTTAATACAGCTCCATTAAAAAATGAACTGCAGGTGTTTTATTCCCATAATGAATACAAACGAAATCAGTAAGAGACATTACTTGTTACATAAAGCTGAATAAATTGGCCATAGTGTTTATTGAGGTGTACAAATTAGCAGATCTAATATTAAACTTTTCGTCAACAACTGCAACTGCCGAGAGAAGTTTTTCTGTATTAAAAAGAATCAAGATAAATCTTAGTATCCCGGTCAGAATAGGGTTTTCAGGTGAAATAAATATGAAAGTTTTGAAACTTGGCACACTTGTTTTATAGGTATCTAGTGAAGATTATATCAAATATCCTGACGAATCAGAGGTGAGTTCTAGCCGCCCTCTTGAAAAATAAGTACGTTTTTCAGTTTTTCGTGAATATCTCAAACACGGTTGGTCGTAGCCCAAAAGTACTAGTTACAAAATTGAAGCGTACAAAATTTCCTACAAAAAAAGCTAGATTCATTTTTTTGGTATCTCTAATAGTTTTTGAGATAATCGGGTGTCAATGTTGTACTGTTTCGCTGATCGCAACGTTATCACGTTTATTTCTATGAAAAACTATAGTGATAACGTAGCGATCAGCGAAACAGTACAACATTTACACCAGATTATCTCAGAAACTACAGGGTGATCCATTTAAACCAGTACCCTTAAATGAAAACCGCCACCGTGAAGAAGATTGTTAACCATAACTGTGACTCAGCTCGTGATTTGTTTGTTGTAGCGTGGTCATTCACTTGCGTGCATTCGGAAACATGCAGTACTCTGTTCCAGAGCGTGTTTTTTTAGTGAAATCGTATTGGGTAACCAATTCTGTCATCAAAACGCTACGAGCATTTCGAAGAGAGTTTGGAGTTCAAAAAGTGCCAAGCAAGTCAACACTTCTGTCGATGGCAAAAAAACTGGAGCAAACCGGTTCTCTTCTCAGCGGTAGCGGTAGACATCACCCTTCGATGCCCCAAACGCGTGTGGACGATGTTTGGCAACGTTTACTTGAATCTCCGAGGAAATCGTCGCGCAGATTAAGAAAACAGACAGGATATTCGTACGGAACTTGTCAAAGGGCAGAAAAAAAAGCAAATATTCGACCATTTAAAGTGCACGTAATCCATCAGCTGCAGGAACCGGACAAGGGAAAGAGAGTAAGTTACTGCAAATGGTTTCAAAATTTTCCTAATTTGCGATCTGATATTCTCTCCATCACATGGTTTACGGATGAAGCCTGGTTTCATCTGTCAGGCTACATCAATTCGCAAAACAGCAGACACTGGGCTGCCGAAAACCCACACGTTATGTGTGAAACATCGATGCATTCACAAAAGGTTGGTGTATGGTGTGTGGTTTCGTCTACGAAAATTATTGGCCCCATTTTCTTTTCTCTGACACTGTTGACACTAACGTTTATTGCTGCATATTCAATAAATTTGTGGAATAACTTGATGACATTGAATTGACAGAGGGCTACTTTCAGCAGGATGGCGCTACGTGTCACACATCGAAAGTCTCAATGGAACTCATAACCAGCTTCTTTGATGACAGATTAATTTCAGAAAACATATGGCCTCCCCGATTTCCGTACTTGACTTTTTTTATGGGGCTACTTAAAGGATAGAGTTTACAAAACACATCCAAAAACATTGGATGCATTGCGTGAAACAATCACGACTGAAATTGGCAATGTTACTGCTCGTACTCTACATGAGACATCACTGAAGATGGTACGGTGTGTTCAACTGTGTTTACAAGAAAATGGAGGACAATTCCAACATTTGCTTTGATAAAATGATTCTCCAATATCACATGTATAATTCTCAACTTACTGTATGATTTTGTTGTTATTTATAAAAAAGTTATAAGTAAATCACATGGTACTTGTTTAAATGGATCACACTGTAATAGAGATACAAAAAAAGTGGATATAACCTTTCTTGTAGGAAATGTAAGCTTCACTTTTTTAAATAGTATATTTGAGCTACAACCAACCATTTTTGAGATATTCACGAGAAACCAAAAAAAAAAAATAAAAAAAATAAGGACCTATTTTTCAAGATGGCTGCTTGAGCTTACCTCTGATTCGTCAGGACTTTTGATATAATCTTCATGTTTATAGGTATAAACAAGTGTGCCAAGTTTCAAAACTTTCATATTTATTTCTTATATTTGCCCATTTTCAGCCTTCGTTGACTGGACTATAGAGCCACCAAAGGCATGTACATTCGAGCAACTTGGCTGGTTTGTCAATAGAGAAAAACATTATTTTTAAAAATGAAAAAGTACTCGGAAGAAACATTTTTGAAAAAACGCCACACTCAACTTCACATAAAAGGAAAGAAGAATGGAGTTCATGCACAAATAAAGTATTCAGAAGAAGAATGGAGTTCATGCACAAATTAAGTATTCCAAAGAAGAATGGCGTTTATGTACAAATAAGTGTTCAAATCATAATGCTCATAATTATTTGGTATCATGTTAGCAATGGCATGTACCTAAAATTTAGAATAAACCATTTTACTTCTATTACTTAACAATAAAAAATTAAACTTCTCAGTTTAAATATAAGCAGCACAGGGGGACGGGGGTTCATAAATAAATGTATACTCTCGAATCCCTCATTCCATTTTACACCCACAAAGATCATGCGAGAGATGCATAGCATAAATTATCTACAAATAGTACCAGGGATCAATGTACATATTGAACCTCGTACAAACGTAAACACTCAGGGTAAAATGTATAAAAAATTCAATATGTGCATTAATCTAACATTATAAATCCTGCCTTCCCGATAGTAAACCTAGTCCCAGAAACCTCGAGTCCTGCATTACTCTCTTGATCTTATTTTGCATTAATACGTTAAGGTCATCATCTAAAAAAAACTTATAATCGAGGTTCCAATGTGCATTGATCTAAGTGCATCGGAAAATTAAGGGACTGACATGTCTTCTTGTTTTAACTCGGTGAAAACTTAACTGGTAGAATGCGTTAAAAGATTTTCATATGGAACGTACTTCAGTTTTAGAACTGTTGTACTATTAGCATTTTACCCTGAGTGATGTACTCTGGCTGATGTTATATTTGTTTCTCAGTTTTGGTTCTTCCCTCTTTTTTTAGAATCAATGATCCTAGGTTTTGATCTTTTCCATTAAAAGATAGCCAAGGTACCAAATAGGAAAAAAAAAACGAAAACGGGAAATGCTTTCGACTTATGATTGCACACGCATGAAATACCCAATATTCACAAAAGATTGGGCAAATATTCTGCTTTACATCATTTCGGGAATGCGAACCATGACAGCAGTTTTCATGAGAAACATCTAGATACGTAGCGTTGAAAAACATAAAAATATTCGTTTTCTTTTCATTGCTTTCATTCCTAGTTTTATGGGATAGCGTAGTATAAATCCTGCCTTCCCGATAGCAAACCCAGTCCCAGAAACCTCAAGTGGCGCATTACGTTTTCGTGATCTAAGGTTTTCACGTATTTCATTTTCAAGAAAGAATGTGGCAGCCTTCGACCACTGTAGGCAATGGAAACGAACAATACGAATTTATTCAGAAATTTCAGAACAAACCGCCTACGAAATAACTACATACAGACAGATTGCTTTGGAATACAATTCCAGGAGTCCACCTATAAATTTTGGGTTGTACTTGAAATCCCATTACCCCAGCTTAATAGCAAAAGTTCCGGCTTATTCAGGCGTTTGGGAGCCATGGTGTTCCGAAATGAAAGTGGCCAAGCCTTGGATTGCCGCATAGTCCTTTGAGCAGTTCTGGGTTGGTCTTATTGCGTAAGAATTCATCAAATATTGAGGAAAGTCCCCGGTCGCCCGAGAGCACGTGCCGAGTTCTGTGCAAGAGGTGTACCAACGATGATGCGTCCATTTTTCATGAGAACCGCGCATCTTTGCTCCGACTTCATCCCGTTACCATGACAGCAGACCACACCTAATGCGGATTTTTGGGATATCCCTTTTGATGGAGCCAAGGCCGAAAGGGAGGACACCGAATAGCGGTAACAGTATGAAGACGATTCCGAATGTTGCTATGCAACGCTCTATTTCAAAAAGCCACCATTCAGGCATATCTCTCTGAATCGTTTTTTACTTTTGTTTCTAATGCATTCTAAGCCGCAAGCAATGCTAGCTGCAGTTTTTGCTACATTTGACGACTGATTTCAGAAGAAATGTTCAATATATCTGTAGCTACTGCTTAATTTCGAACAAAACGTAACCACGATAGCAATGAATAATTATTTTTCTGTTCTGAAGTAACGCATGCGTCTTGTGCTCTTGGAATCAAGCCGCGAAGCACTTTAGAGAGTTATTACCGATAAAGCTCCTGTGTTTAATCATTCTTAAAGAAAATACTTTCTGCAAATACTACAATAACGTAAATTGCTAGACAGAAATAAGAGAGCAATGAAAGTACACTGCCCGATCCCTAATATCCCGACACCTTCACATGCCTACAAATAATCTTCATTTATAGAAAATGCAAAATTATTTTCTGAAACGTTTTTTCCTCTACGCCAGTTTTCTTGCAAATGTCCGCCAATATATTTTGCCAATCAAAGAAGCTGCCAACCATATTTTTGTTAGGTTATCTATTCTTCCACGACGATATAATTCATCAGAGAGATTCCCTATAATCTTCAGAACAGGACTCTGGAATGGCCATTTCGGCTATCTGAAGCCCATGACCGCAAAACTAATCTGTATAAAAGCGAACAGTATGTATGATATGGTGCTTTCTCTTGTTGATATAGGTTAACGCCCCCTGTAACTGAAAGCCAAACAACGTGATTATAACGTCATCGTAGGTGGACCCCGTCTTCGTTTCTCGTGTTCATCAATCGACGAGAGTAGGTAGAGCCGAAAAAGACGAAACAGTAAATATCTGCGTACAATCGTTGTTTATAGTATTAATATTTCGTGTCACAAAGCCAACTGAGTTAACGATAAAATATGATTGGCTTGACTAGTGATATACCGCTACGTCCCCTATAATCGTGCAATATAACAAGTGCAGTCGGTTTACCGACTACATTCGAACATCTGCTACTCTGTCTGATCGTACACCAATAAAAACTACGTATTCTCTTTGATTGAGAAGCACAAGAAAGAACATGAGGTCCACGTACGGTGACTTAATGAATGAGCTGTTAGGCTTTTAGGTACAGGGGCGTTGTATAGGTAAAAGAATTCCCCAAAGTACTGTAACAACGTTAGTATCATATAAAATATGCAGGACGCCTAGATGCAGCTCAGCATTCGTTGTATTGTCCTTAACTATTAATTGGCCCAAGCCGAACTAAGAAAAATAGCTACACACCATCAGGCTACTTCCACCAAACTTCATTGTTGCGATGATATAATCCAGACGGTAACTTTCAATGGCGTCCGCCACCCCCAGAAACGACTATCACTCTGGTAGACTGTGAACCAATACTCGTCTGCCAAAAGCACAGCTTTCCATTGGTCTACAATCCAAGACCGACGTTGCCGTCCCGGTGGCTCAGAGCGATGGCTTATGACAATTCTTCCGAGAAGGGTCCGGGTTCGAACACCGGTAAGCCATGGATGTTGTGTTTGTCTTACAGCACTGGCTCTCCCCCTTCCCTTGAACCAGCGGCCCTAAATTAGGGACCAGCGACTGCTTATAGCCGACTGAGTTGCTCACGGTTGTGTTAAGCCTTCAAATAAAACAAAGCAAAAAACACTCAAGAATAATCATCAGACTGGTAGACTGTGTACAGTTACTTGTCACTCCAAAGAACAGTTTTTTATTGGTCTATAATCCAAGACCGGCGTTCCTTACACCGCATTAACACTGAGGAACGACCATCAGACTGATAGACTGTGTACCGTGAGTCGTCAGTCCAAAGAAAAGTTTTCCCTTGGCCTACAATCCAAGAGCGACGTTCCTTACACAACGTTAAGACTCAAGAACGACCGTCAGACTTGTAGACTGTGTACCGTGGGTCGTCAGTGCAAAGCACAGGTTTCCATTAGTCTACAATCCAAGATCGACGTTTTGTACACCCCTCTAAACGGCGTATGGCATTAGTGGAAGTGATTAATGACTTGTGTATGGCTTCCTGACCATTGAAACTAATGTTGTACAGCGTTTTGCGCACTGTATTGGTGCTAACGTCGATCCCGATAGTTTCACCTATGGTTCGAGAGATTTGAGATAATGCGGACTTGCGTTCTCAGCAGACATTCCCTTTTAGAGCCCTTCTGTCGCATTCAATTTACTTCGGAGGTTCACCGTTTTTTTTTTCTGAGATTTAGTCCTAGTCCGGTTTGATATGAATCACGTCACCAACGGCTGACCTAGGGATCTTCAATGCTATTGAAATATCACAAACGGATAGATTACTTATGTGACATCTTACTATCACTCCTCGCTGGAAATCAGTTCATTCTGTTGAGATGGAGGGAGAGAGAGAGGCATATTGCATTTACAGTCCAGCTGCTGTCTCATCATAGCCTTTCGGGCATGATTATCATTATGCCCATGGCGTGGTGTTTCCGCAGGTGCTTAATCACTACTAATAGATTGATCCTCGAATATTAGTGGCAAGTCAGTGCCGTATACACACACAGTTCTATCAAGTGACCGAAGGTACAGGCCTTGGTCTTCTCTTACTGCTGATTCCAGGTCGGAATCCCTGGTCATGGTGTAAAAGCTAAGTTTGTCCTTCAGCCTCTTGGGCACTTATCCGTTTCCTAGAGCCAGAAGCTCTACGTTGAGGATAACTACACTGCTGGCCACCCAAAATGCAACACCAAGAAGGACACGAGATAACAAAGCCAGATTTACTGGACACATAACAACAGATACAAAGATGAAACGATTGAGCTTACAGGCCCGTGCGACTTGCGGAACACGCAGATATCAATAGTTCGGGTGGCCCACATGGCTGGCAATAGCGGCCGTTACACGCCGCGGCATCGAACGAAAGAGGCTTTGGATGTGGGCTTGGGGTATGTCGGTCTAGGCTGCTTCCACACGTTGCCACAGTTCATCAGGCGTAGCCGCTGGTGGTGCTCGCCGGGCCACTCGGTTGCCGATCAGCGACCAGACGTGTTCGATGGGCCACATATCTGGAGAACAGGCGGGCCACGGCAGCAGTGACACCTGGTGGGCCATGAAGAATTGTTGCACGATACATGCCACGTGCGGGCGCGTATTGTCCTGTTGAAACGTGGCCGCTGGCTGGTCCTGCAGGTGAGGGAGGACTTCAGGCTCCAAAACGTCGGAGATGTAGCGGTGGCTGTTGACTGTACTGGCGATGCGTACCAGAGGGATGTAATTGTTATATCCAATTGCGCCCCAAACCATAACGCCAGGCGACGGACCGGTATGCGATGCATAATGCAGGCGTCATACAGTCTCTCGCCGCGGTGCCGCCACACGCGGATCCGACCATCATATCGTGTTGTAGGCAGAAGCGGGATTCGTCGGAGAAGACAATGTGCCACTCCGTAGTCCAGGTGTGGCGTTCAAAAGCCCAGTGCCGCCGCACTCGCAGGTGGTGTAACGTCAATGGTAATCGAGGCAATAGTCGCCGTGCGACTAGTAACCACTCCTGCAGACGACGTCGAACGGTACGTGCTGACACGGTTGTTGCGCAACACACCCTAATTCCTGCGCTGACGTTCGTGATGCGGCGGTGCGAGCCGCTAATGCCCGCCGCACAACATGCCGGTCCTCTCGTTGGGTGGTGTGCCGAGGCTGCGGCAATCGGTCACTTCGGTCCTTCCGTCACTCCTGCCGCCACCGAATCCATACTCGCCTCACTGTGGCTGGATGTCGTCCCACACGGGCGCCGATGTCTCGGTACGATAAACCACTGTCGCGATAAGCCACTATTTGTCCTCTGTCGAACTCCGAAACGTGCTGGAATGACTGCCGTATTCTGCGACGAGGCATCAGGAAGCTTCCCACGCGCAGGTCCGACAGCACAACACACTTCCACTACTTAAACCCCGCCTTCTGTGCACCGTTCTTATAGTGCTTCTCGGTGGCGTGCCGGCCGCACATGTTTTGCATATGCCCTGCAAAGCTAATCGTTTGCATGTCCTCTCGCGGGCGACGCATGCTGCGAATTTCAGGCCAATCGATTGCTTCCTTCTTGGTGTTGCATTTTGGGTGGCCAGCAGTGTGGATTTGAAAGCCTTAGTTTGTCATGGGACTTGCTACTCGTTTCCTCCCACAAAATGCCTTGTGTGTATGTGTTTGCTTATACGCTCTGAATCATGGGTACACAGTTTCTGTGTTAGCGTTCTGCTTCGAATGCTCTGTGTCAGCGTTGTCAAACATTTTCTCTGCATGCCTGTTATTTTTGTACCTAGTGGACTAACGTTTTTACCAGTTTCCCTTTTGCGCACGCGGTAACCTCACTTCCAGAATCCACGTGGACCACTCTTTCTTACGTGACTACGCGTTCACTAGTTTTTCTATGCTTAAAATATTTGGGGGAGCATATGACTTTGACGACATTACGCAAGACAATTGTGTGACATCTTACTGAAGTGTGGAAAACGCAAGTCGAATGGGACATCAATAGCCGAATCATGCCTATCCTTATGCAAATTAGTGTCTGTGACATGAAAACGCATAAATCACAAATTGGGATAAAAATGAAGGCTTTTCTGGAGTTCTCTTATTGTGTCACGTTTATCGTGACATTTCGTTTCTTCAAGTCTTCGGTTCAAACGATGTTTCAACAGCATGATTTGCCGGAATCGTGATTTAGCCGGCGTGTAGAGCTATGAAAAAGCTGGAAGCAGGTCAGGCATAGCGAATGTTAGCAAAAAGCCATTGGAGTATCACGAAGTGCCATTTCTAGATTGTGGACAGGATTTCGGGGTACGGGAAGTGTTCGAAAAAGGCAAGGCCAAGGCCGTCCCCGAGCACCTACGGCAAGGAAAGGCCGTCATCTATTGTTAACAACCCGTCGAAAAAGGTAGCAAACTGCTACTCGGCTCCAGAGAGCTTCTGGTGTCAACAGGATGCAGGTTGGCAACTCAAACTATTAGCATTCACCTTCATGAAGGAGGCCTGTATGCACCTAGACCAATGACTGTCCTTTTAACTGCACGACACCGCACGGCCCGCAAAAATTGAGATGATGAACATCGTGATTGAGGACACGGCTAGTGGAATCAAATTCTCTTCTCTGACGAGTCCGGGGTCTGACAATCGACGAGTTCTTTTCTAGAGGGAACCCAGCACACGAAATAACCCAGTTTTGTGTAGGAAACATCCCATTACGGCGGACATAGATTGATGGTCTTAAGGTATGGGCAGGGATAAATATTGGTGGACGTACGGACCGGTACTTCATCCGAAACGGCAGCCTGACGGCCCAGAGATAGAGAGACGAGAGTTTCTTAGACATATTTTCATGCGTACGCTGCAGCCGTCGGTGATTCGTCCTTTTCCGTGGACCCTCAATGAGGAAGTCTGGCAGTCTCCTGTTCACGAAGATTCAACGGAAGCGCTGATTCCTGCACGAGGAAGTCTGCGATCTTGACTTTCGACCTCATAGAGCTCGGCTAGTGGGCAAGATGATAACTCTCGTCATCATAGAGCATCGCTGGTAGACAACGTACTTCAAGAGGAGGTAGTCGAGCGAATGTAGTTTCCAATATGCGCACTCTGACTTAAATCCATGCGTTAAACGCGCTTCGCAGACGCATTGTAGCTCGGCCAGCGCTTCCGTTTTCTCTTCGTGAACAGACTGCCAGACTTTCCGCATTGAGGAGTGGAGAAGATACCCCCAAAACCTCCTTGATTACCTCATCAGTTACACGCCACACAGGTGTGCAGCGGTCTGAGCCGTTTGAACTGATCACACACCCTGCTTGATGTCAGTTACCATTTTCAAAAAGTCATTTTTTCTTGTTGTGCAAGTATGATGATGCTGTATAGCATCATCACATGCATCAAATAATAATATTGCATGAAAATTCGCTAATCAGATTTTTTTACCAATATTGCTGAATATTCTTCTGTTACGTACATAGGAATAATATTTTACGTTCAATAACGTCAATCGCACATGATTTTCCTTACAATCTCTTGCTCCTCTTCTTTTTCAGCGATCTTGTTTATCCTGAGTTAATTCAGACTCCTCCTTCTTATGCGAAAATGCTGATTTGCATGTACTGAACAAACGTCTCCTCCAACACTGAACATGAACTTTTTGTAAGGCAGTCAATCCTAAAACTGGAAATCTGAAACCCTTTTGGTAATCATTTCGGGCAATTGGATCGAACACTACTGATTGATAAAAAGAAAAAGGAGTAAACTTTTTCACCAGGAAAATCCTACCATTTATTATTGTGTTATTTAAATGAACGTCTTATGAAATAACAGCTCCTGGGGTAAAATAATATTATCTGGAACTGTAAATCCAACTTCCTTTCAGATCATGACCCTTCAATACGGACATATTGTGACAAATACAAATGTACAGTTATGCCATCAAACGAGAAAAAATACATAAAGATATATGCGCATCATCATCATCGTCAACCAGGGTGGTCTTTCTTAGTCTCTTTCCCAATTCTTTGTCTTGATCAATTCTCTTTTAAGTTATTCTGGCATGCTTCCGAAATTGTTTCCCCCTGGATTCTTCAACTGAGTACCTTCCTGTCCCGTGGCATCCGATCTAGCATTTCAATTGTTTTATGGTGGGCAGTTATTCCAGCAGTTTTGCCATTTGAGGATCATTTGCACGCTATTGTCTTAAGGTGTGTTACGTGCGTATGAGCTTCAACACTAAGTTACTGTTATCTTATCTCGACAGTAAAAACAACAGGATCATAGCTCCTTAGGCTCATCGTACTGTACCGTTCGTTAACATGGTAAAACTTAATGGTTTAAAAGTTCTTAACTAATATATACATGAGACCAAAAGTCAGCAAAAAAGTAAATGACTTACGTCACAATTCCAGTTCTTTATTCTAATGGGACATCCTGAAGTACGCACGTTATAAAACACACAATTCAATTTAGGTACGAGAGCGGATGAAAAAGTCAGTTACACTGTTGAATATAAACAGAAAAATAATAGAGATATACTCGGGATATATATGTGGCTAAAGGAAAAGTCTTCTCCAGTTTTCACACCCTCAGTGGTTTGGAATCATTGTCTACTAAGATCCTTCTTCATTTTACTGAATAAATGGTAATCGCACGGGGATAACTCGGGGCTGTACGGTGGATGTTGCCGCACCTCCCACTTGAATGGCTGCAGCAATTCGTTTGTTCTCCGTACTGTGTAGGATGTGACGTTGTCGTGAAGCAGAGTGACACCTTCGCTTAACTTACCCCTGAATTTGTCCTTAATTGCCTTTCGTAAATTCCGCTGCGTTTGGCAATATGAGTCAGCATTGATAGTCTTCCATTTTAGCAGAAATTCTGCGTAAACAACATCTTCACAGTTAAAGAAAACAGTCGCCATGACACTTTCCCGCATACTGTTGGACTTTGCACTTCTTCTTTGTTGGAGAGGTGAGATGCATTCCATGGACGATAGTTTGGTTTCAGGGTGAAATGTTGAAACCACGTTTCATCACCTGTGATAATTCGACTCAAAAAAGTGTTACCCTCAGCAGAAAACCGTTGTAGAAGAGCCAAAAACGGCAGGAAAAGTTGGTTTCTGTGCTGGTCGGTGAGTAAACGTGGCACTCATCTCGCACACAATTATCGAAATCCCAGCTTCTTGTGAATGATGGAATGCGCAGTCCCGCACGAAATATCTAACGTACTGGCAATTTCCTTGGTTTTGATACGCCTATTATCCCGTATCATTTCGTCAACGGTGGCAACATGATCCCGAGTGCTGGATATTGATGGTATGTCTTCGCAATGTTAGTTCGTCAAATTTGTGCGACCCTTTTCAAATTGTTGGCTCCACTTTACAATGGCCGGGCGAGACATGTCATTTCCCCCGTATACAGCACAGATTTCACGATGGATGTCGGTGCAGTTTAGGCGGTTAGCCTACAAAAATCGAATGGTTCCTCGGACTTTCAATTTGGAGTAAGAGTACAGTTGACGCGTCATTACAACCTGCCTCCTGCACACGCCTTACGCAGTTACTGAACTAAAACACCTCCTGTCGGCAGCTCTGACGCACTGTCTACCTTGCTCCCAAGCACACATAATCTGACTGCAATCCCACTCCGGATGGCGCTAAGTTTAACTTACTTTATGATTCACTACGTACATGGTTTAATCCACATCCAAAAACACTCATTCTCTGAATAATTTAGTAATATTGTGTGCAATATTACTAAATTATTCAGAGAATGAGTGTTTTATTCAGAGAATGAGTGTTGGCAAAAAACTGCCTGAGTTAAGATTGTTCCCGAAGACTGATAAACTTTGCCGCTCGAAGACTCAACACATTCGTTCTTATCTCTCGCTTTCGATTATTTAATTGCACTTTGGCCGGTTGTCAGGGTTTCCAAACACAAATTCATCGAGAGAGAAAATGGGGCCTTCAGACTCAAAAATGGTTAACGAGAATAAAATACATTTTTATAGAGAACTAAAAAGGAATTTTAAATTAGAGCATACCTCACTCATGATGTCATCCACTCTTGTCATTTTCCACGAGTTTCTCTCCTTTTGTCTCTCGGCTGAACCAAGCATGTATCTTTCCGTGCTGCTTTTAGTTCTTAGCAGCTTCTGAATGTCTCTTTTAGTTACGGTCCACTTCTCTGATCCATCCATAAGTACTGGAAGGATGCATTGATTAACCCTTGAACAACCATACCGCCCAAAACGCCCGTACGTACAAATGGTCATAGCCGCCCGAAACGCCTGTCCAGAGTGAGTCAGATTTTCTACCCTTACTTGTTCTTCAAATTTTCTCGACCTATGAGAGATCAGCAGGAGTCACCGTCTGTCACTGTTGTTGTTATTAAACAAAGAAGTGAAACAACAGACAGTTTCGGGCGTTATGGTATTTAGAGTGATACAAGGCTTTTAGGTCATGGTCGTTAAAGGGTTAAACACTTTAATATATGACGAGGTAAATTGCTCTAGAAAGTTGTACTGTTCCTTCCAAACCCACTCCAGTAAATTTTATAGTCGCATTCATTTCCTCGTCAATGTAGCCCGTATAAGTGTTTCCCCAATTAAATGTAGATATCAATTACTTCCAAAAGTTCCCAGTCAATCTCTAAATCTTCTTTTCATCGATATTTGTATTTATGAATCATAGAGAGGTGCAAGCTAGTTCTGTGTGACATTGGCGAAAAGACCCCAACTCACTGGGTTTTGTTCCAGAATCCTTATGTTGAATGTCCAACTGGAACTCTCAGCTGTGGGCTAATCCCCCACACTGATGTACTTACCTGATTAAAAAGACAAAAAGAAATATTAAGAATGACTCAAGTGTGGGATATGGTGGACCTACCACACTTGAGAAGGACGGTCCACCACGGAATCGACCTGGAATTTCTAAACGGCGTATGAGAAAGCGTATCGGCTGAGTGAATGTAAGATTGGTGTATGGAATACTAGAGGTATAAATGGCAAGATGAGTGAGGTGATTGAGGTGATTAATAAGTATGGACTGGATGTGCTGTGTGTAAGTGACACCAAAAAGAAGGAAATTGGGGTTGGAGAAGTGAATGGCATGGTGAGTGTGTGGTCTGGAGTATTGGATAATATGAGAGGACAGGCTGGTGTAGGTGTGATTTTAAGTGAAAAGATGAAGAACAACGTGATTTACTATAGTTGCATAAGTGAGAGAATTCTCTGGATTCGTTTGAAAGTGAAACTTCAGAGAATTGTAATTGTTGTAGTGCATGCTCCTTGTGACTCGGAACCTTCTGATAAGAAAGATTTCTGGAATGAGCTAAAAGCTGTTTTGAGCCAGTTTGGTGCTACAGAAAAAGTTATAATAGCAGGGGATTTCAATGCTAGAGTAGGTGTGCAGAATGCAATTTCTGACAATGTTCTGGGTAAGTGTAATGATCCTTCTGTGAATGACAATGGTGAAAGATTAATTGAACTCTGCATTGAGAATGATTTGTGTGTATCTAATACATTTTTCAACCACAAGTATATCCACACATATACTTGGGAAAATCTTACTCTAGGTCAAAAGAGTGCGATAGATTTTGTTGTTTACGATCAGGGTTTGAAACACTTAGTTGTTGACACCCGTGTGATGAGAGGTGCGGATGTTGGTTCTGATCATTACTTGGTAGTGTCACGAGTGAAACTTAATGTTGGTTGAAGGAAAAGGAATAGGAAGAGACCCAGGATAGAAAGAATAAAGGTTGATAGGGTCCTTGAAGATCATCAGCGGTATTCTGACTTACTCCGAGAACGACTGAAGGATCTGAAGTCTGGTGTGAGAGAGATGTAGAAAAGAAGTGGGAATGTTTTAAGAACTGTGTTGTCACTGCTGCTAAAGAGGTCTGTGGCACCACAATAGTGGGTAACAATAGAGGTGATGCTTGGTGGAATAGTGAGATTGAAGAGGCAGTAACAAGAAAGAAGGAAGCCTATTTGGGGATGTTGCAAGGTAGAGTCTCTGTGGATGAATATCGCTGTAAGAAGCGTGAAGCTGCTAAGCTCGTTTGCCACAGTAAAGCAAAAGATAGGAAAGAGAAAGTGGAAAGGCATGAACTGGCTTTTTGGAAAGATAGAAAGTCCTTCTGGAAGTACATGAGACTCAGAAAAAATAGGGGAAACAAAGTTGCAAGTTGTGTGAAGAATGAGATTGGGGAAATGATATGGGAGCCCAATGAGTTAAGTGACAGATGGGGCGAATACTTCTGTGAGGTATTAGATCAGGAGAGCAAAAATGATTCTGAGACAGATGCAGATGATGTCACAATGAGGGATGAAAGCACAGGAGGGATCTCAAGAGAAGAAGTGCGTAAAGCTCTAAAATCTCTTCAGAATGGTAAGGCTCCAGGAGTTGATGGCATAACTGCAGAGATGTTGAAGTATGGTGGTGACTCTATAATTGACTGGCTAACTGAAATTTGCCAGTTGTGCTGGGAGTTAGGAATGGTCCCTCGGGATTGGAAGGATGCTATCATTGTTCCCTTGTATAAGGGAAAAGGTGATCAGACTGAATGCAAGAACTATCGTGGTATTAGCCTACTGAGTGTGCCAGGGAAAGTGTTTGGTAATGTTGTTATTGAAAAAGTACGGGGTCTTACATCAGAGAAAGTGTGGGATGTTCAAAGTGGTTTTATGCCTGGTAAAAGCTGCACTAACCAGATTTTTGCATTACGCACGATGATTAAAAAGTATCTGGCTGTTGGGAAGAAAGTTTTTACTGCCTTCATAGATTTAGAGAAAGCTTACGACCGAGTCAACAGGACACTTTTGTGGAAGGTATTGAATGAATATGGTGTTACTGGGAATCTACTTAATAGTGTAAAAGCCATGTATGCTGGTAATAGAGCTTGTGTGCGAGTGAATGGTGTTTTATCAAAATGGTTTTCCATTGCTGCAAGAGTTAGACAAGGTTGTGTAATGTCACCATGGCTGTTTAATATATTTATGGACGCATGCATGTGTGAGGCCAAAATAGATAATAGTAGTTTATGTCTTGGTGATATCCGTGTGTGCAGATTGCTGTATGCTGATGACACTGTCCTGTTGGCTGAGAGCAAAAGTGAGTTGCAGAGTATGTTGACTCGGATGCACGAAGTTTGCATAAACTTCAAACTGAGTATAAATAAGGGAAAAACCAAAGTTATGGTGTTTGAGAGAGGAATGGGTAGCACTGAATGTAATGTAAGTATAAATGGCACTGTGATTGACCAGGTGAGTGAGTTTATGTATTTATTAAGCATGTTTGACAGAGAGAACAAGTTGGATGGTGAAATCAGTAGGCGAGTGAATTCTTCTTTGAAAGTCATAGCTGCTCTGGGAGGTTTTCACAGAAATGATGGGTTCTCTAGAGAGTCCCGCATGGCTGTGTATGAAACTGTAATTGTTCATACTCTGATGTACGGCAGTGAAACCTGGGTACTGCAGAAGAAACATAGGAGTCGTTTGTGTGCTGGAGAAATGCGTTACTTACGTGGGGTTTGTGGCAAGACACGATCTGATTGTGTGAGGAATGAAGATGTATTGCAGTTGTACGATGTGAAGCAAAATGTTGTTAGCAAGGTGGAGACCAATATGCTTCGGTGGTTTGGCCATGTTGAAAGAATGAGTGATGAAATGCTTACTAAGAAAATCTTTTCAGCCCAAGTGGCAGGAAGGAAAGGCAGAGGAAGGCCAAGGAAGACATGGGTGGATCAGATTCAGGAGTGTCTGCTTGAGAAAAAAGATTATGAGTATGAAGTATAAAAGATCTTGTGTACGGCGTGTAATGGATATCAGTGAAGCACAAGTTGTATGTCAAGATCGCTGTAAATGGCGAAGTTTGATACGACAACAATAGGTAAAAATATCTGGAAGTTTGTATTTCTTTTTGGAGCTAACCTCTGAATCTAAGAGAACAGCTGAGTGATATGCATGTGTATGAGTGTACCCATATCTCGACGAACTGAAAAATGTGACCTTGAAAGTTTTTGTGAAAGGTTAAACGTAGTAAGTCTGACACTCAACGATTTGCTGTATGTAAGATAAGAAAACAACTACAAAAGGGTGCGTTTCAAATCCCTAACAAAATCGCTGTATACATCATCAGCAACCATGGGGAAGAGTCCCGTAGGTGTCTGTTGCCATAGGGCATCAGCTATCACTCGTTTTTTATTGTTTTACAACCAGCGCATTGACACTCATCTAGCAAACCCTGCCATCATAGGAAAGAGGGGGAGCCAAGGACAAAGTGTGTCCGGGACCGACTCCAAGGGGGACCAACTACGGATTCGCGTCCCGAAACACGGGGAGTCTACGGAAACCCCCGGAAAAACCGTATGGCCGGCACCCGGGAGAAATGTCCTCCTCTCCCATTGATCACAGCGAGTTAAACAACTACGCCACGCTGGTGGTGCTGGATATATATATTGCGTTTTATTACTACTAAACAGCGCTACGTGTCTTGCCATATCATCTTTATTTCTAAGGGGGCAATGCTTTCTGTTTTTTACATGTATATGTACATTTCAAAGTTACAAGTTATTTTTTAGAGTAAAATGGGTAATTATGAAGTGGGAAGATTCGGTGGTATGGAGGTTTGTGAGAGACGACATGTTTCCAGTGAAGAATGCTTCACTAAATACCTGGCATTAGGTTTCTCGGAGTTAGTGTTAGGATTTTTATTTTCTATTGATTGAAGGTTTAGCGACCACCGTGAGTCACGTAATAAGCTATAAGCAGTCGCCCGTTCCTGGGAAGGGAGGCAGCCAGTCCTGTAAGACAAACGCAACAACCATGCCTCACCGGGATTCGAACTCGGACCCTTTCTCGGAAGACCGGTCATAATCTAGCGCTTAGACCACTGCGCCAACGGGAGGCATGTCGGGACTTGCAAGGTAGTCCAATCAAATTTCCTACGAAGAAAGATATCATGCGTCCACTTATTATTCTGCTCTATTTTCCCTCGCGATAAAACCTTTTTCTAGGTCCCTAATTCCAATCGCGACGCTTCCGATTTATAAGTTCATTTATTTTGGAGTTTGATATCCCCTATGAACATGCTAGACTATAATGAATCGCCAGTCCCTTATTTAGGAGCACTAATTCTAGCATAGAGCTGACGCCCTGGTGATTTTAAGATATTTCATGTTGTTCTGTTGAAATATCACTTAACGTTTAACACAACACTTATATTACTATAAACAGTCTCATGGATCCATACAGCTACAAAAAAACTTCTAACGGGTTTTTGCTACCTCGTTGTCGAAATACACCTCTCATCACAATTTTTCTTTGACTACTTCATAAAGCTTCGTTGTTATTCACAATATCAAATTCGTAAATAAGACTGTTTCAATGTACAGATCACCAAGACAGTGCGCTTTATCTGGCTACAATGAAGATAGTGTGCGGTATTTAATAACAATCAGTATCTGGCTACACCAGATACTGATTGTTATGTGTCTTCCTGGTCACACCGTGCTGTATTTGTAATAGATTCACCATTGTATCATCTGCTTTCTGTACAGTAAATATGGCTTTGATATCTCTTGTCCTTCGTGGTGTCGCACTTTTAATGGTCAGCCGTGTATTTTCGTTCCTTTTGGATTATGAGACTAACACTTTAAATCCCAACTCTTCCGCGTTTTGCATTCACCACTTTTTATTCAGAAAGGGCTGTGTCTGACGATTTCCATTTTTGCTACTTCAAAATCTCAGATGTCCTCGATTGTAGTAAATCATGGAGATGGGTCATAGGTTGGCGTTCCGGATGCAGCGTGAGCGACGTGTTTATCCTACGGGATTTGGATTTAATCTTTCCCTCAAACAAGTGACCCTAATTCAGGGACGGGTAACTTACTGTCTTACATGCTCTCGGGGGGTCGTCAAAATGTTACCCACCCCCACATATGCGCAAAGAATTCGTCCCATTGGCCATGTAGTAGGAGGTTATGGGGTCAGACAGTCCCTTCTTAAAATCCTCCACATATGATCTGATCTGATCTGATCTTATTCTTGAAACAGAGGCTTCAAATTAAGAACGGGAGACTGCTTATAGTCTATTAAATTGCTTACGGCGACCATTAAGGGGATCTATAACTAAAAAATCTGAAGAACAAACATAGCTTTTTCACTTTTTCATTATTTCCAAAAATTTGGAATCGTATATCCAAAATGATGTAACATTCACGAAAATCGGGGAATTAGAAGTATTTTTTGTGTTTTGAAAATTCCTTCCTCTAGAAAATTGCAGGTCGGTGTAGAGATGCAGTCCTTGCATGTTTGAATTGATTTCGAACTACGACAGCTCTATCAAGTTACCTGAGCTCCATATTATTTATAATCGTAACTGTGACAGCATTTTATCAGAACGTCTTTTGTAAAAAAAGATCGTGCTTATGTTACCGGTTTGGCCGTCCGTCCGTCCCCACGATATTTCTGCAACTATTAGTCTAATTTGAAAAATTATTTTTGCATTGGGAAGCTGGAAATATGCGAATGATGATCCTTTATTTCGTTTTTTTTTTACGAAGTACAATTTCGCCGCTAGGAGGCGTAAATGCAGATTATGTCGAATTCAAACATTCGTTTTATTCCACATATTTGTTTCTAAACATCCGATTGAAAAAATTATTTTATCTTTCGATTCCATTTATGTCGAAGAGTATTTTTAGATACAGTTACTTTTTTCAAATTACGTATGGATTTTCCGCTAGGAGGCGTAAAAGTAAATTACATTTTTTCCGATAACTCTTCTTCTAAAACTCCGATTTGAAAAAAATTTCTGCACCGGATACAGCTCTTGATGGGAAATCCTTTGCACATAATTTCTAATTTTTGAAGAAATGGTTTTGCCACAATGTGGCGTAAGTCTCAATTTCCGCTTCTGATGTATTTGCAGCAAAATATGAGCTTCTAAAATCTTGATTGAAAAAAAAGTGGTTTGTTCACCGATACTACTCATGTTGATAAACCTTTTAATAACATTTTCTTCTTGAAATAGTGCATGGTTTGTACGCCAGGGGGCGTAGATGTATATCTTATTTTTGTCAATATCTCTACTTCTAGGCGTTCGATTTGAAAAATTCCTTTTTTGTTGGATAGTGTTTCCAGTATGACATGTTTTCGCTATCAATTCAAAATTTTCAAGTAAATCATAGACTTTCCGCTAGGGGGCAGAAAGGTAAATTGTTTTTTTCTTTTGCGCTATTTCTGCTTCTAAAACTCCGATTTGAAAAATTCTTCCTGTATCGCATACAAGACCTAATGGAAATTATTTTTCACATAATTTCTAATGTTTAGTAAAGAATAGTTTGGCCAACAGGGGGCATAAGTGGTAATTTCTGCTTCTAATGTATTTGTAGCAAAATCTGGGCTCCTGAAAACTCGACAAAATTATTTTTTTCTTGGACCAATAGTGCTCATATGGAAAAACCTTTTGAGAATACTTTCTTCCTAAAATAATGCATGGTTTTCCCACCAGGGGACGCGAAGTCAGATCTTATATTTGTCGATATCTCCGTTTCTAAAAGTCCAATTTGAAAATTTATTTCTATGTTGGAGAACGTTTCCGGTGCGAAATGTTTCTCATATAAATTCATGTCTTTCTTAACGCACAAGTCTGCAACCAGAGGGCGTAAGCTTACGATACCGTTTATAGCAATATCTGAGGGATTAAAAACCCGACTGAAAAACTTCTTTCTTCCGTCAGATACTATTGTTTTTCCTACCTGTTCCATTGACTTTCAATAGCTTCGATAAATTGAATTTGCGTCAGAACGAATTCAAAAGACGTGCTTATTACACCCGGAAATTCGGTGTCATCTTTCTTGTTGTTAACTACAACTTGTACGTTGTGTTTACGTCGTGGTATACTGTTAACTGCGTGGAATTCTAAATACCCAAAACCAAATGATTCTGTAAGCCGTGTGGTATGGGCACACGAGGCAAAAACGATATTTGTATCCTGCTCAACATTGAAATTTGGTGTTTATGAAGCGATTTCAAACTTTAATGATGGCAACATCACTAAAAGTAAATTATTGGCAAATGTTGGTGTCATTCCTGTTGTGCATTGTGTCAAGTCATTGCAAAAATTGGATAATTTGCGTATCAATGTTGCACATCGAAAAGTGATTGATTTTATCAATAAAAGACACGACAAAAAAGGGAAGAAAAGAAATTAGTCTTAGAATGGACTTTTATGTAAGCAGAAGGCCCGGATAAGCCTTCTTATTGTGCCAGATTGCACTAAATATAGTTTGTGTGAAATCTACTTTTGACTTAAAAGTCGATTTTCTCAACTTATTTTTTGGTACTTATCGATTTTACATTTTTTTCGGAGAATGAGATGCATGATTATATGGGTATTTTGATCGGGACTATTGAAAATTCATTTTAAAAGGGCACGAATATATTGAATAATGCTTTTAAATAAAGAATGGAATGTATGTTACACACAAGTGAGTCTGTTAGGTTGCGTTCGCCCAAATCACTCCAAAATCTCATCAATATTTTTAGGGCAATATTTGGTGAATATGCTTTAAACATAGTCCTGTAAGACATTGCTGGTTTATGTGGTTCTTAGATATGTTTTCAGCCTTTTTATAGCTGAGAAGGATCTCCCTGTCATCGCTGTTCTAACATAAATAACAGCTGATACTGTTAGCAGACATTTGATGTTGTTCAAGTAAATTAGATCTTCATTGGTCTGAATTGCTGTAATGCATTCTATGGCAGATTCTGGAAAAGAATCTACTTTTCTTTCAGCTTCACATTGGCTTGACGCTTGATTGATTCCTTTCTAAAAAAGGCGACATCAATAGTAGATAATAAAGGCGCCTTCTGGCTCAATGGAGCGGCTCGCCGCCTTTTTTTATCTACTTTAAAAGTTTCAAGAACTACCTGAATTGTTTTACAAGCTTTAACAGCACAAAAAATAGACAAATCTGTGCGTTTTTTTAGCAAGGTGTAAAAATACAGAAAATTAAAGATTTCGTCCCCTTATAGAGGGGGCACGTGCCCCTATCCCCCCACCCCACCCCTCTGCAACCGCCCTTGCCTGGAACTTTTATCAGTTCTTTATCTTATACAGATACATATTTTAACATGGGTTTTTATTTTCATTTTCACTTTTTATGATTTTCTAAGTATGAAAATTTTATAATGCAAATGTGGGGTTCAGTAAAAAAATATTTCACAAAAAGATATATAAATATATAAAAAAGGCTAGACATAAATCAAGCTGTTCTTTCCATGTAACGTAATCTCAGAAACTTGAAATTTGATCGTCCTGTAACGGGAATCGAACCCGCTTCTCCCGATTTGCGCTCGAGTATGCTAACCATTACACTACCCAGGAAAATGAAATCCAAACAGCTGAGGCATTGATCTGAAACATCAGACTTTTACTTCACTGCACCAGTCGAAACAAATGTGCGACATTGTAGTGCTAAGTTAGATCACCAGCAAATGAGTAAATATCGAGATGGAAACACATGGCATAATTAATATAGACATTAATCAAGGACGATCAAATTTTCAAATTTCTGTGGTTACTTTACATGGAAAGAACAGCTTGATTTATGCTTATATTAATTATTCCATGTGTTTCCAACTTGATAAAAATGGTTATGTTAAAGTGTTTGCAACAACCATATTATTGTGCGATAAAAAAAAAAAAAAAACTCTAGGTTTAGTACTTTCCGACAAAATGATACATAAACATCCGAAATTTAACATAGACTTCAATGTCTGCTCCGGATTCATTATGGACCCGCTTAAGCTCCGAAATAAAACACACAAAGATCTTCTTATGAAGAAGAAGTCGGGTATAAACCTACTCTCTAGGAATTTATCGCTGCACTGGATATTCAGGGTTATTTATCTTAATGTTTCGCTTTTCCCCTGCCTTAAGTTTAGAATATTTCACTTGTGTGCTTAAAATCTCTGTCAAGATATATTGACCAATAGGGTCAATGAAATTTTGAAACCTAGTGCCTCAGAGGAAATTTTAGGCCATTTACGCCTCCATTTTATCCAAAATTCGAGAGCAGAAGATCACGTAATGTACATCGAGTTTCTCCTCGTTAAGTGACAATGTTTTGACATCGTTTCCTCTCTTGAGACGTCACATCATCTCAGCTCGATGCGTGAAAGACGGTATGAATCCATTCGCTGTAACAGAATTACGATCTGGAGAATATATTTCACTCCCGAGCAATTTCCGATAAACAAGCATATTGTTAAATTCTTGATGCGTGAAACAATGGCGTTACAGCTGAAGGGAATCCTTCGTAATTACTGCGTCATAAGCGATATTACTGTTCTGTTCGTATACTAATTCTCTGGGACAGTCGGACAAACAGCAGCTACCGTAACCTAGCAACGCTTGCAATGATCGTTGCTACGTGACACTGTCTAGTAGTTATGGTAACTGACGGAGATTTTAAAATCTCATGTCTTGGGTAAACACCGAAGTGAAGTTCACGCTTGAATGGCTTTGATGCTGTCGCGGGGCTAACGCAGCGAAATCTTTGGTAAGGTACAGAGAAAGGGAAAGGAACCTACGGGGTGAGGAGGGAGGAGAAAGCAGTCGGGGGATCTGGGAGATGGAACAAATTTCAAAGCAGGATTAGTCCTGAAATAGGAAATCCGTTTATTCACTTCAGCGACAGCGGAGAGTAAGATAGAGTAGAAATTATTAATGCTACGAAATGCAGCTGATTTAAGGTAAGTCACAATGTAAATCCGTCCCTGAGCTGGGAATTTCGAGCCATCATTTTAATTAATGACTCAGAATACCCTAGGAGGACGTTTCAGTCAAATATCATTTTGTGCGTTTTATATATCCCTCTGCATCCGTAGATGGGTATATCCAAAAGTCTTTTCCAGCGTTAATTTTATTTGACATATTTTGCTGTTGTCAGGGTTGTCAAGTGTAGAAGAAAAAACTCTAATATGATCTAAGTATTTATTTCGGCCGGTTGCAATATTAAACTTCTCTGCGCTGAAGTCGATGGAATAATAAATTGTTAACCGATGCAATTTATTTTACCAGAATATAAAGTCATCTTTTCAAAAATACTCAATCAAATAAGGGGCATTCTGAAAGTAATGCCTCCTCCTTAATAAATTTTGGAATTTTGAAGTGATTTTAAAGAAACTGCCCCGACAGGTACTATGAAATATTACCAATGTGGGAATATTTTTTTTTTCAGAATCAGAAAAAAAGATCCTGAATGGCAGAGAAAAGCAGTGAGCCGTAATTGAATTCCTGGAAAAAGAGGCTTAGAAATTCACAGAAGACTTCCCGCGGTGTACGGAGCTGCCACAATCGGTATCAGTAATGTCCAAAAATGGATGAGGAGGTTTCGAGAGGGAGAAAGTTCAGTGTCGGGGAAACAACGGAGTGGAAGACCCGCAACTGCAGTGACAGATGCCAACAAGCAACGAGTGTAAAACCTCGTCACAGATGATCATCGTGTCACCATCTAGGAGTTGCAACAATAAGCAGTGCTCACTATGTGCAGACATTGAAGAAGCTAAAGGAAACTATCAGAAGGAAAAGACGTGACATTCCACTTCATGGTGTTGTTTTACACCAGGATAACGCACGTCCTCACAAACCAATGGAGACTTCACAGGTTATTGCCAAAATGGGGTGGACGGTGATGCCCCAACTCCACTACAGTCCTGATTTGATTCCCTCAGACTTTTTTCTGTTTGACCTTTTGAAAAACACCCTTCGTGGGGAACGTTTCGACGATGTGACAGACATTAAACTGGCTGTGGATCAAACTTCAACCTCAGGAATTTTTTCCAAAACGGATTTTACCAATGGGTTCAAAGATGGCGGAAATGTATACAATGTGTTGGACAATACTTTGAATAGACTAGCATTTTTAACAACATTTCCAAGTATTTTGCCACCAAGTTTCACATTTTTGCTGCTGTAAATAAAAATCTTATGAGGGACGAGGCATTATTTTCAGGATGCACTTTTAGGAAAATTCTGAAATATTTTACAGAACCTGGGATAACGGAACTGAGAGAAAGAAGAACTGACGCATACTTTCCAAAAAATTACAAACCTCTATGGTAAAACTAGGAAGAATCAAAACGTAAAGACGACATACCCTTTGATATCGGTAATTGTGAGCAAATGAACATAACGGTTATTTCAGTTCTCGACATAGTCTCCCTGCAGGTCGATGCACTTCTTGTATATTTTCACTTCTTTAAGCTTAATCTTTGCACTTCTTTGATTTATTTTCTTCGTCTTTGGACTTCATTTCTTGGGAGAAGACGAATTTTGGCTACTCCCGAATACAGGTCTACACCGCTTCCTTAAAGTCATCATCAGAGGTGAACCTGCGACCGCGTAGCTTCCCAATTTAAGTGGACCGAATACGCAATAATCGCATAGCGCCAGATCAGCGCTGTAAGAGGGATATGGAAGACGTTGTTGTATTGCCTCTGCCGTTGCTACATGGGTATTTAAACTGTCAGGAAGCATCAAAATTGTCTTTGACAGCATTCCTCTTATTTTGCTGCAAATTGCAGGTTTCAGTTTCAACCTAAGCATAGCACAGTACGTTGCACTGGATTGTCAATGTTCCTGAAACTGTGCTATTATCGGACCCTTCCTGTCCCAAAAGATGGTTCGCTTGATTTTCTTGTCGGACGGCTGTCGTTTGAATTTCTTCTTTACTGGAGAAGACGGTGTTTCCACTGCACGTTTTGTCTCTCGCTTTCGGGTTCACAGAGTAATAAACCCATGTCTCATCGCCGGTGACATAAAAATCCGCTCCAAAACATTCGGGTCTTCTTCATAAAGTTTCAGAAATTGGGTCGCAACATCCACGCGCTTTTGCTTGTGCATATCTGTAAGCTATTTGGGTACCCAACTTGAGCAAACTCAAGGGTACCCCAAGTCATCGTGCATTTATATGCGTTTATGTGCGGATCCATAGCTGATATCCAAATGGGCAGCAACAGCGGACAACGTAATCCGTTAATCTTTTCTGGTCAGTCCATTCGCCCTGTAAATTTGGGCTTCTGTGAGCGATGTTGATGGAAGACCAGATGGAGCTTCGTCGGTTAAACTTTCTTCCCGGTTTAAACCATTCTACCCATTCGTAAAGCTATGCTGTTTTCATTTAGGAACTGAGCAAGCATCCTTCGGTGAATTTCAGAAAATTTCACAACCTCTTCCTGAAGAAATCTTACTACGGCCCGTTGTTCAACAATGGTGCAATCCCTCAACGGAGCGTCCATGTTTATTTGACCTTGTCTTCAAGTAGACTAACGGTAGAGCGCTTGCGTGTTCGAACTACTCATAAGCCATTACTAACGTGTGGTATTCGGTCAGTCTTTATCAGTTCCATTTACTGAGAATATTCAAATTGTCTTTACCTTTTGATTTACGTTCGTACAGTCACAGATAATAAACGCATATAAATGCAAATGCAACAGTCACATGTGTTGATGACGCTTGCCCTTTTTCCTTTATAAAAAGCTTACAGATTATTCGCTGATTTAAATAACCAGGTTCTGTCGCAATTTGAAGAAAGTCTAACTGTAGGCGCATGTGTTTAGCGGGAGCCATAATTAACAACGCAAAAGAAATACACAAAGAAGCCATAAACGTTATGACCACCTGCCTATTATATTGTTGGTCCACGGACAGCCAAAACAGGTCTTTTCCAGCGAAGTATGGAAGCTACAGGATTTCTACAGTTGTCTTGTGGTATCTGGTACTAACACGTTACTAGAAGATCCTTTATCTCTTAAAAGTTACTTTGTTGAGCCGCCGCGTATCGGATTTGCTGTTCCAACACAAACCACAGATGCTCGACTGGACTGAAATTTAAGAAATGTGGACGTCAGGACAATACCTGGAAGTCTTCTACATATTCTGATAATTATTCTCGTACCAAACTGGCAGTGTGACATGGCGCATTATGCTTCTGAAAGAAGTCACTACTACAAGGGAATACCGCTGCCATGAACGGATGTACCTGGTCTGAAATGATGTTTAGGTAGGTGAAAGAAGTCCTACTTTCCTGCACATGAAGGACTGGATACTGGGTTTTCCAGCAAAACATTGCTCAAAGCATTACAATTCCTCCACCCTTGTTTTCACTCACGGTACATCCTGGTGCCAACACTTCCTCACGCAAACGGCTGTCTGCTTGGGGCAACAAGAAAACGAGATTCATCGGACCAGACGAAATTCTTCCAATCATTCAAGACCAGTTTTTATACTCGCGTGCCCATTATGGGTGCTTTCGACGGTGGATCGAGGTGAGCATGGGCACTAGGAGAATCCGGCTGATGCGCACTCCCATTTGCAGCAGCGTTCGACGTACTGGTTGTGACACATTACACCTATCACTAACATTCAAATTGCCTGCGAGTTGCGCCACAGAGTTTTTTCTGTTGTCTGGTGCCCTTCCGGATAACCTTCGCTCAACTTTAGCATCGATACGCCGTGGTCGACCAGCACTTTGCCAGCGGTTCGTGGTTTTTCACTCTTGCGATGACCATTTTTTGAAGTTACTAAACACGTCTGACCGTGAGCATTTCACGAGCCTTGCCATCTCGGAAATGCTCTGACATAGTCGCTTGGCCATTACGATTTGGCCTTGGTCAAACTCGCTTAAGTACACTGCCTTTCCCCATCTGAGAAACAAGAATAACACTGATTAACAGAGCTCAGCATCAGATGTTATTTATACCTTTTCACGACCTTCACAAGCTCTGTGGATTTCCTGAAGCTTCTTCGATTTCCATAAAGACTCGCTGGTCATAATGTTTTGGGGTGACTGGCTTCTGTAAAGCAAACATTTCAAACGTTTTTTGAGGATGGATTACAAGCGGATCTTCTATATACGGAAAAGTAGACTCAAAGAGAGTGACCTCGTGAGAGGAGGACTGTGCGGAAGAATAAATCTTCCAGTATACATCAGCTGACCACTGAATTCAAGGCCGGGGACAGCCCATTGCAACCAAAACCACGCGTCAAGAATTTAAGGAAATTGCGTCTTAGAAGACGTCTGCCTATTCAGAATCCTACTTCCTCAGCCAAAAGCAGGAAAATCCGTTTACTGCAAAATTTTTGAAGATGCCAATCCGTTTTTTGGCGTAAATGTGACAAGGATGGTAAGTCAGATAATATCCGAAAACTTGAAAATTTTCTTCATCCTGGAGCGGGACACGAAATGGCGTCTCCCAGAAAACGCCCGGGTATCCTAACCACTACACCACTCAGAACGACCACGTTTCAAGTTTACGATCAATTTGAATATAACCATCACAGGATTCGCTAGTCGAAGCAACCGGCATTCTTGAATATCCGAAAATTTCAAGTTTTCGGATATTATCTGACTTACCATCCTTGTCACATTTATGCCAAAAATCGGATTGTCATCTTCAAAAAATTTGTATTATATGGCGTAATCCCGTATTTCTTTCATGAGAATCCGTTTACTGTTAAATGCAGAGTAGAGCAATGGAAGAAAGTGATGCTGAAACTTCAGTCACACTATACTTCGTTTCGCGCTGATGCTCCGCAAATAGTGTGGCGAGAATCACATGGAGAGATGGATTCGGGTTACGTTGTGGTTATAATAAGAGGATCTTGAGAAGATGCACCATTCTATTGTGGACATTCTGCGGGTATACCAGTGAAAGGTGCTACGGCTTCTAGGGTACACCTGAGTGTTATTGTAGACCACGTGCATTTTGAGAAGCTACAGTTGCTTTTCTTGAATGCGATGGCATCCTTATGGATGACAATAGAATCGTATATCGTGCCATAGTCACATAAAAAGGACTTGGATGACTTTCGTTTTTTCTTATCTTTTACAGTCTCCGGATCTCAAACCTATTGAAAATGGATGTGACATGATCGAAAAAGCTGTTTCTTCTTGACGTCCACTTCTATCAAAACTGCGGGATTTGACAGCAAGAATCGTTATCTTTGGAACAAAACGAACTGATGCATCTCTTAGAATGCATGCCGCGTCTCATAGTTGCTGCCTTTTGCAATATAGGTGGCACAACTCGATTCTAGAAAAATAAACCTGATGCTCCAGAGTTCATTCTGTCCTAATTCTTACAAATCGGCTTTCCATTGTTCTCGAATTAGAAGAGCCTTCGCCGTCCGCTCCGATGTTCGTTCTAGACAATGCAAACCAGAAAACATAATCGAACTGGCCACTGAGGTAGGATACACCTCGAGCCAGATATATAACTTTATTAAAAACAAAATCCAGATCCAGCCGTGTTAATCCTTCTGTGCCACAACAACATTGCCTCGTCTCTATTCTCTGCATACCAAATGTTTCCTATCAACTCAAGAACGCGCTCAGAAGGATGAACTTTGGTGTCTGCATAATGTCTCCGGCATCTTTATATACCACGCTTAAGAGAAATATCGACAAAGCCCCCTCTTCTCAACGAGGCAGGTCTTTATACTATCTCACTACAATATCCGAACGACTCCAAGCGTTACTATTGGGTCGTTTCATAATTATTGGCAGATTCGGACACAAAGAAACAAACAGCAGTAACAGACGAAATGCATTTTATTCCGAACAATTTCTGGCCGCGGCAGCAATACACTGTGCCCAACGTGTTTTCAGTGCAAAAATGTCACGGTGGCAGAAATTGGCATCACAGTGGTCCGAGAAATCGCTAACGGCGGAAATCACAGCATCCTTGTTAGCGAACCGTTTGCCCCCTCAAGTAGTGGTCCAAATGGCGAAACATGTGAAAGTCGGAGGGGGCTACGTCAGGTGAATAAACAGGGTGAGAGAGGATATCGTGCCCCAAGGCGTTGATTTTTCGCATACTTCCAATTGACACATGCGGTCGTGCGCCATCCTGAACCAGTATGGGACCCAAACGATTGGCGAGCGATGGTTGTTTGCTGCATAATTTCTGGTGACATTCGTTCGGCTGCCGGCACCACACGTCCGTTGTGATTGTTTGACCTCGCGGCAAAAGCTCAGAATGAACCACAGTCTTGGCAGTCCACCACACACAGATCAGAACCTTCTGTGGGTGCAAATCGGGTTTGGACATGTGTTTGGGTGGT
Source organism: Macrothele yani (assembly GCA_039090855.1). Classification (NCBI taxonomy): domain Eukaryota; kingdom Metazoa; phylum Arthropoda; class Arachnida; order Araneae; family Macrothelidae; genus Macrothele; species Macrothele yani. Next base: position 45,139,495 of record CM077025.1, on the reverse strand, counting down.
TCCCCTTTATCGAGCCACGCCGCTGTTCGCTTCCTTTTGTCATAAAGCAACCATTTTCCATCAACCGTAAGGATCCGATGCAGAAAGGGAGCACTGGCCTCATATTTTTGGAAGGCAATGCATGTTTCCAGACGCCGTATCTGATGCCGTTCGGGGAGTTCGTGTGGAACCCAGGTATCAAATTTTTAACCTTGCTCATAGCTGCCAGGTGTCTGGAAATTGTCGCTGATGATACGACAAGTTCGGCACTGAGCTCATGTACTGTGGAAGTTGGGTTTTCTTCCTCTTTCCGCCTTAAATATACAGTGTCACACAGAACCGGACGACCGGCTCTTGGCTTATGGTCGATGGCAACATCACCGGCATGGAGCTTGGAAAATAGTCTACGGACAGTTCTGTCATTCGTCGTTCCGACAACCCACGCTCTATTGACATTTGCGACCGCTTCGGACACATTCCGGCGAAGTTTGAATTCGTGCAAAATAACTGATTTCACGTCGGGTTGCTCCATCCCGTCCCCAATTGCTGAGATCTGTCTAAAATACCGTTTTATACACTTGGACTGAACCAATTCAATTTACATGGGCGTTTGGTAGTTCCTCCTACGAGGCATCCCTTGTAACCGGCTATGCAAATTCGCCTTGTCGGCATCGGCCAATAATTATGAAACTCCCCAATACATCGGAATGACCAAGCGTTTGTTTAGAATTAGACTCAACGAACATAAAAGAGACGCAGGGGACGGAAAAGTAGCCACTGCACTGTCCAGAGAAGTCAAGTTCAAGTCCGCTTATCGAATGTGGGATGATATAAAGAAATTAGCTTTCTACTCAACACCTACATCAAGTGCCATTCGCGAAACCTTAGAAATATTATCAACAGCGAGGCTTGTAGTGATAGCATCTCCCTAGAATTGCCACGAGTTGAAAACCAGTACGTCAGATAATGCTGCGTTTTTCCCCCGGTACCGCGTGCCCAATTGACCTGACGCCTCGTTTTCTGTGAATGAATAATTACATTCGCATCTGTACATTTGATGTCTAGTCAAGTCACCGCGTTCAACTTGTTGAAGAGTTCCATTATTCAGTTTGTTGTCTACCATCCTTGAAGAAGCCATCTGGTTGATGTGTGAAAGCTTGAAATCTTTTATTTCTTTTCTGCGCTTATATAGTCGGATTGTTATAATATTTGGCGCTTTTCCTTTGTCGGCATTCTATCGAGCTGATAACAGGGGTTGCTCTTGTAGATGACGTCACCAATTTGCTAAGATCCTTTGGCGTATTTTGGTTTGAAGTGTATGAGGCCCTTTTTTTTTAGTTTTATTAGCACCTACAAAATTAACCCTTTTATAAGTCGAAATGAAGCGAGTAAAACAGTTTGGTGGGGTTTATACTCATTGAAAACCTTTTCTGTCCAATGTTGCAATCAGTGCAGTTATACATTACGTGTGAAACCTCTGTAATTTTTCTCGATTCCGCTTAAGAACCTCCTCGTTTGGGTTAAATACCACTATAGAGATTTAGGTAATTTATTTTCCTTTTACTTCTGGATTTCTGGTAGTATTAGCTGCTCATTTATTCACAAAAGCTTTAAAAATTAATTCGTTTTTACCATACCGCTTCTCATCCACCACAATTCACTAGCGAAGTAAATTTTCTTCTGACGATTAGTAGATGTTGTTTAAGTAAGTTATAGTGAGGCTTTCGAGGCTGAAATGGTGACAGTGTGTTGACGCAGTGGCCTCCATTTACAGGGTTGTATAGAGATATCAGTGTGTTTTTTATTGTTGTTTTGTTTGGCGGTTCAACAACCACTGTGAGAAGTTTATTGGTGTTATAAGGAGTCGCTAATTTGGGGCCCTGCTGGTTCCAGGGAAGGGAGAGAGCCAGTGCCGCAAGACAAACGCACATCCATGCCTCACTCGAGATTCAGGAAGGGTCCCATCTTTAACGAATGCCTAGAAGCCAACTCTTCGAACCAAATGCCATGTGTACGATTTTGAGTAAACTATCTGTTTCAGCAAAGCTTTTAATCTGTTATTTTCTTAACATCAAGGCCTTGGCCAAAAGTGAGTTTTCTGATATGTAAAAGTCAAAAACCTTATCATGCTGCTTTATTTTGTACTGGCCCATAACAACGAACAATTCACAGGTAATGATAATTCTGAATTCTACCAAATAGTCTAAACACTTCTAGTTATATTAAGGATTGCAGACGGCAATTTTTCGACTTCAGTAACTACAATGGACATCTGGCTGTACGCAAGGTGGCCCGTTTCTGCTTCAGATTAGGCTGTATTTAGGGAAGGAAAAAAAATCATTGTCGCGAGGAACGCAAAATCTAAGCTTTATTCGGAATTTGAATTGATGCATGAGAGGTGCGTAATATCAAGACAGCGTCTTTAAAACCAAACGAGAAACTGACGATAGTATAATTAAGGACTCGGAGACATATAAAACCCCATTTTGTGAAGTAAGAAAAAAAAACTGCTTCTTTTAAACAATGTCCTGCAATATATATCCAGAGATGTGGGAATTAAATTCGTCACTCAGAGTGAAACATTTATTACGTTTGGTACCTTAATAATGAACATTAGGCGACGTATATTTAACAATAATACTAATCGTGTCTATTAGGTATGCTTTGGCTCCAGCAAATACCCAGTTTTAAGTATTATGAAGAAAGAGAAAACTTTCCTAAGATTTCGATTCTGAAGATAAATACACTATATTGACAAAAGTCACCGGACACCTAGAAGAGGAACGCAAGGTAGAATTTATTGCCATACATTAGTACGGTGTCGGTCCATCTTTGGCTTTAATGCATGCACTGACCCTTCGAGACGTGCTTTCGATAAGGTTTTGAAATACAGCGGTAGGTATGCGTTTCTTTTCAGTACATAATGCTACCGCTAACTGTTGCTTAGTAGTTGGCATTGGCCCAAACTTATTATGCGGTGCTCTAATTAATCCCATAGGTGCTCTATGGGAATAAGATCAGGGCTCTGTGGTGGCCAATCCACACACGATACGGAATTATCGTCAAACCACTCCGTAACAGTCCTTGCTTTATGGCTCAGTGCATTACCCTGCTGGTACCAACAAGGCTCGGTTCCATAGTATTGCCAGAGAGTTGGTAGGGCTTATTTGTGCAGAATATCGAGGTAGACGTAACAGGTTTGTCCACGATAACCAATGAGCCGGAACCATACCGCGAAAAATACCCCCACACGAGTACCCTGCCAGCTCCAAACTTGATCGTAGGAACAGTACATTGTGGTAAAGAGTGTTCCCCCGGCTGCCGCCAAACCCACACACGGCCATCAGACTAATGGATCGTGTATCTGGGTTCATCAGTTTATAGGACCAGTTTCCATTGATCTACGGTCCACGATAAATGTTCTTTACACCATGCAAAACGACGAGTAGCATTCCGAGTGGAGATGAAAGGCTTATGAGCAGCTGCACGACCACCGTAACCCATGGAATGAAGTTCTATGCGAATGTTACGTGTACATACCGAGGTTCCAGCATTTTTACTCACCTGTATACACTAAGGTCTTGTGCAGTACTTCGTTGATCAGCTGTAACGACTCTCCTGAGGCTTCGACGTTCTCTATCATTTTCTGTGGTCTGCCGGTACGCTACTTCAGGCACGGTGTCTTCCACTTATTCAGTACATTTAAAACAGTTGATTTGAGTATGTTTAAACGCCTCTCGGTTTCTCTTATGGAAAACCCACTAATATAACACCCAACAATCTTTCTATCTCAAAGTCAGTTCTCTCCCGCTTCGACATTTTAACTCAACCTGACAGTGCGATATGATCGCGGTTAACTGCAGGCTTGTTTTTGAACCGTTTGCAGCTGTACCGCGCATCTTAACAAAGCTGCGGATCCGTTCATTTGCTTTTGAAGGGGTGTCCGGTGACTTTTGTCAATGCAGTGTATATTTCAAGTTGAATATTATCAAATGTTAAAAGGCCCCAGAACTTCCATGTAACAAAGACGCAAAAAATTTCGGTTGATGGAAGATAAACTCCTGATTTCATTTTATTACATGCATTATAATGTTACGGTGCTATTTATTTAAATTCTTATATATTAAGTAGATTATTATAGCTTGTATAATTAATTATATATACCGGATATTCATTATCTGGGTTTGCGCATTATATGGTGCGAAGTGTAATCGGAAAAAGTAATGTAAAGTTAAATTATCTGGCGTGAAATCGTAATTAACTTCTGTTGTATTGTGTATGCTACAATGCATGACACAAAATCCAGCGATAAATCTTAGTATGTTAAAAACATAACATGAGTGATGGCAAAATGCACATAAGATTTGAAAGAAATCTGAACGAATTGTACTATAAAAATAAAATAACACGTGGGCTATTGGGGTATGCCCACACTGACATTCTCTTTTGTAGTCCTTAAACGAGCCAGCACTGATTGACACTGAATTTACGAGATTTTCGACCAATGGCAGGTGAAATCATTCAAATTCATCAAGAGAGAGATTATATACCTGAGATGAAATGACAAAAAGGTGATTGAAGTATGATAATTGTCTAAGACTTCGTCAAAACTAAGAATGGCAACACTTGAAATGCTTAAGAAAACCAGAAAGAATAAAACTCTTCAATACCTTTTTGGTGGGCTCATTTCCAGGAGCTTAAGCATCATTAATTCTTTGTAATGCTGACTTAAATCATGGTACAAAACTAACGTAGAACCATTGCCGAACTCGAAAAGCTAATTTATGGGCAAAATTGCTTCACTTGGTTGGTCTGACCTGGCTACCATTTAATCAGATTCGTGTTCAACGAACTACAGTCAAACCTGACTTTAGTGTGAAATCTTATTACTCACGGTAATTATGAGCTTAATTTGTGCTGTTACCAATTTTTCGGCTGTTGGCAGCTGTATGAGAAGCAAATTAGAAACCCAAGAACTGCCATTCCTCATCCAAAACACAAACCTATTGAGTGCCAAATCATAACACTTTTTCAATAAAACGGTATTAATTACGATCATCATGAGTTTGATTTGTGCTGCTGCTGCTGCTAATTTTAGGCTGCTAGTTAGTACCTGAGAAGAAATTAAATTCCAAACACAAGGACCCACATCTGTTTGTAGGTTCAATTGTTTCTGCCACGTTCAGCCCAATTCTTAGGGGCTGAATATATTCCTTCAAGCTGATTTTAGCTCATTCTGCTAACCTAGCGTTATTTCGCTCCAGCCCTATTAAAGGATTAAAACTTACACCTTCCTGGATGTTAGAAATATAAAATAGACAATTCGTCAATCTCTCGCTGAGATTTCCATTCAAATAATATTAAAATTTCACGCTCATTACATTACTTTGCCGTCTTTAGACTTTGGCCATTGTAACAAGAATTTCAGTAAAATCTGGCTTTATCAGATAATTTCACAGTCCCTTTCACGCGTTTTCGATACCAAAATTTCACCTTTGTTACATCACTTCGCCTTCTCCACGCATTAGCGATTATAACATGTAGTTCAGGAAATTCTGGCTTTACCAGATGATAAAGCCAGAATTTTCTGAACGGCTTGTTACAATCGCCAACATCTAAAGACGGAAAGTGGAAATGGGACTGATTCCTTAGTCGCTTTCACACGTTTCCAATCAAAAGATGACAAAATTTCACGTTCATTTCATCATTTCTACATCTTTAGATATTGGCGATTGTAACAGTTAGTTTAGAAAAATCTGGTATTTTATCAGATGATTCCTCAGTCCTTTTGATACTTTTCCAGTCAAATGGTACTAAAACCTAAAAAGTCCATTACTTTGTTTTTTTAAGTTTTGTGTCCTATTGCAATTTGAAAAAGCCTAGTACAAAGTCTTCTGCTTACAGAGAAACTCAAAATGCCCTCAAGATATATACGATAAACAATTGGAAGAAAGGATATGAGGAAGGCAGGACATCATCCGAATTGCTCTAATATGCGTTCGACCGAATTCGACTTCCAAACAAAAAACCTAACGACGCGTCCTAGATGTGTCATAGCAGTCTTGTAGGATGAGGGTCAATGATCTTCTCGCACAAATGAGTATCCTTTACTCAAAGGTTTATATCGTACCAACCCAAGACTCTATCCTAATGATCAAATTAAAGAGGTGAGAACAACAACACACACACACACACACACACACACACAAACCACGACAAAGAAGAAATTCCTGTGTGAATGTGATGATCCTACCACACCCAACCTGTACCCCGAATTTGGCCATTTCGGATGTTCACCTGTTTCGTTCCATGGTGCACTTCATGGCCGGCAGAGAGGTCCATTCCTTGGAGGCTTTGGAAGATGGCATCACTAAGTTTTTTGTATCCAAGCCCAGCCATCTGGTATCGCAACGGCATTACATCTTTACCTGAACGTTGGAGAAGAACCACAGAATCTAATGGTCTGTATTTTGCCATAGAATCTATTGGCTATATTTAATTTACAGTATGTCCAGCTAATAGATGTTTTTAACTTTTGGCAACAAAAGTCACAAAATCATGACCGACACCAAATTTTGCATACGAGGTATCTTTCAAAATCTCAAGTTCACTCATACACTCGTTCAGGACTTTCTGCCATCTACATTTCTGTTACGTCATGCTGACTTCATCGTACTTACTGATATCTTCTAAATTTTGTTTTAGTTCGTCTTTTGTAAAAAAGATCGTGCTTATGTTATCGGTTTCTCCGTTCGTCTGTCCGTCCGTCTGTAGACACCATATCTCTGTAAACATTAGTCCGATTTAAAAAATTCTTTTTGCATTGGGAAGCTTGAAACATGCAAATATAATGCTTAATATCGTTTTTGTTTTTACGATGTACAGTTTCGCCACTGGATGGCGTAAATGCAGATGATATGGAATTTAAAATATATTTTATTCCATATACACTGGCGGAAAGTGAAAAAAGAACACCTAGAAGGAATTGGCGGACGATCATGAAATTTACATATGTTAATGAAGTTGAGTTTACGTAGGTGTGATGTTAATTTCGGGACCAACCGGTGAGCGCTTACGCCACAGCACGGCATAATATGCAAATTATCGTCGGTGGAATTTAAGGAGTACGGCGAAGTGAATGTAATCAGTCGTCGGCGTACGGACAGGTGCGAAGACCCTGAAGAAGCTGCAATGCCTGGACATGGAAGACGTGTACGATTTCAGCAGTTATAGGACTTTGAGAGAGGACGTCTAGTCGGACTCGGCGAGGCCGGGTGGTCGTATCGTCGTATTGCGGAGCGAATTGGACAGGAAGCATCGGTGGTGGTTCGATGGGGGCGTAGATGGTCCGAGGAACATTCCCACCCGAGAAGACGTGGAAACGGGAGTCACAGACGGACTGATGAGCGGACCGATCGACGCATACGAAGAGCGGCGTTGTCAAGCAGAACCTCCACTGCGACGCAAATCCGAGCTGCCGTTGCACCTGAGGTGACTGTGCGAACAATCCGCAACCGTCCACTGGATGCAGGACTACGTGCACGTGTGCCTCTGGCATGTGTTCCTCTGACTCCAGCCCACCGTCAGGAACGGCTGCAGTGGTGTCGCCAACGTCTTCACTGGAGAACGCAATGGCGATCTGTCGTGTTCAGCGATGAAAGCAGATTCTGCTTGGGAGCCTCTGATGGCCGTATGCGTGTTCGCAGATGCACAGGGGAGAGTCTCCACCCTTCTTGCATCCGCTAGAGACACACAGGGCCTACACCTGGTTTCCTGGTGTGGGGAGCGATCAGCTGTCACTCCCGTACACTACTAGTGTTCGTACCGGGTACGTTAAACAGCACCTCCTACATCAACAACATCATTTAGCCCGTTGTTGTGCCATTTGTGAGATCAGTCCATCGTGGTGTTTTCTAGCAAGATAACTCACGCCCTGCCGCCCCGGTGGCGCAGTGGTCTAAGCGATTGCCTCTGATCATTCGTCCAAACGGGGTCCGGGTTCGAATCCCGGTGAGGCATAGATGTTGTGTTTGTCTTACGGCACTGGCTCTCTCCCTTCCCTGGAACCAGTGACCCTAAATTAGGGACGGGCGACTGCTTATAGCCCATTGAGTTGCTCACGGTGGTCGTTAAACCTCCAATCAAAGAAAAAAAAACTCACGCCCATACACGGCACGTGCAACGCAACATGCACTTCAGGGTGTGAGACAACTTCCAGAGCCTGCACGTTCACCGGATTTTTCCCCCATTGAGCACGTGTGGGATTTTATGGGACAACAACTTATCCGGTCTCCACGGCCAGCCACGTTCATCCCCGATTTATGCGTCTAGGTTGAGGACGCTTGGAACTCAATACCCCAAACTTACATCCAACATCTGTACGACAGACTCCATGCCAGAATTGCAAGTGTGACGCAGGTTATGGCGGTTCAATCTCGTACTAACTATGTTACAGGGAAATGTTATTTTTCAGTTTACCAGCAAATACAGCTGTATCTTGCCATAATGTTTTGATCCCGTTATCCTCTGTATTACGTTATTATGCTGTATAAATTTCGTTGGTATTAGACGTCTCCTTCTTGGTGTTCTTTTTTCACTTTCCGCCTGTGTATTTGCTTCTAAACATCAGATTAAAAATAATATTTTATCTTTCGATTCCATTTATGTCGAAGAGTATTTTAGGTATAGTTACTTTATCAATATGCGCATCGGTTTTCCACTAGGGGTCGTAAAAGTAAATTACGTTTTCCCCCGATATCGCTCTTTCTAAAACTCTGATTTTAAACATTTTGCTTTCAGCGGATACAGGAACAGATGGAAAATCTTTTCCATATAATTTCTAATTTTTGGTAGAGAATTTTGGCCACCAGCCGGCGTAAGTGTTAATTTTTCCTTCTGAGGTATTCGCCATAAAATCTGATCTTCCAAAATCTCGATTGAAAAATTCCTTTGTGGGCCGATGTCAAAAAACCTTTTCAGAATATTTTCTTCTTAAAATATTGAGTGGTTTCTCTACCAGGGGGCGCAGATGTATGTTTTATTTTTTGTCAATATCTCTGCTTCTAATGGTCCTATTTTAAAAAATAGGACCATTAGAAGCAGAGATATTCGGGTGTGACATGTTTTTCATATAATTTCAAAATTTTCAAGTAATTCATAGACTTTGCGCTAGGATGTGTAAAGGGATATATTTCCCCCAATATCCCTGTCTCTAAAACTTCGATTTAAAAAAAAAATCTGCACCGGATGCAGCTACTAACGGGAAATCTCTTGCATATAATTTCTAATTTTTGGTAAAAAATGATTTGGCCACTAGGGGTCGGTCGTAAGCCTTAATTTCCGGTTTTAAAGTATTTGCAGCAAAATCTGAGCTTCTAAAATCTGGATTGAAAAAATCGTTCCCGGACTCGTACTACTCACGTCGACAAACCTTTAAAGAGTATTTTCTGCTTAAAATAATGCAAGGTTTCTACGCAAGGGGGCGTAGATGTATATCTTATTTTTGTCAATATCTCTACTTCTAGGAGTTCGATTTGGAAAATTCCTTCTTTGTCTGATAGTGCATCGAATGCGAAATGCTTTTCACATAAAATCAAAATTTTGCAAGTGAATTACAAACTTTCCACCACGTGCCGAAATGTAAATTGCGTATTCTCCGATATTTCTCCTTATATAACTCCAATTTTGAAAAATCCTACTGTATCGCATACAGCTTCTGATGGAAAATGTTTTTCATATAATTTCTAGTATTTGGTAAAGTATGGTTTGGCCACCAGGGGGCATAAAAGTTAATTTCTGCTTCTGATTTATTTGCAGCAAAATCTGAGCTCTTGAAACGCGACCAAATTTTTTTTTTCTTGGACCGATACCGTTCAGATCGAAAAGCCTTTAGACAATACTTTCTTCCTAAAATAATGCAAGTTTTTCCGTTAAGAGGCATAGATGCGTATCTTATATTTGTTCACATCTCTGCTTCGAAGAGTCCGATTTGAAAAATTCTTTCTTTGTTGGAGAGCGTTTCCGCTGCGATATGTTTCTCATATAAGTTCAAATTTTTCTTAACGCACAAATCTGCAAGCAGAGGGCGTAAGTTCACGATTCCGTTTACAGCAATATCTGAAGGATTAAAAACCCGATTGAAAAAACTTTTTTCTTAAGTCAGATACTATTTTTTCCCATTTCTGTTTTATTGACTTTCAATAGCTGTGACAAATTTAATTTGCTTCAGAACGGATTTTTTTATGAATGGAGGTTTAACGACCACCGTGAGCAACTCAATGGGCTATAAGCAGTCGACCGTCCCTAATTTAGGGTAACTGCTTCCAGGGAAGGGAGAGAGCCAGTTCCGTAAGACAAGCACAGCATCCATGCCTCACCGGAATTCGAACCCGGACCCCTTTCAGACGAATGATCAGAGGCCATCGCTTAGACCACAGCTCCATTGGGCAGCCAGAACGGATTCAAAAGACGTGCTCATTACACCTGAAAATTCGGTATCATCTTTCTTGTTTTTATATATTTTTGAAAGATCTCTCTTAATTTCGGTAAATTTCGTATTATAATGAAGAAATGTTTTTACCATCACATCTTCTTGTTATATTTCTTCCTCTTGACTGCAATTTTTTTTCATATTTCATTATGCTTCACGCATTAGACAGAAATATTTCTCGAGAAGCAGATGCAGGAATTAAATTCAAACCTCTTATGCAAAATCATTACTCAAGTTACAAAACCCATTTATTCCTCTTGTTTACTTACTGAGGATATTTTTTGGTGCGCAGGATTCCATTGATTGCACGAATCGATTTATCCCTGTTTCCTTCTTTTTTGTTGTTAACCAAATATTCGAATTTCGCAGATCCGAGCTTTCTAAAAACAATTTTTACGAAATGTATCCGTTACACCATTACGCTATTGATTTCATTCGTTATGAAATACTTCGTGAGGCTAAATATAGCGTTGTTTGTGTGTTTGAAGTAGTTTGAATAAGGAAGGAAGTGATGGTGTGCTTAAAACCTAATGTTTGAAAAGCTGCAGAATTCACTGCAGGTAGGTGGGAGAACTTTCGTCTATGTTTGTGATAAGCTTCAGGCTCTCTTCCGGCTCATTTTAAGTGTTCACTCGCCAGAAAAGTGTTTGTCAAACAAGCACGAAGAGATGTACACCCTTTAACTCATAAAAACGTTAAAAGAAAACATGTCCGTTCGTTTCCGCGTGGTCTGAGCTCTGAAACTGACACAAACTCTTGCGTCGTGTCATTTGCTCCTGTTGACTACACATTATGTTTGAATGGATTCGGATGCTTTGAAGAGAAGCTGCCATCAGAAGACGTAATTTTTGGTTTACGCATCATAAAACAAAATGCCGTGACCGAAAATCCGCTGATGGATGATACACATTCTTCGCTTTTTCGACGGCAATTCCTTTTAATACTCGTGAACTAGGAAGATATTATAAAGCACGATTATTATTTCTATTCATAAATTTTTTTGATGCTTCCACCAGCACGTCGTGAAGAAACTCATAAGCATCAGCTTTGTCCGGCTGATCTTCAAAGCGTATTTTTTGCATAACGGTTTTCTAGCTGTAGATGCTTATACACCTCGATAGGACAACTTATAAGTGCGGGTAATAGTATACCTGAATCAAAGCATGTTAAAACACAAATTTGTCCATGACGGGGATCCAACCCCGCCCTCTCACTCTGGAGTAAGTTGCTCTTCCAACTAAGCTGCGCCGACAGAATGTATCACTGCAGATTTGTCATCTTAACACGTGCTTTACATCTGTAGTACGTCACATCATTTCCCTCTTTTTAGCACGTCTTTTGTAAAAAAACATCGTGCTTCTGTTATCGGTTTGTCCGTCCGTCCGTCCTTTCGTCTGTACCCACGATATCTCTGCAACTGTTAGTCCGATTTGAAAAATTCATTTTGCATTGGAAAGCTTGAAATATGCAAATGGTGATCCTTCATTTTGTTTTCTTTTTTACGATTTACAATTTCGCCAGCTAGAGGGCGTAAATGCAGATGATGTCGAATTCAAAAATACGTTTTATTCCATATATTTGCTTCTAAACATCCAATTGAAATTTTTTTTTATCTTTCGATTTCCGTTTATGTCGAAGAGTATTTTAGATATAGTTACTTTTTCAAATTATGCATAGATTTTCCTCTAGGGGGCGTAAAAGTAAATTACATTTTCCCCGATAACTCTTCTTCTAAAAATCCGATTTGAAATTTTTTTCTTCAGCGGATACACCTCCTGAATAAAAATCTTTTGCATATAATTTCAAATTTTTGGTAAAAAATACTTTGGCCACCAGGGGCGTAAGCGTTAATTTCTGCTTCTGATGTATTGGACATAAAATCTGAGCTTCTAAAATATCGATTGAAAAACTCTTTCGTGGACTGATGCCACTCACATCGATAAACCTTTTTGGAATATTTTCTTCTTAAAATATTCCACAGTTTCTCCGCCAGGGGGCGTAGACGTACATCTTATTTTTTTGTCAATATGATATAATTTCAAAATTTTCAAGTAATTCATAGACTTTCCGCTAGTGGACGTAGCGGTAAATTGCGTTTCCCTATATCTCTGCTTCTAAACCTCCGATTTAAAAAATTCTTTCTGCACCGGATACAGCTGCTGATGGGATATCGTTTGCACATAATTTCTAATTTTTGTAAAAATAATAGTTTGGCCACCAGGGGGCGTAAATCTTAATTTCCACTTCTGTTGTATTTGCAGCAAAATATGAGCTTCTAAAATCTCGATTGAAAAGAAAAGTCGTTTGTTGACCGATACTACTCATATCGACAAACCTTTTAGGAAAATTTTCTTCTTGAAAAATGCATGGTTTCTACGCCAGGGGGCGTAGATGTATATCTTATTTTTGTCAATATCTCTACTTCTAAGAGTACGATTTGAAAAATTCCTTTTTTGTTGGATAGTGTTTCCGATGCGAAATGTTTTTCCTAGAAATTCAAAATTTTCAAGTAAATCATAGACTTTCCGCTAGGGGGCACAAAATGGTAAATTGCGTTTTCTGCGTTATTTCTGCACCTGAAGCTCTGATTTGAAAACTTCTTCCTGTATTGCATACAAGACCTGATGGGAAATATTTTTCACATAATTTCTAATGTTTGATAAAGAATGGTTTAGCCACTGGGGCTCATAAGTGTTATTTTATGCTTCTGTAGTATTTGTTGCAAAGTCTGGGCTCCTGAAAACTCGACTATTTTTTTTTCTTCGACTGATACCGCTTATATGGATAAACCTTTTGAGAATACTTTCTTCCTACAATAATGCACAGTTCTCCCACCAGGGGACGTAAAGTCACATCTTATTTATTTATTTTTTTATTTTTTTTTTGAGGTTTAACGACCACCGTGAGCAACTCAACGGGCTATAAGCAGTCGCCCGTCCCTAATTTAGGGTCACTGGTTCCTGGGAAGGGAGATAGCCAGTGCCGTAAGACAAACACAACATCCATGCCTCACCGGGATTCGAACCCGGACCCCTTTCGGACGAATGATCAGAGGCCATCACTTAGACCACTGCGCCGCCGGGTCGGCCACATCTTATTTTTGTCGATATCTCTGTTTCTAAGAGTTCGTAAGTTCACGATCCGTTTACAGCAATATCTGAGGGATCAAAAACCGCTGGCCAATGATCATTCGTCCGTAAGGGGTCCGGGTTCGAATCCCGGTCAGGCATGGATGTTGTGCTTGTCTTACGGCACTGGCTCTCTCCCTTCCCTGGAACCAGTGACCCTAAATTAGGGACGGGCGACTGCTTATAGCCCATTGAGTTGCTCACGGTGGTCGTTAAACCTCCAATCAAAAAAAAAAAAAAAAAAAAAATCAAAAACCCGATTGAAAATCTTCTTTCTTTCGTCAGATCTATTGCTTTGCATACCAGTTCCATTGACTTTGAACAGATTTGATAAATTTAATTTGCGTCAGAACGGATTCAAAAGACATGCTTATTACACCCGAAAATTCGGTGTCATTTTCTTGTTTTACTTTGAAGCGACGTAGGAATTTTTTCATTCATTCCAGACGATGTGTGGAACAAACATCACACATGTTTCGAACAACCCAACGGCAGTACATCCATTTTTACATTCTGGCGAATGTGAAAACACAAATTTATAAACACAAATTTGTCCGTGACGAGAATCGAAACCGCGCCTCTTCACTACGGAGTAAGTTGCTCCCTCAACTAAGCTACACAGACAGAGTGTATCGCTGAAGATTTGTGGTCTTGACACGTCTCTGTAGTACGTCACAAGCATTGCCATTCCCCACTCCGGAGTAAGTTGCTCCCCCAACTAAGCTACACGTACAGAATGTATCGCTGTAGATTTGTTGTCTTGACCCGTCTCTGTAGTACGTCACAAGCATTCCCCAGCAGTTATCTTAAATATCATTGTCGGCACACAGAGGCTGTGCACATTTTATTGTTTCTCATGTAGACTCCCTTTAGTAAACTTAAAATTACATCGACTTGGAACAGGAATCGAGCCCGCATCTCCCTATTTGCGTCCAAACGTGCTACCTTTAACCCTCCACGATGAAGAAATATTGCTTCGACTAGCGTACAAGCGGAAAGCTGTTCGGTTTCCAAAGCTACATCTGTTTAGCTCCGGTTACTTGGAATTTCGTTGCGCTGGGTTGTGTAACGGTAGCACGCTCGGACGGAAATTGAGAGACGCGAGTTCGATTCCCGTTTCCGGGCGATGTGATTTTCAAGTTTTCTGAAAGATGGCTACATAGGAAACAGCAAAAAAATAACGCATTGACGAGATCTCTCATAAATGCTGTAAGTAATTACTGGCTGGCACAAAAGTCTCCGGTTTCCGCTATTATCGCGTCATAGGTGTATGATAGCAAGTGCCTTTATAGTACAATATGAGGTACCATGGAAATGTTAATACCCGCAATTCTGAATAGAATGTGAATAGTGAAACATGAAATTCCCTGAACCTCTCATTCGGTATGTTTTGCTGCGCTTATTTTAAAAAGGGTTACATGATATATAGATTTGCAGAAACATATATCGCCAACGTGTAATCAGAAGTCTGTAAGTCGGAAAGAACCTGCTAGAACTAGTTCGAAAAATTCCGATTTCACGATCGCAGCCTCTGAAATAAGTCCATTAGTTGGGATGTTATGTTCTATGTAAATGTTCGAAAGCCGTCAGTTTCGGAATGCCTAATTTCAGTGCACAGTCCCCCTTGAAAAAGAACAAAGCTGTTCATTTCAAAACCACTCATTGCAGTCCTCTTTCGAAAGCGCACATTTCAAAATAGCTCATTTCGATGCACATTCCCTTTTCAAAAAGAACAAAGCTGTTCATTTCGAAACCACTCCCTTCAGTCTACACTGTTGGCCACCCAAAATGCGACACCAAGAAAGAAGTATCCGATTGGCCTGAAATTCGCAGCATGCGTCGCCTGCGAGAGGACATGCAAACGATTAGCATTGCAGGACATATGCAAACCATGTGCGCGCGGCACGCCACGGAAAAGCACTATAAGAAGGGTGCATAGAAGGCGGGGTTTAAGTAGTGGGTGTGTGTTGTGCTGCCGGACCTGTGCGTGGGAAGCTTCCTGATGCCTCGTTGCAGAATACGGCAGTCATTGCAGCACGTTTCAGAGTTCGACAGAGGAAGAATAGTGGCTTATCGCGACAGCGGTTTATCGTACCGAGACATCGGCGTCCGTATGGGACGACATCCAGCCACAGTGAGGCGAGTATGGATTCGGTGGGTTCAGGAGGGATGGACGGACAGACGTGAGTGATTGCCGCAGCCTCCGCACACCACCGAACGAAAGGACCGGCATGTTGTGCGGCGAGCATTGACGGCTCGCACCGCCACATCACAAATTTTAGCGCAGGAATTACGGTGTGTTGCGAAAAAACCTGTGTCAGCACGTACCTTTCGACGTCGTCTGCAGGAGCGAGGACTTCTCGCACGGCGCCCATTGCACCGATTACCATTGACGTTACACCACCCACGAGTGCGGTGGCAATGGGCCGTTGAACGCCGCACCTGGACTACGAATGGCACGACATTGTCTTCTTCGACGAATCCCGTTTCTGCCTGCAACACCACGATGGTCAGATCCGCGTGTGCGGCACCGCGGCGAGAGACTGTATGACGCCTGCATTATGCATCGCCATACCGGTCCGTCGCCTGGCGTTATTGTTTGGGGCGCAATTGGATATGACACCCGCACTCCTCTAGTACGCATCGCCGCTACACTCAACAGCCACCGCTACATCTCCGACTTTTTAGAGCCGGTAGTCTTCCTTTACCTGCAGGACCTGCCAGCGGCCACGTTTCAACAGGACAATGCGCGTCCGCACGTAGCACACATCGTGCAACAATTCTTCACGGCTAACCATGTGTCACTGCTGCCGTGGCCTGTCTGTTCTCCCGATATGTCGCCCATCGAACACGGCTGGTCGCTGATCGGAAACCGAGTCGCCCGGCAAGCACCACCCGCTGCTACGCCTGATGAACTGTGGCAACGTGTGGAAGCAGCTAGGACCGACATACCCTAAGCCCACATCCAAAGCCTCTTTCGTTCGATGCCGCGGCGGGTAGCGGCCGTTATTGCCAGCCATGGGGACCACACGAACTATTGATGTCTACGTTTTCCGCAAGTCGCACGAGCCTGTAAGCTCAATCGTTTCATCTTTGTATCTGTTGTAATGTGTCCAGTAAATCTGGCTTTGCTATCTCATGTCCTTCTTGGTGTTACATTTTGGGTGTCCAGCAGTGTATTTTCGAAAACCGTCTGTTTCGAAATCACTCATTTCCGTCAGCAGTTAACATTTACAAAGGACAAAGCTGTTTATTTCAGAACCACTCGTTTCAGCCCACTTTCGAAATCTGTCTGTTTCGAAACGTCTTATTTCATTCAGCATTTTTGTTTGATTGGGGTTTAACGAACACTGTGAGAAATCCGATGGGCTATAAGAGATCCTCCGTCCCCAATTTAGGGACACTGGTTCCTGGGAAAGAAGAAAGCCAGTGCAAGACAAACACAATATCCGTGCCTCACTGGGATAGGAATTCTGTCCTATCCATCTCAGAAGAATAGTCAGAAGTCAGTGCTCAGACCACAGCGCCAAGGGGGTTGACAGTTAAGTCTTCTTTTAAAAGGAACAAAGCTGTATCATGATCATAGTTTAACATCTGTAATGTAAGTTCTTAATTATGTGTCTCTGCGAATGTTTGTTTTGAACTTCATGAAAACATATTTTACTTCAATAAAGACCACGACGGCCGGGGTAAAAGAATCAGCTCTTAACTATTTAGCGAACTCTTCCTTTTTATTGCTCCACTCTCCGGAAGATTTAATCCGCATCAATACCGACATCAGTCTTAAAATGTTTATATTTATTGATCGATCACAATAGCTTTTACATCAACGCTGTACAATCTAACAACTCTCGTACTTAAATCGCTGTATCTCTCTATCGTGCATAAACTTCTATAACTCAACATCAGCTACTATTGCAAATACCCCGTATACATTTAATCAAATCATTATATGTTACTCTGACTCACTGTCAGCGCTGCCAAATTGTAAAAGTTCTTTGGAGAAGTAATGCGTCGTTCACTGAGAGAATATTTAACTATAAGTAACTAAATTTACATAAGAGAACAGAATCTCAACAGGTATGACAGCTGTTAATTTCAAAACTACTCATTTCCATTCGCTTCCGGAAGACGTCCATTTCAAAACGACCCATTGCAGTTCACAGTCACCTTTTAGAAAGAAGAAAGCCGTCCATTTCGAAATGACTTATTAAAGTTCAGTTACCTTTTAAACGAGAGAAAGGTGTGTTCATTTAAAATTGACTCATTTCACGTAGGATTCACCGTACTTCCGGTAGCCATCTGGTTCATTTGGCCAGTGAGTAGCTCCACTGTAGCGTACCGATCGGCCCTCACTCACCTTCAAAGCCGATGTTCACCTCTCACTACAATGGCACGTGGTGCTCCACAGTTTCCACATCGCTTATTCGCAATGGTGCCATTTCTTTAATCATGATACACTTTAACCACAGCAGCACGCAAACAGTTCACAAACTGCGCTGTTTCAGAATTACTGCCAGCCTTATCTCGAAAGCCAATAATCATCCCTTTTTACAAATCTGATGAATCGCTCCTTTTACCCATGACAGCAACGAGTGATATGTCTTCAGAAGGTCTACAGCACACCTTTATATAACCCTCCAAGCCAGCTCACGACACGTGCCTTCCTTCATTGGCTACGCGCTGTTGACGTCAAAAGGAGGAGGTGGTCACAATATTGTGACTTGACTGTGTATAATTTACGTGCTTCGAACGGAGTTTTCTGCTTGAAACTGAAAAAACTGCGGACACTTATGGGATATTTGTTCAACTGAAAACCATACATAGAAAAGTCTTAAATATTGAAAGTTTTATTTCAGACATGATGTTTCGAACGACTGACTGATAGAAAGTACTGACAGGTATTATCAGATTTTGAATATTCTCCCCTACTGACTCATGGGTTGCTGATTAATTTATAGATTACGACACTTCTCAATGAGGGCAAATCGTGGTCTATAAATCTAAAATGCTTCGTCGTTCAAAGTATTAAATTAAGTTTAATTATTTACTGAGTAAAACCCAAAGTCTTCAAATTCGCGATAAGAAAGGTCTGTGCGGAATGTTAACCACGTTTTTATTTCACAAAATTTGTCCGTGGCTTATCTTTAGCACGGCTGTGAATTCCTTTTTTCCCGACAACTAGAAAAATTTTACGATGTACAAGAGCGGTTAAGAAACGGTTCACAGAAAGATCTGCTGTTTCAGTGTGAAGGTTCTTTGTTCTTCTTTTCCTTCCCCCTTTTTTTTTTTATCTCAGTACTTCAGTCTCTTAAAGAAAAGACACACGACCCAGCATTTGAAAAGATCTAATTAGGAACTCCATGTCAAGAGAACCGTACCTCAAGGGAATTGTTCAGCCTTTCAGTTTTTGTCCTTTCAATTCGATCATACAACAACTGAAATCGCTACCACAACTTCCAATTACTTTGAGATGCTAGACCAATTTTTCCACCAGGGGACAGATAACTTTTACATCATGCCTTCAAGCTGTAGGGTAAGAAGGAACAAAAGAATAGCGGAAAACTAAGATCTTTTTGAAAGGAAACAGAAGGAATAATTTAAAAGCAATTTAAATTTTCGTCGGAAACCTCGAAGAGAGGATCCTTATTAATAAACAATGGGGAGAAAAGTACAATCGTTGAAAACGTTCTTCATAGCACACATGCTGCAGCGCTTTATTGAATCCCATGCGCGACTTTTTAAACACAATTTGAGCTTTCTGCAGGGGCTTACAGTTCAATAAATGCCTTAAGTAATATTTGATTAATAATAGATCTGACGGATTGTGGAGCCTGAGTAAACAGATCAGCAAGGTTTCTGGCTACTCATTCTAGTTGGATTCAAGTCCGATATGATGCATGTTTTGTGTGTTTTTCTAGGGCGCTGAATACGTATATCCTTTTCCAGGAACTCTAAATCAGAGACTGGTAGCATCTTGTAGATAATCTCAGTAGCTATTATTATACATTAAGAAGCGTACGTAGGCTTCTGTTAGAAACTAAGATTTGTTTCTTTCCGTCATTCGTTCTTTCAGCATGGCACTTCAAAATGCGAGTCTTTACCGTACTAGTATAATTTTGCTTCTTATTGTGTATCTGCAACAAACCTTCGTTACGCTAATGATCAGAATGAGTCTTTTAAAATTAAGGAGCCTATTTTTGCGAAGCACAAGTGACCCTTTTGTCTCTTCAGCACCACCCAGGTTGCCCACACCCACCGCACGTCAAGTTAAAACTACTATACTTTCATCCACAGCCAATAGACACCCCTTTGACTACTAATGAATCCTGTAAAATTCCTTAAAGCTGCTTGACTTTCATAGGTAGATTCCTTCCACACGAATATTACCTTTCACTTCTGTCAAACATGTTTCCTAAATATACTAACTCATTCAAGAACGTATTCAGAACTACGAGTCAATATGAAAAACTGTGGCTTTGGTTCTTGTCTTTAAACTCCCTATACATTCGTTCATTCTAGACTACACCTTCTGCATCTCGATTGTGCTCTCATACAACAGAATTGTGTCATCAGTGAAGAAACACTTACACACGTAGAAATTCCCAAAACAAACCCGAACCACCGATTCTGGTATCACGTATGCATGCATCAACATATATATTATTCGTTTTGACTTATCGTTTTCTAATAGGAGTTTCGTGGAGCACAAGACGGGAGGGAATGAATACGAAAACAACAACTATTATTTTCTTATTGTCCTTTCCAGGATCCCAGCTTCTAACATACACTCATTTTAGTTAAACACAAAAAGATTAAACTCATACACAATAACGTCATCTTTTCTAACAGCGGTATCTATGCTTTGCATTATCAAGCATTGGTAACGAGATACTTTCTCGTAAGCTAAGTCGCAAATGACACAACGCTCATGACAGCAGATTTATCATAAGCCTTACTAACTTGATTGCCTGCCAAAATCTTTCGAAAAAATAGTCGTACGATGCTACCTTTTCACAAAAAACGGTAAAAAGAAGTAACAGGGACCTAAATAGGAACATAAAACCAAACTTTAATGTTAAATTAGAAAGTATTCAATTCTGACATAGTAAACTGCCACACCAGGTAGTATTTGTCGGAAGGTCATGCAAATTGGTGAGTATGTGTCGACAGCAGGATTATGTAAATGACTGCAGTTGCGAGCCAATCACGTGATAGCTGAGGGAGATGAAAGAGAAAAACCCAGCTCGGTGTGGCTGAGTTTGATCATCTTCATTTAGGCGTGTGGACTACTGCATCGGAGTGATCTTGGTTGCAAAAGTACGTTCACGGAGAAGTCTTAGGAAATCCTACCACCACAGACACAATTTCACGAGAGACTTATCATAAGGCTATGTACAGCTGATTGCTCCTTACGTCGTATCACGGCAGAAACGCATCAGCATGTACTAACTGTAAGCCGAATGTGACCAAAGTGTAAAGGGGTAAAATAACGTGCTTCGCCGTAGAAAGACTGGTGCACGTAGGCGGACATCCAAATGATGGCAAGCCGCAGCATCCCAATAATCTACCGTGGGCAACATTTGACAAGGTGTATAGGCAGCTATGCACATCCCCGTATTGACACCGACTTTAAATCGCATATTGATTGAGGCAGGTGGCACTGTTATCTAAGTGATGCCCTCTGATCATGCGTCCGAAAGGGGTCCAGGTTCGAATCCTGGTGAGGCTTGAATGTTGTGTTTGTCTTATGGCCCTGGCTTTCTCCCTTCCCTGGAACCAGTGACCTTAACTTAGTGACGGGCGACTGCTTACAACCCATTGAGTTGCTAACGGTCGTAGTTAAACCTCCAATCAAAAAAACAAAACATAAAAAGATTGAGGCAGGCTTGTGCTCTTGCCATTGTCACGAATGCCACTCACCGCTGCGTATATTCCGCGAGGTTATAGTGCCATGCATGACTTGTGTTACGGGACTAAAGGAATCCTGTCGTATTTAGTAAGGAGTCTCGCTTTTGTCTTAGCGCCAACGATCGCTAATTGAGAGACTGGAGATGATGTGGTCACCAGGAAGAACTTGCTGCCATCAGTGAACGTCATATGTCTCCTGAGCCTGGTGTCGAGGATGCTGTAAGTTTCAATAGCGCTTCATTACTGGACCGCATGGTGGCTACAACGAAATAATAACCATACTTCCGTGTGCTGAAGCCCGTTTTGTTGCAGTATCTCCGTAGTATCCCTGATGCTCAGTTTCAACAAGATAATTCCCGCTCGCACACTGCCGACATCAGCAGACAGGTACTACAGGGTATCCCAGAGCTGGCGTGGACATCGCATTTCCCAGACTTCTCCTCAGAATAGAACTTGTGGGACGTCATTGGCAGACGACGTAACGCCAATGCCTGCCCTCTGGCAATGTCGAAAGTTTGTTAACACAGGTCAACGACCCATGTTCAGCGACACCTTAAAACACCATCCGGAGGCTTTTCCATTGGATGCCACTCCGTGTTGTCGAATGTATAGCCCGGCATTGCCGTCAATCGACCTACTGACCAGGCTCCATCATAAGTCTCTTCCGCACAAAGTGTTCATCTAATCGTTCAGAAACTAAATCAATTCTTTCCCACGTACTTGTCTACATGTGTCGCAAGTTGCGTTATATTTTGTGCATTGTTCCATGGTGTGGCACTTTCTATCTCGAACGATGTACGTTGCAGACCCAAATTAGGGAGGTAAATTTTACGCTTGTAACGCACTACAGAGTTGAAGCACATGTCAAGACGGCACATTTGCAGATACAAATTCCGTCGGTGTAGCTTAATTGAAAAAACATTCAGCTACGTAGCCACTGGCAAATTTGTGCTTTCACATTGGTGTCTGAACGTAAAGATGGATCTACTGGAAGTCAAGTGCTTCGAAAAATCTGTGATGTTCCTTCCACATATCGTCTGGAATTAGTGATAATTCTTTCTTTGCTTCAAAACTCTGTGAAGCTTCTTCCACATATGGTCTAGAATCAGTCAGCATTCATTCTACAGGCAGCCACGGACACGAAAATTGCGATGTCGTAACCCCGCCTTTCTCAACGGGGAAATACACGTGATGTACTACAGAGATGAAGCACATGTAATGACGGCAAATTTGCAGGGATAAATTCCGTTGGTGTGGCTTAATTGGAAAAACATTCGGTTCCGGGGCTGATGGATGCGAGTTCGAGCCCCGCCGCCGACAAATTTGTATTTTCACACGCTGTATGAACATTCTGAGAAGGAAACCTCATACAGTGATGGAAAAACGGAAAAGGACCTGTTTAATTGTGCTTGCAGTTCTCTTTTCAGATACCTTCAAGGCTATTGCCTTATATCCCTGGAGTTTGATAGGGTGCTAATTTGATATTGGAGCTAAAGCCTGCCCACAATGGAAATAAATGTGATTTCAAAATCTTGGTCGTGAAAGAAGAAATTCAAATTTTTTACTTCACAGTTATTTCGATATTAACTGCAATGGGAGATTAAGAAAAGTCAAATATTTGCAGTATCTCAGCCCCGTAAATTTTTATAAGAGAAACACGCTAATAATATAAATAATAGCATAAATAACACGTCAATAATATCATTATGCGCGACACTCATTTGTTAATTTTTGAAAACGTGTTCGTTTACTGAACTAGCCAGTTGTTAAATTGGCTTGCGCAAATTTACTAATGACGCTATTATTTGCGCGCGAAATAACACAACTTTCGTGTATCATTGAAACTAATTAAAGGAAACGTAAGGATAGATAACAAATGAATGAAGGTACAAAATGAAGATATGGGAAATCAATGAAGACTGATGAAATCATGCTTCATAAGAAATATAACAAAACAGTAAGTTTCCACGTCCTTCATGATAATCTAAAATTTAAATGCGTTTAGCAAAATTAAAAAATTAATGGCACCTGTTATGCCTTCAGTTCAGGAGCAAAGTCTTTTGAAATTTGAGAACGCAAACACCTGGTAAATTGATGAGTACGTTAAATTAATAAAAGTAAACTTTTTTTCTTTATTTTTTCCTTACTCAACCTGAATTCATATTCATAAAGAGAGAGGAAGCGGTAAAAGTAAAACAAAAAATCCCGTTACTTCTACCAAAAAAAAAAAAAAAAAATGAGAAGAATTAATATCTCTTCAAAATGACATGTATTGAACAAGTTCACGTAGAAGGATATTTGGCATTACGATATCGAATAAGCTACTAGAAAGTGTAATCCAGCAAAGTTCCCAAACTTGGGGACCGAAGACATTCTTTTAAAAAGGGAAAGATACGTTTTTGAAAATGGTAACATACATGAAAAAGTGATATCCAGCAAAGTTTTCAAATTTGAGGACAGTAAGACTTCCTTTTAAATTTGGAAAAAGTCGTTTTTGAAAATGGCAAAATAAATGAGTGATATCCCGCAAAATTTCCAAACTTGGGGACAGCAAGATTTTGTTTTAAAATTCGAAGAAGACGATTTTCAAAATGGCAACATATACGGAAAAGTGATATCCAGCAAATTTTCCAAACTTGGGGACAATAAGGCTTTTCTTTTAAAATTGAAAAAAAATTAAACGTTTTTGAAAGTTGCGACATACATGAAAAATTGGTGAAAATTTTTATCTCGAATTTCATAAAGAATTGATAATTAGTAGCTGATCTTTCACGTTTTTTTTCACGTACATAAACTTTTCTGCCTGATTGAATATAAAAAATTTTTGATACCGGAAAACAAAGCAGGGCATTTTCTCACATGAGAATGTCAATACACTTAAAAAAGCTTCAAAAACAAGATCCTCATGGAAATTCATAAGGTGACAGATTATTCAAATTAAAATCACCAGCCCGCGGAGAAAATTATATATCAAAGGAAAATTTGTTTTGTAAGCACGGATCACGTCAGGAGTTTTCCCCAGGACGAACACTTCAAGACTCTTACCGGGAGTAAAAATAAAAGAAATCTTGCATCGCTAAAATATTACTTTTATGCGACGCACATGGAAATTCATTTATCACCACAAGAAAGGGCGTTTATGAAAAATCGAAGAGTAAAACAGGTCGATCAAGATGTCCCTAAGGCACAAACTTAATCAAAATATCGAAGGATAAAAGTATACAGGAAGAATTTAATACAAGGCACCTTATTAGATAATTTTACGTACAATTTGCTCTTAAAGAATTTGAAGATGCCTAAACAATGAAGTTAAGGAAGCAAAGAAAAATACTTCTGCCACGCTAACCACGAAAGACTAAATACACCACTCTTTTTAAAGAATGAATTCTCTTTAAATTAAAATCCCAAGCAATATAGTTTCCATGAAAGAAATATAGTTTCCTTTGTTTGAACGTTTGTCTCACTTTGATGGCGTAATGGAAAGAGCGTTTTTTCTTCTTTCAGCCCTTTTTATAGCCAATTGAGGCTACAGGTTTCCCTCATCTTTTTCCAAATGTTTCTGACTTGTGCTTGTCTATTCCACAGATTTCCTACTGTTCTGTTTATATCATTCATCCATTTTCCCCTCTTGTCTTGCTACTCCTCTCTTTTCTTTATATGGTCTCCATTCTGTTATTATTTTAGTTCATCTATTATTTTCCATTCTTGCTATATGGCCAGCCCATTTCTTTTTTAAATTGAGTATCATTTCACCTGTGTCTAAAAATTGTGTTCTGTATTTTATATACACTATATTGACAAAAGACACTGGACACCTAGAAAAGAAACACATCATAGCATTTATTGACATACATTAGTACGGTGTCGGTCCACCTTTGGCCTTAATGCATGCACTGACCCTTCGAGACATGCTTTCGACAAGGTTTTGGAACAGAGCTATAGGTATGCGCTTCTATTCAGTACATAATGCTACCCCTAACTGCTGTTTAGTAGTAGGCCTTGGTTCAAAACTCCTGATGTGGGGCTCTAATTCATCCCATAGATGCCCTATGCGATTAAAATCAGGGCTCTGTGCTGGCCAGTCCACACACTGTACGGAATTATCGTCAAACCATGCCATAACAGTCCTTGCTTTACGCCTCGGAGCATTATCCTGCTGGTACCAACAAGGCTCGGTTCCATAGTATTGCCACAGAGTTGGTACGGCATAATTGTCCAGAATAAAAAGGTAGACGCGCTGGTTAACAGGTTTGTCCACGATAACCAATGGGCCGGGACCATACCACGAAAAACACCCACACACGAGTACACTGCCAGCTCCAAACTTGACCGTAGGAACAGTACACTGTGGTAAATAGCGTTCCCTCGGCTGCCGTCATACCCACACACGACCATCAGACTCATGGATCATGTATCTGGATTCATCAATCCATAGGACCCGTGTCCATTTATCTACGGTCCACGATAAATGTTCTTTACACCATGCTAAACGAGGAGCAGCATTCCGAGTGGAGATGAAACACTTACGAGCAGCCACACGACAATTGTAACCCATGGAATGCAGTTCTCTGCGAATGTTACGTGTTCATACCGAGGTTCCAGCATTTTTACTCACCTGTACACTAAGGTCTTGTGCAGTAGTTCGTCGATTCGCTGTAATGACTCTTCTGAGGCTTCGACGTCCTGTATCACTGATTTTCTTTGGTCTGCCGGCACGTTTTGCTGCTTCAAGCACGCTATGCGCCTTCCACTTATTCAGCACATCCAAAACACTTGACTTGGGCACGTTTAAACGCCTCTCCGTTTCTCTTATGGACAACCCACTAATATAACACTCAACAATCTTTCCTTTGTCAAAGTCAGTCCTCTCCCGCGGCAACATTTTCACTCAACCACGCAGTGCGATATGATCGCGGTCAGCTGCAGGCTTGTTTTTATACCATTTGCAGCTGTACCGCGCATCTTAACAACGCTGCGGATCCGTTCATTTGTATTTGAAGTGGTGTCCGGTGACTTTTGTCAATATAGTTTATATATTCTTCACTTTATTAAAAAGCTAAAATATATTCGTGCCGGTTGAAATGCCCAAGTTTCTGAAGAATACCCTCTATTGCACGATGTTGACTCCAATAAGAAAATAAATCCTATTTTGGGTCAAAAACTTTTACTAAATATACAAAAATTATTTACAATTAAAATAGTAAGACCTTTCTGACGTCACTTTGCGCCCATCATCAGACTAACCACAAGACGTCTGTGCTCGATCTTAAATACTACGGTACACGTCGTTGGTGACGGTTTAATTGTCACAAACTTTACAAAAGAGACACCTTGCGGAGAATTCTAGAACAACCCAAGGAAATTCAGCATCCCCAGCTACCCCCGATATTTAAGCTACTGATATGCATTTGTAATTACTTTTTAACAAAATTTCGAAAAATACATGGATGTCCACCGGGTAAGAGTCATTACAGCACTGTTTTTTTTTTCATTTTGGAGTCTTATATTTAGCGCCTACCTTGTTTAATTGTCGAATCCCTAACCTCAACCAATATATTAATATTTCCTCTTTATTGTTGTAATGTACGCGAAACACACTTTCCCATTTGGACATTCCAAACAAAATGAAAACAAATACTTGGTTATTAAAAATTACTGTTCATATCTTATCCCCCCCCCCCCCGTCATTATTGACGCGCTTTCAACTAGTTTGAAAATATCTATCGCATTCGTTTTTGTTCATGAACTATTGGGTTGTCGGAAAAGTCATGACGTATTTTGGCACCCGATGGCAGTTGAGCGGTTTTGGAAGTACTAGAGGCATTTGCAGCTCTGTTATCGCTATGGCATTCGGCAGGTGCCAGTTCTAGTTGCAGTCTAAAAGGAACAGTGAGCGATTTGGTTGATTTGCGGAGATTTGACATCAAGTTGAAGATGGAAGACCAAACTGTGCATTTTCGCCCTATTTTACTGTTTTACTTCCGTAAAGGGAGGAACGCGCGTCAAGCTTGTGAAAAGTTGCGTAAAGTGTACGGTGATAAAGCTCTACAAGAACGTCAGTGCCAGCGGTGGTTCGCAAATTTCCGTGCTGGTGATTTTGACCTCAATGATGCTCCTCGGTCAGGGAGGCCAACCGAGGTTGATGACGACCAAATCAAGGCATTGATCGAGTCAAACCCACGTTACACGACACGCAAGATTGCAGACACATTGCACATCCATCATTCAAGCGTTCACGACAACCTGAAGAAGCTAGGATACGTAAGCAAGCTCGATGTGTGGGTTCTTCATGAACTCAAAGAAGGAAGCTCAATTGACGGCGCGTATAAACATCAACTATATGCTCATTAAACGTGAGGAAAACTGGAGCGACTGGTGATGAAAAGTGGATTGTGTACAACAATGTGCTGCGCAAACGGTCTTGATCCCGACGTGCTGCTTCGCTTCGAACGACATCCAAAGCAACATTCATTAGCGGATCGTTCTGGTCTCAGTGTGGTGGGATTTTAAAGGTGTCGTGTTTTTTGAGCTCCTACCTCGGAACTAAGCAATCAATTCGAATGTGTACTGTTGGCAATTGGACAGTTTGAATGAATCGATCATCCAGAAACGTCCAGAACTCGTTCATCGTAAAGGTGTTGTGTTCCATCAAGACAACGTGAGACCACACACAAGTTTGATCACCCGCCAAAAATTATTGAACCTTGGGTGGGATGTGTTGCCACACCCAGCATACTCGCCTGTCCTTGCGCCGTCAGACTTCCACTTGTTTCGCTCTCTTGAACAGTCCTTGCGTGGTATAACGTTCAATTCAGATGGAGCTGTACACCAGCACCTTCTATAGTTTTTCGCCACCAAAGACAGGTCCTTCCATGAACAAGGCATTCTACAGCTCACTGAAAGTTGGCAAAAGGTTATCGAACAAAACAGGCATTATATCATTGGATGATCTATGTTTTTTCTATCAATAAATGACCTTTGCAACACATGGCTAAACTACGTCATGACTTTTCCGACAACCCAATAAGTAAAAAAATACCCATTGTGATCAAGTGGAAAGAGTAAATGGAATCTGACTATTTGTACGATTTAGGCCCAGCTTCGAATCCAGATTGTGCTTATCGTACGGCTCAGGATACATTGGCCCACAATTAGGGACTGGCGACTTCTTACAACCTGAGATGCTCACGAGGTCATTATAAACTTCCGCCACCCTAAAATATGGGTAGACTTTATTCTGTTTTTTCCAAGTTATAAAATTAAGGGGCTTTATCTCAATCGACCTAGTGACTGATTCATTATTGTGATTTTTAGTGAAAGGGCCACTGTGACGAGTAAGGTCGATTCCACAGGACTTTGTCCAACACATTTTCTTGAAACAATGATCAAAGTTTTTACAAACAAAAATGGAGTTTATTTTTTTGATTGGGGGTTTAACAACCATCGTAAGCAACTCAATGGGCTATAAGCAGTCGCCCGCCCCTAAGTTAGGGTCACTGGTTCCAGGAAAAGAAGAGAGCCAATGCCGTAAGAAAAAACAACACCCATGCCTCACTGGGATTCGAACGCTTTCCCCTTTCGGGCGAATTATTAGAAGCCATCGCTTAGACCACTGCGCCAACTAGGCGGCATGGAGTTTTTCAGATAACCACTATTGTGCGAAATCTAGTCCAACGGTGAAGGTTGCAAGTAAAAAGCGTAGCAGAATGTCAAAGAGTGAATCTATCATAATGACATCACACCAAGCAAAAGGAAAAAAGGAACAAAACCTAACATAACGTACTCTGATTGCGTAGTAGAATTTGGGGAATGCAATCCCCATTGAAATTATCTAATAAAACCACACGCATAGCTACAGTATACTTACTAAGATGTGACACAATAATACTAAAATGAAGATAATGTTGTGGTTTTTGAATTACACGAAGTAAAACTAGATAAGCGAGGAATGACCTTAATTAGTTTTTTGACTACAGAAAACCTGGGTAATCATTCGTCCGAAAGGGGTCCGGGTTCGAATACCGGTGAGGCATGGATGTGTTTTTCTTACGGCACTGTCCCTCTCCCTTCCCTGGAACCAGTGGAGCTAAATTAATGACGGGCGAATGCTTACAGTCCATTGAGTTGCTCACGGTGGTCGTTAAACCTCCAATAAAGACAAAAAAAAATAAAACCTAGGCACAGACTGTGCTCTTTCTAACCGCGCGATGGTGTGATTTGGATAATCTCTTCAGAGCACAGGTATAAGTTGTAAGCAGTGTTTCTTTGAGGCATACATCCAGAGAAGCGAAGCCCCACCGGAAACTTCCACCCCCACCCCACAGGGAGACATTTTATGTTACCGATCCAGATCCATTAAGGCCGCCCCGGTGGCGCAGTGGTCTAAGGCGCTGGCCTCTGATCATTCGTCCGTAAGGGGTCCGGGTTCGAATCCCGGTGAGGCATGGATGTTGTGTTTGTCTTACGGCACTGGCTCTCTCCCTTCCCTGGAACCAGTGACCCTAAATTAGGGACGGGCGACTGCTTATAGCCCATTGAGTTGCTCACGGTGGTCGTTAAACATCAACTCAAAAAAAAAAAAAAAAAAAAAAAAAAAAAAAAAGATCCATTAGGCTATAATGAATAAGAAAGTTTCGTTTCTTTTGATGCTACGAATATTTCTACAATTATAATTTTTTTCAAATATTTGTTTAAGTATTATAAACACTCGAGTCACATTATTGTGACCATCTCCTACTTTTGAAGTCAACAGGGCGTAGTCAGTGAAAGACGGCATGTGTCGTGAGCTGGCTTGGAGGGTATATGTATAAGGTGTGCTGTAGGCAATCTGAAAATATATCACTGCCGCCTCGGTAGCGTAGTGGTCTAAGGGACTGGCCTCTGATCATTCGTCCGTAAGGGGTCCGGGTTCGAATCCCGGTGAGGCATGGATGTTGTGTTTGTCTTACGGCATTGGCTCTCTCCCTTCCCTGAAACCAGTGACCCTAAATTAGGGACGGGGGACTGCTTATAGCCCATTGAGTTGCTCACGGTGGTCGTTAAACCTCCAATCAAAAAAAATATATATTACTCGTTGCTGTCGTGGATAAAAGGAGCGATCTATCAGATTTCCAAAAAGGGGATGATTATCGACTTTCGAGCCAAGGGTGGCAGTATTTCTGAAACAGCGTAGTTTGTGAACTGTTTGCGGGCTGCTGTGGTTAAAGTGTATCATGACTGGAGAAATGGCACCATTTGCGAATAAGCTACGTGGAAACTGCGGAGCAGCACGTGCCATTGGTGTGAGAGGTGAACGTTGGCTTTGGAAGTGCATGAGGGCCGATCGACACGCTACAGGGGCGCGACTCACCGGCTGAATGAACCAGGGGTCAACCGGACGTGTTTCTAAAATGACAGTTCAGCCAACCGTGCTGCGTATGGGGCTCCAATGCAGACGGTTGGTCACTACACCTATGCTAACGAAGGTGCATAGGCAGAAAAGGCTTAAATTTGGACGGTATTATCGGAATCGGTCCTCCGCTGACTGGCAAAGGATTGCCTTCTCCAATGAGTCACGTTTTCTGCTTCATCGAATGGATGGACGTTGGCGTATAAGGCGAGAAACATCGGAGAACAAAACACTCTTCAACCATTGCTGGAAGAACACAAGCTGGTGGGGGCAGCGTTATGGTCTGGGGAATGTTTTCGTGGCATTCCCTTGGGTCCGCACAAACCTGTGGAAGGCACTATGGATCGAATTCGTTATGAATCCATCCTTGCAGACCACGTACACCCATGCGTGCTGATTGTCTTCCCTGGGGTGGATGGGATCTTCCAGCACGACAATGCGATATGTCACACAACTAGAAATGTCCTAGAGTGGTTGGAAGAGCACTATAAAGACTTCAAAGAATTTTTCCTGCCACCCTGGTTTCCCAGACTTAAACCCAATTGAGCATCTGTGAGACCACCTCGATCGTGTTGTTCGCTCTATGGATGCTCCACCACTCACCCTCCAGCAGTTATCAGATGCACTGCCGTCAGAATGGTCCACATACCTGTGAACACCTTCTAGCACCTTATTGAGTCATTCCCAGGCCGTCTAGCTGCTGTTCGCGCTGCACACGGCGGTTACTCTGGTAATTAGCTGGTGGTCACAATAATGTGACTCGACCACATATTTTTTTATTTTATTTTGCCTAAAAATGTATTAAGACGCTTGCCGTTCTTTAAATATATAAGTTGACTAGTCAATTCGTCTTATATTACCGAAAATGCAAAGAACTGTGATGTATGGATGTGAATAGTGTTTCAATATTAAGGAAATTACATTCAGTGTAACGGACGTGAGAATACAACAACAAAAACACAACTACAGTGTAACTGTGTGACAGTGATTAAATGAACTGTGCATAATTAACTTCATGTATCATTTGCCATGCTGCATGGCTGCATTTTTTTATGTCAGTACTAAACCAAATTTGTAAACTGCTCATCTCAACTGGGGTTTTCGTTCTACAATTTGAATTTCACATGTGTATTTTAAATTGTAATTATTAGATCATATAAAAAAGCTACTTTACAGCGCTGCTCTATTTTGAAAGTTTTGTTGGTGAAAACAAAGCAATTATTATAGAAAATTTGCAAGCGTTAAATTAAACATTTTAAACCTATTCCACCTATATGTGGCAGCATTTAGATGATTATATATTTTTATTTCGCGATTGACATTTTTCAGAGTGAGATGTTGCGGCTTTAGTCTAATTCGTAATAATCTGAGAACCCCCCCCCCGTCGCTTAGCTGCTGAAGAAAGTTTGTTCTTGAAATGTTTGAAGAAATTGCTATATGTATAGTAATGACACTCTATATACACAAGTGTATGTAAGTATAGTAGTTAAAATTATATGTGTGCATATATATATTTGGCAAATGGAAAATTTGCCCCCTCCTCTAAGGTTCCATCCCCCCTCCGGCGAAAAAGTCCTGAAAGAAACACTGGTTGTAAGTTGTAGAACTGCCACTTGGTGAGAGGATTTGCAACAGTATAAACAAAAGCGCTCTCTTCAGAGCATGGGGAAAAGTCAGTAACCCTTTTAACGGTACTATCCTCACCACTGAAAACAAGATGTTTAGTGACTCGTAAGCTCGACGGATAAGAATATCAGCATAGAGAGTCAAACCATCGTTTCTACCAATCTACGATCTTCAGTGTACTAAACTGAAATACTAATTTTTCATACACCGCCACCTGAAAACACTTAGGGGAACCTTTCACCATCGAAACATCAGCAACACATCACGGCGTGGATTCCACCAAGGCTTAGACATGTCATGGTGGTATTGCGTCCCAATGAGAGATTCCAGCACAACCGTCAGTAAAGCGAGAAGAACCGCCTGTAGGGGTTTTACGGCTTGAATACATTGCTCCGCTTTGTCCCACAAATTCTCAGTTCCTCAACTGAGTTCAAGTCCGTGGAGTGGGAGATCATTCAAGGGTTGAGAAGGAAGTGGAAGGTTCTTGTACTTAGTCCTCCATTAAGCGTGGGCGATATGAGGGGACTTTGAGGCTCACCGAACTAATGCAGAGAGTGAGGTGAACTTTGTATTTCCAGTTACGGTCAATTCAATGTTAATAACCTTCCACTCCCTTATGACATGTGCACTGCGCATTTCATTAGCCACAAACAAAATTTCGTTATTTCAAAATTTCGTACTGATTGTACGAGACCTGTTCAAGAAACACTTCCGCGGAAATTTATAAACATGTATCTACGAACTGAACTACATATGACTATATCTGAACTACATATGGCTGTGGTCCTTGTTAAAGTAATCTCCTGCGGAGGCAATGCACCTGTCAGAACGTACTGCCACTTCTCAAAGACTTGCTCAGAGCTGCCTCTGAAGCTTTGACTACCTCTTCTGTTGACATAAACCTACGTCCTCGCAAGTTATTCTTGAGAGTTGGGAAAAGAAAAAAAGTCACAAGGTGCTAAATCTGGACTGTAAAGAGGGTGTGGTAACATTCCAATATTTTTCATCAAAGAAGGTATTGACTATCTGCGCTACGTAAGCACAAGCATTATTATGAAGGAGTTTCCAACCATTTTGGTGAATGCGTAGAAGCTTCTAACGGACGTATGTGATCAGCTTTGTCAAAACAGAGACACAGGAATCCGCATTAACCGTGGTATTCGGCGACACGACATTTTGGTACATCATTCTTTGATAATCCAAAGAAAATGATTACTATTACCTTCACAGACTTTTCACATCTTGCACTTTTTTGCCTTTGGAGATGACGGAGTTTTTTTCCATGCAGAGTTCTGTTGTTTGCCCTCTGGTTTGTAGTGATAAAGAAAATTTCATCGCCTGTAATCACTGACTTCAGGTAGACCTCTTTTGAAGCAATTTTTTGCTTCAAAAATTCACACACCTCAACATGCACTTGCATTTTTTCAGACGTCAATAACCGAGGAATCCCTTGCACTGACTCGCGTCATGTGTAGTTTCTTATTGAGCATAGTGCGGGCACTTCCAACTAAAATCTGTAAATGTTCTGCCATTCCTGTCACTGTGAACTGACGATCCTCACGAATAATCGCGGCTCCCGTGACTACCATCTGATCAGTAATAATCGCGGCTGCAGTGACTACCATCTGATTAGTAATATTCGCGGCTGCAGTGAATACCATCCAATCAGTAATAATCGCGGCTGCAGTTATTACCATCCAATCAGTAATAATCGCGGCTGCAGTGACTACTATCTGATCAATAATAATCGCGGCTGCAGTGACTACCATCTGATCAGTAATAATCGCGGCTGCAGTGACTACCATCTGATCAGAAATAATCGCGGCAGCAGTACTACCATCTGATCAGTTTTAATCGCGGCTGCAGTGACTACCATCTGATCAGTAATAATCGCGGCTGCAGTGACTACCATCTGATCAGTAATAATCGCGGCTGCAGTGACTACTATCTTATCAGTAATAATCGCGCTTGCAGTAACTACCACCTGATCAGTAATAATCGCGCCTGCAGTGATTATCATCTAATCAGTAATAATTGTGGCTGCAACCACTACCATCTAATCAGCAATAATCGCGGCTGCGGTGCCTGCACCGCAGGACGCACATGAGATAAAGGCATATAGCAGCGAGGGCGTACGTCCGCGTAGCTCAACTGGGAGAGCGACTTCTTCCGGAATGAGGGGACTCAGGCTCGATGCCCGGCGTGGACAAAAATGACGGAGAAATTTACTTCGTTATATTGGCGCTCGAACTTCAAGAATGACCTGGCCGTTAAAGTTGTCGCAATGGTGTGCTGTTCTTTCCACACCGCGAGACAGGAAAAATAAGAGAATCCCTTCTTCAGCGCTTCGAAAAAGAAATATGTGTGATGTTCCATACCACACACCAAATTGACTAGTATTTCTCCAATGTACGTACTTCAGTAGATGTCTGCCTACAGCGATACATGGTCCCGGCTGACCCGTTGGCCATGCCTCCGGCTCTCTCTCGGTGGGGGGGGGAGATGTGACGTGCTGCACCGTAAGACGCACATGAGATAAAGGCAGATAGCAGATAGCAGCAAGAGCATACGTCCGCATAGCTCAGTTGGGAGAGCGACTTATTTCGGAATGAGGGGACCCGGGTTCGATGCCCGGCGTGGACAAAAATGAAGGAGAAATTTACTTAGTTATAAGCCATAATAGCGGCTGCAATGACTACCATTTGATCAGTAATAATCGCGGTTGCAGTGACCACCATCTGATCAGTAATATTCGCGGCTGCGGTGACTACCATATGATCAGCAATAATCTAGGCTGCAGTGACTACCATCTATCAGTAATAATCGCGCCTGGAGTGACTACCATCTGATCAATAATAATCCCGGCTGCCGTGACTACCATCTGATCAACAATAATCGCGGCTGCAGTGACTGCCATATGATCAGTAATTATCGCGGCTACAGTGACTACCATCTGATCAGTAATAATCGCGCCTACAGTGATTACCATCTGATCAATAATAATCGTGGCTGCAGTGACTACCATCTGATCAGCAATTATCACGGCTGCAGTGACTGCCATCTGATCAGTAATTATTGCGGCTGCAGTGAATACCATCTGATCAGTAATAATCACGCCTGCAGTGACAACCATCTGGTCAGTAATAATTGCGCCTACAGTGACTACCATCTGATCAATAATAATCGCGGCTGCAGTGAATATCATCTGATCGGCAATTATCGCGGCTGCAGTGACTGCCATCTGATCAGTAATTATTGCGGCTGCAGTGACTGCCATCTGATCAGTAATTATTGCGGCTGCAGTGACTACCATCTGATCAGTAACGGATGTTGGCGACAACCCAGGTGCACCTTGTTTCTGAACGGATTCGCAGCCTCCGCGAAATTCTTTTAACCACCACTGAGCTGTTCGATGTGGCATCACACTCTCGTCCTAGTACGCTTCGAAATTCGTCCTTCTTAAACGAACACAGAACTTGAAAGTTGCACGCTGTTCCACTGTGATATCCATGATTCGACAGAATGGCAGGCGGA
This sequence comes from Macrothele yani, assembly GCA_039090855.1. Lineage (NCBI taxonomy): Eukaryota > Metazoa > Arthropoda > Arachnida > Araneae > Macrothelidae > Macrothele > Macrothele yani. The sequence goes on along the minus strand of CM077025.1, from coordinate 45,103,440 downwards.
AACTGACGCTTTCCCCCCAGCGTTATACTCAAAGTAACGTGCAACGCAACGGCTCGGAAAGGTTAATTTACCCGGAGGGGTGTCAGTTGTGTGCTGTGATGATGTTTTGGTTCAAATATGTAGCTACACTATTAAAAAAACCTCGCAAGTCTTTCTTGAACTGGCTTCGTGTATTCTGAATGTTACGTTAGTTTTTTTTTTCTAATTTCTTACGAATGAGCAGTCTGTTACTATTATTTGGGATAGCCTAGCCAATACTATCTAGGAAAAACTGTAGAAAAAATATGATTACTGTTTGCTCAGACACGAATTCTAAAAGCTTTTTCTGAAAGAAGCATTTGAATCTTAAAAGGAAATATGAAATAAATTGAAAGGCCTTCATGACGATAGAAAACGCATCAACGGTGCCATCTTTTGTTTCAATTTTTAAGCTTTTAGATAAAGCAAGGAAGCGGCGTCTTCAAATGTGTACCTCCTTTTGATGTTGTAATATCATCTGTTCGGTTACATTTTTGTCTGGGAGTTTTTATATCACGAGAAATAAATACCTTCTTTTTTGTCCTGTGATCATAAGCCACAGAGATCCGATGAAAAATCTGCTTCCTCAAGAGACGAGATAGTTTCACTGTACCTTTTAAACTTTCTGGTATTATTTCAACAGAATTGATATTTTCGTAAGTATCATATGGACAAACTGTATACGTTATGCTATGCATAGTTGCAGAAGGGAACTAACGCTCAACAGACAAATTTTTACTTCGACATTTCGTTTGAGTATGTGTGGCTTTGCCCTTTGTTTGATTACCAGTGGAAGGGCTTTTGCTTTTTGGGAAAGGGACATTTCCTTTTTTTTTTTTTTTTAACTTTGTGGAAGGGCTTTGCTTTTTTTTTAACTTAATTTTGTGCCTTATTTTATAACAATATCCTGCGTTTCTTGGGGTTTCCTCTTCGCTTTTCTTTAATAATATCTGCTTTTTTATCCCTTTTTCTATTTCACTTTAAAATTGCTTTTAGTTTTCAGAAAGTCCGAAAAAATAAGATTTGCAATTATAGTTAGTAGAAAGCTAGTACTAGAATGAAAAACATCTCTGCTACGCAGTTTACCTTTTCCCTGGAACGAGAGTACATTATTATTTTAAGGAAAGTACCGGCAGCGACAATCGTTTTCGAAAATGATGGCATAGATTTCTGAGACCCTTTGCTTGAAGGAATTGCTAAAAGTACACTGGAGTGCCATAAGTCATGGGATACGTACCTGTAGCCCGGCGAAGTGAAGCAACTCTACGTGGCATCGATTCCACAAGTGGCAGGAAAACTTCTGGAGAGATGTTGAGCCATGCCGTTTGAATAGCCACCCACAGTTTCCTGGCATTTGCAAGTGTAGGATCTTGGGTGCAAATGGACCTTTGCACTACGTCCCATCTATTGGGTTCATGTCAGACCACCATGGTGGCCAAACCATCCTTCGGAACTGTCCAGAATGCTCCCGGAAAGAATTTTGGGTAGCTTGGACCCGGTGGTAACATGGTGCATTGTTCGCCTGGAAAATCCCATCGTAGTTGGGATACACGAAGTACATGAAGGACAGCAAATGGTCACCCAGCAGAGCAACAAAGCGATTACCGGTTAATGACGTGCCTTCGAAAGCCAGAGGTCCCAAACCGTGCCACGTAAAGACACCCACACATGTATGGAATCACCACCATCTTGCACAGTGCCTTGTTGTCAGCTTGGGTCTATGGCCTCATGGGGTCTTCGCCACACCCGAACCCTACCATCAGCTCGTAACAAGTGGTAGCGTGACACATCGGACCACCCCACATGTTCCCAGTCTTCCAGGGTCCAATTACAGTGTTCACGAGCCCAGTTGAGGACCTGCGTCCAATGTCGTTGTGTTAATAAAGGCACTCTGGTGGGTTTTCTGCTCTCATACCCCATGGACGGTAAATTACGCTGCAATGACCTAATGGATATGTCTCTGGTAACTCCTGCATTGAATGTGGATGAATGTCCCATCTGTCTGGCTCCCACTATCATGCCTCATTGGAACTCCGATAATTCACGTCGGTTGTCCATAATCTTATTGGCCGTTGTTCAGCCCAACTCATGAGATTACATCACGCAACTGATAAAAAATCACGGGGTGCGTCGGAGCATCTATACGAAGATAGCGCCAGTTCAAATTTGCATACTGCTATTACATGTCTTTCGGCACTTCACAATATAATGCACCAGGAAAGACACAATAATGTGGGAAAAGAAGCAAATGTTAAAACAACCTTAATGAACACTTACGATGCTAATGAAAATTTGATTAACACTTTTTTATTACATTGGTGTGCAAAAATTAAGGACGAAGAGGAGAAATTAGCATAACAGCGGAGCGAGCAGGCAAAACGGACCGAAACACTACTCAGGAGATAGACTAAGCTCCGGTACGGTAGGGCATGCGCATATATGCAGCATGACGTAGGAGGGCAGTGTCGGAAGTTCATAAAGCACACGGGCGGTGTACGCTCAGCAATTCGGTGAAAGCTATTGCACGGTGTACATCGGTTTGAACGACGTCGAGTTGCTGCCACCGTGTGATATGGTCAAAAGGCAATCCAGTAGACGACATCTGGATGACTTTACCCGAGGTCGCGTCATTGGAAAGTTGGAAGTAGGTCGAAGTGTGACTAGTGCGGCCTAGGAGTTCGGGAACGCTCACGGCATCGTTTCACGAGCTTGGAGAGCATTTCAAACGACAGGAGCAGCTGTCCGAGAATTTAGCAGTGGTCGTCCACGAGAAACCACGGCGGCGGACGACCGATATATTGTCCCACACACGGCAGACAGCGGGAGAAATCGCAAGGCACATGCAACAGACAACTGGACGTCCGTTATCGCGTTTTACCGTGGCCAGGAGGCTGCACAAAGGTGGTCTATTTGCACGACGACCAGAATGGTGTGTGACATTAACGCCTGCTCATCGTAGACGACGGTTTCTGTGGTGCCAGGAACACAAGAACTGGTCACATCAGCAATGGGGTAGAGTTCTCTTTACGGATGAGAGCCGATTTAGTTGACGAGTGATTCTGGACGTATACACATCTGGAGAGAGCAGGGAACACGCAATCACACCTCCAACATCATCGAAAGTAGCCAGTTTGGAGGTGGCGAAATTCTCGTTTGGGGAGATATCATGCTTGATAGCCGTACTGACCTCCACATCTTTCAAGGAGGTTCAGTCACTGGAGTCCGCTATTGTACCGAGGTTCTCCTGCTTCACGTGCGTCTGTTTAGAGGTGCTGCTGGTCCTGAGTTCCTCTATATGGATGACAACGCTACACCTCATCGTACAGTGGCTGTCTCAGAGCTATTGGAGAGGGAAGATATTCAACGCATTGATTGGTCCGCAAGGTCCCCGGACGTAAATCCAATCGAACACGTGTGAGACCTTCTCGGGAGACGCTTGGCAGCAGGTCACCAGCCGCCAGCAACGAGTCCGCAGCTGCGATTGGCGCTAGAAGAGGAATGGGCCGCGATGCCTCAACAGCTCCTTGACAACCTTGTCCTCAGCATGGACAGACGTTGTAAATCCTGCAACGCAGTCAGGGGTGATCATATCCCCTACTAAAGATTGGGCTTTTCTTGGCAGCCGCCGGTCACATGGAAGTTTCTGTCTTCTGTCTAGTTGTTCTCGAAGCAACCTTTTCAATAAAGTGCCTTTGTATCGTTTGGATTCCTTGTTTGGATGGGTTTGCTCATTTGTCCCATATTCTTACATCTTGGGGATCTTATAGTATGATTTGAGTCGATGTGGATCAGTTTTGCACGACGTTACATTCTAAAAACCGTCTCGTCCTTAATTTTTTGCACGCCAGTGTAACACAATTTCCCACTTTTCCACTCAAGTTTGACTGCACCATAATAATGGCATGACCATCGGTTTTGTACCGTCCTTTGCATGCTCAAAATTGTCAATTACTGAAAAGTAGTCTATACCCAGAGTTATGTCCTTTTCTATACAATTACTGAAGAGTATTCTATACCCAGAGTTATGTCCTTCTATACACACATTATCATGAGTGAGTTAAACATTATTTTTCCCAATAACGTCCTTTTGTATTATTTTGTATTCTTGAGACTGCTGAATCGAACAATTCGTGACTGGTAAGGCTAAAATATTCTCAAAGCTATTTCTAAGTTTGGAAATGTACTCTGAAGAATCGTTATCAATGATGAAAGTGTGCGTATCCCATGGTGTGTTCAAGTCTTCGGCATTGATATATGACTGGAAGTGTAGGAATTCGTTGCTGAGAAAGTTTTCTACGTCTCTTTGGTACGTATGAACAAGTTTATTTGATCGAGCCTCTATGTCACAAGCACCGGTCTCAATTTTTTGAGGATGACAATCCGATTTTTGGTGTAAATGTGAGAAGGATGGTAAGTTAGATAATATCCGAAAACTTGAAAATTTCATCGTCCTGGAGCTTCAAAAATGTGTATTACATGGTGTAATCCTGTATTTCTTTCATGATTTATCTGCTCCTCCTGGCAATCATGGGATAGGATTCTTAACCTCTAGATTCGCTAAACATGAATGCCAGTTTCTTCGACTAGCGTATCCTGTGATGGTTATATTCAAATTAATCGAAAACTTGAGACTTGGTCTTTCTGGGTTATGTAGCGGTTCAAGTCCCGCTCCAGGACGACAACGTTTTCAAGTTTTTGGATATTATCTGACTTACCATCCTTGTCACATTTACACCAAAAATCGGATTGTCATCTTCAAAAATTTGTATTAAATGGTGTAATCGCGAATTTCTTTCATGAACACTGGTCTCTTTCAAATCCCTGAAAAGTTCAAACCTTTCCAGAACAACTTCGTATGAATTCCTTCTGTTTGCTGAATTACTGATTAAAAATTATTTAATCTTACAAAACGTGTTTACTCTTGCTCAGCTAATGCTCTCCGTCCACGCGTATGGAGTGAACACTACAAACAATATAGGTTTTAAAAATTAATAAATTTTGTAAAATTTCTATATTTAAGTAAACATTTTCTTGGTGGTGGTGCTAAAATATTCATAAAAAAATTCTTCCAGCTTGGCGCACCCCTAAATCTGGCGCCATGGGCTCTGGCCCACTAGGCCCATTGCTTAAATCGACCCTGATGCTGTTGCCAGTTTCAATGTTTTGAACTTTTGTTTTCTGTAATTCCTTATCAAAGATGTTGTAAAAATGTGTGAACGTCCTCTGTATATTAGATTAACGAAAAAAATTACGACTGCAAATATTCTGTGAGTATGAATATTACATTGAAAACATATTGAATTCATATACTATCGTGTTTTCTAGAAAACTCCATTACGGCAGTGAAAACAACTTATGTTTCCTTCCAGTTGAACAATTAAGGGTTTCTATGCACAGCTCATGTAAAACCTTAAATTCCACCTCTCGTGAGCACAGTCTCCTACAGTTCGTGCTCAGGGGTATTTGAGCATGCGCAGTTAATCTCTCTTCTGGAAGTTAGCTGGCGCTTTGTTAGACAGCATTGGAGCACACTTCCTCGGTGCTCATTCCCGTTTTCGTACCGGGAAAGAACGCAGTCTCTTGTAACTGGATCATTCTTAATTACTAGATCTTGTATTTCATCGGCGGAATACTGTCAGTGATAGCCAATTATCCTTATATAAATAACGAAATGTGGGAAGCTAAATTTTCGTCTTCTCAATCATGAATATTACTCGTTATTTGCTGAAATATTAGTTCTCGCATTCTTTGCGACAGAAATTGGAAATTAAAAGCCAGGGCAAACATACGTCAGATTTTAAGTTAAAGCAAAAATTTAAAGATAAAAATATTGAGGGAATCGGGAAGTTCAGTGCTGCACTCTGCTTCCTATGCTTATGATATTTTTCCGACCAAATTCAGAAGTTTCCTCTGAAAAACAAAAAGAATGTCCTGATTTCGGCTGTACGTGGTAGTGGAAAAAAAAGAACGCAACTGGAATCTAGTTACAGGTGGCAAATTTTACAATAAAGCGAAACAAAATCGACTTATGTTGTCACATAACTTATAAACTGTATTCGTTTTTGCTGCGCATTTACTCTTGCTCAGCGAAAACATGATGAATCGGAATCTTTGGCCAATTTCGGATTTTATTATTATTACTAATTTTTGGTATCTTAGTTTTTGAGGTACTTTGAATATTACAGTATCGTGAAGCATATAAAACATTTTAATATATCAGTTCTCGTTACGTGTGCTTTGCCGGCTTGCTGAACCACGAGGCTCTATTTCTTAACAGCAATAGATACACTGACGAAAAAAATCCCAACACCACGAAAAAATAGTTGTAGAGGAATGAAATGGCGGCAATACATTTGTATAGGTAACATATTTAATCGATTAAGGTTTCAAGATCACAGCTTATTGTAAGCGCGAGAAGAGACATTTTAAATGTGAAATGCTGGTACATTAATAACCGGTGTAACCGCCAGAATGTTGAATGCAAGCTCGCAAACGTTCATGCATTGTGTCGTACAGGTGCTGGATGTCAGTTTGTGGGATGGAGTTCCATGTCTGTTGCACTTGGTCCGTCAATACAGGGACGGTTAATGCTGGTGGGGGTGACGCTGGAGTTGTCGTCCAATGATGTCCCATACGTGCTCGATTGGTGAAAGATCTGGTGATCTAGCAGGCCACGGCAACATGTCGACACTCTGTAGAGCATGTTGGGTTACAACAGCGGTATGCGGGCGAGCGTTATCCTGTTGGAAAACACCCCCTGGAACGCTGTTCATGAATGGCAACACAACAGGTTGAATCACCAGACCGACGTACAACTGTGCCGTCAGGGTGCGTGGGATAACCAGAGAGTGCTCCTGCTGTCATAGGAAATTGCTCCCCAGACCATAACTCCAGGTGTAGGTCCAGTGTGTCTCGGCCGCAGACAGGTTGGTTGCAGGCGCTCACCTGGCCTCCTTCTAACCAACACACGACGATCACTGGCACCCAGGCAGAACCGGCTTTCATCAGAAAACACAACAGATCTCCACTCCGTCCTCCAGTGAGCTCTAGCTTGACACCACTGACGTCGCAAACGGCAGTGGTTTGGAGTAAGTAGAATGCACGCTACAGGGCGTCTGGCTCGGAGCTGCCCTTCAAGTAACCGATTTGTAACAGTTCGTTGTGTCACTGTGTAGGCAACTGCAGCTCGAATTGCTGCCGCAGACGCGGTACGATGGGCCATGGCCATACGCCGTACACGGTGGTCTTCCCTCTCAGTAGTGCCACGTGGCCGGCCGGAACTCGGTCTTCTTGAGGCAGTACCTTTCCTTGACCACCGCTGCCAACAATCATGCACAGTGGCTACATTCCTGCCAAGTCGTTCTGCAACATTGCGGAAAGAAAATCCACCTTCTCGTAGCCCTATTACACGACCTCGTTCAAACTCCGTGAGCTGTTGATAATGGCTTCTTCGTCTTCTTAAAGGCATTCTTGACTAACATCAACACCCTACGTCGAATCTCAACGATAACTAACGCTCACGAAGGTTACAGCGCGTACTTACAGCAAACCTGCTTTGCATGTTCCGAGGGCGCTACTGGCGCCACACGTATGCGCCGAGCGCGAAATTTCCATAGATGTCATCTTACAGATGTACTCTCACCGCCTACCAACTGTCGTTTATCTAACACAACCCCTTCTTGGTGTTGGAATTTTTTTCCCGTCAGTGTATAAAGTAAGTGGGGAGGGGGGGAAACGTTGGTCGTTCATAGGTATGTTGGCTTCGATGTGCAGTTTAGTCAAACAAGCAGAAGTAAGGAGATACAGCGACACTTAAAAAGTACGTAAATGGGAGATTTCAAAGTGTGCTCCATAAGTGCATTTCTAATGGACAAGCATTAAGAGGCAACATGGAAACACTAATCAATGCGAACTAACACCACTTTAAAGGTCAACTGGATAAAAGACATTGAGAAAAAGTTTCAGAGAGTGAGATGTTTTTTTGTTCAGTATTTAACGACTGCGTAAACAACTCTTTCGGCTATAAGTAGGTGTTAAGACGACAAATCTGCAGCGATACATTCTGTCCTTGTAGCTTAGTTGGGAGAACAACTTAATCCGGAGCGGGGGGGGGCGCCGTTTCGATACCCGTCTCGGACAAATTTGTGTTTTCACATTGGCGCCCGAACGTAAAAATGTACGTACTGGCCATTGGGTTCTTCAAAAAATGTGTGGTTTGTTCCACACATCGTCTAGAACAGTGGTCTCAAACTCGCAGCCCCGCAACAACAGTTTTGCGGCCCTCATGAATTACAAAATAAAAATAAATCACCCTTTTTTCAAGTATATTATAATACATAAAATATATTACAAACATAGTAATACTTAGCAAAACCATCCTCTTTATAAGTAACAAGTTTCTTTAATATAACTGTTATTAAGCATGCTTATTGTTACGTCAAAAGGAATGCGAAAACGGTACATGTGTCTTTCCTCTACGTACTAACTGGATACTTAAACGATTTGAGTATCAAACTACAAGACCAAAATAAGATAGTCACTGATATTATTGATGATGTTAACGCATTTCAAAGGACACTTTCCCACTTTAAAAGCTTCAGCTGAAGAAGAACAGGAAGTCAACTTACTTTGGTGAATATTCCACGAAGATAGCTATGTTAAAAGAGGATTTCAACAGGCAATTTGAATGTCTCAAAGACATGGAAAATATTTTCAGTATATTCAAGTCTCCATTTTCCTGCAATGCTGAGAACGCACCTGAAGAGCTTCAGCTTGAATTAATAGACTTTAAGAGTGATTCTTTCCTAAAATTAAAATTCATCAGCTGCAATCTAACAGCTTTACCAGTTAGTTTCAAAGGACAAGTACGTAAACATTCATAACCTAGCCGCACGGGTTCTGCCTATGTCCGGAACAATATACCCATGTGAACAGTTGTTTTCAAGAATGAACCAAGTAAAATGTCCTGAAAGGAACAGGTGGACTGACAATCACTTATGCTTAACTTTAGAAGTAGCATGTTCAAAGGATAGTATTCCAAATATCGATGAGTTAGTGACAGAAAAGCGAGCCTCAGTTTTTGGTCAGAACATGTAATATTTTCTGTGCCGTGTACCATGTTCAGTTGGTAAAATGTGATTGTTTTAAGATTTAGGGGGAAATAATTGCTTCGTAAAAGTGATTCTTTTCAGTGATCGATGAAGCATTTGCTTTTACTATTTACCGATAATTAGAAATAGTATTCCACTCTAGTGCCAAATCATTGGTGTAATTTTGTAAAGTTGATATTTATTCATAAGAAATTTATTAATATTCATGCTGCCCCCTAAGTTCCTTCCAAACTGGGAAGTAGCCCTTCAAAGTGTCTGAGTTTGAGACCAATGGTCGAGACTTAATGAAAGTTCATTTTGTTTACAAAAACCATAATAAGAGGGAGCTGATGTGACGTACTACGGAGGTAAATCACGTGTCAAGACGACAACTTTGCCGCGATATATTCCGTTGGTGTAGCTTAGTCGGTTACAGTAACTCACTCCGGAGCGTGGAAACGCAGGTTCGATCGTCGTCACCGAAAAAGACTGTCTCCCGGGTAACGCCCGATAATGCTAACCACTGTAACAACAGAACGACCAAGTTTCAAGTTTCCGATTCATTTTAATATAACCATTTCAAGTTTTCGGATATTATCTGACTTAGCATTCAGGTCATATTTACACCAATAAACAGATTCAGAACTTCCAAATTTGTATTATACAATGATGTAATCCCGGTTTTCATTCAGTTAACTAATATTTGTGTAGAAGACGTGTCTTCAATGCACGAATGTTTACAGTTTCGAAACTGCACTATCTACCAACAAGTAATTGGACACCTGCGTCAGCAAAGGAAAACGAAGTTTATTCATCTTCAATAGTTAATGGAGCCTCCACGAGAGGTGATTACAGCTGCGACCCTCCGGGGCATACTCTCAAATAGGCGTTGTACGACGGCTAGCGGTATTTTCTTCCACTCGGCTTGGAGAAGACAGGTCAGTACCTTCACCGATTTCGGACGGTGGGGGCACCCCTTAAGTCGACGCTCCAACTCGTCCCAGAGGTGCTCGATAGCGTTAAGGTCTGGGCTCTGCGCAGGCCAGTCCATTCGATTAATCTTATTGTCACCATACCAAGCCATGATGGACCTAGCAACATGACAGGTGGCATTGTCATCCTAGAAGTAACATGGGTCCACTCCGTAAAACTTCCACAACGTTGGAAGCGCATGGTCATCCAAAATGGTGCAGTGGGTCTCGGCGTTGAGTCTACCCGGAATTGCGACCAAAGGTCCCGTGCCATACCAGGAGAAACACTCCCATAGTATAATTCCACCGCCGCCGAACTTCACAGTTGGCACAATACATTCCGGCAGGATGCGTTCTCCAGGCAGACGCCAAACCCAGACCCTGCCATCCGAACGGTAGAGGGTGAACCTTGATTCGTCGTTCCAGAGAACCGGTTTCCACTGTTCAACGGTCCACTGTCGACGTTCTTAGCACTACGTTAGCCGAGCAGCGCTATTGGACTTGGTGATCAAAGGCTTGTGGGCGGCAGCACGTCCATGATAACCGAGCAGATGGGCTTCATTACGGATGGTATTCATCACAAGAATACTCCCGGATGCCTGTTGAAACACCTCGCGGATGTGGCCCATCGATTTGGTGCGGTTCTTCCGAATTTCTCTGGCCAGCACCCGTCGGTCTTTAACTCCCAGTTTTGTGGGTCTGCCGGGTCGGGGCACATTCCGACGGTCACCTCTCATCTTCCACTTGCGAATCATGTAGACCACTGTCGATTTTGGGTACTTCAACTCGCTGGATATGTCACGTATGGATCGGTCATTTCTGTGATACCCGAAGATTACACCTTTTCACGAAATCAGAGAGCTCCGAACTGCGTGGCATCTTGCATGCGACTGTTTGCGTTGTTGTTTCCCACACGATATTTAACGGCGGCGGCCGTGACGTTGATCAAGACCGCAGATATCGTCGATTACAGGGGTGTCCAATTACTTTTTGGTAGATAGTGTATTTGATACTGGAAATTATTGCACTACCACTTTGAGAGTTCAGAAACTGATTCTAAAGATATTGTGATTATAGGGGAAAAGGACCGTCTTTAGAAAATGCCAGCTTCTTTGTGTAATGCAAGAACTGGCGTATTGCATTATCACAGTTTAGTTTCAGCGTATTAAACAAAGCCCGTTCAATGAAAGATTAAAAAAAGAGAGAGACAGAGTTCTCTCCCTTCGCCGAACGTGCTTAATAGAGAATTCAGAGGCGCTTTGTTATCTGGCATCATCCTTTCAGATTGAATGACAAAGTAAAACTTGGCGAGACCAGGTTTTGAAGTCATGGTGTTAAAATTACCTATGAATAAAAGAGTTATTGTTTGCAAGATAAATCATCTTTTAAGATTCGAAGAAAGATCCTTGTCGCTCCCTGCGGGTAATTTCTCATTTAAATTCATCACATAACAGCAACATTTTCTTCAACTATTGCAGATGATCAGGCACTAACTTATCAGTCTCCTTTATAAGAATCTTCGGATACGGAAGCCAACATGTCGGGCTTCGTCATGAAAAATCATCCACCTCACGGTAACAAGCGTGGGAAGCTGATGACGCGCGGAAAATTAACCTACACGTTATCGGAGTTTTAAATTCGAACTTTCATTTTTTTTTTATCTCTACAAAAAAGCTTTTAGCAAAATTGTGTGGATGCAAAAATTAAATTAATTATGACCGTAACTAGCTGAATAACAAATTAAACGGTGTAAACTAATGGAGCGTAGCGTACTCATTTATCATTTGCATTGGACGCTGAAGAAAACCTTTTTATTAATGGAGAAAGGATAAGAAAAGCCAAACAGTAATTTTTAAGTACATTGTTGTTTATGGAAAATAATTCAAGACATGAATAATCAGAAATAGAAGTTAGAATGTGCAGATGAAGACATAATATATTTAGTGTACCAGCCATGAGCTGCTATAATTTCAAATAAGCGGCGTGGAATTGAAATGAAAAGGTCATGAATGCCTATTTTTGAAATGTCCAACCATACTGCCTCTGTTTGGAACCAGAACGTGCTCGGTACGTGGTGTGGTGACCCGATAGGACAGCCGCTGAGCGTTCCTATGTCAGACATGTTCAATGGGCGATAAATGTAGGCCATCGAAGAAATGGTGCATGCAGTGCATCCAGGAAATCTAACATAATCCGTTCCAGATGTAACCCAGCTTTGTCTTGCTAAAAGATGGAACCAGGAACCTTCGGTAGTTCAAGATCCCGGCAATGCGTATGTGGCAGTAACGTGAAGACATCCAAATGCACGCTTCGATACACATCGCCAGCAGCAGTTCACCGGAACCAATTTTCTGCTCTAGAAGGTCTGCGTTCCGAAGAAACGGGCGTTTCTGAAGTTAACAGAAAACTAACCAAGGCTCTTACGGAAACAGAAAAAAATAGGTGGCACTAAAAACAAGTTGCATATGAAGAAAATGTCAAGAAAAGCAAAACATCCTGATGCAAAATTTAGAAGGGAGATCGTGGCAAATAAATATAATTTATCTTCCAAAGTGGAATATACAGAGCTATTGCAAGACAGTTCGGAAAAGTATCAGTGAAGACATAAGGGAATTCAATTGTGAATCGGTGAGGAAAGCAACTGCAAATAATCAAAGTCTGAAGAAAGCAAAGGGACATCTCAGTAAGGGAAGAAAACAGATTATGGCACTGTGAAAAAAAGATGGTTCTGTAACAAGAAATGGAGGTAAAATTTTGACACGAGTGAGAGATTTCTATAAAAGACAACATAAAAGAAATGATACACCTATTTCAGCCATTAAAAAGGGTATCAGTACCAAAGTTCCTCCAGTCCTCGCTGCAGAAATTGCACATGCAGTTAAGAACATGAAACGGGAAAGAGCTCCAGGAGAAGATGGAATTAGTGTGTAGACAGTATACAAGTAGCAAGTGTAAGAATAGAAACTATACCCACCCATGTCTCAATGAAGGAAATACTCCTGAAGATTCGAAAAATGCTGCAATGATCCTTCTACATAAAAAAAGGTGACATTGAGGATTTCAGGAACTACAGGCTTATCAGCCTCCTTTCAGTACCTTATAAAAGCTCCTCTAAGGTTCTTCCACATCGCTTGAAGGTAACGCTGGAAATGGCACAACCCAGAGAACAAGCTGGATTCAGGAGTGGCTGCAGCTTCATAGATCATATCCATGTACTGAGAGAACCTATTGAAAGAACGAGTGAATATAAACTCCCATTCTGTATGGCTTTTATTGAATATAAAAGGGCCTTTGATTCTGTGAAACCATGAGCAGTTACAATGGCTCTGAAATCCTGCGGTATTGAAGATGCGTACATTAATATTATTAGTAACATCTATGAAAATGCAAGTGCAAAGGTTCGACTGCTTGAAAATGTAGCAGCAGTAAAAATTGGAAAAGGAGTGAGATAAGGTGACTTCATTTCTCCCAAACTCTTCAATGCCACAATGCAAAATATCTATCAATCGTTGACCTGGAAAAAAAAGGGATCAATGTTAATGAAAATTATTTAACTCTCCTTGGTTGTGCGGATGACATAATCATTTTTGCAACTACCCTTTCAGAGCTGTAGAGTATGATCCAGGAACTTTCTGACAAGAGTAAAGAAGTGGGATTAAACATGAACTTTCAGAAGACAAAAGTGATGTACAATGCTTATACAAGAAATGAAGACTTTGCGATTGATGGGAAAGAGTTCGAGGTTACCGTGGACTAGAGATATCAAGCAAAGGTCACATTGATGAGGAAATTAGTCGGCGTATAAAACTTGGTTGAAGAGCTTTTGGTAGAAGCAGTACAATTTTCAAGAGAAATATGCCATTATGTTCTAAGAAAAGTGTTTAACGCATGCATCCTTCCAGTGCTTACATATGGAGAAGAGACATGAACCTTGACTAAAAAAAGACAAACAAAGACTGCAAACGACTGAGAACAGCATGGAGAGATGCATACTTGTTGTAACTAGGAAAGATAAGAAAAGGAATTCGTGGATAAGGAAAATGAAAAGAGTGGAAGACATCATGATCAATGTATTCGAACCCGGACCCATCTCAGACAAATGGTCAGCTGCCAGCTTTAAACCACAGCGCCACCGAGGCGGCTATATACATATATGCAATGGTCGTTCCATAAAAACTGAGAGAAATATAGGTACCGCAAAATATGTATTATTCTTTCTCAAAGTACCTTCCCTCGGATGATATGCAACGGTCCCATTGTTCAGTCCACTTTTCAAAGACATTTTGTGGAAGCTGCTTTAGCGACCCCTGTACAGCTTGAATAACGTCAGCGTCTTTGTTGAATGTTGCACCACGGAACTACTTCTCCATTGATCGAAACAACCAGAAATCGCACGGGTCGAGGTCAGAACTCTAGGCAGGCTGTGGCAAGATTTCAATACTGCATTTCGTAAGAAACTGTTGAACACAAGCAGCCACACGTTTGAGAGCGTCATCATGTTGTAGAGTTCGCTTGCCCACCAGTTCCGGTTGCTTAATCGATATGTGTCGTCGCAGACGCTTCAAGACTGAAATGTAATGCTTAGCACTGACAGTAATTTGTGGAGAACGTTATGCTGGTAAACTACACATTTGTGATAAAAAGAAAATTATCATTGTCACTTTCCCTGCTGATCTGGTTTGATGGACTCTTTTCTGAGGTGTTTCGAGAAACTCGTTGCTCGCTTCGTGTGGGGTCGAAATAGTAGACCCATGCTTCATCGGCAGTTATTACTATGTTCAGAAAGTTTGGGTCCTTTGAAATTATTTGTTTCCACTCATGACACATCTGGACTCTGGCTAACAATTGCTTTCTCGTCAGATGATGAGGTACCCTTTTGTAACGCGTACGCTGCAGCCGTAATTTGCCGCGTAGAATGCGGAATGCCGACGTTTTTGTAATATTAGTTGATTCTGCTATGTCTTCACACGTCACTCGTGGAGCTGCTTGCAGGATTGCCCATACAGTGTTAATAATACGCTTGGTGACAACGCTTTCAGGTCAATCAGGACTAGAAGATAGTTCTGTCGGCAAACGCCCTTTTTTGAAATCATGGTGCCATCTAAAAATCATTGACACACCCAGGCATTTGCCTTTGTATGCTTTTTGCATTAAATCAACTGTCTCTGAAGCCGTTTTACCCAAAAAATAGCAAAATTTTATCCCATAAAGCATTTCACTTCTTAACTCTCAATCACTCACCTCCATATCTCTATGGCGAAATACAGACGTACGTTAAACAACTGCGCCGTAACAAAAGCAGAATCGTCTGCCACGGCTAATAACTGTTGCTATATATACTTCCTTAATTCAGTTAGTCGTCTGCGTTATTATTTTTCCCTTTTGCACTGTTGTCAACTCAAAGAAAATTTACTCTCAGTTTTTATGAAACGGCCTTTGTATATTTACATTGATCGAGCGAAACATTTTATAGGAGTAGAGGCGTACTCGTATTTGTAAGAGTTATTTAAAAGAAATAGATTATGACAGCACCATAACGAACCCGTCTGAATAATGTAGGGAACTAATGGTAATAGTTGTACACACTGGATGCTCTGCCAAATACACTGGCGGAAGTGAAAAAAGAACACCAAGAAGGAATTGGCGGACGATCATGACATTTACATATGTTAATGAGGTCGAGCTTACGTAGGTGTGATGTTAATTTCGGGACCAACCGGTGAGCGCTTACGCCACAGCACGGCATAATATGCAAATTATCATCGGTGGTATTTAAGGAGTACGGCGAAGTGAATGTAATCAGTCAGCCGCGAATGGCTGAGTGGTTAGCAGTTCAGACTACCAATGCAAGGTCCTCAGGTCCGATTCTGGGCTGATCTTGCGGAGGTGGTGTGATTTGCTAACAATCACTGAATATTCGCGGTGCATCGGACGAGCACGTTAAGTGATGGCCCCCAGGCTGGACCCACTGGTTAAATGGGTATCCTTCCCTGTGCCCCCTGAAATTCTCTCACCCCTCTATGTGCAACATCGTACTTGTACGGGGGCGCCATCTACTGTGCTCTAATCTCACTACAAACTGTTCTGTCAAAGTCTCTAGACTTGCTCTTATTCCTTCCGTTTCTGTGTCCAGCCCAAAAGGCGAACTCGCTGTAGGTGGCTGGGACCTAAATCTACCCACTGTGGACGGAAGTCCTGACTCATACTTGTGAATGTAATCAGTCGTCGGCGCACGGACACGTGCGAATACCCTGAAGAAGCTGCAATGCCTGGACATGGAAGACGTGTACGATTTCAGCAGTTATCGGACTTTGAGAGAGGACGTCTAGTCGGACTCGGCGAGGCCGGGTGGTCGTATCGTCGTATTGCGGAGCAAATTGGACGGGAAGTATCGGTGGTGGTTCGATGGGAGCGTAGATGGTCCGACGAACATTCCCACACGAGAAGACGTGGAACCGGGAGTAACAGACGGACTGATGAGCAGACCAATCGACGCATAAGAAGAGCGGCGTTGTCAAGCAGAACAACCATTGCGACGCAAATCCGAGCTGCCGTTGCACCTGAGGTGACTGTGCGAACAATCTGCAACCGTCTACTGGATGCAGGACTACGTGCACGTGTGCCTCTGGCATGTGTACCTCTGACTCCAGCCCACCGTCAGGAACGGCTGCAGTGGTGTCGCCAACGTCTGCACTGGAGAACGCAATGGCGATCTGTCGTGTTCAGCGATGAAAGGAAATTCTGCTTGGGAGCCTCCGATGGCCGTATGCGTGTTCGCAAACGCACAGGGGGGCGTCTCCACCCTTCTTGCATCCGCCAGCGACACAGAGGGCCTACACCTGGTCTCCTGGTGTGAGGAGCGATCAACTATCGCTCCCGTACACAACTAGTGTTTGCACCGGGTACGTTAAACAGCACCTCCTACATCAACCTCATTTAGTCCGTTGTTGTGCCATTTGTAAGGTCGGTCCATCGTGGTGTTTTCCAGCAAGATAACGCACGCCCACACACGGCACGTGCTACGCAACATGCACTTCTGGGTGTGAGACAACTTCCATGGCCTGCACGTTCACCGGATTTGTCCCCCATTGATCACGTGTGGGATTTTATGGGACAACGACTTGTCCGGTCTCCACGGCCAGCCACGACCATCCCCGATTTACGCGTCCAGGTTGAGGATGCTTGGAACTCAATACCCCAAACTTACATCCAACATCTGTACGACAGACTCCATGGCAGAATTGCACAGTGTGACGCAGTTCATGGCGGTTCAACCTCGTACTAACCATGTTACATGGAAATGTTATTTTTCAGTTTACCAGCAGATACAGCTGTATTTTGCCATAATGTTTTGATCACGTTATCTTCTGTATTCTGTTATTATGCTGTATAAATTTCGTTGGTATCAGACGTCTCCTTCTCGGTGTTCTTTTTTTACTATTTGCCAGTGTATTTTGTGATCACACTAGCAATTAATTGCTCTCCTGGTCGATATGGTCGATAACTGAAGAATCAAAGAAATCTAGAAATTTGGCCATCCTGGTAGTCGAGGCTTCAGAGGCGAAGGTTTCTGACTAGTCTAATAGAGTCCCGGTTTCCTATAAAAAAAATGTAGACCCGGTTTCCTATAAAAAAGAAATGTAGACCCGGTTTCCTATAAAAAAGAAATGTAGACCCGGTTGACCCTATGAAAAAAACCTATAAAGAGAAAACTATAAAAAAGCTATATAAAAAAAGAAAACAAAAAAAACCCATAAAAAAGAAAACCATAAGCAAAACATTATAAAAGTGTAGAACAATGAAACCTTTAAAAAGACTGTAGATAATGTAGACCATAGAAACCTATAGGTCAACGGCAACGCCGATAATGTAGATATTCTGATAAGATAATGTAGACCACAGAAAAGATAATGGAAGATAATGTAAGAGAATGTAGACCGTAGAAATCTATAAAAATATTGACCCGGTTGACTATAGTAAAAAAATGTAGACCAATGTAGAACAATGTAGACCCGGTGTCCTATAAAAAATGTCTTATAAAGTTTTTTCACGTCATAAGAAATCTTGCCGTCCTGGTAGTTGAGTCGTTAGAGGCGAAGATTTCTGACTAGTCCAAAGTAGACCCGGCTTCCTATCGAGGTTGAGACATGGGTGGTGTGCTTTTCCTAAGGCTCTGGATCTTTCCATTCCTTGAAACCAGTGACCCTAAATTAAAGACGGGCGAGTTATTATGGAGTTTACAGAGACTCAAATCGGTCGTTAAACCCCGATCCAAAAGAAATAAGAAAACTGACACCAAATTTTCGATTGTAAGGAGCGCGCCTTTTGAATCCTTTCGGTAACAAAAAAATTATATTTCAAAGCAGATTTATAGAAAATCTAAAAATTCAGAAGAAAAAATGCACTTACACCACTGGGGGGGGATTCGTATATTTTAAGATGCGTAATGTGTGTGGGGTTATTCATAACCAATTGAACTGGTTAAAAATAATCAACCGTATTTCTACAATCGATAACAAATCCGGAAATGGAAATACCTATTAACACCCACTGCCGTCTCAGTGGCGCAGAAGTCTAACCACTTCCTTATGACCATTCGTCCGAGAAGGGCTAGGGTTCGAATCCCGTGAGGCATGGATGTTGTTTTTCATTTACGGTATTGGTTCCGTCAATTACCTGGAAACAGTGGCTCGAAATTAGAGACGGGCGACTGCTTAGATCCCACCCAATCGCTCACGGCGGTCTTTAAACCTTCAATCAATCAAACTTGCACTCACTAGCGATTAAAAGGTATGTTACGAAAATTAATAAACTGCTCACAAAAAGTTTGGCATAGCGGAAGTATCAGGTTATCCCAAAAATACTATCGTTTCTTCAACGTGTGAAGAAAAGAAAGAAAATGGTACCTGGAACAGATATTTTAATCCATATAAGAAGTGCCCCTGGTAGTTGCAATCTTCTATAGATCGACAAGGTTTTGAATCCCAGACATGTAGAATTCCATTTGTTTCGATGGAAAAAAGACCGAAAAGATTAGCCGTACCGCCTCGATATTTCGAAGTGTAGTCCCAGCAAGATGGTTTCGCAGGCTGAGAAAGAGGTGGTAGTCGCATGGGGCGATGTCAGGGGAATATGCTGGATGCGGAAGTTTTTTACATCCGAAGTCCTGCAATGTGGCACTTGTCATTTTCGCTGTGTGTGGTTTTGCGTTGTCCTGCTGCGCAGCACGCTTTTAAGATTCACGAGTGCTGGACGCTTATCCTGCAAAGCAGTGCGTAGACGCTGAAGCTGCTGACAGTAGACTTCCTCTGTAATGGTTTTGTTGGGTGGCAGCAGCTCGTAATGGATTATGCCTTCACACAGACATCAAAACCGTTTTGTGGGAAACGTCCTGCTTTCGCCACTACTGCAGGCACATTTCCTTTGGGAAGCCACTGCAGTTTACGCTTAATGTTGTGATAAACAATCCGTCTTTCATCGCTCGTGACAATTCTGTGCAAAAACGACTCCCTTTTTATACGGAGAGCAAAGAAGTGCCAATGTCCACACGCTGTTGTGGAGTGAGATCATGGTGTACCCACTTATCCAGTTTCGACACATAACCGAGGTCCTGCAAATGCCAGTGAACAGTGGAATAGGTTGAATTAACAAGTGTGGCCAATTCCTCGACTGTTGTCTGCGAATTTCTCCCAATAGTAGCTTTCAGCACGTCGTTATCAAGCTCAACAGGCCGTCCGGGTCGCTGCATATCCTTGAGGCTAGTGTCCCCCGACGAAATTTCTGGAACCAGCGTTGACATTTCCTGACCTCCAGGGTAGCCGGCTCATACACGGTATTGATTTTTCGTGTTGCTACCGTCGCTGAATATCGATGGTGGAACTCATACAGCATAATGTGCCTAATGTGGTCTTCTGACACTGCCATTTCTTATGCAGTTTAAGTTCACAACGACTGCACCTAGAACTCCAGTTTGCGGTCTCAAGTGATTTGAAGGTCTGCTCGCGTGATCCCTCTTATACTCACCGTGGTCGACGTCATAGTCTGGGTACCAGGGGACTCACTACTGTTGGGTTTGCGCAAAACAACATTCCTTCTGGGATGACCTGATATAAGAGGCAAAGGTGTTCTGAAATCGAACAGTTTGAAGAAGAGATATAGAGAAAAACATGATATAACCAAGGCTGAACTGGATGAAGAACAGGCTATGGCATTAACCCCTTCAAGACAATATAATTTAGGTGATTGGCCAGTGATTAATTTCTACCATTAGATGATGGCACTGCGTCCCTAGGTATAAACAATGCCGTTTCTGTGTTATTTGAATGTTTAGATTGTGTTTGTTAAGAAATATCCACTGCAGTTTTAAAACAATGCCGTGTTTTTACCACAAAATATAATCCGTTTTCAATACGGTTTGCTGATGTGCACGTCTTCAAAACAGAAAAATGTGGGAATATCATTACACAAGTTCCCTTTAGGTCAGCCCTTAAGCGCCTGTGGTTGAAAGTAATATCTCGGCAGGATTTTTAGCCAAATGACAATCGTCATCGAGTGTTCTTTTTTGTGGTAAGCATTTTCATACTGATAATTAGGTACCAAGCGTGTGGTACAAGAGACTGAAGGGAGATGTCCCATCCATACATTTCCAAGTTATTCACATCATGTAGAAAGTGGCTCCTACAAAAGATAGCAGACGTGTTGTTAAAAGAAGAAGTGAAGCCGCAGATTACTGTACTAGTACGAAAATTAAAAAAAAAGGAGTGTGACATACTTGCATAATACAGAGTTATGAGTTCATTTAGTAAATACTGCCAGGTATTACTTTAATGACAAATTCTATCATGTATTCTTAATCAGTAGCCATGTTAGACCTAGCTAGCCATGATAATGCATTTTATAGAAAAAGTAGCCACTTCGCGTGTTTCATTCTGCAAGCTATGTAATAGTTTTATGACCTATTAAACGAGGACAGATTTTCTTCTCGCTCAGTGATACCAGTTCAGAATGATTATAAAATCCGTCTGTTTGAATGATGTGAATAACTATACAGAAACAACGAGCTTGTGTCTAAGTCAAACGTCAATAGATGGCGCTGCGTTCCAACTCCTAATTTTTGTCCTCCCTGTTTTTGCTTAATGTTACAGCCTCGTAGGGGATCCAGTTCAGCCGTGATATTAACGCCCCTAGCGGAAAATATTTGCGTTACTTAGAGAAGGAAATGTGTTCAAAATTCTCTTCGTAAGGAAGAGTATCTCACCAAAAAAGGATATTTCTAACGGATTTTTAGAATCTAATTAATACTTTCAAATAAAAATTACACTGATACACCCCGATGGCAGAATTTTGGATAATAGAAACGTAGAAAACATGCTAAAAGTATTCTTCATAGCAAAAGCTACGTACGCTAAGGAAAAAGAATGTTTCAAATATGTCTCCTGGAAGCAGAGATAGCCAAAAAAAAAAAGTATTGACATTTCCATCCTCTAGCGTAAAAACTGTGCATTAATTGTAGAAGGTGATGTTCTCCCTCTTTACTGAAGCGAATGGCGTGCAGTAAAAAAATAATTTTTTTCAATAGGATATTCAGAGCTGAGATACGGTTCGAAACACAAATATACATAAACACCACCTAGCGCCAGAACTGTGAACTAAAAACCCATTAACACATGCAAAATTTCTCACGTGGTGAATGGTAAGAGGTGTTGAAATGATTTTTTAAAGCAGACTTTTAGAAACAGAGATATTGAGAAAAGCGTATTAAATATTTGCCACCCCTAGCGGGATATTTGTGCATTACTATGGACAGGAAATGCGCACAAAATACTTTCATAGTCAGACCTGATCGAAAAAGAAAATGTTAATCGTTGTTTAGAGGCGCAGATATTGTTGTTAACGGAAACGTGAAATTATGCCCTATAATTGCCAACTTATGAGTTGAAAAAATGAGAAATTATATGCAAAACATTTTCTACCAAACAACCTCTCCGACAAAGACTTTTTCAAATGGGACCATTAGAAGAAGATACATTGAAAAAGGTATGATAAACAAGTACTCCCCACCCCACCGGTAGGAAAGCTATGCAATATTTTAAGCAGATGGTATTCCCAAAAAAGTTTTTTGTGCTGATTTGTATGTAGCTTATCGAAAATATTTTTTTGAATCGAGTTTTCTTACCCAGAGATAATCCTGCAAATACATCAGCAATAGAAATATTCACTTACGCACCCTAGTGGATAATACCTATATAGTTATATGCAGAACATTTCCTACTTAGAATTCTAGCTGATACAAAAATAAATTTTTCAGTAGGACTTTTAGAAGCACAGATATTGGAGAAATTGCAATTTTCCTTTTTCCCCCTAGCAGAAAAACTGTGAAAACTGTGAAAAATTTGAAAAAGAGGCTGTACCCAGAATAGTCTTCGTTATAAATTGTATCGGAAAGAGGAGAACATTTTTTCAATCGGATGTTTAGAAGCAATGATATGAAATAAAAATGTATACTGAATTCGACACCATATGCGTTTACAACCTCTGGCTGCAAAGTTATGCATCAGAAGAAAGTCCAAAGGAAAAAATAAACAAGTTAGTAAAATCATGCAATGCTTTAATTATGATACGCTTTCCAACATACCAGAAATCATTACTCAAGTTATGAGGACAATGGCTGTGGAATAAATCTCGCTCCTATGACCTGACCTTTGATCCCATTTCGATGATATTCAATAGAACCGGTTCAGTATACCTCCGGAACAACATGATAACGTTTTGTCGCAATAGAACCATTTTTAGTCAAGTTATTAGGATAATGGTTGTGGAATAAATTTGGCTCCTGTGTCCTGACCTTTGACCCCATTTCGATGATATTCAATAGAACCGGTTCAGTGTACCTCTGGAACAACATGATAAAGTTTTATCGCAATAAAACCATTTTTACGCAAGTTATGATCTATGAGGGAAATGGAATGGATCCCCCTCCTAATGTCGTGACCTTTAAACCCATTTCGCCCATTTTCAAAAGCATTCGTCCCCACGTGGTCCCCTACCACATACTAAAATTTCATCAAAATCGAAACATTTTTACGCAGATTATGACGCAAAAGTGCAATGGAATGGATCCCACTCCTATGTCGTAACCTTTGACTCCATTTCGCCCATTTTTAACAGAATTCTTTCCAAGGTAGTCTCCTACTACATACTAAAATTTCATCGAAATCGAACCATTTTTACGCAAATTATGAACTATGAGGGAAATGGAATGGATTCCGCTCCTATGTCTTGATCTTTGACCCCATTTCGCCCATTTTCAATAGGGTTTGCCCCTAGGTGGTCCCTTACCACATACTAGCATTTCATTGAAATGTAACCAATTTTACGCGAGTCATCGTGCGGAAAGACAGACAGACGGAAAAAGCTGGAGGATATACGCTTTTTCAACCTACGGTTGGAAAGGTAAACAAAAAACATGGATCATCGTTGGCACATTTCGAGCTTTGTATTGCAAAAATGTTTTTTTAAATCGGTCTGATAGTTGCAGAGATATAGTGTCTACAGACGGAAGGACGGACCAAAGTGGTAATATAAGTACAAGTACCCACTTTTTTTATAAAAGACGTACTACAAAGCAGTGAATAAATAAGTCACCTACATAATACAGAAATACACTGAAGAGCAATTGAATTAGAGACAGCTGGCGTTATGCAAATGTGGCGCTCTGGGCGGGCACTGAAAACGGAGACGACATGACGTACGCAGCTATCCGACAATATAAGGCGTGATGCGACGAGAATCAGTAAGAGTCGGACGCAGTATTGGTAAGACGAAGGATCTAAGCGCATTTGATCGTGAGCAAATTGTTGGAACCCGACGACTGGGTCACTCCATCTAGGAAGTCGTGGTCACTCCATCTCGGAAGTTGTGTACTCACGGGTGCACCGTGAGTACATCGAATCCGGTAAAACCATCCCTGCAAGGGCCAACTGCCGTGAACAACAGCGTGTGGATGAGCGGGGTCATCGTCGGCTAGCTCGCATTGTAACAGCGGATAGACGGGCCACAGTGCAAGAAATCGCTCGGCAATTTAACGCTGGTGCACAAAAACGTGTGAGCAGCCACACCATCCAGAACCATCTCCTCGCTATGGGATACAGAAGCCGTCGTCCCACGAGTATACCGCTGCTGACCGCACATCACAGGTCGCAAAGATTAGCATGGGCGCGGGAACATCGCCACTGGACCCTAGACATGTGGAAAAACGTTGCCTGGACTGATGAGTCGAGATTCACGTTGGTACATGCGGATGGCGGGATACGAGTACGGCGCAAACCACATAAAGCGATGGATCCTTCTTGCCAGCAGGTTTCCCGTTAAGCTGGTGGGGGTGGCATTCTAGTCTGGGGACTGTTCACGTGGACTGAAATGGGACCCCTGGTACGTGTGACATCGTCGCTTACAGGTCAACGTTCCCGGGAACTCCTGTGAGACCATTTGCTCCCGTTTGTGCGTCTTCAACATCCCACTGGGGACCTCATCCTGCAACAAGACAATGCAGCTCCCGAATTGTATCCGAATGGTTGGATGAACACTCCGCCGACGTGACCTCGCTTCCTTGGCCAACTAGGTCACCTGACCTAAATCCCAT
The DNA here is from genome assembly GCA_039090855.1 of Macrothele yani. Lineage (NCBI taxonomy): Eukaryota > Metazoa > Arthropoda > Arachnida > Araneae > Macrothelidae > Macrothele > Macrothele yani. Next base: position 45,078,721 of record CM077025.1, on the reverse strand, counting down.
CGAGCACATCTGGGATGCCATTGAGAGAGAGATGTTCGAGACTCTGACCCCCTCCATCAAATGTTCGTGAACTGTCGAGTCCATGCTGAGACGAATCGCCGCCGTCATCAGGGCGAAAGATGGTGCTACATGTTACTAGACAGGTATCTCTAATTCAATTGCTCTTCAGTGTATATTTGTGTGTACAGCCAATTCCCCATAAAATTTTCATGTCCCTATCATTTTTCATTCTTTCTGTAAATGCTTGACAAATTTCCGCTTTGTGCCCCCTTGGGGTTTTGTGCGCGCTGGAAACATGCAGGGCCGCGGGTTCTGCATGTCTCCTCTAAGGTATAAAGACACAAATACCCCGATGAGCCATTATGACCACCTTAAGCCTAAAGGAATGAGCGCGCCTGGAGGCCAAAAGGGGGCGCAGGTGAAGCTCACAGAGCAGTATATGTACAATCCGAGGACCGGCTTTCGGTTAGTACAGTTTTCGAAATCACAGTGGGAAAAGCTGCCGATTGTGATGGCATGGCACCTAAGAATTAAGATGTCGGAAATTGCGTGACTTGTGGGTTGTTCACGTGCCGCTGTAGTGAGTACGTATCAAAAGTGGTACACAGATGGCCAAACGACGAACCGTCATTCTCAGCTCAGTGATGCCAGAAGGGAGCGGAGACTGTAGCTAATTGTTCACAGCGACCGCAGGCCCGAGTGCGAAAAATCACCCTCAGATGCAAGAGTGGTGATCAGCACACAGTTCATCTCAGTCTTCTGCGCATGGGCCTGCGTAGCTGAATACCCAGCAAGGTCTCCACGCTCACTGAACGTCCTCGTCAACAACGCATGAAATAGGCCCGAGATCATCGAGATTGGACCGTGGATGATTTGAGCAGAGTGGCCTGGCCTGACGAATCAAGATTCTTGATGCATCACGTAGACAGCCGAGCGCGGATACGCCTATTACCAACGGAGGCTATGGCATCTGGATGCACTGTTGGGAGGAAACAGGACGGTGGCGGCGGTGTTATGCTGTGGGTGATGTTTTCTTGGGATACTTTAGGCCCCATTATCCCAATAGCACAATCCCTGACAGCTGTCAGGTATTATATATACTTCAAGACTACACACTTGTGATGTTCATTTAGAATAAATTATCAACGTTTTTTCACAATTAAATTTAATTGTGAAAAAACGTTGATAATTTATTCTAAGCTGTCAGGTATCTGAACATAGTTGCGGACCATGTTCACCCATTCATGGCCCTGCTGGTGATGACCATTACCAACAAGATATTGCGCCATGCCACATTACCAGAAACGTCAAGGAGTGGCTCGAGGAACATGTTGGTGACTTTCTGTTAGTGCTCTGGCCTCTAAATTAACCTGACATGAACCCAAGCGAACATTTGTGGTTCGACTTGAAAAAGCGGGTTTGCACTAAATCACCACCACCACGACATGTACTGGAACTGGAGGACCTGCTGTTGATATTATGGTACCAATTACCTCAGGATACTTCTCGCCACTTCATGGAACCGATGCCTCGCCAAGTGACAGCTGTTTCGCGGGCTAAAAGGGGTCATACAGCTAATTAGGTGAGTGGTTATAATTTAATGGTTCATCGGCGAATGTCAGCAACCAGGAACCTGGTTTTTCTAAAATTCTACACAACACAATGCGACTTTTACACAATGTGGTGACGCTAATAACAAGAGAAACTGGATTCCTTTTTTTTATTGAAGTAAATGGAGCGGCTTTGAAGTGAATTAAAAAAATCGTCTACCAGTGACTCTTTTTTGTGCTCTTCATTAAAGCAGAAGCTCTGAAACTGCCAAGCAGGTACGGAATTTTAAATAGGTTGCCGACTGCTGTAACAATAGAACAAAAACTGCATTACAACCAAATATTGTGCCCGGAGGAAGCAAAGATGCATTGGAAGAAGATCCTACCCGGAAGATAGAAGTTGCATTTTTAACACCAACGAAAACATACCATTTTTCAGAAACCTGTCCAGTAAAACGTTAATATCTAAACTTGATAAAATTATAAATCCCTTCGAAGCGTGATATGCTTGTTTAGTTTGCAAAGATTTGACGCAGGATGAAAAGCTCCAAATGTTGTATTTCGTGCGTTATACAGATAGAGAGATCTATTCATATAACCACAAATGTAACATGATGACAACTGAATATCTTTCTGAGCAGATGTTTGATGTGTTTCATACTATTCATTCTACACTGATATTATTCAAGCATTTGAGGGCCTTTAGATTTCATTGATATACAGATATTGTGTAGTGCTTGAATGGGTAGATTATATACTCAGTGGACAAAACATTGGAGATAGGGGTGACGGGCAGTTGACATGGGTATACCCCGCGCAAAGTGGAACAGACCCAACCTGAAAGCAAGCGATAAATAGTCGGACAACTGGGGTTCCCAACAATTTATTGCAATCGACGAACATTGGTAAACGTGGTGATCTGGGTGATTTTGATCTTAGAGACAGATGAGCGATTCTGTCGCTCAAGTGGTAAGAACCGTAAGATTCTCAAGGGCAATCGTACCAAGAGTGTATCGTGAGTATACCATCGACGGACCAGCGCTCAGAGAGCAAGCGTTATTGGTGACCCCACGCCATTGATGACTGAGGTCGACGCAGATTATTCAGGCTCATTCAGACCAACCGCTTAGTAAAGGCGTTGTAAACCGGGTCTGGTTCATTTGCCCAACGTTTACTTCACCGAAGGGTCACTTGACCGGAAATCACATCACTGAAAAGATTGTTTCACCGAAAGATCACTTGATCGAAAGGTAGATTTCACCGAAAGGTCACTTGATCGAAAAGTTCATTTCACCGAAAGGTCGCTTTACGTAAAAGTTCATTTCGTCGAAAGGATATTTCACCGAAAGGTCAGTTTATCGAAAAGTTCATTTCACCGAAAGGTCGCTTTACGTAAAAGTTCATTTCGTCGAAAGGATATTTCACCGAAAGGTCAGTTTATCGAAAAGTTCATTTCACCGAAAGGTCGCTTTACGTAAAAGTTCATTTCGTCGAAAGGATATTTCACCGAAAGGTCGCTTTACGTAAAAGTTCATTTCGTCGAAAGGATATTTCACCGAAAGGTCAGTTTATCGAAAACTTTGGATTTCATTACAGGATCTGTTGACGCATGGTGCCAAGTTCGTCAGACAGATTTCTGAAACGTTAGGGGATCATACTCAAATTGCAGTTTTGATTTCTCCGTGTCACAGAGAACGCAAAGATTTAGTTTTAAGACAAAATTAATTAATTTTAAAACCCTAGGCCTCGGCTTAGGCCTTTTTAGCCAATTTTAACCATGTTCATACACATAAGTTTTACATAAAAGTCATGTTCAGTGCTGATGTTCATAAGGTTTACATAAAGAGTAAAATTAATAATGTTGCACATTTTTTCTGGCAAAAAGAATGAATGTTGAATCCTTACCTTAAGCCTCTTTACCCAATTTTAATCGTACGAACTCATGTTCATAAGGCTTACATAAAATGTCAAGTTAATACTGTTGCACATTTTTTCAGGCAAAAAGAAAATTTTAGGGCCATAGGTCTCGGCTTAGGCCTTTTTGGCAAATTTTAACCGTGCGTGCTCATGTTCATAAGGTTTACATGAAAAGTTACTTTACATTTTATGTAATGAATATGAGTAGGGTTAAAATCTGTTAAAATGGCCTGTATCTAGGCCTTATTATTAATTTTATATTTCGAAAAACCTACTCATGGGAAGGTATTTCATAAAAACTAAAAGTGTATTTTTTATAAAAATCCGATAATGTTTAGGTGGCCAGTTTTTCAAAAACCCGCACCACACTCCAACGGATCTCTAACAACAAAATTCTAAGTCTTCGATAAACTGGTCATTTGGTGAAATGACCTTTAGATATAATGAACTTTTCGGTCAAGTGACATTTCCATGAAATGAACTTTTCGATCAAATGTCCTTTCAGTGAGATGAACTTTTAGGTGAAGTGACCTTTCGGTGAAATGAACTTTTCGGTCAAGTGACCCTTCGGTGAAATGTACGGTCACGTGATCTTTCGATCAAATGAACGATACCCCACATCCAGGTTAACCCTTTAACGACCATGACCCCAAATTCTTGTATCATTCTAAATAGCTTAACGTCCGAAACTTCCTGTTGTTTCACTTGTTCGTTTAATAACAACAATAATGACCGAGGGTGACTCCTGCTGATCCCTCATAGGTCGAGAAAATCTGAAGAACAAGTAAGAGTAGGAAATCTGACTCACCCTAGACAGTCGCTTCGGAAAGCTATGGCGGGTTGTGCGTACGGGCCTTATGGTCATTAAAGGGCTAAATTTCTGAGGCCCAAGCAGCATCAGCAAACCACTGATACGGCACACTCTGCATACTACGGGAGCTTACGTCCTACTCATATGGCACTGTTGACTGCTGGTAATTGGAAAATACATCTCCCCTGGTGCCGAGAACATCACACTTGGACCTCTACAAGGTGACACCGCGTCGTGTGCTCAGATGAATCCAGTTTCCAGCAGTACCGAGCTGACGGGAGGGTGCGGGTGTGGCGTTGAAAACATGAGGCCAATCCCCCCCCTCTCCGTCTTGCCAAGTAGGTTATATTCAAGGCGGTGTTGTCTCTGTGATGTTTTAGGGAGACTTCTTATGGAACACATTAGGCCCCTTTGTATGTCTAGAAAGGTATTTAACCGCTGCGTGCTGCAGCATGTGCTGACTGATCAGCTACACCTTTTCATGCCCTGAAAGAGTGTAGCTGATCATCCAGCACTGATGGTCTTTTCATACCCCGAAAGCGTGTAGCTGATCTGTAGCTGATAGTATTTTTCAGCAGGAAAATGTGTCGCCCCTCCGGGCCGAATTCACTCAGACATGTCTCAAGAAACCCTCATCCAAATTTGGAACCATCTAGTGGTCCCCAAGGTCCCCGTATTTAAACCCTGTGGAAGCTGTTTGGGATGCCATGGGTAAAAATAACAAATTTAACCGCAGCGCCCGAGGCGTCGGTCCAGTATCATGGATCCTGGACCGACGCCTCGGGGGCTCTGGTGCACAATGCTACAACTGACTTGGCTGGCATTACCTCCACAAAGCTTTGGACATCTGGTGAGGTCGATGACTCTGCGTATACATTTTGTTGTTATTCGCGCTAGAAGAGGCCCAACACGATATTAGGTAGGCATCTCTAATGATTCGTCCATTGAGTATACTACTAACCTTAATTAAGCTTCATTGCTTAGTAACGGCATAATCGATAACTGATTTTAGTTTCTTAATATCCTATTTGTAGGTGCATTTCTTGACGCTGGCAAAATGCATTGTGCATTTTCATATTGAGTTTACTTTTTCGTTTGGCAAACCCTAGTATCATTTTTTCATTCATCGTAATTTTGCGCAGTTCGTAGTCATCTGCTCTTTTAATGTTTTCATTCATATCTTCTGGGACAGTCATTTCCGGATTTCTTGAATGCCTTAATGCAATAAATTTCACTTCGTCGCAGAATCCAACATTAGTATTTAATAGTGATCAATTCTCTTGTTTCAGTTTCAATCTTCATTTACCATAATTATTTCATAACAATAGCGTATCATAAATGTATTTTGCAGTTCTCCACTACATAAATGCAATTGATAAAACAAATAAAGCAATTTTGGAATGACCAAACAATTTTCAGATCTCATAAATATAATTGATAGAACAAATAATAAAACAAATGATAAAATAATATTCCTGATGTCATAAATATAATTGATAAAACAAATAATAAAACAATTTTCCAGATGTCATAAATACAATTGATAAGACAAATAATAAAAAAAAATTGAAATAATAAAATAAATGATAAAAAACAATTTTACAGATCTTATAAATACAATTGATAAGACAAATAATAAAAAAAAATTGAAATAATAAAATAAATGATAAAAAACAATTTTACAGATCTTATAAATATATATTGATAAAACGAAAATAAAACAATTTTCCAGATGTCATAAATATAATGGATAAAACAAATGATAAAACAATTTTCCAGATGTCATAAATATAATTGATAAAACAAATAATAAAACAATTTTGAAATGACCAAACAATTTTCCAGATCTCATAAATATAATTGATAGAACAAATATTAAAACAATTTTGAAATAATAAAACAAATGATAAAATAATATTCCTGATGTCATAAATATAATTGATAAAACAAATAATAAAACAATTTTCCAGATGTCATAAATATAATTGATAAGACAAATAATAAAACAAATGATAAAACAATTTTGCAGATCATATAAATATAATTGATAAAACAAATAATAAAACAATTTTGAAATAATAAAACAAATGATAAAACAGTTTTCCAGATGTCATAAATATAATTGGTAAGACAAATAATAAAATAATTTCGAAATAATAAACAAATGATAAAACAATTTTGCAGATCTTATAAATATTATTGATAAAACAAATAATAAAACAATTTCGAAATTATAAAACAAATGATAAAACAATGTTCCAGATCTCATAAATATTATTGATATAACAAATGTAAAAATATGATTGACAATAAATATATAAACATTATTTTAGTGTATTCACAGATCAGGAATAGGGTTTGTACGGGTAGTTTTACAGGGAGAAAGGGTTGAGTCAGTATCTGCTACAGGATATTTTCGAAATTTCTCACTCTTCCTAGACAGGAATTTTGGAGAGTGTGTTTTCATTATGGATAATTTACCTTTGGCAGCTGGGATTAAAATCGATTCTGCTGGTAATGCTTGCAATCGGATTTCTAGATTTGAAAAGGATAGAGACTGCTCCATGTATTGCAAAACTTGCAATGATAGTTATGCGCGATGGGTTCCCTCCTAGCTAAGCGCGATGGTTCTTCTCTTAGATCCAAGCTAATTAAGGACGAACTTGTGTACGGTATTTCGTGATTTGGTATTAACGTTAATGAACTTCAGTGCGATGCTGAGGAGCTTCAGATTAGGTCTAAGCCAATAGCGAAGCTTTAGGACAGACGAAAGTACCATTGGATAAGTAGCTACGGATTGAGGAAAGCGAGGAACTGCTGCTCAGTTGTAGTGTTAAATCCTAACGACGCTGTTATCATCACTCTAAAAACATTTTATGTACTTTATGCTGTCTTAGGTTATGATGCGAACATGGTTTAGTAACATCGAAATAAAAAAAACACTGTTGCTTTTTGATCCTACAAGATATTATACCCACTTTCAGGATAATACAGTGAAGCCTCGGTTATACGTTTTTCTATGTGGTTTAAAAGAAAAGTATAAATGAAAATAAACGCATAAACGGCATTTAAAAATGTTAAATATTACCGTAAAATTTTTGCTTTGAAGGAGACAGAGGATTAAAAAAATCGTGGGTTGCATCGAAGCCTTTGTACGACGGCAGCGCCAGTTAGAAATTTGCATACCGCTATCTGACTTTCAGCACTTCTCTGTAAAAGACGCAGCGAAAGTTATCGAATTATCATTTACAAATGTAAAATTAGCAGTACTATTAATGATAATGGGAGAAATTGTCGTTCTCCCATTATCATTAATAGTAAAAGTAAGGTCTCTGGTCTTAGAAAAAAATTCAACGAAATGAAAAGCAATCGCTAAGTCGTTAAACATCTCTGGATCAAATGTATTTGATTCCGAAAAAAATATATATATATAACGTTCACCGCCTCTTGCCTGGGCACGTGGCTGAGCGCAGAAGACGGCGTAGACTTCTTTCTGAAAATCACTTAGCCGGAGACATACGGAAATGCGTTGTGACAATTGATGAAGCACGGATCTACCTAAACTATAGAAACAAAAGAAAAAGATCGATTTACTATTGCGAAAGAGCAGAAAAAGACTTGCACATATTACCGAAATAATGTTGTAACTCCTATATTTAAAGAGGAAATACCATTCCTTTATCCACAGAGCTTTCAAAGAGTAGGCCCCCACGAGGATAACGTTACCAGTCATACATCCAAATCTACCACCTCATTTCTTGAAAAAAATTAAAACACAGACGAATGTGACGTCTATACATTTTACTAATATTCCTTCAAAGTCCAAGATGGTGTCACCAATGGAGTATTGTGCCTTCGGACTGCTAAAAAGAGCGCTTTCTAATCTCATACCTAAAAAAAATATTGGACTATGGAAAGCAATGGAAAAAGAAGTGGAATAAATCACCACTACGAATTTTAAGAAATACCCTGTTATCTTGGAAATTGAGATGTAGATGTGTAGTCCAGGGAAAGGGCTATCAGATAGAACTTTTAAGAAAAAATGATTTCATTTTAAACACTAAGCACATTGCTGGAAAATCATTCTAAAAATATATTTTTTTTTATTTATGTTACATAACATAAGGATATTACAGTAAGTTATGCATACAGTGGCTATTAAACAGCAAAGGGAACAAAAGAAAAGGCCTCTTAGGGGTCCTCACCTTAGTTCCCTCAAAAGTATGAGCCAAATGTGTTTGGCTTTATCATGAATTAATTTTAATATATAATTAGTATTATAATATTTGGATTTAATTAAAGAAGATATCTTTTATTTTTTAACTCAGTAGGTATTTTTCAGTGTTTTTAAATAGAATTTAGTTATTCATATTTGTTAAATCCAAATGAGACTGGTGTCGGCCAAAACGGCTTTTGAGAGAGAAACAAAGACTACTGACAGCCAAAAATATAGATCTAAAATGAGGAAGAGGATTTTACAAGCATATGTTTGGCCAGTAGCTCTCTACGGTTCGGAGACATGGACATTGATCAAGACGGAAGTGAAAAAGCTGGAGACATTTGAGATGTGGAGCTATAGAACAGTGGACAGAATAAGCTGGCTCGATAGAAATAATGAGGAGATCCTGGAGAGAGTGGGAGAACCCAGGAATCTGATCAACATGTTAAAAAGAAGAAGAATGTTATGGATGGGACACACATTGCGCCATGGCAGCCCGATTCTGAAAGTTTTGGATTCAAGGCAACTGAAGAAGCGGATGGCCAAGGAACAGTTTTGTGGCACAATTACTCCAAGACACCAAAACTAGGACATTCTATGACTTGAAGAGAACGGCGGAGAATAGAGAGGAATGGAGAGACAGAGTACATCTACTAAGAAACCAGTCCTTGGACTGAGTAACCAAGAAAAAGAAATCCAAAGGCAATGAATTCCAGTAATCTGGGCCAGCATAGTTTAAACTTTGTTTTAATAACTGAGTTTTAGGCTGTATTGGGAGAAGCGGTAATCTATTTCTTGTTTGGTAGTTGTGTCTATTGCAATTAATTTCAATTACATCTATATGCAAATTGTTCTGAAGTCTCTGAAACATAATCTTGCAAAGGTTATAACAGAAAGGTTAATACTCTATCTACCAACAAGTAATTGGACACCTGTGATAGCAAAGGAAAACGAAGTTTTCTCACCTTCAATAGTTGGTGGAGCCTCCACGAGCGGCGATTACAGCTGCGACCCTACGGGGCATACTCTCAACCAGGCGTTGTACGACGGCTAGAGGTATTTTCTTCCACTCGGCCTGGAGAAGACAGGTCAGTTCCTTCACCGATTTCGGACGGTGGGGGCACCCCTTAAGTCGACTCTCCAACTCGTCCTAGAGGTGCTTGCTAGGGTCAAGGCCCGGGCTATGCGCACGCCAGTCCATTCGATTAACTCCACCTGTCATGGTGTACCTCGCAACATGACAGGTGGCATTGTCATCCTGAAAGTAAAATGGGTCCACCCCGTAAAACTGCTACAACGTAGGAAGCGCATGGTCATCCAAAATGGTGCAGTAGGTCTCAGCGTTGAGTCTACCAGGAATTGCGACCAAGAGTCCCGTACCATACCAGGAGAAACACCCCCATAGCATAATTCCACCGCCGCCGAACTTCACAGTTTGCACAATACAATCCGGCAGGAGGCGTTCTCCAGGCTGACGCCAAACCCAGATCTTGCCATCCGAACGGTAGAGGGTGAACCTTGATTAGTCGCTCCAGAGAACCTGTTTCCACTGTTTAACGGTCCACTGTCGACGTTCTTTGCACCACGTTTGCCGAGCAGCTCTATTGGACTTGGTGATCAAAGGCTTGTGGGCGGCAACACGTCCATGATAACCAAGCAGCGCTATTGGACTTGGTGATCAAAGGCTTGTGGGCGGCAGCATGTCCATGATAACCGAGCAGATGGGCTTCCTTACGGATGGTATTCATCGAAAGAACACTCCCGAATGCCTGTTGAAACTCCTCGCGGATGTGACCCATCGATTTGGTGAGGTTCTTCCGAATTTCTCTGGCCAGCATCCGTCGGTCTCTAACTTCCCGTTTCGTTGGTCTGCCGGGTCGGGGTACATTCCGACCGTCACCTCTCATCTTCCACTTGCCAATGACGTAGGCCACTGTCGATTTTGGGTACTTCAACATGCTGGATATGTCACGTATGGATCGGCCATTTCTGTGATACCCGACGATTACACCTTTCTCGAAATCAGAGAGCTCCGAACTGCGTGGCATCTTGCATGCGACTGGTTGCGTTGTTGTTTCCCACGCGATATTTAACGGCGGCGGCCGTGACGTGTATCAGGATCGCAGATAACGTCGATTGCAGGGGTGTTCAATTACTTGTTGGTAGATAGTGTATATTGTATTGGAGGACGTAGATGTGGATGTATATGTGTAGTAATAGTAGTTTTTCGTTTTTGGGATGTAGGTCTAATAATCTAATATATTTATTTTGTAATGCCTATAATTTATTTAAATTTGTTTTGGTAGTTTTACCCCAAGATGAAAAGCAGTAAAGGTGAGCCTCAATTAAAGAGTTATACAAGAGAATTAGTGTTTTAACTGAAAGAGTTGTTAATATTGTACAAATGAGGCCGATATTTCTAGATAACTTATTCGAAAATATTTCTATGCGTTTAGTCCATCGTAAGTCAGAGGTAAGATTCACTCCTAAATAATTAAATGGTGGCACTATATCAGTTATTTTATTTTCTAATAATAAATTTGTAGTATGGCCACATTCAGATCTCAGTTTGGAGAATACCATAGCTTTAGTTTCAGAAGTGTTTATTATCAGTTCATTAGTTCAATAATAGTAAATGGGCTAACATTCTCTGCATAAGATGTTACTTGATTTGATGGTGATTTATTTACAGTCGAATTAGCGGCGAAAGAAACAAAAGCGTTACAAATTATAATATAAGCTGTATTAGCAAAGCTCACCGGACACCCCTTCAAAAGCAAATCAACGGATCCGCTGCTTTGTTAAGATGCGCGATACAGCTGGAAACGGTACAAAAGCAAGCCTGCAGCTGACCGTGATCATATGGCACTGTGAGGTTGAGTAAAAATATCGCGGCGGGAGAGAACTGACTTTGAGAAAGGAAATATTGTTGGGTGTTATACTAGTGGGTGTGCATAAGAGAAACCGAGAGGAGTTTAAACATACCCAAGCCAACTGTTTCTGATGTACTGAATAAGTGAAAGACGCATGGCGTGCCTGAAGCAGCAAAACATACCGGCAGACCAAAGAAAATCATTGACAGGGGACGTCAAAACCTCAGGAAAGTCGTTACAGCTAATCCATGGAGTACTTACTGTACGAGACCTCGGTGTACAGGTGAATAAAAATGCTGGCGTCTCGGTATGTACACGTACCATTCGCAAAGAACTTCATTCCATGGGCTACTGTGGTCGTGCAGCTGCTCATAAGCCTTTCATCTCCACTCGGAATGCTACTCATCGTTTAGCATGTTGTAAAGAACATTTATCGTTAACCGTAGATCAATGGAAACGGGTCCTATGAACTATGGGTATGGTGGCAGCCTTGGGAACGCTATTTACCACAGTGTACTGTTCCTACTGTGAAGTTTGGAGCTGGCAGTACACTCGCGTGCGGGTGATTTTCCTGGTATGGTCCCGGGCTATTGGTTATTGTGGACAAACCTGTTAACCAGCACGTCTACCTCGGTTAACCAGCACGTCTACTTCTGGAGTATTAAGCCCTACCAACTTTATGGAAAACTATGGAACCGAGCTTTGTTGGTACCAGCAGGATAATGCACCGAGCCGTACAGCAAGGACTGTTATGGCGTGTTTCGAAGATAATTCCGTATTGTGTGTTGATTTGCCAGCACAGAGCCCTGATCTTAATCCCATAGAGCGTCGCATAAGAAGTTTGGAACCAAGACCTACTACTAAGCAATAGTTAGCGGCAGCATTATGTACTGAATGGAAACGCATACCTATCGCTGTGTTCCAAAACCTTGTCGAAAGCTGTCTCGAAGGGTCAGTGCATACAATTAAGGCCAAAGGTGTACCAACACCGTACTAATGTATGTCAATAAATGCTATGCTGTGTTTCTCTTCTAGGTGTCTGGTGACTTTTGTCAATATAGTGTATCTTATCGCATTGAGACACTCGTAAAACGTATGAAAATCAAACTTCTCTTTTGACCATTTTATCTGTCTCTAAAATTTCTGATTCTAGATTAAGTGAAATCCTTACAACTGAGAATCTGAGACCAGTGCTTAAACATTGAACTCGTGAATTAAGAGTTTTATCTGCAGATAATATGTGCATCCATTTGAAACCAAATTGTGATACAAATTTTGAAGATGTGAATCCACGTTTTGGCGTAAATATGACAAGGATGGTAAGTCAAATAATATCCGAAAACTTAAAAATTTCCTGAAAATTTTGTTGGATATTATCTGACTTATCATCCTTGTCATATTTACACCAAACAACAGATTCACATCTTCAAAATTCTGTATTGTATGGTGTAATCCCATATTCCCTTTTTCTGCTCCTCCGGGCAATCACGGGATAGAATTCTTAACCTCCAGATTCGCTAAACATGAATGCCGGTTGCTTCGACAAGCGAATCCTGCGATGTTTTTTTTTTTTTTCAAATTTCTCTGAAACTTGAGACTTGGTAGTTTTGGGTGGTGTAGTGGTTAGCATACTCGAACGCTATCCGGGAGACACGGATTCGATTCTCGCTCCAGGACGACGAAATTTTCAAGTTTTCGGATATTATCTGACTTACAATCCTTGTCATATTTACACCAAAACATTAATTTGCATGTTCAGAATTTGTATTGTATGGTGTAATCCCGTATTCCATTCTTGATTAGTGATACATGCATATTTAGTTATTTAATGTATTTCAATATTAGTGATACATCTATCTATTCTTCTACAGCACGAAACAGGGGATCCACAAAGTTACGTCCCAGAGATTTATCAATCTTTAAGCACCTCCTGTGTGTGTGAATCATGAAATACGAAGCTAATTTTTCATCTGAACAGAAAGTAAAAAAATATCCTTCTCTGATGTGATCAATGTTCAACTTTGGTTGCACGAAGAAGGAACACAACAACGCTGTCTCAATCCTCTCAAGCTTGTAACACACCGGGTCACGCATAAAATAATCAAAGAACTATGTAGTTTTGATTATCAGAAATTCAAATTGAATATATAATCGCAAAAAGCAAAATGCATGTATTAATAAATGAATTTTGTATAACCGTGTTTAAAAAACTGTACACACTGAAGTGAAAAAAATTGGTACCTCTTTATTACCGCGTCGACCCTCCTAGCGATGGATAACGGCAGTAACGCTACGGGGCATGGACTCCAGAATCCCTCTGTAGTACTTTACAGACAGTACACACAATACTTCCTGTACAGAGCCCCACAATTCACTGATATTCGCCCGTGGGAGATTTCTGGCATTGACGGCACGTTAAACAGCATTCCAAATGTGTTCGATAGCGTTTAAATCCGGTGAACGAGAAGGGCCAAGCCAGGATGCCAAACGCAGTAAAATGTTTTTCCAGCCATAATCGGGAGACTATGCACGTGTGCGGTGGCGCATTGTCGTGTTGAAGGAAGTCGTACCCGTCGGAGTAGTCGCATGACATGAACGGGTGCTAATGATCCGCAAGGATGATTACGTAGCATCCACTGGTCAGAGCGGTCTGCAGACGTATGACGGGACCTAATGCGTGCCAGCTAAAACTACCCCACCCCACACCATAACAGAGCCACCCCCGGCCTGCTGTGTCTCTTGTAGGCATGCGGGATCCAATGTCCCATGGGGTTGTCGCCACACCAGGAGTCGGCCATCTTCCAGAAGCAGTTGCTACCGCCATTCGTTGGACCAGGCTATTCCAGATATCTTGCTTCCAATGGCGGTGTTCCCGAGGCCAGGCGGGGCGTACAGCCTTGTGTAGTCGGATCAGCAATGGCACAATGGTGGCCGTTGGCTCCGGAACCCCATAGAACACAGGGAACGTTGTTCTCTTCGAAGGCTGAAGCTACTACCGGCCCCCAGCATTGAAGTTTTGCTGTGATTTGCGGCAATGTTGCACGCCGGGAGGATGCTACGATGCGTGCCAGACGCCGTTGTCTACGATCGTCCAGGGCTTTTTCTACGCTCACACAGGTCTCTCACTCTGGATTCCTCCCCCGAGTTTCAAATTTCGTGGTAATTTCCGAAATGTAGTGCCTCATTTCCCTGGCGCCGATTACTATACCATTTTCGAAATCACTTAAATCGTGATAAGGTGGCGTCTCAACTGCGAATGCTACTACCTGAGCTTGCGGAAATATCTGCCTCTGTATACACGTCGTTTGCGGACGATACCATTTACCACATGGGTGTGGTGGTATGTAATGGAAATGGCAGCGCCCTTACCAGTGTTTTTGGCAACTCAGTGTAAACTACAGTAAAATATCGGGACTAACGCCGCATTACGTATAAAACTGATAAAAATATAACCGCGGTTCCATTGTATTTATCAGATTGCTTGCAGGTCATTTGAGGAAACGATCATTTTTAATGACGTATTTGTGATAGGGAAAACATTTCTTGTCTAAATCGGAGATCTTGTTCTAGGAAATACACCCTATTCACTCTCAGATTATATCTCAGAAGTAAGGGTTTTTTTTTTCGCCAAGATCGATCGATGTGCCAGATAATTTTTTCTAGAAATTAAACGGCATATTTTTTTGTAACGTAATGGGTTTTATCTATGTTGATCAATGGTCTCCATTATACTTCCATCAAATAACACGATATTGTGATGACCTTTGGTAGAAAGATTGTGTGACATACCACTGAGATGATTGAAGAGTCAAAACGGTGAGTTGCAGCAATAAGCTTTACCGGCATTGTTCAGTCAGAGGAACGTCCGACTCCGGAGCAACAATACGTGATTCTAATACCATCACCGACAAAAATAGAGTTTATTATCACAACTGATATTAGGAGCACATCATCTCTTGTTTTGCATTCGCGAGAACTGAAGTTTTTCTCCTGAATTAAAAAAGCAACAACTTTTCGAAGACTGATTTGTTAATAACCAGAGGGCTAAGTTCACTGTGCGAAATCAAACAGAGTTCTATCCGCCACTGGATGCATTGATTAGTTACAGCTGGAAACTGACTAGCCGGGCTGTAAAATGAGAGTTTGAAATGAGACAGTTTATTTCTTTTAAGGTTGAAATCAAATTCCGCTTTGATTTCGTTAGCTTTAGCAACTAAAAAAAGCGTGGCCTTTGTCTACTACGAGAAATCTTTACCTAAACAGAGTTTTCAGCTTCACGAAACCAAAACCAAATCGAGCATGTGGCGCAATTCATTGTTTGAACGACGATGAGGAAATTCGATGTATTTGTATACAAATTTGGGGATTGAGGGCTATACCTTGTTTATAATTAAGTGCAGCAGAGGAAACGTGTTTACATTTGTATCAGAAGTATGTTTATCTAGTTTACCTAGATGGACCTGTTTTTCATTTAGGATTTCTTCATGAATGCTGGTCCCAAAGTTTCCAGCGAGAGGATCCTGAGCCAGTCTTCTCCAATTGTTTCCTATCGCTTTGGTTAAAGGGTCTTCCCATCTAGTTGGAGGTCTGCCAGGTTTTCTTTTGGTTTTTCTTCGATACCAGTTTGTGACACGATAGGTCCACCTGCTTTCGGTGAGTCTGGCCATATGACCTGCCCATCGTGCCTTGTTGCCATATATCGTTTTCACAACTTTTTTACGCCTGTTAAATTTCTGATAGCTGTGTTTGTGGTGTGATCTTTTATACTTATCCCCAGGATTCTTCTTTCCATGGAATGCTCAGTAGTTTGAAGACTAAGTTCCTCGTTTTGGGTGGTACTCCATGTTTCAGAACCATGTGTTAGAGATGGGAGGATACAGCTTTTCAACATGTATAACGAAGTAAATTCCTCCGTCCTTTTTGGTCCACGCCGGGGCTCGAACCCTGGTCCCCTCATTCCGGAAGAAGTCGCTCTACCAACTAAGCTACGCGGTCGTTCGTTCTCGCTGCTATCTGCCTTTATGTCGTGTGCGTCCTGCGGGGCAGGCACGTCACCCCCCCCCCCCCGAAAGAAGGCTGGTGGCATGGCCCACGGGTCAGCCGTGAGCATGAATCGTCGAAGGCAGTCATCCGCTGTAGAACGTGCACTTGAGAACTCCCAGTCAATCTGGTGTGGGGAATGCAACGTCACACACATTTTTTTTTCGAAGCGCTGAAGAAGGGATTCTCTTTTTTTCCTATCTCGCGGTGTGGAAAGAACATCACACCATTGCGAGATCTTTAACGGCCGGGTCATCCGGGAAGTTCGGGCACCATTATAACGTAGTAAATTTCTCCGTCAATTTTAGTCCACGCCGGGGCTCGAACCCGGGTCCCCTCATTCCGAAATAAATCACTCTACCAATTGAGCTACGCGGACGTTAGTTATCGCGGCTATCTGCCTTTATGTCGTGTACGTCCTGCTGGGCAAGCACGTCACACATGTCAGTTCTTATTTTGATAATTTAGCTTTGGATTTGTGATTGTGATTAATTAATTCAAACACTCGACGTGGATCAGGAACACTAAAAATTCAACGTGGAAAGAGCGATGATTTCTGTTTGGTGTTCCTCATCCACGTCGAGTGTTTGAATTAATTATCCATTCGCCTCCTATAGGGCGTCGCATAAATATACAGACAACAAATTATCAAATAAAAAAGAAACAACAACGAGCTGAAATGTACACCTCATATTTATAGCAAAAATAGTATAGGACACGCAGCTGCACAATAGTTTGACGGAAACATAACAATTCCAACGCCAAGTGCAAGAAAAAACAGAAATACGCTGCCTGAAAAATATATAGACTTACTAGTTATGAGCACCACCGGTACGAATACTGGAGCCGTTGTTCCGAATAACACTGAAAACCCGATTGGGCATGCTGTCCACCAAGTGATGTAAGTGTTCTGGACGGAGTGCGTACCAGCTTCGTTCAATCTGCTCTTTCAATGCCACCACACTTGGGAACTGCCGTTCATTCCTATACACATCACGAGCTAGGACACCCCAGAGGCTCTCGATAGGGTTCAAATCTAGAATGAGTGCTGGAAAATCCATTACGGTCACATGATGAGTGTTAAACCCGCTTTTAGTTGATGCAGACCGATGAATAGAGGCATTCTCTTGCTGGAACGGAACAGATAATCAACACCCGCTAGAGTTTCGGCAAACGGTAAAAAATGGCTGCTGAGTATGTCCTGATACGTTTCGGAGTTTTGCCTGCCTTGCAGAAAAGCAATATACGTTGTCCCATTGAACGCAAAAGCTCTCCAGACCATCGCAGATCCCATTCCTATCTGTCTGCTGAAGAAGGTGCGTGGCTCGCGTCGTAAATCATGCCAATAGCACTTCCAACCGTCAGGGCCGTCCAGGTTGAACTTTTTCTCATCGGAGAAAATACACTGACGGAAAAAAAAGTTCCAACACCACGAAAAAATAGTTGTAGAGGAATGAAATGGCGGCAATACATTTGTATAGGTAACATATTTAATCGATTAAGGTTTCAAGATCACAGCTTAATGTAAGCTCGAGAAGAGCCATTTTAAATGTGAAATGCTTGTACATTAATAACCGGTGTAACCGCCAGAATGTTGAATGCACGCAAGCAAACGTTCATGCATTGTGTCGTACAGGTTCTGGATGTCAGTTTGTGGGAGGGAGTTCCATGCCTGTTGCACTTGGTCGGTTAATACAGGGACGGTTAATGCTGGTGGGGGGTGACGTTGCAGTTGTCGTCCAATGATGTCCCATACGTGCTCGATTGGTGAAAGATCTGGTGATTTAGCAGTCCACGGCAACATGTCGACACTCTGTAGAGCATGTTGGGTTACAACAGCGGTATGCGGGCGAGCGTTATCCTGTTGGAAAACACCCCCTGGAACGCTGTTCATGAATGGCAGCACAACAGGTTGAATAACCAGACCGACGTACAACTGTGCCGTCAGGGTGCGTGGGATAACCACGAGAGTGCTCCTGCTGTCTTAGGAAATTGCTCCCCAGACCATAACTCCAGGTGTAGGTATAGTGTGTCTTGGCAGCAGACAGGTTGGTTGCAGGCGCTCACCTGGCCTCCTTCTAACAAACACACGGCCATCACTGGCACCCATGCAGAACCGGCTTTCATCAGAAAACACAACAGATCTCCACACCGTCCTCCAATGAGCTCTAGCTTGACACCACTGACGTCGCAAACGGCAGTGGTTTGGAGTAAGTGGAATGCACGCTACAGGGTGTCTGGCTTGGAGCTGTCCTTGAAGTAACTGATTTGTAACAGTTCGTTGTGTCACTGTGGTGGCAACTGCAGCTCGAATTGCTGCCGCAGACGCGGTAAGATGTGCCACTGCCATACGCCGTTCACGGCGGTCTTCCCTCTCAGTAGTGCCACGTGGCCGGCCAGAACCCGGTCTTCTTGAGGCAGTACCTTCCCTTGACCACGCTGCCAACAATCATGCACAGTGGCTACATTCCTGCCAAGTCGTTCTGCAATATTGCGGAAAGAAAATCCACCTTCTCGTAGCCCTATTACACGACCTCGTTCAAACTCCGTGAGCTGTTGATAATGGCTTCTTCGTCTTCTTAAAGGCATTCTTGACTAACGTCAACACACTACGTCGAATCTCAACAATAACTAACGCTCACGAACGTTACAGCGCGTATTTACAGCAAACCTGTTTTGCATGTTCCGAGGGGCGCTACTAGCGCCACACGTATGCTCCGAGCGCGAAATTTGCATGGACGTCATCTTACAGATGTACTTTCAGCGCCTACCAACTGTCATTTATCTAACACAACCCCTTCTTGGTGTTGGGATTTTTTCCGTCAGTGTAGCGGTGATCCACTATTCCGTCCATCGCATTTGGCTGCTTGCCCATAACAATCTAGCTTCCTTGTGGCGCCGCGTAAGGTGTGGCAGACGGCGCATTTTACGGAGCACACTGTTGCGACTTTCCTTGATTCGTCGATGAACTGTGTCTTTTGAGACGGTGACACCAACAGTCCGAGAAACTTGACGTAGTGATAACCTTTGGGATGAAACTAAACGCATGATGGCACGATCTCCTCGTTTGGTTGTTATTCGAGGCCTTCCAGGCCGTTTTCTGGCAGTTAATTCACCGCGTTTCGATAAAGACTTATAAATGACTGCCCTACTCCTTCCCATGTCTTTACAAATTTTTGTTACAGGCAATTCATTTGCTCTCAGTCTCCAAATCTTCTGCACATCCTCACCAGAAAGTTGACTGTTGCGTGGCATTTTGGCAAATGAATGTCTGATGGCAGGCCCGCTGTCATTTGTAGGCTGGACAGAATTACGGCCCATGCGCGTGCGTACAACATGCTAATTTGTACATCTCATTTGCATTTGGCTACTTGACATAGTTATCTTTATACTAGGGGTGTTCAAATGAAAAGGTACGAAACGTCATAAGAACGTAACCGTTAACATATTTGCCTATGCCGCTATGGGAGAACGTAGCGACATATCTGGGGATGCGATTGGAGTCGCCGGCGTGGATCGGAGCATGCGCGGGCGCCCGCATGCGCAGGAGAGAGCAGAGGCTCTTATAAAGAGCGCCGTCCAATTGACGCGGCAGTGCGTGTGAGGACAGGATGGCGTTCACATTGCAAAATTCGACGATTGAGGAGCAGCGAGGCGTTATCCGATTTCTGACAGCGGAAGGTGTTAAACCGGCAGCTATTCATCGCGGAGGGTGTGGTTCTGCTCCATGATAACGCGCGTCTACACGCCTCCAGGGTCACACACGCGGAACTGGCCAAGTTCCAGTGGGAGCAGCTTGACCATCCACCCTACAGCCCGGACAAGTCGCCCTGCGGTTTCCATGTGTTTGGTCCCCTGAAAAAACATCTGAAAGGGAAGCGCTTCCACTCGGACGACGAACTCAAGGACGCTGTGCAGGACTGGGTCTCGTCACGGCCACAGGAATTCTGGGAACAAGGAATCCTTCGGCTCGTTAATCAATGGGATCGTTGTGCTACGGTCTATGGTGTATACTTTGAATAAAGTCTTCATTTATACCCATAGTGTCGTTTCGTACCTTTTCATTTGAACACTCCTTGTATTTATGAGACACCTAAAATTGCACTATTTCACTTTGTGGGTTCTTTTCACACAATCCGGTCATCTCGACGGATCGAAACGTTTGTTGTACGGTTATGTCTAATTAGGTACCACTTCAGCTTCCTACTTATATTCGCATTGCGTTCACGGCGCAAAGTCAACTGTCTCTATATTTATGCTACGCATCTTAGTTATTTGTTCAGTTGCTGCTTTTCAACTACAGTATATTTAATCCCCAGCACTGTGCGGGTCTCCATGGAGCAACCTGTCATGTAGTTTGACAGTTAATCACATGTGAGTCTGGAGAATTCGAGGTCGCTGTGGTGCAGTGGTAGCATGTCCGGCGCGTAACTGGAAGACCCTGGGTACGATTCCCGGTGGCGGCCGATGATAATTTTTCCGAGACTCACTTATCAACATGGAAAGAGCGATGATTTCCTGCTTAGTGTTTGTGATTTTTTTTGATACGGTTAAAGGAGGTCCATGCCGTTCATTTTCTGTTAGATATTTCTTCAGAGATGTCATTGTTCATATTTATTGTTTGCTCGAGGTATGTGCAGGAATCTACATTTTCTATAGTGAAGTTATTCAGTTGTATGTTGGAATTTGGACAGTATTTATTTCTCGTCCATTTGGTTTTGTCAGGATGGATTTCTAGACCTATTCTGTTACAGGCGTTATTTATTTGATGAAACATTTTTTCAAGCTGTAGAGAAACCTGAGCTTTATAAGTATTATATCATCTGCAAACATTAGTATTTGGATCAACTCTCCATCAATATTTCTGCTACCTTTTAGGTAAATTTTAATTAAAATGTTTTCCAGAGTGCAAGTAAAGAGGTTTGGTGATAAAACATCTCCTTGTCGCACACCTCGGTCTATAGAGATTGTAATAGGATTATCGAATAAGGTTATTATTTGTGTAGAGCTTCCAGTATTAATTTCTTTGATCAGATTGATGTATTCTCATTTACATTTCATAAAATTTACCTCACAATAAGGCGAACACATGAAAGTATATTCATACGTGGTGACTTATTCATAGCTTCAAAAGCGTATGCCGTATAATAATACTGTTATTCACGTTGATTCATAACTCTGTCGATAATGACCAGCCGACAAAGCATCACATTGTATGTAATCAGGTCTAAACATATGTATGGGAGGAATTGCTACGAGAAATGACACGTCTCTCTGCGTTACATTCCCTTTGTGTCTAAGCTCTTCAAAACAGCTTTGTTTCTTTAGAGCAGGGGTTTTTCAATGTTTTCTGAATCGCGCACAGCATGACAACACTAACATACCGTGAGGCTTGATTACCGCGTGGTGGTCGTGTGGTACTGCACTCTAACTATTCGTGAGATATGGGTCCGGGTTCGAATCACGTGTGTGGTATGGGTGGCGTGTTTGTTTTATGACTCCGGATTTCTCTTACCTTCCTGAAACCAGTGGCTTCAAATGAGGAGTGTGGCTGTTTATATCCAGTCAATTGAGTGTTTGCTGTGGCCGATAATCCCCTTTTCCGAAAAATCAAAGATATGAAGAGTGAGTGTGAAAGAAAGTGCCATCACAGCAATTGGTAGCTAACTTTTGCAATAGAAATGGAGTGATTTTTTTTTTAATTGAAGTTTAACCATCGTCATGTGCAACTCAATACGCAATTAGCAGTCGTCTGTCCTTAATTTGAGGTCAATATTTTCAAGAAAAGGAGAAAACCAGTAGCGTTAGACAAGCACACAACCAATGTATCATCCTGGATTTGAATCCGGACCCAACTTGGACGCATTTATGAGAAACCACCGCTTAGACCACTACGTGACAGGAGCAGCGGAGTGTGTAAAGGCGAATAGATTACCCGTCCCCGGGGAACCGAGGGATCGCATGTAGAAGTGTGTTGAAGAACATAAAATGGATGCCAGTCATTCACGTTATTCAAATGTTCCTGTTCTAATGTTGGTGTTGCAACCCGTTCTTTTTTGATGCCATGCATCTTTCCCGACAGCAGTAAAGTAAATCACACGCAAAAATATTTTGATGTATCGAAAATGGGTAGCAAAGCCATTGTTGAAACCTGATTTTTAAATGCTGTCCCACGAAGTGGCGTGTACCCGCCGACCCGCTGAGGCAGTCTAACCGCTGGCTTCTTATTATTCGTTCGAGTTGGGTACAAGTTCGAATCCCGGTGAGGCATGGATATTGTGTTTGACTTACCGCCCTGGCTCTCTCCCTTTTACTTAAGCCAGTGGCCCTAAATTAGGTATGGCCGACTGCTTATAGCCGATATTGAATTGCTAACAGTGGTCGTTAAGCCTCCAATAAAAAAAAAAAGAGTAACTCAACAATAGTTAATTTCATCGGTACTCAACGATATATTTTAGTAAATTATTGCTGAACATTATTTTCATTTCATGCTAAATGTATATAATTTATGAATACAAAACTTGTGGTGTTGAGGAAATAATAATTCCAACGTTTATCACCATCAAAGTTTTATTATACATCGACTGTAGTTTTGCAGAGCGTTTGGCTCGGCATCTCCAGGACGAATGGAGCGTAAACATTCAAATCATTGTGAATCATTGTAAATGATTCACAAATAATTGAATGTCTGCGCTCCATTCGTCCTGATGATGCCGAGCCAAACGCTCCGCGAAACTATAGTCGATGTATAATAAATCTTTGATTGTGGTCGTTGGTATTATTATTCTACGCTAAATGTGATAAAAGCTATTACGAAAATGCATTTTTGATGTTATTAAAACGGTGCGTCGTTGCGAAATTTTGCTTGCTCTCGACCACACCCTAAAGGGGGTAGGTTAGATGCTATTGAAGAGAGCTTTAAAATGATGTATAACTTTATTTGATGATGGAATGTAACTTGTAGATATCCTAGACCAAATGTTACCAATCACTCTCACTAACACTTTTGTGACTCAGGTTTTATTTCTATCTTGAGGTAAGATTTTGGCTTGAGCATTCGTAGATGGACTTTCATAGCTACATCACATTTTATCGGTGTCAGGGTCGTTTCTTTCGTTCGTCTAAATTTCAATATTATACAATAATAATAATAATAATACTGATAATAAAAATAATGAATAGTGTTTCTGAAAAACTGAACAGTCGAGAAATACTTACTATTGCCGACACCATAGTTTAGTAAATAATTACTTTTATGACTCACATATATTTTTATACTTTTAACGACAATAACATTCATTAATACACCACTTTAAGTACCGCTCAATATCAGGAATTAGTCAACCTTTTTGTTTGTTGGTATGATTGAATTCGATTTAGTGTGAACCGGACACTGACTCTACATGGTTGTGAGTGACGCGAATGAATGCAATGTGTTGTACCTAAATAAATGTGCATTTTTGTATCTCACGTTTTATTTCACACCCACAGAGACAGAGGTCTAGGCATGCAAATAATGCATAGCATACATTACCTTCAAGGAGTACCGTGGTACTACTCTTTCGATTTTTTTTTTTTTTTTTTTTGCAAATTTACTTTGATGTTAGGAATAGGTATCTGGACAATCCTCTTTTTATTCTTCCGGTTCTGGATCTTTATGAGAAAATAAGCAAGGAAAATTCAAATTTATCAAGCAGAATTCCTATTATATCCCACCAGTGCGGTGAGAAACAAATTTTAAGTCTTAGAAGTTCCATAACTTTAAGCTGATGGACACATTAAGCTTCCTGCGAGACCTCACGATCTTGGTCTTATCAAAGTGAAATTAATTTCATGATCCTGTGCAATTTTCTGCGCCACTAAATGAAGCTTCTGAAAGACCAGCGTTTCACTACTGTTTTACGAAGGTGGAGGTGGAGGAATATCGGGAAGCTTATTTCCAGCTTAAATGGCGTGCGTAATTATCAGGGAATTAACTTCAAACGAACAGATATGGTGGGTCTGTATATTTAACGCCTGGACCACATTAATGGCTTTGTAAAACATTTAAAAAATAGTTCCGTGCTGGGCTCCTTTTCTGTTTTTCTTTCCGTTACGAAAACGCTTATTAAATCGATTAGTTCTCATGCCATGTTCTCTACAAAGGCGATAGAGTTAAAGGCAAACCTAATTATAGCCCAGCTTCATAGTTGTTAGTAATGGGGTCTTATCTCTTTTGAAGGGTGGGAGAAATGACAGACGATAATACCATTAGAGCACCTGGAGAATCGATAATTCTTTATAAATATTCGCGTGGGGTATTTTCCACACATGTTTTTTATCTTTTCGAAATAAACATATACTCTGCTGTATTGAAATTCAAACAAAACACGAAGTAAAAACCTCTCGGTACCATACAAAGCGACATTCCAGAATGCACACTTTCTCACAGAGAGGTATTCAGAATTTTAAAGAATAATTTGTGATGATCCTGAAACATTTTGGGGATAATATTTCCTGGAGATATAAACTATGTGCTCATAAAGCAGAAATTTATTAACCCACCTTTGTTAATATGATAGTATTCATGTTTTTGTTACTAATTATGCTCAAGGGATCCTGTTCTCATACTTTATAAATAAGCGTTAAAGAATATCGCTTTAGCATGTATGACGAACTATGAGTTTTATTTGAAATTCCCCGACATAATTCGTACAAATATAAGAGGATATATTTTCTTTTTTTTTTATTGTTCGTTTTAAACAAATGCGTCATAAAATCCTAAGAGACAGCTGTTGATTAAAAAGCTTTATTTTCTCTCACTAGTCTTCGAAAATTACAGAATATCCAAAAATGGAAAAGCATGCATGTATCATGAACGTAATACGGGATTACACCACACAATACAAATTTTGAAGATGACAATCCGGTTTTTTTGTGTAATTATGACATGGATGTGAAGTCAGATAATATCCGGAAACTTTAAAATTTCATCGTCCTGGAGCGGGAATTGAACCCGCATCTCCCAGATAGCGCCCGGGTATGCTAACCACTACACCATACAGAACGACCAAGCCTCAAGTTTCCGATTATTTTTTATTAATTTTTCAAATTAATCGGAAACCTAAAACTTGGTCGTACTTGGTGTTGTAGTGGGTGGCATACCCGGGCGCTCGGGCGGTTTCAAATTAATTTAGTTTCGGATTAATTTTTTTCAAAATTAATTTTTCAAAATTAATCAGAAACTAGTTTTACTATTTTTTCCAAAATAAATTATTTTTTTTTCAAAATTAGTTAAATTTGAAAAATAATTTTGATTTTTTTTTTCAAAATAAATTAATTAATCGGAAACTTGAGACTTGGTCGTTCTGAGTGGTGGTGTGGTGAGCATACACGGGGACTCGGGCGCTTTCAAATTAATCGGAAACTAGTTTCCGATTTTTTTTCAAAATTAAGTTTTCCAAATTAATCAAACTAGTTTTATTTTTTTTTCTCAAAATGTATTCATTTTGAAAAAATAATTTTGATTATTTTTTTTTAAAAAGTAATCGGAAACAAGTTTCCGATTAATCTGAAAGAGCCCGGGTATGCTAACCACTACACCACCCCGAAAGACCAAGTCTTAAGTTTCCGATTAATTTTGAAAAAAAAATAAAAAATAATCGGGAACTTGAGACTTGGTCGTGCTGGGTGGTGGTGTGCCCGGGCGACGCGGGTTCGATTCTCGCTCCAGGACGAAGAAATTTTCAAGTTTTCGGATATTAACTGACTTACCATCCTTGTAATATTTACACCAAAAAACGGATTGTCGTCTTCAAAATTTGCATGCATGTATATTTAGAACTTGAATACGAGGGTGAATTGAAAAGTAACGCACGCTTTGGTGGGGGGGGGGGGGGGGGACAGTTTAACAGATGGGCAAAGCAAAAAATGTACACAATGAAACTAGATTTCTTAGCTATTTTTCAAGATAAATACAGAGACGCTCGAGACATTTACCCCGTCGTGGTAACAGTTTTAGTGTACCTTATTCATAAAAGTTCGTTTTCTGGGTGTATAGCCACCTACGGACAACCGATTTGACTTCGTCAGCCGAATCGAAGCGTTGACCGCCCAGCAATCTTTTCAACGGACCAAACAGATGCAAGTCGGAAGGAGTCAGGTCTGGAATGTACGGTGAATACTGGAGCACCTCCCAGTCAAATTGCGCAATTTCCTCTGTCTCGTCTGGTCGTCTGTCAAGTTTTTGGGCACACATTGTGCACTGACTTTGCGAAATTGCTATTTGTCATGCACAGTATTGTACGCTATACCGCATGAAATGTTGAACTTCTGTGCCAATGTGCGCAGATACTATACTGTACAAATTAATTGGGACAAAGTAAAAAATCACTCTTTTTCCAAAACTATGCCTTTATATCCATCTATGCCTTGATATACACTAATAAATACCTGTATTAATATGAAATATGTCCTCTTTTAGCAGAAATGACCTCTTGAATTCGTTTTATCATTGACTCCACTAATTGAGCGCACATATTTTTGACTTCATAATCGTGGAACCACACTTGTATAGCATTCTTTATCATGCGTTCTTTGGTTGTATAGTCCATTTTACCTAAACGTCTCTTCAAAATATTCCACAAGTTTTTTATGGGATTTAAGTCTGGTGAATTTCCAGGCCAATCAAGCAAAGGAATTTGATTTTCCAGTATGAAATTCTTGACCAATTTCGAATTGTGACATGGGACCAAGTCATGTTGAAATGTCCCTTCAAAAATTTGCAAGAATGGAACAATCCTACGTTGTAATGTTTCTACGTACTTGGCTGAATTCATCATACCTTGAACAGGAACTAAGCTTCCAGTGCCATTTGATGTGAAAAAACCCCAAAAACATCTGTTTCAGAGCGTGTTTTACAGTTTGTTTGACATGCTCAGGTCTTAAGGGTTCACAGTTGCTTCGTCTAACGACATTTGCTTGGTAATCCTGCACAAACAAATGAGTTTCATCACTGAAAATTACCTTTTTCAAGTCGTCAGCAGTCCATGATTTATATTTTTTGGCCCATGCTAAACGTTTTATCTTCATTTTCGCATTCAAATATTGTTTTTTCGTTGGTTTTCTTGCCATCCGGCTAACTTCCAGAAGCCTACGGCGTACAGTTGAATCACTAACATCGCAACCACTAGCCAATGAATCTCTTTGAAGGTCGGTGCTTGTTTCTTTTGGATTAATTTTACTATTTCTGATTCGATATTTATCGGTTTGTGGAGTTGTTTTTCGTTTTCTTCCACATTTACATCTCCTTTTTGGACACGATGATCCAGGTGCATTGTATCGCGTAAGCAGTCTTCATACATTTGATTTGCCTACACCAATTGCAGAAGCGATATATCTCACTGTCATAGAAGTGTGATCCTTCAGAGAATTATTTTTGCACTCTTCCTTGGGGAAATATCCATTTTTCAATACACGAAAGCAACACGTACTCACAGAGAGCAAAAACTAACATCCACCTGTCACACACTAAAGCTCATAACTGAAGCTGAAGTACCTATTTCCTGTTTAAAACCGGTCAAACCACATTCTTACTATCAAGTTCTAACAGTCACACCACCTCACAGCTGATAAAACCGGTTTACGTGGATTTCCGACCTCAACTGGTGAGCACATTACAATTCGCAGAATAAAATAGCTTGTCCCAATTAATTTGCACGGTATAGTAGATCCGCCGGCCTCTCGGAATAATCTGTTCAATACCTCTCACAGCGGCGGGTAATGACGCAGTTGCTGGTCGAACAAAAGAAAAAATAATGAAAAAATTGAAAAAAAAGTAATGCATTTTTTTCGCAATGTAAATTGATGCATTTTTTTCTAATGTAAGTCCCCTTTTAATCAAAAAAGAAAATTAAAAAAGACACTTTGGCAGGCCCTCTTGGCCTACTCTCTATATACGCCCCTGAACTAGGTTATAAGCCAGTACTGTTGTTTCAGAATACGTGATCATTCAAATTGATACAGAATTAAACAACTTAAATATATTTGTGTATATAAAAGTTGTGTTGGACAGGAGAAACACAATAGATAGTGAAATTAATAGACTGCTGAATTCGGCTCTAAAAGTCACAGCAGCTTTATGGGACTCAAAAAGGCCCTGAATGACTGAGGAATCTCCTCTACTAGTGCCTTCTTTCAGCAAGATAACATGCCATTCTACACTACCCCGATTGTTCGAGAATGGCCAGCGGAACTAGAGAATGGCCAGCGGAACTCTAGGAAGATTTCAACATATTGCCATTGGCATCAAAATTCTCCAAACATCAATCCGGTCGAGCATCTGTGGGTTTGTGTTTGAACAGCAAATCCGATCTGCAGCTGCTCAACAAGGTAACTTGGTCTTCTAGTAAACCAGGTAACTTGGTGCGCTGTACAAGATATCTAAAGGTGTATTGTGTTGTACCAGATACCACAATACATCTTTAGATATCTTGTGGCGTCTATCCATCGCCAGGTACCCCAGTAGCATATTACATTGATTCGACGTCGAAGTTTTGATCGGTTTTTGGTCGATATGAAACGTTGAATATAGATGTCCATGTCCACTTTTGTTACGTCTTTTCGACGTCGAATTGTAAACTTATTAAATCGATATCAAGTCAACAGTGGACGAAGATTCGACCTGTCGAGAGAAACATATACATCGTTGCTACGTAGTGTAGTAGACGTCGATTCTACGTTGATATTACGCAGTTTAGTCATCGATTCTAGCACTGTTGTAATGTCGAATATACATTTACTCTACAATTCAGATGGCGAAACATGAAACTCTAAACTTTCAATAGTGGCGTAAAACGTAGAATGTATTTGTAGTACCATTCTACGACGCTGTCTTCAATTAAAAGATCATATAATTTTTTTTTATTGTTTCAACATCCAAGTCTTCTCGGACGCATTCGAAAAGACACATAATTCTCAAAAATTTCACAGAATTTTCGGTGATCTGTCAGCATTGCTCTAGGTCTATCCCTAACTGGAATATGCGTACGTACAAATTATATATCTTAAAAAAATCTTTTAACTTCCCGGCAAAAAAGAAGGTAAGATCTCGTTTTACAACAGAAATGATACAACGGACCAACACCCCAGCATGCAAAAAGTTTGTTTAGCGTAATGGTTGCAAAGGCGCACGCGCGCGATGCTTACAGATCGAATAAAAAACATCGAATATTCGACCTAATGGAACTAAAGGGATAAACTGCGTAAAACTGTCTACATGTATACTGCAATTCATGTGATGATTTTTCTTGACGTTCCACTCATCGATTTTACGTCGGAAACAATGCCTCGACGTAATATCGACCTGGTAGCCAACAATCGACGTCGATTCGACATTACTGTGCGACTGGGGTAAGAGCTGTTTCGGCGGCAAGTGGACGTTCAACATCGTATTAATTTTGTCGCGACACATAATATACTTGTTTGATCATTATCAACACATAATACTTACTTTTTTATGCTGTACATCTTTCCCGACCGTAGGAAAGTAAACCCCAAGTAAAAGTTCAAAAAGTAGGAACTGTACACCAAATTATACTCAAAATAGTATAACTATACTAAAAATCCGAAAATTATTGGCGTAGAATAAGAATAAAAGTTTCCAAGCTTTCGCACATCAACCAGATGGCTTTCTCAAGGAATGTAGACAGCTAACTGCAAACAGGATAATAGAACGTTTCAACACTTTGAACGCGGTGACTTGACTAGACAATGATGATTAGGAGCAAATGTGATATTTCGAAGAAACGAGGTCACGTTCGTTGGGCACGCGGTACAATGGTAGAGAACTCAGCATTATTTGAAGAACTGATTCCAAATACGTGGCAACTCCAGAGAAACGCTATCATTGCAAGCCTCGCAGCTGGTCAAGATTTCCAAGGTTTCGCGAATGGCGGTAGATTTGGGTGTGGAGTATGAAGCTAATTTCTTTACATCACTCCATATAGGATCGGCGGACTTGAACTTGACTTCTCTTGATAGGGCAGTGGTCATTTTCCCGTCTCTTGTATCCCTTTTATGTTCGCTATGACCAATGGAATGACCAAACGTTCGTTTGGAATTAGAATCAGCGAACATAAAAGGGACACAAAAGACGGGAAAATGACCACTGCCCTATCAAGAGAAGTCAAGTTAAAGTCCGCCGATCCTATATGGAGTGATGTAAAGATATTAGCTTCATACTCCACACCCAAATCTACTGCCATTCGCGAAACCTTGGTAATCTTGACCAGCTGCGAGGCTTGCAATGATAGCGTTTCTCTGGAGTTGCCGCGTATTTGAAATCAGTTCTTCAAATAATGCTGAGTTCTCTACCATTGTACCGCGTGCCCAACCAACGTGACCTTGTTTCTTCGAAATATCACATTTGCTCCTAATCATCATTGTCTAGTCAAGTCACCGCGTTCAAAGTGTTGAAACGTTCTATTATCCTGTTTGCAGTTAGCTGTCTACCTTCCTTGAGAAAGCCATCTGGTTGATGTGCGAAAGCTTGGAAGCTTTTATTTCTATTCTACGCCAAGAATTTTCGGATTTTTAGTATAGTTATACTATTTTGAGCCCAAGTAAAAGATTTAGATGTAGTCAAATATAACGGAAGTATTTAAAACCATTATAGGAATTTGATTTTTGAATACTGTCCCATGAAGATACGTAACAACAGTTAAATTAGGGACGGACGACTTCTTATAGCCATTGAGTTGCGCACGGTGGTCATTAAAATTTCAATAAAAAAAGTAACGCAACAATAATTAAGTTTCATTGTTATTCAACAACATATTTCACTAAACTATAGCTGAACATTATTTCATCACGTTTTATATAAACGTAACAAAATCTCATTACAATCTGCGGAAATTACGAGAATCTCATACCAAATGTTACAAAATATTTTTTTTTGCCGCCCCGGTGGCGCAGTGGTCTAAGCAATGGCTTCTGATTATTCGTACAAATGGGGGCGGGTTCGAATCCCGTGGGGCTTGGGTGTTGTGTTTGTCATATGGTACCGGCTCTCTCCCTTCCCTGGAACCAGTGACCCGAAATTAGGGACAGGCGACTGCTTATAGCCCATTGAGTTACTCACGGCGGTCGTTAAACCTCCAATCAAAAAAAAAAATATATATATATATATATATATATATATATATATATATATACGCTCCCTATCTTCTGATTCAAGGCTTCTTGAATTGGAAGAGGAACTACAAAGGATCAAGTGGGACATCGTCGGGCTAGTGAGTGAGGTAAGGAGAAAAGGAGAAGATCTCAT
Source organism: Macrothele yani (assembly GCA_039090855.1). Lineage (NCBI taxonomy): Eukaryota > Metazoa > Arthropoda > Arachnida > Araneae > Macrothelidae > Macrothele > Macrothele yani. Next base: position 45,047,007 of record CM077025.1, on the reverse strand, counting down.
TGAACTGAAAAGTGGACATCTCTTCTATTATCGTGGGACAGATACTGGCAGAACTAGTGGTGTTGGATTTATAATAAACAAGAAACTGAAGGATAAAGTGGTAGAAGTTGAAAGTTCCTCTGACAGAGCTGCACGACTCGTTATCCAACTATCGAGAAGATACCAGGCTCAGATTATTCAAACTTATGCACCCACCACAAGTCATCCTGAAGAAGAAATTGAAGAATTTTATGAGGAAATTCGTCATCTAAATAATAAAGGTAAGCAGCACTTGAAGATAATTATGGGAGATTTCAATGCAAAAATAGGGCAACGGCAACAGAATGAAACTTCAGTAGGTAAATTCGGTCACGGCAACAGAAACCAGCGTGGAAATACTCTCGTTGAGTTTGCAGAGGCAGAAGGATTTTTCATCTTGAACTCCTTTTTCAAGAAAAAGCCACACAGGAAATGGACATGGAGACATCCAATTGGGACGACAAGTGAAATTGATTTTATTATGTGTAACAAAAAATTCGTCATCGAAGACTGCAGTGTGCTGAACAAGTTCAACACAGGTAGTGACCATAGATTGGTGAGATGTAAGATGCACCTCAACACTAAACTGGAACGTGGCAAGCTAATAAGACAAACAAAATGTATTGACATAACCAACCTTAAAAAACACCATAATACTTTCAAGTTGGAACTGAAGAACAGATTCTCTGCTTTAGAAGGCCTAACATCGGAAGAAGTGGATATTTCGGAAGTTAACAGAAAAGTAACCAAAGCTCTAATGGAAACAGCAACAAAATTAGCTGGGTCTAAGAACAAGTTGCATGTGAACAAATTATCAGGAAAACCAAAATGTTGATGCAAAAAAGAAGAGAGATGAGGACAACTAAAGTAGATGTGACTTCCAAAGTGGAATATATAGAGCTATGCAAGACAACACGAAAAAGTATCACTGAAGACGTAAGGAAATTCAACTGTGAGCTAGTGAGGAAAGCAATTGAAAACAACCAAAGCCTTAAGATAGCAAAGGGACATCTCAGTAAGGGAAGAAAACAGATTATGGCTCTGAGAAAAGAAGATGGTTCTATAACAAGAAATAGAGGCGAAATTTTGACAAGAGTGAATGATTTCTACTCCAAATTATATGAAAGGAATGATACATGTACTCCAGACATCATGAAAGGTACCAGAGTTCTTCCAGTCCTCTCAGCAGAAGTTGCTCATGCAATCAAGAACATGAAGCGAGGGAAAGCTCCAGGAGAAGATGGAATTACTATAGACATCATACAAGAAGCAAGTGGAGAAATTGAAACAGTACTCGCCCAAATTTTCACTCGATGCCTTAATGAAGGGAAGATTCCTGAGGATTGGAACAATGCTACAATGATCCTGCTACATAAAAAAGGTGACATTGAGGATCTCAGGAACTACAGACCTATCAGCCTCCTATCAGTGGTTTATAAAATCTTCACTAAAGTTCTTTCACACCGCTTGAAGGTAACACTGGACATGGCTCAACCGAGAGAACAAGCTGGATTCAGGAGTGGCTACAGCACAATAGATCATATCCACGTACTGAGAGAACTGATTGAAAGAGCGAGGGAATATGAACTTCCATTGTGCATGGCTTTTATCGATTATGAAAAAGCCTTTGATTCGGTGAAACCATCAGCAGTTACCACGGCTCTGAAATCCTGCGGTATTGAAGATGCATACATTAATATTATTAATAACATCTATGAAAATGCAAGTGCAAAGATTCGGCTGTTTGAAAATACAACACACATAAAAATTGGAAAGGGAGTGAGACAAGGTGACACCATATCTCCGAAGCTCTTTAATGCCACATTGGAAAATGTCTTTCAATCACTGAACTGGGAAAACAAAGGGATAAAGATTAATGGAGATTATCTAACCCACCTTCGTTTTGCTGATGACGTAGTCATTTTTGCAACTACCCCATCAGAGCTGCAGAGTATGATCCAGGAACTTGCTGACAAGAGTAAAGAAGTGGGATTAAAAATGAACTTTCAGAAGACAAAAGTGATGTTCAATGCTTTTACAAGAAATGAAGATTTATCGATTGATGGAGAAAAACTGGAGATAACAGATACGTATGTTTATCTTGGACAGCAGATATCAAGTGAGGGTCACATTGATGAAGAAATTAATCGGCGTACAAAACTTGCCTGGAGAGCTTTTGGAAGAAACAGCATAATTTTTAAGAGCAATATGCCATTATGTCTTAAAAGAAAAGTGTTTGATCAATGCATCCTTCCAGTGCTTACGTATGGTGCAGAGACGTGGACCTTAACTAAAAGAGACATACAAAAGCTGCAGACAACTCAAAGAAGCATGGAGAGGTGCATGCTTGGTATAACCAGGAGAGATAAGAAGAGGAACTCGTGGATCCGAAAAATGACGAGAGTGGAAGACATCATGATCAGAGTTAAATCCCTGAAATGGCAATGGGCTGGACATACTGCCAGAAGGACAGACCATAGATGGACAGCCGAAATTTTAGATTGGATTCCAAGGGACAGGAAAAGACCCAGAAGAAGACCACATGGGAGATGGGTGGATGAAATTCGTAAATATGCGGGAGTGACATGGAGGAGACTGGCACAAGACAGACCGTTGTGGAGGAAACTTGGGGAGACCTTCGTCCAGCAGTGGATTGATAATGGTTGACAATGATGATGATGATGATGATGATATATATATATATATATATATATATATATATATATATATATATATATATTTCGGCCGCTATCTCGCCGCGGTCATTTGACGTTGTTCTTGGCGCGAAGACTATTATATGGGCATACATTTAAACGATTTGACCCAATCGCATGCGTACACATAAATAATGTGTTCTACAAACGCGCTGACTGCACTAAACAAGCATTTAATTGGCTACAAAAATATAACAATGGCTCACATACGAATAAAGATTAGTTGCCTTCTTAACATTGGTATGGGGTCAACTTTGACCTAAATCTGCTCCAGCTAGATAGTTTTAATGAACTTAATTCACAGTTCAGTTCTTCCAAATTCTCAATTCAAGTCCTCTACCAATAGCGTTGCGGATGTAACAACAACGACAAAATGTTTCTACTTACACGGATGGGGCTGTCATCCTTGAATCCCACACGCAATTAACATTTCACCTGTTTATTTGTTAGGTATCCAAGCCATTGCTCTTGCGCTGCCAATTTTTTTCCTTGCGCTGGCTTTATCCCGTCGCACTTACACGTAGTGGTTGCGTTGCCTACGTATTCACACACACACACACACACACACACACACATGGGGCTTCGCGTCGCCACGTAGAACCAGCTCGCCTCCTTCGCTGCATCAGGGAGAGGATGATTGTAATGATGGATCCAAACCGCTGTAGTTCCCCAAACCCGAGTTTCGGCTTGGCTTCGATTCTCCTTGGAGTGACCACTCTCAACTTGCAGACCTCCTAATCCATCAGTAGCTTTGCTTTTACTGGGCAAACCAGTTGCTAATTTCCATTAGGCTCCCAGCCTAGAAATTGCTGCTTTATCCCGCGGTTATAGACATTCCGCTGTCTTAATGGCAACTTGACCTCTCTAGCTGTTTCTCAGTTTCTTACAAAACGCAGGCGGTTCGCTGCTTCATTTTTTCCCATCACATAGCAGCATCAAGGCATCTCGCCTTTCCCATCGGAGAGCGTACAGAAAACTGAACTTTCTTTCTTATTTTCACGTTAAAATGCGAAATCTTATTTTTCTGCTCGGACCACCTAAAAAGAGAGCAATTGAACTCGAAAATGCTCTAAACAGTCGACGAATTTATGATTATTAGCTCAACCTCTTGTCCTCCATCTTCATTTAGTTTTACAAGTGGCCCGCTTCGAAACGCACCTCTTTCACTGTTTAGACAGGCACGTCGGCTGCGACGTACGTTTTATGACCTAAAAGCGCAAGAAACTCCGACCACCCAAACAGAGGGAGAATTCTTCGTCTTTTTTCTGTCCTATACCCAGATAAAACTTTCTTTGCTGCTTTCACTTTTAAACTTCCATACAGCATCGAACTTAATTAATACTTAATTAATTTCATACTTCCACCACGCCCATTAATTCCATAATTAATGACGGGGGTGGGTCGTACAAAAATTTTGCTTCCTCTCGACCCCCCCCCCTCCCCCGCCTTCCTCGCCCAAAGAGGAGCCTTCTATTGACGAAAGCTCTAAAAGGATGTATAAGACGAGCAGGTCTCAATTTACACAGAATCGGGCCCTAGGCATAGCACAAGATGAGGACTCCACATTTTCGCATTCTTGAAAGAGTAAGTACATTTGTCGCCACTGAATGTTATCAATTGATTTAATAAATGGGACACTGTGCGGGAAAAAATAGAAAATATCTGCTTTTATTAAATCTTAATATTAGCAAGGAAATTCGCACTTAGACGGGTAGGTAAACACTTTTTAATAGTTCAGTATAGCTATTTTCGCATTTAATTATTCATTCAAATACCCACAGATGTTAAGTTATTCATCCCCTTTTAATTTTATTTTTAACCGATGAACATTATTTAGACTTGGTGCAGACTGATTTTTTGGGGGCAAAGTGAACTTCCATGTAGCTGATTAATCACATGTGATGTGTTCAATGTTTTAGTAAAATAATTCTATTAATAGAGGAATGATACTTAGATTTCAACAAACACGCATAACTGGATAATTTTTACACTCATAACAGCAAGTTATTCAGCTAATTAATTCACTTAATTTAGACCCAAACAATTTTAAAATCTGATAATTTACAATATGAAATATTCAAAGCTTCTACAAAGTGTCTTAGCAATACAAAACCTCCCGAGAAGTGTATAGTAATAGGAAGACAGCACATTTATATTTCGTTCGCAATTTTCAGATGAAAGTGGCACGACATGATTTCACTGAGCTACAGTTAAAATGAGGTGGTAATTTGAACTGCAGGCAGTGCATAATTATATTTGATTTAATTCAGAAAACAACGTTTATGAATGCAATTTTTATAATTTAAAGTCTATTATAGTTTTGCTGTAAGTTATAAATCAATATTTGACCTAGACTTTATAGAAGCCTTTCATATATTTCAAAACCGTAATAACCTGGTAAATGATTTATCTTCACTTCCATACCTATCAAGCGCATGGTAACCACTCATCAATTCGTAATCTGATGGCCGCAAGAGGCGTTTGACATGTAAAACTGGTAACATCGTCAGAAGCAGGAAATGAAAACGCTTAGTCCTGACGAAGCTGGACCCATAGCTTTAAGCGAAGCTTAAATTATGAAAATTTCATTCTTAAGCATTGTTTACTGAATTAAGTGAAAGCAGTATTAATCTTCATTTCAGGAGAAAAAGGCATTTCCCGCCCCAAATGTTTTTACCATTCGTAATAAATAAATAAAAAAAGCATAGTTTTTCTTGTTTTTTTAATTGTGGTTCTGGGGCTCTCTAAAATGCAATTCCCTAGGCCCGAGCCTTGCGAGCTTAGGCTTAAATCAGTCCCGGAACACCATGGGGTGCGAACTGTAGATATCCTAGATCAAAAGTTATTAATCCGCCTCACTAACACACTTGCAATTCAGTTTTTCTTTCTATCTTGAGGTCAGATTGAGGCTTGCGCATGCGTAGATGCACTTTCGTAGCTACATCATATTTCATCGGCGTAAGAGAAGAGTCGTTTCTTACGTCCGCCTAAATCTTAATGATATAAAATAACAATAATAATAAATATTGTTCTTGGGAAAATTAAATGCCGCCCTGTTGGCGCAGTGGTCTAAGCGCTTGCTTTGGACTCATCGTCTGAGAAAGGGTCCGTGTTCGAATCCCGGTGAGGCATGGATGTTGTGTTTGTCTTACGGCACTGGCTCTCTCCCTTCTCTGGAACCAGTGGCCCGAAATTAGGGACGGGTGACTGCTTATAGCCCATTGAGTTGCTCATGGTGGTCGTTAAACCTTCAATCAAAAAATAAAAAATAAAGCTAAACAGTCGAAATATTTACTATTGCCACCGTAATGGTTTATAATATATATATATATATATATATATATATTTATTTATTGGGGGTTTAACTACCACCGTGAGCAACTCAAAGGGCTATAAGCAGTCGCCTGTTCCTAATTTAGGGTCAGTGGTTCCAGGGAAAGGAGAGAACCAGTGCCGTAAGACAAACACAGCCATGCCTCGCGGGATTCGAACACTGACCTCTTTTCGGAAGAATGATCAGAAGCCATTGCTTAGACCACTGAGCCACAGGAGCGGCTTAAATATTTATTTTTATGACTCACATAACTTCTTTTTTTTTTTAATTTAACGACAGTACGATTCGTTAGTCAACCTACCTAAGTACCTTTCAATGTCTGGAATTAGTAAACCTTATTGTTTGCTATGATTTAATTCCACTATGTACCAGACTGTGGCTCGGTGTTGTCGTGAGTGACGTAATAAAAGCAATGCGTTGTACGTAAATAAATCTAAACTCTCGAATCACTCGATTTATTTCACACCCACAAAGATCTTGGCATCCGAAAGATGCATAGCATAAATTATCTACGAAGAGTGCCAGGATAGTCTCCCGATCTTTTTTTGTTGTCCAACTTATCGCTTGGAGTGCAGAATGATACTCTTAATTCCTTCTTCAAACGGTTAAGGACTTTTCATTTAGAATTCAAAAGGCATTTTCTGGAGAATTTTTTTTCAATTTTATATATTTGTTTTCCTTCTCGAAGCGTGGATACAAAAGCAAACAACTTCTGACTAAAGAAAGCAACAGGACGTCACTCAATGTCATTGCACACAAAAAGGGCGGCGAATTAATCGCCAGAGGGCGTCACAAGCGTCTTCTACAACAAAAGACGACTTCGAAGAATGTTTCACTTTAACTTTCTAGTTTTGTTCCATCTTTTTTTTTTTTTAATTTTTCACTTCACATTTCTGTAAACATTTGCAGGTTGAACTCAATAGACCGGATTGTCGCAAAGTCCTTGATATGATGCCAAACCCAGTGGGTGATATCTCTTTGCATACATACGTTAGTGGAAGCTCAAAGGAATGAACATCTTTCTAGAAAAGCGCAGTTAAATAAAAGGATGAAATATTTCTTGTGCATTATTCAGCGAAAACGTTAGATTCAAAGCCAGAATAAAGGAAGCGTGGTAGTTTAAGCATTTCGAATCGTCATTCAGTGGAGAAGAAAGAGAAAGAAAGGTGAAGTCATTTATGCGTAACATGGTGGCAGCTTTATACATCCGCGCCTATGTGGTCGCTTTCTAAATATAAATTTTTATTGAAAACACACATTTTTTCAGTACATAAGTGGCATCGTGGCATGCTATGCACAAATGGCGCAACCCGGATTTCTTTATAGGGGTGGCCCAAAATATTGAAGATGCAAATAAAAAAAACATCTAAAATTTTGGGAAGTGATAAAAAAATATCTCCGCCATATTAAAGTACGTCCCCAATGATTCTTATGCAAATCGGTGTTAACGAGAAATTGTACGATTGTGAAATGGATACCGGTTCTCTTCTAAAATTCCCCTACTCAGGGCCGAAATCAGCTTTTCGTAATTGGGAGGAGGAGGAGACTTAAAATTACGCCCATTCGAGTACAAACTTACCCTCTTTTGAGTGCCACTCAAATAATACGTGGTTTTGACATTCTCACACACCACCATTCATCATTATGATCATTCAAAATTCGCACTTCTGGTTTTCTCACAGAATCTTATTAAAAAAGTAAAAACTGAGTAAATACCCAAACACCACACGTTGAAAATACCAAGTGAAGCGTAAGCGTTATGTGAACTCCGAGAACACAACACTCCACAGAAATGCAGAACGAAAACCAAACCAGCACATAACGAATGAGTATCTAATAGTGAACATAACAACAGGAAAAAGCTTTAGGGGTAAGGCTTGGGAAAATGCCGTTCGAGGTTAAACGCTCACAGGGATTTTTTATGGCAGAGCAAAAATGATTAATTACCTCTTCACAAAAATGACATGTTCCCAAAGGTCATGGAGCATATCAGTATATTGTTTTCTGTGCCACCATTCACTGTTTTGGGAAATAAACCATGAATAAGACATGTTCACACTTCATATTGTATATCATTCTGTACCCCGTTTAACTGTATTTGTATTTAGAAGCTTGTTCAACAGCACCATTCTGATTCTCATCTTTTTCTCTTGTCTGGAAAAAGCCTGGAATGTAGTTTGAGGCTTTTCGCATTTCATTTTGGCAACACTCATGTTTATATTGTTTAACTATGCCTAAAGGCGCAACACATACCTAAGCTAATCTGAGATAAAAGGAAGCATAACAACAAACGGCTTTTTCGAAAAAAAAGGGGAGATTTCAGCTTGCCTAGCATCCTCTCTGAATCTAATATCACCGTACTTTTCCGAAAGGAGAAATAAATACTTAGGAAACGCATATAGCGATGAAATCCGTTTATTTTTATGGCGTAATAAGCACAAATATTCGCCAAGCTTTCGCACTCCACTGGGAGCCCTTTCTGAGGCAAAGGTAGACCTAAAAATGCAGGGAATTGGAACACGTAAGGAACAAAGATGATTTTTGAAAATAACGAGCATATTACACGAATTTTTAGCACGTAAATTCAGTCTTTTAATAACTTATGCCAAACCATTTGTAGTTCAGTAGAGGTCATATCATTGTATGCTACTTTGCTGGAGAGGATTTCGACAGCTTCCCCGATGGTAGTCTATTTAAAGTTCGTGTAAGGGGCAATTCTCCTAATACTATTCCATACTGGAGCGGCCGATAAATGCATCACTTCTATTGCGAGGGCTGTATTCTGCATGTCCTTTTAGACACTTCTTACGTGTTCTTTACATCTAGTGTCCAAGGATCGCTTTGTCATTCCGATATACATCTTTTCCGTGTTGTCATTCCGATATACTGTACATCTTTTCCGTGTTGTCATTCCGATATGCTGTACATCTTTTCCGTGTTGTTAGAAAATGCGGGTGTGTACGCTATACCAACGGTGTAGCGTACACACCCGCCTTTTCTTCTTGTTTCTCCTTGCAGCTTGATACTACACTGTATCTGATAGTGGTGTCGGGGACTTCATTGCTACTAATATGTTGTATTTACGTAACGAATTCTTTAACTAATAATTCTTTAACCAATAGGAGAAATGAAACTATGTCGGCCTGCCGTCCTTTTTACGCTTTCCAACCGTAGGTTGAAGAAGCGTATATGCTCCACCATTGTCCGTCCGTCCGTCCGTCCGTCTGTCGGCGTAAAAACTGGCATAAAAATGGTTCGATTTTGATGAAAGTTTAGCATATTGTAGGGGACCACCTAGGAATGACCCCTATTGAAAATGGGTGAAGTGGGGTCAAAGGTCACGGCATAGGAGCGGGATCAATTCCATTGCCCTTATGTGTCATAACTTGCGTAAATATGGGTCGATGTCGATGGAATTTTAGTATATTGTAGGGGACCACCTGGGAATGAGCCCTATTGAAAATGGGTGAAGTGGGGTCAAAGGTCAGGACATACGAGCGGGATGCATTCCATTGCCTATATGCGTCATAACGTGCGTAAAAATGGCTCGATTTCGATGAAATTTTTTTATGTGGAAGGGGACCACCTGGAGACGATCTTATGACGTCACAATCTCGCGCTTGATATGTTGGCGCGCAGTCACGCCATCTCTCTTTACGTCAGGTGTTGTGTGTGGATCTTATTTAAGTTTTATGACGTCACACTCTTGCGAGCAGATGGTGGCGATTCCCATCTGCTTCATTACGTCACGTTTTGTGTGCGTATGTTCGTCCGCACGATAACTCGCGTAAAAATCGTTCGATTTCGATGAACTTTTAGTATGTGGAAGGGGATCACCTGGAAAGGAACCCTATTGAACGTGAACGAAATGGGTTAAAGGTTAGCAGATAGGAGCGGGATCCATTCCACTGTTCTTATGCACCAGAACTAACGTAAAAAAGTTTGATTTCGATTAAATTTTAGTATATGGCAGGGGACCACCTGGGGACAAACCCTATTGAAAATGGGCAAAGTGGGGTCAAAGCTCAGGACATAGGAGCGGAATCACTTCCATCGCCACTATGCGTCATAACTTACGTAAATATTCTTCGATCTGGATGAAATGTTAGTATGTTGTAGGGGCCTGCCTGGGGACAAATCCTATTGAAAATGGGCGAAATGGGGTCAAAGGTTAGGACACAGAAGCGGAATATATTCCATAGCCCTTATGCATCATAACTTACGTAGAAATGCTTCCATTCCGACAAAACTTTATCATGTTATTTCGGAGGAATACTGAACCAGTTCTGTAGAATATCATCGAAATGGGATCAAAGTTCAGGGCACAAGACCGAGATTTATTCCACAGACATTATCCTCATAACGAGTGATAACTTGAGTAATGATTTCTGGTATGTTGGAAAGCGTATCACAATCAATGCATTGCATGATTTTACTAACTTGTTTTATTTTTATTTTCTTTATAACACCAAGCGACCGCTTTTCCTGCATGTATTTTTTTAGACAACGTGCGGAACATTTGTTGTAGTATTTGAAGGAGAAAGTTTTGCAATGACAGTTTTAATTGCAAATGAGAGTCGACCTTGCAGCGTCATCATTAAGTTGCGCCCTAGAAATCGGCGGAACTCAAAAACAGAAGAGAAGAAAGATTAAGGATTTGGACTTAAAAACTCTTTCTTTTTCCGTTCTGAGCAGTTTGTCGCTGAATGTACGACATGCATTGACGCTGCAATTTCACCGGCCTCCAGCGAGGATCTGTCTGTGGGCCTGTGTCCCTCTTGACCCAGCTCCCATAGCTTTGAAATCCTGAACAGAAGATCAGATTATGTCACCACTTTAGACAACAAACATTAACACAGACCGAAGGACAGACGGAAATATACATTACAAAAAATAGATTTAAAAAATATATATTTTGAAAGCATATGCAAATATATTTAAAAATAAGCGCCCAATGACACTGAACGTAGGAGTGATAGCTCATGGGGAGGGCCCTTGCCCTTGGGCCACCCTCACTGAATGTATCATTGCAGTCCTCTGTGCAATGTGTAATACTCTGCGGCAATACTGAAAATCATAAAGCTGCTTTTGTGTGGAGCATGGACAAGATTTTTATTCGTATAAGCGATGCATTCTGGAACAAAATTGAAAATCGTAAAGCAGCTTTTGCGTGGAGCATGGGAAAGATTTCTAATCATAGAAGCGATACATTCTGCAGCAACATTGGCTATCATAAAGTCCCTTTTGTGTAGAGCATGGGCAAGATTTCTATTCGTAGAAGAGATACATTCTGCAGCAGCATTGACTATTATAGGAGTAAAGCCGCTTTTGCATGGAGCATTGGCAAGTTCTCTATTCGTAAAAGAGATGCATTCTGCAGCAGCACTGAAAATCATAAAGCCGTTTCTGCATGGAGCATGTGTAAGTTCTCTATTCGTTGAAGAAATACAAATGGGCATTCTGACGTTGGAAATATACCTTTCACATCCCTGCACAACCAGTATCACTCTTTCAGTATATTATCCATTTGTGTATGGGCGTGTTAAGATACGTATACACCCATGAGCCAGATTATTACGACCACTCTTGTCTTCAGGAGTTATAAAATAATACGGTTTTAATGGTTCTAAAATTTTATAGCATTTAAATTTAACCAGGCGTGTTAGTTACGCTATGAGCATTTCTCTCACGCTTCGCATATAAAGAGCGCCATTTATTTGGAAGTGTCCGTGGGGAAACCACCCCTGCTCTAGCTGATCTTCTCAAGAATCTGTTATCAGTTCCAATAAGGACTAACGTCTTTGACCTTGAAGCAGTCTGCACTTTGCTCCCGTGTACTTTGTGTAAACATTTCTCTCATTAAGTGGCAACTGACAATTGTATTTCGTCTTTTTTTATAGATAACGCGATGATACGAGTGCGTTTTTCGCCTAAATTGATTTGTACCTATGTTTATTAACTGTATTTCTTGCAAAGAAGGAATTCTGAAGTGTTAGTATTGAATATACACCCATGAGCCAGATTATGTTATTATATGAATCAATTATGTATATCACATTACAAAAAAAAAAAAAAAAAAGAAAAGAAAATCCTGCAGTTTACTTTGGGTATACGATGAGAGAAAATTGAAAAAAATGGTATTCATTGAAATGCTTCCTTCCCCCTAGTTTAAACATTACTTAATTCATAAACTTAAAGTTTTATTAAATCATTCAACTTTAAAATATTAATTACATTAACATACCTGATTGCTGAAGGAATGATTTCGTTTTATGCAGTATGTAAACAGAAAATTTGGACGAGGAACTTTTAGCAGCAGTAACACATTTATGTCTCTTCAGATACGACTTCCAAGTTTTGAACTGTAACAGTTTTAAAATGTTTTTGCACTTAATGCACTACACATAGTTTTTCGACTCAGGGTTTCTGCATTGCCAAGCGGTTTAAAATGCGCCCACAAATGTCATCATTTTTCCTGCTCACATTATCTATGGATTAGGAGGTATTCTTTTGCAGCCAATTTTTTGCGCAATTCTTTTGGTTTCTTAAATTCCATGGTAAAAGAAGTTACATTTGCAACTATGAGTGCGTGAGGACATCGACAGGGATTTACTGCGGATAAATTTTCCGAGTGAAATGCCTCAGAAGGGTAATAACAATCGACGTCAATTGTTTATTACCTCAGAAGGGTAATAAACAATCGGCGTCGTCCTATTCTCTCATACAGAACATACACCCCACCTCACTGCAGACACTCCGCGTTTCCCACTTCACACCACATATGGATTCGCTCAGCGTCGAATCGTTTTGTTGTCAACAACCCCAAAGAGTTTTTACCACCTGCAGATGGTAAAAACAATATGAGTGCCTCTCCTTGCCCTTGTGATTCCGTCCTGGGATATGTCATGGAAGTAAGTAAAGCCAGCAAACAGTTAAACAGGAAAGAGAAATTGGGAAATACGACTTTTCTTATTTCGATGCCATTGTGATAATAAAAATGGGTCGACATGGCCCGCCAGTAAGTGTCTGGGAAAAAAAGCCCGGCATTGCCCGTCCCGTTGCTTTGTTCTCTAAACTAAAAATGCCCGATTTTGTTCGTTGCTTTGTTCTCTAAACTAAAAATGCCCGATTTTGTTCGTTGCTTTGTTCTCTGAACTAAAAATGCCCGATTCGGTTCGTTGCTTTTGTTCTCTAAACTATAAAAACCGGACCCAGCCCTTTGCCTTATTCCCTAAACTAAAAACACCCGACCCAGCTCTTTGCCTTATTCCCTAAACTAAAAACGCCCGACCCGGCCCGTTGGTTTATTTTCTAAACTAAAAACGCCCGACCCGGCCCGTTGCTTTATTTTCTAAACTAAAAACGCCCGACCGGGCCCGTTGCTTTATTTTCTAAACTAAAAACGCCCGACCCGGCCCGTTGCTTTATTTTCTAAACTAAAAACGCCCGACCCGGCCTGTTGCTTTATTTTCTAAACTAAAAACACCCGACCCGGCCCGTTGCTTTATTTTCTAAACTAAAATCGCCCGACCCGGCCCGTTGCTTTATTTTCTATACTAAAAACGCCCGAACCAACCCGTTGCTTTATTTTCTAAACTAAAAACGCCCGACCCGGCCCGTTGCTTTATTCTCTAAACTAAAAAGCCCGACGTGGCCCGTTGCTTTGTTCTCTAAACTAAAAAGCCCGACGTGGCCCGTTGCTTTGTTCTCTGAACTAAAAAAGCTCGATCTGACCCGACTCGTTGCTTTGTTCTGTAAACTCACAAAACCCGACCCGATCCCCGTGCTTGACGGGCCAGCAAGGCCCATGCAGACTAGGCAGGTGGTCACAATGATTTGGCCCTTCGGTGTATTTTAATTAAAAGAACAGAATGTAACTTTTCTTTTAAATTAAATGACCGTGAGTGAAGTATTGTTGTCTGTCACTCTGAGCTTTTAGAGAGAGATTGTTAGAAGTTTTAAGATTCTAAGTAAGTATTATTCGGCTAAACAAAATCCCGTTGAGAGATTGGGACAAATTTTGAAATTATTTACTCAAAATTTGCCTCGTTCTTGAATATCCTGTACGAACATGTCTTACGTGGTCCACAATTTATGGGGCATAGTAGTTTTCCATTATTAAATTATGAGCACTGAAGGACTAGGCATAGTCAGAGTAAGTTAAACCAGCATTTTAAAAGGGAAGTGACAAGAAAAGATTGATATTGTAGGAGTCACTGTGATCGTGGTAAGTGATAAGCATCAAGGATTACAGCGAAGAACGGCGGGAATTTGAGTCTGAACTGCGGAGAGAGGAGTAGAGAGAGAGAGGAAATGCATCAACATGCTAAAGTCAATATGATTCCCAGGGTTTCAGAGGTCACAGCCGTCGATATTTGCTCTTAAACAATAATGAGACAGCAGTAGAGAGCTATGCGCGCTGGAATGATTATCCAGACTTAATGGGAGACCTGGACTTCCATTATTCTTGAAGCATCACAGGAAGAGATCAAAAGCAAAACGAATGACTTTTCAAAAGAAACTGCTTAATTCCTTTTCCTCAACGATTGCACGGCTTTTACATCTAAATATTTTTTTTTCAATCGTCACATTAAAAGCGAAAATGTAGCTTCAAATAAAAACGGACAACCTCTCTGGTTTCCCGAGTGTGCAGAGACACAAGGTCTGGCTAACCATTCGGGTCCGGCTCAAGTTCTGAAACGTGGGCGGTTTTTGTGCCGTCTTTCTAGAAACAATGGCTTTAACACTGGTGCCAAAAGCCACGAGATAGCAGTATGCAAATTTTTAACTGGCGCTGCCGTCGTATAAAAGCTTCGACTCACTCCACGCCGACACGAACCCAATAGTGCACGTATGGGACGTGGTGGAAAGGTCCATTCGCACCCAAGATCCTGCACCTACAAATACCAGGGAACTGTGGGCGACACTTCAGAGGGCATGGCTCAACATCTCTCCAGAAGTCTTCCAGCTACTTGTGGAATCGATGCCATGTCGAGTTCCTGCCATTTGTCGGGCTAGAGGAAGTCCTACACGATACTAGGTACGTGTCCCATGACTTTTGACGCTTCTGTGCATTAAGTACGAGCCACTCTTCTGTAAAAAAACATTATTAAACCCAATAGAAAAAGATTTATATATATATACAAGGTGTGACAACCCAATTCCTGAAACGGTCGCCCTTACGGCGATGAGTGCGGAATTATGTGGCTATGCATGTCTGGATATGTTCCAAGTAGCACATGCGAGCGGCAGTAAGTGTCTGGGCTCTGGGAACTTGAAAAAGTGACAATACCTACAATATTCTTCCAATGGAATCGAAAGGCAAAATAAAAAAAAAGAAAAAAAAAGCGGTTGTTTAGAATCAAATGTATGCAATAAAATGTATTTTGAATTAGATATCGTCTGCATTTACATCCGATTTTACCTAAATTATTCTTCGACATAAATGGAATCAAAAGGTAAAAAACCTTTTTCAATCGGATGTTTAGAATCAAATATATGCAATAAAATGTACTTTGAATTAGATATCATCTGCATTTACGCCATCTCGCGACGAAATGGGGCATCTTAACAAAAAAAAAAAACAAAAAAAAAAAACAAATAAAGAATCGTCATTCTCTCCTCTAATGCTTCTCAATGCAAAAAAAGTGTTTCAAATCGATCGAATAGTTACAGAGATATGGTGCCCACAGGCGGACGGACAAACCGGTAACATAAGCACGATCTTTTTTAACAAAAGCCGTCCTAAAAATATTTTAAAACGCACTTATAATTGCTCATCAGAAAATGAAGAAGAAAATATAAATATTCTTTTTATGAGTATTAACATTTTGAAAAATAAAATTCAGTTTGTGATTATATAAAATATCCAGGGAGATTTTATTTACAAACGTTCATAAAAAATATGAGAAATGAGGGCGGTTATATTATACAAAGAGCGAGAAGCGCAAAAATACAGTTACGGAAAAATTAATAGCAATTCTGGAAATTTCTGACGTTTTTGGGTTTGCAGTGTTGCTAGAAAAGTAAATATGCAGATAATACTCACAATATATATATATATATATATATATATATATCATTTTAAAGCACATTTCATGCAGAAGCCAACTCAGTTTATAAAATGGGAATTTCTTTAACAGAACTCAAGTTAAGAACAAAAATGTGCTGCGAAGGAAGCACACTTTGTTATGTGAAATGTCATCGTCGTTGCTACAAGCCGGCGGAGCTTTGCTTGTACGTCTGCATACAGGCGATATAAAAGGCAGGCGGTGTGCGTGGGGTTATTCCAGACGTTTCCTCTGCGCACTGCGAAAACGTCTGGAATAACCCCACGCGAAACTGAAAACATCTGGAATAACCCCATGGTGAGTGTGTAGTTGTTATTACTGTGGACTGCAGTGCAAATCTGAAGTTTAGAGTGCATTTCATTTATTCTGTGAAAAATGTGTTGCAGTTATGGGAAGATTAGGTGATATTTCACTACGAAAAGTTTCGCGAATGGTGACTTTAAGTGAATTCGGCAAAAGCAATACAGAAATTGCCCGGATAACTGGGGTGCACAAGAGTACAGTTGGACGGCAGCTGGCGAAGATCCATGATTTGGGTGGAATCAAGAATGGCAGGCTGGGTAAATGCGGCCGAAAGATGAAAACAACTCCTAGAAGTAACAAAGCGTTGAAACGGCTATGTCTGCGAAACAGGTTCGTCGCGTCAACAGTTCTTGCCAAAGAATTGCGGGAGACCTGTGGTATTGTTGTTTGTCCTCGAACAGTGAAGAATAGGTTACGTTCTATGGGTCTGACGTCTCATAGGGGAGTAAAGAAGTCGTTGCTAACCAATGTACAATGTAAAAAACGTTTAGAATGGGCAAAGGAACATAAGGAGTGGAACACTGATAGGTGGCGTCAAGTGTTATTTAGTGATGAAACAAAATTGAACATCGACGTTAACGACGCGGGGTGCTGAGTGTTTCGACGAAATAGCGAAGCCTTGCATCCCTCTTGCACACTTAAGAAAAGAAAGTATCCTTGCAGTGCTGTGAGTTGGGGATGTTTTGCTGCTGCTGGAATGGGCAGAATCCATGTGTGTGAAAGCACTGTTATTGCACAAGTGTACAAAAGTATCCTCCAGGACAAGATGGTGCCTTGAGAACATGATTTGTTCCAGGGTCAGCCATACATCTTCCAGGATGATTCTGCCCCATGCCACCGTGCAAAAATCATTAAAGCTTATGTGACGTCTTTAGGCAAGGTTGTGCCTTTTCCTTGGCCTGGTAATTCGCCAGATTTGAACCCGATTGGGAATTTGTGGCGCATTCTGAAAAGAAAAGTGCACGAACGCCACCCCACAAATAAAGTGAAACTGATTAACGCAATAACTGACGTTTGGCACAACTGTATTTTATCCGAAATGTTGAGTAAGTTGGTTGATTCCATGCCCAACAGGTGGGAAGCCGTTGTTTAAATCAAAAGTTCACCAAACGAAATATTAGGTATAAAATTGTATTTGAATTTGAGCATGTTACTTTGCCATGATTTCTGTTTCGCAGCACATTTCTGTTCAAAACTTGAGTTCCGTTAAAGATATTTCCCTTTCTGTAATCTGATTTGGCTTCTGCATGAAATGTGCTTTAAAACGATATGTATATTGTGAGTATTATCTGCAAATTTACATTTGTAGGAACACTGAAAACCCAAAAAGTTAAAAATTTCCATAGTTGCTATTAATTTTTCCGTAACTGTACATCAATAAATAAAGGAGCTAGAGATTATACGTTTCTGTAGTTTTTAGCACGTCTTTTGTAAAAAAAGATCATGCTTATGTTATCGGTTTGTCCGTCTATAGACAGGATATCTCTGAAACTATTAGACCGATTTGGAACATTCTTTTTGCATTGGGGAACTTGAAATATGCGAATGATGATGCTTTATTTATTTATTTTTTACGATGTAGAATTTTGCAGATAGAGGGCGTAAATGCAGATGATGTCGAATTTAAAAATACGTTTTACTCCACATATTTGCTTCTAAACATCCGATTGAAAAATTCCTTTTACTTTTCTATTCCATTAAAGTCGAAAAGTATTTTAGGTATAGTTACTTTTTCAAATTACGCATATATTTTCCGCTAGGGGGCGTTAAAGTAAATTACGTTTTCCCCGATATCTCTTCTTCTAAAACTCCGATCTGAAAAATGTTTTCTTTGGCGAACACAGCTCCTGATGGAAACGCTTTTACATATAATTTCTAATTTTTGGTAAAAATAATTTGCCCACCAGGGGGCGTAGGTTTTAATTTTTGCTTCTGATGTATTGCCATAAAATATGAGCTTCTAAAATCTCGATTGAAAAAATTCTTTCGCGGACCGATGCCACTCACGTCAATAAATATTTTCGGAATATTTTCTTCTTAAAATATTGCATGGTTTCAATGCCAGAGGGCGTAGATGTATATGATATTTTGTCAATATCTCTACTTCTAGGAGTCTGATTTGAAAAATTCCTTCTTTGTTGGATAGTGTTTCTAGTTTGACATGTTTTTCATATAATTTCAAAATTTTCAAGTAATTCATAGACTTTCCGCTAGGGGGCGTAAAGGTAAATGGCGTTTCCCCCTATATCTCTGCTTCTAAATCTCCGATTTGAAAAACTCTTTCTGCACCGGATACAGCTCCTGGTGGAAAATCCTTTGCACATAATTTCAAATTTTTGTAAAAATTGTTTGGCCACCATGGGGCATAAGTCTTAATTTCCGCTTCTGATGTATTTGCAGCAAAATCTTAGCTCCTAATATCTGGATTGAAAAACATTTGTTTGTGGATCGATACTACTCACGTCGATAAACATTTTAGAAACATTTTCTTCTTTAAATAATGCATGGTTTCTACGCCAGGGGCGTTGATGTATATCTTATTTTTGTCAATATCTCTACTTCTAGGAGTACGTTTTGAAAAATTCCTTCTTTGTTAGATAGTTTTTCTGATTCGAAATGCTTTACCTATAAATTCAAAATTTTTAAGTAAATCATAGACTTTCCGCTAGGGGCGCAAAGGTAAATTGCGTTTTCTGCGTTATTTCTGCTTCTCAAAAAATAAAAAAATGGTTTGGCCACCAGGGGGCATTAGTGTTAATTTCTGTTTCTTATGTATTTGCAGCCAAATCTGGGCTCCTGAAAACTTGACTGAAAACATTTTTTCGTGGACCTATACTACTCAAATCGAAAAACCTTTTGTGAATACGTTCTTCTTAAAGTAATACATGTTTTTCGCGCCAGGGAGCGTCGATTCATATCGATATTTCTGTTTCTAAGAGTCCGATTTGAAAAATTATTTCGGTGTTGGAGAGCGTTTCCGGTGCGAAATGTATTTCATATAAATTCAAATTTTTCTTAACGCACAAGTCTTCAACCAGAGGACGTAAGCTCACAATTCCGTTTACAGCAATATCTGAGGGATTGAAAACCCAATTGAAATACTTCTTTCTTCCGTCAGATACTATTGTTTTCCATACCGGTTCCATTGACTTTGAATAGCTTTGATAAATTTAATTTGCGTCAGAACGGATTTAAAAGACGTGCTTATTACACCCAAAAATTCGGTGTCATCTTTCTTGTTTTTATTTATTTTACTTTTGGTAATTTTTAAACATTTATCCCATATCACGAAAACATGTCAAACACAACACGGAACTTGCAATCAAGTTTCTTAACAGATGAACAATGCTGAATATGGGTAAAAAGCTTTTAATTATTTTGTTATTCATTAGTTCTTCGGAAATAAATCGCTTACACTGATAAAGTCCATCTTATAAAGAAAAATACATACCTATAAAGGAAAGAAATTCATTTTTTTTTTTTGCAATTAGCGCAGCACCCTATAGCCTGAATAGCGTGGGAAAACATTTTCTTCAAGAAGTATTTAAACTCACGCATTTTGAAAATCACACACACACACACACAAAAACAAAACAACCTTATTTAATTAAACAAGACGAAAATTATTGGGTGGACAATGTCGCCCAGTAAAATTATTCTGGGGGCAAGATTCACCTTGCCTAGCCCCATAGTACGCACCTATGGGAGGTATCAGTACACTCCGGATGTTCGAGGTTTTACTCTATTCCTTTTGAAGTGAGAAGGCGGTGTGGTACGTACGCTCCTTCTTAGAGTGCTTATTTAAGACAATTTATTTCTACTATAACCATCATCGAAAGGAAGTATGGTGGTTGTGGACGTTGAAGCGCTTCTTGCAGCAAAGGGTCTTTAGAACACAACCTCATTTCTTTGAAAAGTTCTTTGAGCGTTTTCGTCCTTCCATCCGACAGGATAAAATGAAGCTGTTCACTTGTTATCATTGGACCGTGATTCGAAACTGATATACGGTGTGCACGACACGATGCGACATTTAGTGCACAGTAACGCTAAGTGTCACTCGTGAGAGCACACCTCTTAATCTGGAGCCATAGCTGTAATAAAGAACTTAACTGACACTTAAAAGCTCCAAGAGCAACTTCTAGCAATCAGTTCGATCTCAATGTATTATCGAAGAATCGTGAGTTTCTGTACACTATGGTGCTGATATCGCTAAGGGCCTTTCCTCTTCTTCATTGGCCACGCCAAACCAGTCCCGGTATTTAGTCTTGAGACCCACTGTGAAAAAGAACGAATATAACAACAAACATTAAAGTTTACGAATTCCTGACATTAAACGGTGCATAATTAGGTGGATTAATGATTGTTATCTTCGTAAATCTAATTAAAGAAGATATGTTAGTCATAAAAGTAAATGTTTACTAAACTATAGTGTTGGCAGTGGTAAACATTTCGACTGTTTTTTTTTCAAAACCACTATATTGTATTATATTATTCAGGTTTAGAGGAATATAAGGAACAAACCTGACACGACTGAAATGGGTTGTAGCTATGAATGCCCATCTGCGCAAGCTCAACCCAAAATCTTATCTCAAGAATAAAAGCTGAATCAGAACTGTGAGAGTGAGTGGGATTGGTGACTTTTGGTTTAGGATATACACTATATTGACAAAAGTCACCGGACACCTAGAAGAGAAAAGCAACATAGCATCTATTGACATACATTAGTACGGTGTCAGTCCACCTTTGGCCTTAATGCATGCACTGACCCTACGAGATATGCCTTCGACAAGGTTTTGGAACACAACGATATATATGCGCTTCCATTCAGTACATAATGTTGCGCTAACTGTTCCTTAATAGTAGGCCTTGGTTCCGAACTTCTTATGCGGCGCTTTAATTAATCCCATAGGTGCTCTATGGGATTAAGATCAGGGCTATGTGCTGGCTAGTCCACACACGATAAGGAATTATTGTCAAACCACACCGTAACAGTCCTTGCTTCATGGCTCGGTGCATTATCCTGCTGGTACCAACAAGGCTCGTTTCCATAGTATTGCCACAGAGTTGGACGGGCATAATTGTCCAGAATATGGAGGTAGACGTGCTGGTTAAAAAGTTTGTCCACGATACCCATTGGGCCGCGACCATACCACGAAAAATAGCCCTCCCCCTCTACGAGTACACTGCAAGATCCAAACTTGACCGAAGGAACAGTACACTGTAATAAATAGCGCTCCCGCGGCTGTCGCCATACTCGGCAACAGATTGGTGGATCATGTATCTGGATTCATCGGTCCATAGGACCCATTTCCATTGATCTACGGTCCACAATAAATATTCTTTACACCATGCTAAATGGCGAGTAGAATTCCGAGTGGAGATGAAAGGCCTATGAGCAGCCGAACGACCACGGTAGCCCATGGAATGAAGTTCTCTGCGAATTGTACGTGTACATACCGAGGCTCCAGCATTTTTACTCGTCTCTACACTGAGGTCTTGTGCAGTACTCCTTCGATTAGCTGTAACGACTCTTTCTTTGGTCTGCTGGTACATTTTGCTGCTTCAGGCACGCCATGTGTCTTCCACTTATTCAATACATCCAAAACAGTTGACTTGGGTATGTTTAAATGAATCTCGGTTTCTCTTATGGACAGCCCACTAATATAGCAGCCAATAATATTTTCTTTCCCAAAGTCAGCTCTCTCCCACCGCAACATTTTCACTCAACCTCACAGTAAGATATGATCGCGGTAAACTGCAGGTTTGTTTTTATACCGTTTTCAGCTGTACCGCGCGTCTTAACAACGCAGCGGACCCGTTCATTTGCTTTTCAAAGGGTTTCCGGTGACTTTTGGCGATATACTGCATATCCACTGGATACTACCCGTATTTTGTTATACATAATTTTAAAGCTCTCGTCAGCAGCAGTTTAACCCTCTCTTGGGGGTGGGGGTGGGGGTGAAGAGCAAACCAAATTTCGCTATGACTCAAGGATTTCATAGCTTCAAAAAGCATTTTTGTAATGGCTTTTATCACATTAAGTAATTTACGCAGATTGCAATGAAATATTGTTACGTTTATATGAAACGTAATGAAATAATGTTGAGCGATAGTTTAGTAAAATATATTGTTGAGTTACAATGAAATTAATAGTTGTCGCGTCACTTCATAGAACAGTGTTGAAACATCCGATTTCAGCAATGACTGTGACTACTTCCGTTACCTATTTTCGTTAAATCGAAATTTTTACTTGGGTTGTCGTTGTCGGGAAAGATGGATAGCATCAAAATATCATCGTAAATCGCATTTCGGCCGTGATCAAATTTTAACAAGAATTTAACGGTGAAATAATTTTTAAAAATTATTTTATGATTGAATGTAACGTCAAACCAAGCTAAAAACGAGGTGTTGTACGAGATAATAATTTTCCGTCGAAAAATTTGGTTTTAGCAAAAAGAAGACGTCATTTCCAACTAAATCGCCATGAAGATCATTCTGAAAGTTGAAATGTGCATTTGCGGCGTTGCGATTTTCTGCGTAAATAATGTCTTAATATATTTGGTCACTAATGGCCTATTGAGGAATGGTATTGTTAGCTTCACCTTGAGCGCACGCCATTTTAAAGTCTACCTATTATTTTGATCCATAAAGCACCATTTTGCAGCATGGACCATGAAAAATTATAAGATTTCGTCACTGTGAAACTATATTATATACCGGCCACTGAATTAAAAACTTCTACTTAATAACGGGTTGGAACTCATTTAGCCCGATATACAGCATGTATGCAATTTGGCATAGATTCCATAAGGTGTTGTCGTACATGTGCCTCTATAGCGTACCAAGCGCTCATCGAAAGTCCTTTAGCTCCCTCAGATTTAACGGAAGAGGACTTTGCTCCCGGATTTATCTTTAGGGTAAACAGTGGCAATTTTGTGATAATTTCGGGAATTTCCATATTGACCACAAAAATATATCGCCCATATTTATCAAATCCCAGTAACCCATACACAACACATTTATTTGTACATAATACCAGTAACTTGGAGAACAGTAGGGCTGTATGCTTGCGTTCCACAACAGATGTGTTCATATATTGTTTACCAGTGATTATTCCATGATAACCTTGGTAACGTAGTCATATAATACCTTGCTGAATGTAAAGAAATATAGAAATAATAATACACATGATATATTGCACAGTTTACTCTGGTCAAATATGGAAGAAATACATATTTCTACCTATAAACTGCTCTCTTTTTTCATAAAGTGCCATTTTCATATTTGCATTTCAACCATTAACACCAGCTTCCACAGGTGTTGCACGTGAACACATCTTCATTTTCATCATAAGAGATTTGGCACATCATGTGGTACCATATCATACAAAAGCTATATTGAACCCACTGAGCTCCACTTTTTTAGCACGTCTTTTGTAAAAAAAGATCGCGCTTGTGTTATCAGTTTGTCCGTCCGTCCCGACGAAATCTCTGCAACTATTAGTCCGATTTGAAAAAAATTCTTGCATTGGGAAGCTTGAAATATGCTAATAATGATCCTTCATTTCGTTTGTTTTTTTACGATGTGCAATTTCGCCACTACAGGGCGTAAATGCAGATGATGTCGAATTCAAAAATACGTTTTATTCCACATATTTGCTTCTAAACATCCGATTGAAAAAGTTCTTTTATCCTTCGATTCCATTTATGTCGAAGAGTATTTTAGATATAGTTACATTTTTAAATTACGCATAGATTTCCCGCTAGGGGGCGTAAAAGTAAATTACAATTTTCCCGATAACTCTTATACTAAACCTCCGATTTGAATTTTTTTTTCAGCGGATACACCTCCTGATGGAAAATATTTTGCATATAATTTCCAATTTTTGGTAAAGCATACTTTAGCCACCTGGGGGCGTAAGCGTTAATTTTTGCTTCTGATGTATTTGCCACAAAATCTGAGCTTCTAAAACATCGATTCAAAAAATTCTTTCGTGGACTGATGCCACTTACATCGATAAACCTTTTCGGAACATTTTCTTCTTAAAATATTCCAGAGTTTCTCGGCCTAGGGGCGTAGATGAATATCTTATTTTTGTGAATATCTCTACTTCTATGAGTCCGATTTGAAAAATTCATTCTTTGTTGGATAGTGTTTTCAGTGTGACATGTTTTTCATATAATTTCAAAAATTTCAAGTATTTCATAGACTTTCCGCTAGGGGGAGTAAAGGTAAATTGCATTCCTCCCCATATCTCTGCTTCTAAATCTCCGATTTGAAAAAGTCTTTCTGCATGGGATACAGCTCCTGATGAGAAATCGTTTGCACAAAATTTCTAATTTTTGTAAAAAAAGTGGTTTGGCCACCAAGGGGCGAAAATCTTAATTTCCGCTTCTGATGTATTTGCAGCAAAATATGAGCTTCTAAATTCTCGATTGAAAAATAAGTTGTTTGTAGACCGATACTACTCATGTCGACAAACCTTTTAGAAACATTTTCCTCTTAAAATAATGCATGGTTTCTACGCCAGGGGGCGTTGATGTATATCTTATTTTTGTCAATATCTTTATTTCTGAGAGTCCGATTTGAAAAATTCCATCTTGTTGGATAGTGTTTCCAATGCGAATTTTTTTCTATAAATTCAAAATGTTCAAGTAATTCATAGACTTTCCTCTAGGGGGCGTAAATGTAAATTGCGTTTTCTGCGTTATTTCGTCTCCTAAAGCTCCGATTTGAAACAATCTTTCTGCATCTCATACAGCTCCTGATGGGAAATCGTTTGCACATAATTTCTAATTTTTGTAAAAAAATGGTTTGGCCAGCAGATGGCGTAATTCTTAATTTCGGCTTCTGATGTATTTGTAGCAAAATATGAGCTTCTAAAATCTCGATTGCAAAAAAAGTCGTTTGTTGATCGATACTACTCATGTCGACAAACCTTTTAGGAACATTTCTTGTTGAAATAATGCATGGTTTCTACGCGAGGTTTGCGTAGATGTATATCTTATTTTTGTCAATATCTCTATTTCTGAGAGTCCGATTTGAAAAATTCCTTCTTTGTTGGATAGTGTTTCCGATGCGAAATGTTTTTCCTATAAATTTAAAATTTGCAAGTAAATCATTGACTTTCCGCTACGGGGCACAAAGGTAAATTGCGTTTTCTGCGTTATTTCTGCTCCTAAAGCTCCGATTTGAACAATTCTTCCTGTATCGCATACAAGACCCGATGGAAAATATTTTTCACGTAATTTCTAATGTTTGGTAAATAGCGGTTTGGCCACCAGGGGTCATAAGTGTTAATTTCTGCTTCTGATGTATTTGTAGCAAAATCTGGGCTCCTGAAAACTCGACCAATTTTTTTTTTTTTTTTTTTTTTTTGACCGATACCGCTTATATGGATAAACTTTTTGAGAATACTTTCCCCCTAAAATAATGCATGCTTTTCCTAACAGGGGACGTAAAGTCACATCTTATGTTTGTCGATATCTCTGTTTCTAAGAGTTCGTAAGCTCACGATTCCGTTTACAGCAATATCTGAGGGATTAAAAACCCGATTGAAAATCTTTTTCTTTTGTCAGATCTATAGTTTTCCATACCGGCTCCACTGACTTTGAATAGCTTTGATAAATTTAATTTGCGTCAGAACGGATTCAAAAGGCGTGCTTATTACACCCGACAATTCGGTGTCATCTTTCTTGTTTTTATTACATCTTCGTTATAGCAGGGTTCACAAAATTCGCAATCCCAATTATCAACTTTTTTTTTTGCAATGGCCTATTGATAAAAACTGTGTATATGAGCTGCATTTTGTTACATTTGAATTACAGTATATCAACTATTACGTATCACGAAGTAATCACCTGTAGGTGGTAATTTCGTAATACCCTGGTAATTTCGTGACAGGCTAAAATTATTTAAAAACCGGAACTGAGGTGTCTATTTGAATCCCAACTACCATGATTATGATTTAGAAATAAGATATTGTACACTACTGGCCACCCAAAATGCAACACCAAGAAGGAAGCATCCGATTGGTCTGAAATTCGCAGCATGCGTTGCCCGCGAGAGGTCACGCAAACGGGCATATGCAAATCATGATTACATGATTTGCATATGCAGGGCATATGCAAATCATGTGCGCCCGGCACGCCACCGAGAAGCACTAAAAGGGTGCACGGAAGACGAAGTGTAAGTAGTGGAAGTGTGTTGTGCTGCCGGACCTGTGCGTAGGAAGCTTCCTGATGCCTCGTCGCAGAATAATACGGCAGTCATTCCAGCACGTTTCGGAGTTTGACAGAGGACGAATAGTAGCTTATCGTGACAGCGGTTTATCCTACCGAGATATCGGCGCCCGTGTGGGACGTCATCCAGCCACAGTGAGAAGAGTTTGGATTCGGTGGGTGCAGGAGGATGGGACGGACGGACCGACGTGAGCGATTGCCGCAGCCGCGTCACAAATCCAAACGAGAGGACCGGCATGTTGTGCGGCGGGCATTGACGGCTCGCACCGCCACATCACGAACGTTAGCGCAGGAATTAGGATGTGTTCCGCAAAAACCTGTGTCAGCACGTACCGCTCGACGTAGTCTGCAGGAGCGAGGACTTGTCGCACGGCGCCCATTGCTCCGATTACCATTGACGTTACACCACCGGCAAGTGCGGCGGCAGTAGGCCGTTGAGCGCCGCACCTGGACTACGGAATGGCATGACATTGTCTTCTCCGACGAATCGCGCTTCTGCCTGCAACACCACGATGGTCGGATCTACGTGGGGTGGCACCGCGGCGAGAGACTGTATGACGCCTGCATTATGCATCGCCATACCGGTCCATAGCCTGGCGTTATGGTTTGGGGCGCAATTAGATATGGCACCCGCAACCATCTGGTACGCATCGCCGTTACACTCAACAGTCACCGCTACATCTCCGACGATTTTGAGCCTGTAGTCCTCCCTTCCCTGCAGGACCTGCCAGCGGCCATGTTTCAACAGGATAACACGCGGCCGCACGAGGCACGCATCGTGCAACAATTCTTCACGGCCCACCAGGTGTCACTGCTGCCGTGGCCCGCCTGTTCTCCCTATATGTCGCCCATCGAACACGTCTGGTCGCTGATCGGCAACCGAGTGGCCCGGCAAGCACCACCCGCGGCTACGCCTGATGAACTGTGGCAACGTGTGAAAGTAGCCTGGACCGACACAACCCAAGCCCACACCGAAATCCTCTTTCGTTCGATGCCACGGCGCGTAGCGGCCGTTATTGCCAGCCATGGGGGCCACACGAACTATTGATGTCTGCGTGTTCCGCAAGTCGCACGGGCCTGTAAGCTCAATCGTTTCATCTTTGTATCTGTTGTTATGTGTCCAGTAAATCTGGCTTTGCTGTCTCGTGTCCTTCTTGGTGTTGCATTTTGGGTGGCCAGCAGAGTAGTTAACATTATGGGGAAAATATTGAAATAAACATTGTCTCAAAAATTAACTCTCCTAAGTTAAGGATCATGCGTCCGTGGCTAAGTCTATACACGCTGTAGGGTGCTAATAAATGACTTGTAAGGGCATTTTAAAATTAGACAGGAATTTAAACAATAACGATGTTAAATATTCTTTGCTTACCTCTAATTTCCTTTTTGAAATCCACTGTTCTAACTTTTATCTCAACATCAACTCAAAATACTACTCGATTCCTGCCATACGTTGGATAACTGTGTCTGTGATAAGAACAAAAAAACTTACTGATGATCTGCTTCCGATTTTAGGAACTGGACATTTGCTGCCAGTTATGATAAAAGTTGAAACTATAGAAGAACAAACAGAAAAACGAAGTCGTGCGATGTGATAAATACACTATCTACCAACAAGTAATTGGACACCCCTGCAATCGACGATATTTGCGGTCCTGATACACGTCACGGCCGACGCCGTTAAAATCGTGTGCGAAACAACAACGCAACCATTCGCATGCAAGATGCCACGCAGTTCGGAGCTCTCTTATTTCGAGAAAGGTGTTATCGTCGGATATCACAGAAATAGCCGATCCATATGTGACATATCCAGCGATTTGAAGTACCCAAAATCGATAGTGGCTTACGTGATTGACAAGTAGAAGATGAGAGGTGACTGTCGAAATGTGCCCCAACCCGGCAGACCCACAAAACTGGGAGTTAGAGACCGACGGGTGCTAGCCAGAGAAATTCGAAAGAACCGCACCAAATCAATGGGCTACATCCGCGAGGAGTTTCAACAGGCATCCGGGAGTGTTTTTTCGATGAATAATATCCGTAAGGAAGCCCATCTGCTCGGTTATCATGGACGTGCTGCCACCCACAAGCCTTTTATCACCAAGTCCAGTAGCGCTGCTCGGCTAACGTGGTGCAAAGAACGTCGACAGTGGACCGTTGAACAGTGGAAACAGGTTATCTGGAGCGACGCATCAAGGTTCACCCTCTACCGTTCGGATGGCTGGGTCTGGGTTTGGCGTCTGCCTGGAGAACGCCTCCGGCCTGAATGTTTTGTGCCCCCTGGGAAATTCGGTGGCGGTGGAATTATGCTATGAGGGTGTTTCTCCTGGTATGGCACGGGACACTTGGTCGCAATTCCTGGTAAACTGAACGCCGAGATCTACTGCACCATTTTGGATGACCATGCGCTTCCTACGTTGTGGCAGTTTTACGTGGTGGACCCATGTTACTTCCAGGATGACAATGCCACCTGTCATGTTGCGAGGTCCACCATGGCTTGGTATGATGACAATGGGGTTAATCGAATGGACTGACCTGCGTAGAGCCCAGAACGTAACCTTATCGAACACCTCTGGGACGAGTTGGAGCGTCGACTTAGGGGGTGCCCCCACCGTCCGAAATCGGTGAAGGAACTGACCTGTTTTCTCCAAGCCGAGTGGAAGAAAATACTGCTAGCCGTCGTACAACGCCTGGTTCAGAGTATGTCCCAGAAGGTCGCAGCTGTAATCGCCGCTCGTGGAGGCTCCACCAACTATTGAAGGTGAATAAACTTCGTTGTCCTTTGCTATCACAGGTGTCCAATTACTTGTTGGTATATAGTGTACATAGCGAAACAAATGCTGTCTTAGGCACGATATAAAACTTTTAATTTAAAATATCTACAAAATTTAAAATCGATACAAGATCTTTCGCGAGGGCGACTCCCGCATCATCAGGTAAACCAATTGCAACGCAGGCAGCAACATCTTAAATAGTATGATAAAGAATGACGTTAGTAGTATGATTGTGATATACGTAAATACGAAGGATCGAACGATTAAGATGTGGGTAGATTGGTGGATTTAGAATGTAAAGTTATGATGTAAATTTAGAATGTAAATTTCTAAATGGCGCAGACAGGTGGGAATGTAAAGTTCTAAATTCCGCAAACTAATTAAGACAGCGGTTTCTCTACGAATAGCTTCTTACGCTCTATCTCGAACTTACCTATGCCACGAAATTACCAATGTTTAATCTATAACATGCCCCATGCATTGGGGTCCAGGTCCGGGCTTTTGGATGGCCAGGGAAGATGATGAAAGTTGCTGAAACACTGCTCAAGACACCTTGCGCGATGAACAGTAGCATTGTCGTCCGTAAAACAGACGTCACATGCTGGACGAAAATTCGAAATCGTAGGATGGACGTGATCGGCAATAATGTTGAGATGCCCCTTGGAGAGCACCCGACCTTCCAGCAATATCAGGAGACCAGTTCGTTATCAATAGGACGTTCCACACACCACGACACCACGACACCCCTCGAAAACTTTGAGTTGTTTCTAAGGCAAGTTGGGTTCATTGCTTCATTGGGATCTTATACAAACCTTCTGTATAAAGTCGGCATAAAAAAAGGAGCAGCGCGGCTGGTCGGTGCACATGACCTTTTTCCAGTCTTCTAGTGTCCATTCACTGTATTCCTGACACCACTGTTAACGACATTTGCAGTTCTTCGTAGCAATAAATGGTTTCCGTACAGGCATGCCACTGCCAGTACCGATCCTCTTGAATTCCTTCCGCACAGTTCATTGAGATGTGTGTTGGGAACAGCCTTAATTGAAAATTTCGGTCAACTGCTACACCCAGGAATTCCTGTTTCTGAGTACAAGACTTCTCAAACGATGGTGATCTCGTTTCCGGCAGATTTTCGTCGTGCCAGAGTTACGTCTCTTAGACTGGCAACACGGGCTGTTCTTCCACTGATTAAAGGCCCGGGATATACCACTTTTTGAGATACTAGTCAGTTCTGCTGTTTTCCAAAATCTTCGCTCCAGCCAGAAGGGCACCCACAATGAGTCCTTCATCGAAATCCTAAAGACCCTTTGCTTTTCCCATTGTGATCAACAATACTGACGAACAGCAGTCTTAAATAGTTTCCTAGATCAGGTGGTGACTACGTATTTTGTGTATGCGCTGCGTAAGTGGCGTTTAATTATATCTGCATAAGTTTACTTATATAAACAAATACATAGCTCTTTCCATGTTCCAGAAACACATAGCAACCGAAAAATTGTTATTCGGTCACCGCCGGGAAATTGAATCCACGGATCTCTTGATATCTAGCAGAGAACGATAGACTTACACACGGTGTAAGGCTAACGCGCTCAGGTTAGATATCGAGAGATCCGTGGATTCAATGCCCCGGCGGTAACCGAATAGCAATTTTTCGGTTGCTATGTGTTTCTAGAACGTGGAAAGATCGATGTATTTGATTATTTACTGACGCTACGTATTTGGAGGATTTTCACTTTGGATCTCGCCCTTTTGGTTTTAACTGCTATAATTATTATATAGCCAGTGTCTTTAATGCCCACCAGATGGAGTCGTCTCAGTAGATGAGCCCATCTTACGGATACATGATGTCAGAAGCTGACTTAAAAACTCACATAGTACCGTGGATTGTTGGCCACTGTGGTGTAAGACTAACGCGCTCGGCTAGATATGGAGAGATCCGTGGATTCAATTCCCCGGCGGTGACCGAATAACAATTTTTCGGTTGATATGTGTTTCTTGAGCGTGGAAAGAGCGATGCATTTGTTTATTTACTGACGCCACGTATTTGGAGGATTTTCAGTTTACGTATATCGCAAGATTTGTTTTACATTGAAAAGGAGCGCAAAACCTTCTGGCTCAGTGGTTAAGACGCGCGATCTGTGTAGACCTAACCCTGAGTTTGAACCCGGCCACTGGCTTCCTGGCGTACGGACTGAAAAATTCAGGGTCTTCGGTTTTTTGCGAAATTTCTGTATAAATACGTAAAAACTTTAAACGGACTTTTCTGAAATGAACGAGATCAGAACTTGATCTTGTCCAGTAAAGAAGTAGTTAGATCAAAACTTCTGACTACGGAAAGTCGGTGAAAATACGGAAGTAAAAAAAATGGGCCCTTTTAAAAACGGAAGTTTCGTTAAAAGACGGACACTTACCGGCAAATTTCCTGCACGTTATTTTCAGAAATTTTCCGTGAATTCACACCACTTGTGTTTTGCAATTTAGAGAGCTGCCGAAATCCTTTTGTTTCCATAGTGATGATGTCTCCACTCGATCGACTTTATTGCAGTTCATAATATTGTGGAGTGCAATTTTCAGTTGTCTGTCTTATGAAAGATTAATCATGGACGAATGTTTCGTATAAACTTAGCTTCAACGAAAAACTCTGACTTCTTTGTGAAGCTTGTCCTGGAGACATAATGCTGTCACTCTAGGACAATGCCAGGGAAATATAGCTGGTATTTCTTGCATTTTAAACTTTTATTTTGTTCAATATTTTTGAAGTGAACATACAGTCATTTGCAAAAGAATAAGACAACCTGTTGGAATTAGGAGATTTGTGCGATTGCATCAGCTACTGTCTGTATTACTCAACTTTCTGACGGTGTTGTATCATCGTACAGCGGCAGCTGTTGATAGATTTGGAAGAAGCCTGCAAGCGTCAATTTGCTTCAGTTTTTCATGCTGAGAGGTTATGTACGCATTACTTCATAGCGAAAACTGAGCAAAAAAAGCATCATTAAATGTATGTACCTAGAGGGCACAAATAGTTATTTTATCATGAAAGAAATACGGGATTACGCCATATAATACAAATTTTGAAGATGATAATCCGATTTTTGGCGTAAAGGTGACAAGGTTGGTAAGTCAAATAATATCCGAAAACTTGAAAATGTTCATCGTCCTGGAGCGGGACTCGAACGCGCGTCTCCCAGAAAACGCCCGGGTATGCTAACCACTACACCAAACAGAACGCCCAAGTTTCAAGTTTCCGATCAATTTGAATATAACCATCACAGGATTCGCTAGTCGAAGCAACCGGCATTTATGTTTAGATTCTTAACCTCCAGATTCGCTAAACATGAATGGCGGTTGCTTCGGCTAGCGAATCCTGTGATGGTTATATTCAAATTGATCGGAAACTTGAAACTTGGGCGTTCTGGGTGGTGTAGTGGTTAGCATACCCGGGCATTTTCTGGGAGATGCGGGTTCGAGTCCCGTTCCAGGACGATGAAAATTTTCAAGTTTTCGGATATTATCTGACTTACCATCCTTGTCACCTTTACGCCAAAAATCGGATTGTCATCTTCAAAATTTGTAGTTATTTTATATCATGAAGGATATTCCGAATGTGACAAAAGCAGAAAAGTGAATGTGAGCAGGGCTGCTAATATCAAATATCTAGATACAAGTGAATTTAGCGACCGAAAGCGAAATGGACGTCCAAGGAAAACAACCCCATGTGATGATAGTACCATAAGGCGAATAGTTATGCGCTCTGCAAGGGTTCATGCAAGAAAATCAAGGCCTTTCTACATTCAATAGGATCTGATATTTGTATCAGCACGGTTCTCCGATGTCTTAGAAAAGATTTTGGATTAAAGTCTTATAAACCTGCACATAAACCTAGACTAGCATTTGTCATGAAAAAGAAGAGACTGCAGTCTGCAAAGAGTCATTAGTCGTGGACTACTGAAAATTAGAGCAAGGTTGTTGTTTTTTCCAATGAATCAACTATGCGTCAATTTGAATCACGTGAAGTACATCTTCGACGACCAAAAGGCAAAATGTTTGCTGAAAAATACACCGTTAGCACCGTAAGACAACCTCCTTGTCAGATGATATGGGATGCTATGTCAGCATCCGGTACTGCTTAATTATCCTTTTTGCCGACAGGCATTATCATGATTAGTCCTTTTTATGTGGAAATGCTGTGGAAAACTGTTAACAGATATGCAAGTGCACAGATGCGCAATCTTTATGCATGATAATGCTCCATGCCAAAGATCAAAGACAATAAAGGACTACCTGAAGAGGAAAACAAGTTAGTAAATTCATGCAATGCATTGATTATAACACGCTTTCCAACATACCAGAAATCATTACTCAAATTATGAGGATAATGGCTGTGGAATAAATTTCGGTCCTGTGCCCTGACCTTTGATCCCATTTCGATTATATTCTACAGAGTCGGTTTAGTAAACCTCCGAAATAACATGATAAAGTTTTGTCGCAATGGAAGCATTTTAACGTAAGTTATGATGCATAACGGCTATGGAAGTGATTCCGCTCCTATGTTCTGACCTTTGACCCCATTTCGCCCATTTCCAATAGGGTTTGTCCCCAGGTGGTCCCTACCACATACTGAAATTTCATCGTAATCGAACCTTTTTTTACGTTAGTTATGACACATAAGAGCGGTGGAATGGATCCCGCTCCTATGTCCTGACCTTTGATCCCATTTCGTTCACTTTCAATAGGGTTCCTTCCCATGTGATCCCCTTCCACATACTAAAATTTCATCGAAATGGAACGATTCTTACGCGAGTTATCGTGCGGCCGGTGATACGCACACAACGCATGACGTAATGAGGCAGATGGGAATCGCGACCATCTGGTCGAAAGAGTGTGACGTCATAAAACTTTAATAGGATCCACACACAACACGTGACGTAATGATACAGATGGCGTGACCGCGCGCCACCATCTCAAACGCGAGATTGTGACGTCATAAGATTTCGAAGCATAGGCAACATTAATGGGACGACGCCATGGTTATTTAACCCACTAAACGAATTTTCCTAAAGTCGAGATCAAGCTAAATCCATTTCTAGTATCAGAAAACGGTAGGTTAACGACTTTTATCAAAATCCTTAGAGCCGTTTTCAAAATAAAATTTACATGCATACAAAAGCTGCTCCTTTAATAGTATGGTATAAGGCCGATGGAATGGATCCCGATCCTGTGTACTGATCTCCATTTCGTCCATTTTCAGTAGGGTTCGTCCCTAGGTGGTCCCCTACCACATACTAAAATTTCGTCGAAATCGAAACATTTTTACGCACGTTATGACGCATAAGGGCAATGGAATGAATCCCGCTAGTATGTCCTGACCTTTGACCCCACTTCACCCATTTTCAATTGGGTTCATTACCAGGTGGTCGCCTATAACATACTAAATTTCCATCAATATGGAACCATATTTACGCAACTTATTACGCATAAAAACAATGGAATTGATCGCGCTCCTACGCCTTGACCTCTGACACCATTTAACCGATTTTCAATAGGGTTCATTGCCAGTTAGTTCCCTACAATATGCTGAAATTGCATCGACATCGGAACATATTTACGCAAGTAATGACGCATAAGGGCAATGGAATGGATTCCGTTCCTATGCCGTGACCTTTGATCCCATTTCGTCCATTTTCAATAGAGTTCATCCCCAGGTAGTCCCCTACCGCATACTGAAATTTCATCGAAATCGAACCATTTTTACGCGACTTATCGTGCCGACAGACAGACGGGCGGACGGACGGACAGACGGACGAACAAAGCTGGATCATATACGCTTCTTCAACCTACGGTTGGAAAACGTAAAAAACATAACTGTGCTAGATTAGTCCGGTAATAGTCCCGACCTTAACCCTATCGACAATTTTTGGACCATTTTAAAAGACAAGGTACTACAAAATAAGCCATCAATTTCCGTAGCTTTGATTGTCGCGATGAAGTACATATGATGCAAAGACATTTGAAGTGACTACAGCAAATCCCTCGTTAAGAGTATGTCGTATTCTGTCTGTTATTAACAAAACACAGGTGACCACATAAAGTACTGATTTTGGTCTTTTTGCTTTCTAACGAATGTAAGTATTCATCTGTTGTGTCATTTTTTACGCTTTCTAACCGTAATTTGAAGAAGCGTATATGCTCCAGCTTTGTCCGTCCGTCCGCACGATAACTCACGTAAAAACGGATCGATTACGACGAAATTTTAGTATATGATAGAGAATCACTGGGGACGAACCCTATTGAAAATGGGCGAAATAGGGTCAAAGGTCAGGACATAGAAGAGGGATTCATTCCATTGCCCTCATGCGTCCTAACTTGCGTAAATACGCGTCGATTGAGACAAAACGTTATCATGTTTTTTCGGAAGTATACTTTACTGATTCTGTCTAATATCATCGAAATGGGGTCAAAGGTCAAGTCATAGGAGCGATATTTATTCTATAGCCATTAGCTTCATACCTAGAGTAATAACTTGAGTAATGATTTCTGGTGTGTTGAAAAGCGCATCATAATCAATGCATTGCATGATTTTACTAACTTGTTTCAAATATCTCTGACTAGTAATTAGTGGTTTCTTTTAAAATCTTAATTTTCAATAAATTGACAGTTGGTTTTAAACTTTTGCAAATGACACTATTTAAACAAGTAAACCAAGCATAACGAACTCCTTTCCAGAGATTTATGGAGCATTTGTTGTCGTTATTGTATGTGCGTAGCTCAAGAAGCCTTGACGAAATTTCAGCCCATCCGATTTCAAGGAAATACGTCGAATAAAGAGCTGGGGGCAAATGTTAAAAGAAACATGATTGTCGTTTCAAAGAATCTTGATTAGAGTGAATTCAATTATCGTCGGGAGGTAAACAAACTTAATTGGATCTATTTTGTAAAAGGAACATAATCAGCTTTTTTTTTCGTTAACTGATTTCACTAATTAATGTTTTTGCCGCGTGTGCTCTGAAAGAAGTCTTTGTTTTCTTTCGAATCAGCACTTCAACAAATACAGATTTTGGAAGGAAAGGCGGAATTATTGCGTCTTTTTGCGAAGACTACGCTCCGAAGAGCAACGAGAGAGAAGAGAATGAAAGCAAATTAAATTTTAAAGCAGCAAAAGCTTTCACTTACTTAAAAAAAAAATGAGCATGTGATGGGTTATGTTGTAAAAAATACTGGACGCTAATAGTTCTTTCTTTTTCACAGCGACTTCTAAAACCCAGCCGCCTCTAAGAAATCCGTTTAACTGACAGCTGTTGAAACAGGCGTGGTATAAATATTTAATTGTGCTTTCGTCTGCTTATTTACATATGATATACAAGTGGAATCTATGAACCCGTCTTCAGATGGTGTGTTATGTTATGCCTTGGAATATACGAGGTCCGATTAAAAAGTTTCGAAACTAGGCCTATACACAACAAAGTACTTACGTTACTTAAGTCCGGCTATGATCTCCCTCAAAGTAGTCTCTTTGGGCAGCGATACACCGCTGCCAGCGTTTTTGCCACTGTTGGAACGCTCCTTAGAAATCCTGTTCGCGAATCGTGTCGAACACCGTCTGCGATTCGCGCTGGATCTCGTCCACGGTTCCGAAACGGCTACCCTTGAGCTTCAGCTTCGTCTTAGGTAACAGAAAAGAGTCGCAGGGGGCCACATCCGTCGGGTGAGGAAGGGTAGTGATGCTGTTGCGGCTGGAAACCTGGCATGTTGCAAATGCTCTGTGAGTTGCTGCATTGTCGTGATGGAGAAAGAAATCGCCCCTGCGCCTCATTTCAGGTCGTTTGTGGCGAATGTCCTCCCTAAGACGCCGCAGAACATCGCAGTAAAAAAAGGGCGGTGACGGTCTGGCCCCGGGGGACGAATTCACGGTGAACAACCCCACGAATGTCGAAGAACACGATGAGCATGCTTTGGGTTGCTCTCCGGACGTGTCGGGCCTTCTTCGGTAGTGGAGATGCCGGGCTCTTCCACTGCGACGACTACTGTTTGATCTCCGGGTCTTAACGGTAGACCCAAGTCTCGTCCCCAGTGATGACGCGCGACAGGAACATTTCATGTTTCTCCGTTCCAGATGTGCCGAGTTTGATGCAGAACTTAATGTTCGCTCGCTGCTCTAGTTTGCAGTCCATACCGAAATCGCAGCTGTGTTCTGCACGTGGTCACCAAATATCATGTAGCGCAGCTCCCGGTGTTCTCAGAACGAACCCACTCGGCACAATGACTCATGAAGGTCAGTCCTCTCCACCGCTGCTCGCGCATCCGCGTGCTGCCATCTGTTAGCGCCATACGTACCTAGTCTCGGACCCCGCACGGAGATAACTGGTTTTCCAGTTATTTGGGGAGCGGCGCCCCCACGGCCCGAGCTGACCTTGTGACTGGTCAACATCTGATGTCATGCCACCGCTTGTTTTTTTTCGGTGCTGTTGGAGTTTGCAGGGACGACTGTTCATCCAGCTGTTGGGGAGTCGCGGCCCCACGATCCCGAGCTGGTCTTGTGTCTCGCTTTTTCGTTTTTATTTATTTTTTCACTGGCCAGTTGCCCGTGTTATATACTCTACCTAATCGATACCACGCTATGTAGTAACACCCCGGTCTTGTGGTTTTGTTACCCTCTACTACTAACTGTTTATATTAACCGCTCAGTTCGTAGGTTGCTGAGATTCCGTTTCGGTTCCACTCCAGGGATTTGTCTTCCTTGGATTACTTTTTCCCTTTTAGCTGGTTTGGGTGCTAGACCTACCTGCATGTTTGCCGCGTGCGGAGACCCGTGAGGCGGAAATGGGATGTCTGGCGGCTGAGGTCGCAGGAGACCGGAGAAGTGCCTCCTGTGGACTAATACTCCTCTTCGACCCCGGCTTCGCTGTAAACGGGAGGCTAGAGACTAACCCACCTCTAGTCAGAAGTCATGTACCAAGTTATGTACAGGGTTTTAGCGGCTTTATTGTCGTATAGCACGGCAGGGTAAGCCAGGGGCTGTGGGATCATGCCAAAGGCGTTGGCATGACGGTACGCGGAGGCCGAAGTGTCCGCTGAGTGCGTGTGATCACAGCCAACGGACTATATCTGCAGCGTATAAGCTCCAGAACTGTGTCCAGCGTCATTTTCTTGGCTTGCAAACCTCCAGTTCTCCCTTGTAGGGCTCGGTGGTGGGTGGAGTAGTCAGCAGACGAATCCTCCTCCTTTTTCCATGGGTAAAAACAAAAACAAAAACTCCAAACTCAAGTCACCTGAGAAAATGATAGTTGACAACGACTCTCCTTCGTCTTCTCAACCTACCAAGTCCCATAACCTTAAACGATCTTTAGATCATGACCTGGACCAAGAACGTGGAACCACTTCTTCGGCAGCTGTACCAGTCGCTCCGAGGAGTCGTCTCCCCTCGATTGCTGTGAATACGCATGCTACACACTTAGTTGTAGAATCCATCGATCCGAATGAGAGACTGTCCACCAGATCTCCCTTTTTCATTTCTAAAGCTTGGGACGCTGCGGTTGGCTCCTTGAAGTATGTGAGGAAGCTTCGCTCTGGGGACCTGCTTGTCCAAACTTGCAGTGTTTCTCAGAGTAACACTGTTCTGCACCTCACTAGTCTTCAAGGCATTCCTGTCAAAGTGACACCTCACCAGTTTCTTAACACCTCTCGGGGTGTCATTTCAGAGTTTGATCTCTTGCCATGCAGTGAGGACGAATTGGTGAGTGAACTTGCAGATCAGGGTGTCATTGCTGCACGTCGTATGATGTTCCGGCGCGATGGTTCTTTGATTAAGTCTAAAAATGTAATCTTGACTTTTAACTCCCCGAAAGTTCCGACCGAAATCAAGGCTGGCTAATTGTCTGTAGAGTTCGCCCGTACATTCCCAGTCCTGTGCGCTGTTTCAGGTGCCAGAGGTACGGGCATTCACAACGTTCCTGTAACAGTTCTGCTCGTTGCGCAAATTGTGGCTCCAGTGAACATGACGGGGAAGGTTGCACTTCTGCGGCCTGCTGTGTTAACTGTGGTGAGGCCCATGCAGCTTACTCCAGCAACTGTATGAAATGGAAGGACGAGATGGCGATCCAGCGATTCAAGACCCTGGAAGGCCTCTCGTACCCTGCTGCCAAGGCCAAGTTGGGTATTCCCAACAACCGACAGCGTACTTTTGCCGCAGTAGTTCAGTCTCTGCCACAACCCGTGAAGCCCTTTGTTCCGCGCCCTGTAGCTCTCTCCGAACTTGCCAAGGGATCTACAGCTGAACAAGCGACACAGGTGGATTTCTCCGAGCTCCAGCTTATTCGACCAGCTGACTCTGCGCCTTCTCTTTTGAAGACGACCGACTCTTCCAGTTCCCAGCAGAAAGCCTGCACGTGTGGAAGACCCGGCCCTAAATCCGCAAAGGTGTGCAGTGATCATCCAACTGTCGCGGTCCAACTGACCAACATTGCAACTGTCCCAGACTCAGCGAGAGCCCCACCCTCAACCAACATTATAGAGGAACATAAGGGGGAGGAGAGTGACAGTTCGTCCCTCTCCTGTGACTCGTCTTATGTGTAGTTGTGTTCGTTTTCGTGATGTGTTTTATCATTCTCATTCCTCAGTGTTACTTAATCAGCTAGTTTCTAACCATTGTACCATGTTTTTAATAATGTTTGTTTCATTGTCTTTTTTGGCCCTTCCATCATTCTTATGGTTCAGTTTTACTTGGTCAGCCAGATTTTGGGATTTATGCCACGTTTTTTTTTTTTCATACTGTTTGTTTGTCTTGTGTCTGGCGCTCTATGGCCAAACATGGCCCTTGCGCCATAAAAATCAACCAACCAACCTAGTCTGGGAACTGTTTGATCGCACTATGTATATACAGGAAGCACACCGACGTATAACTTCTGACCAGCCGCATGCTCAGTTTGAGATTATCCCCATCACAAAGCAATTTCCATGGTAACGGTATGGTAATGGATTCATCGTTGTTAAAACATTTTGTTCTGTATTTATGAATCAATAAGAGTTCAGTCAAGAGAAATGAGTCGTTGAGATTTCAGTCAAGATAATGGTGGTTGGCGTGTTTATTATAGTTACATCATGCCAGGTAGGTTGGTGTCGACTCTTCAGGCGTAATCTTGAAAGGGAAGTGGAAGTGGGAAGTGATTAAGCATGTATATATGCTCGGATACATGTAAACGAAGATTGCGAGTGGTCGGCCCAATGTATATCTAGTCTGCGACATCATCGTTCATAGTTTTTAGCGTAAGTGCTTACACACCAAACCTGGAATCAAGGCGGATACGGTCTCTGTCAGTTTTGATATAGGAATTGCCGTATCTCGACTTCTTGTTGAAAAGAAACCCTAGTACGAATGAAGTAACTCATTCTGTATATAGAAAACCAGCTTCTACAATACCCGTGGCTCTTTCATACTCCTTCTATCCACTTAGGCAGAAACTGTTAATCCTTCATTTTGTTTAATCGAGCAGTAACACATTCGCCCACAACTGCACAACGAGATGAAGAAATTTGCAAAATCAAGGATACAGCGGTATTCCATGATTACTTATCTGCCACTGTTATTGCCGTAATGCGACGTCTTTTTAATGCTTCATATTCTGCATTACAAATAACAAACTGCTTCATATGTGAGCACAATGCCATACGTCCCGTCATCAAAAAGTATTCTAAAAAAACTAATATCGACCTTTTATATTGGTTTTTGTCCATTTTTATATGCACTATATTGACAAAAGTCACCGGACACCTAGAAGAGAAACGCAACATAGCATTTATTGACATACTTTACTATCGTGTTGGTTCACCTTTGGCCTTAATGCATGCACTAAGCCGTCAAAACATGCTTTCGACAAGGTTTTGGAACACAGCGATAGGCATGCGCTTCCATTCAGTACATAATGCTGCCGCTAACTGTTGCATAGTAGTAGGGCTTGGTTCCAAACTTCTTATGCGGAGCTCTATTTCATACCATAGGTGATCTGTGTTGTCAGGGCTCTGTGTTGGCCATTCCACACACGATACGGAATTATCGTCAAACCACGCCGTTGACAATCCTTGGTTTTTATGGCTTGGTGCATTATCCTGCTGGTACCAACAAGGCTCGGTTCCATAGTATTGCCACAGAGTTGGTAGGGCATAATTGTCCAGAATATCACGGTAGACGTGCTGATTAACAGATTTGTCCACGATACCCAATGGGCCGGTACCATACCACGAAAAACACCCCACCACGAGTACACTGCAAGCTCCAAACTTGACCATAGGTAAAATACACTGTGGTAAATAGCTTTCCCCCAGATGCCGCCAAACCCACACACGGCCATCAGACTGATGGTTCGTGTATCTGGATTCATCAATCCACAGGACCCGTTTCCATTGATCTACGGTCCACGTTAAATGTTCTTTACCCCATGCTAAACGACGAGTAGCATTCCGAGTGGCGATGAAAGGCTTATGAGCAGCCGCACGACTACAGTAGCTCATGGAATGAGATTCTCTGCGAATGGTGCGTGTGCATACCGAGGCTCCAGCATTTCTACTTACCTGTACACTGAGGTCTTGTGCAGTATTCCTTCGATTGGCTGTAACGACTCTCCTGAGGCTTCGACGTTCTCTATCACTTATTTTCTTTGGTCTGCCGGTACGTTTTGCTGCTTCAGGCACGCCATGTGTCTTCCACGTATTCAGTACATACCAAATAGTTGACTTGGGTATGTTTAAACGCCTCTCGGTTTCTCTTATGGACAATCCACTAATATAACACCCAAACAATCTTTCCTTTCTGAAAATCAGATCGTTTGCAGCTGTACCACGCATCTTAGCAACGCAGCGTACCGTTCATTTGCTTTTGAAGGGGTGTCCGGTTAATTTTGTCAATATAGTGTATATCTTTGCTTATATCAAAAATGACAGGGACAGGATCCCCCTTGATTCCAAGTTTGGTGTGAATGCAATTTTACTAAAGGCTATGAACGACGATGTCTCAGACCAGATATACATAGGATCTACCCGTCGAAATCTTAGTTTACGTGTATGCGAGCATAAATGTAATGTTAAATCAGTTTAAACCTCCACTGCCCTTTCAAGATTACGCCGGGAGGGTCGACACCAACCTCTCTGGCATGATGTAACTATACACTG
Source organism: Macrothele yani (assembly GCA_039090855.1). Lineage (NCBI taxonomy): Eukaryota > Metazoa > Arthropoda > Arachnida > Araneae > Macrothelidae > Macrothele > Macrothele yani. The sequence goes on along the minus strand of CM077025.1, from coordinate 45,004,398 downwards.
AGTGGCCACTTTATTATGACCACCAGAAAGTTTAAAAAAATGAGCTATGGCTGAACGCTGTTGCCGCCAGAGGGCGAGGCTAGTATAAAAAGAGAAAGCTTAGTGCTTGCGACAGTAGTAGAAGTGGTGTTGGGTGACGAGATAAGTAAAAAAGGCGATTTGACGGACTTTGAACGTGGGATGATTGTAGGAGCTGGGAGCCATGGAGAGAGTATCACCGAAACCACCGCATTCGTGAAATGTTCCAGAGCAGCTGTTATTAAAGTGTTTAAAGACTGGACTGTCAGCCAAAGAACTGCGTTTCTATGTGCAACGTGTGGTCGTCATCGACTAGTGACTGCTCGGGCGGAACGGAGAATGCCCAGACTGGTAACAGACAACAGAAGGGCAACAGTGCAGCAAATTACAGACCATCTTAATAAAGGATCCCCTCAAATGATCTCTGCACGCACTGTTCGCCGTACACTGCATCGGATGGGATATGGTAGCCGAATGCCTGTTCGAACACCTTTGCTGTCTGCAGTTAACAAGAGAAAACGTCTCCAGTTCGCAGAGGAGCACAAGGATTGGACAGTCGATAACTGGAAACAAATTATGTGGTCCGATGAATCACGTTTTCAGTTGCACCATGCTGATGGCCGAGTGAGAGTTTGGTGGAAACAGCACGAAAGCATGGACCCCAAATGCATTGCTACAACCCTTCAAGCTGGTGGAGGCAACGTTATGGTTTGGGGAATATTTTCCTGGCATGCTTTGGGCCCTTTAATTTGTGTTGTTCAACGTCTGACTGGCACATCATATCTAAACATCGTCGCGGACCAAGTGCATCCTGTCATGTGGATGGTTTATCCCAATGGCTACTTTCAACAAGATAATGCGTCCTGCCATAGTGCTCGTATTGTACAGAATTGGTTTCAGGAACATGCCGGCGAGTTTACTTTGCTTAGGTGGCACCCACAATCTCCAGATCACAACCCCATTGAGAATTTGTGAGATGAAGTTGAACGAGCCATCAGACAGCTGGGTCCACGACCGTGCAATCTCACACTTCTGGAAAGTGCTATTCATCAAGCATGGTCTCAGATTCCACAAACCACCTATCAATATCTCGTGGAGTCCATGCCACGAAGAATCGACGCAGTATTAAAGGCAAAAAATGGCCCAACGAAGTACTGAGAGGGTGGTCATAATGAAGTGGCCACTCAGTGTATATTATTCGTTGTCTTTCCGCTGTTTCTGTCTTGTACGGTTGATGGTTTGATTGGACTGTGTTGGGTGTCGGTCGTGCTGTCTTTGTTTTAATGTATGTGGCCTAGGGAACACCACAGCAGCTTTTGGCTCTCCAACCTTTTGCTGTGTCACGAAAGGCCACAGGGCTACATGCTGGTGTTCTCCTGAAGAGTTCAGCACGGTTCTTTGAGGGTTTTAGCCTTGTTTTTTGAAGTGGGCATTCTGCGTAGCTCCTGAATTATGATTTCGCTCTAGATACCGATTCATGTATTTTGTATTTTCATGTATATGTTCGTTCCTTGTTGCTTCTGCTGACTTTTGTATGTCTGTGATTTGGGTGTTCTCGATTTAGCTTTGGGCTTCTTTTTTGTATGCATTTTATTCTGGAAATTGTGTGTGAAACTGATTTTACATGGTATTATTTTCGTCTTGTATGGTTGTATTTTGATATTTATTTGATGGTTTGACAATTAGGTTGGCATATTTACTGGGTTGAATGTTTTGTGAACGGTATAATTACTGGTTGTATATATATATACATATACACGGCGGGTCTTCTTCTGAAGAAGACCACATGGAAGACGGGTGGATGAAATTCGAAAGTATGCGGGAGTGACATGGAGGAGGCTGGCACAAGACAGACCGTTGTGGAGGAAACTTAGGGAGACCTTCGTCCAGCAGTGGATTGATAATGGTTGACGATGATGATGATGATACACGGTGGAGTCACATTATTGTGACCACCAGCTAATATCCAGAGTAACCGCCGTGTGCAGCACTGACAGAAGCTAGACGGCCTGAGAGCGACTCAATAAGGTGCAGGAAGGTGTTCACAGGTATGTGGAGCCATGCTTACTGCAAATGCATCCGAAAACTGCTGGACGGTGCGTGGTGGAGATTCTATAGGTCGAACAACACGATCGAGGTGATCCCACAGATGCTTAATTAGATTTAAGTCTGGGGAATTAGGTGGCGAACGAAGTACTTTGAAGTCTTCGCCGTGCTCTTCCAACTACTCTCGGACATTCTAGCTGTGTGACACGTCGAATTGTTGTGCTGGAAGGTCCCATCCACCCCAGGAAAGACAAGCAGTATGTATGGGTGTACGTGGTTTGCAAGGATGGATTCACAACGAATTTGGTCCTTTGTGCCTTCCGCAGGTATGAGTGGACGCAGGGAATCTCACGAAAACATTTCCCAAACCATAAAGCTGCCCCCAACAGCTTGTGTTTTTCTAGAAATGGTTGAAGAGTGTTTTGTTCTCCGATGTTTCTCGCCTTACACGCCAAATTCCCTCCGTTCGGTGAAAGAAGAACGAATGGAAGTTGTCGTATAAGGCGAGAGGCATCAGACAACATCGGGTGTATATGTTACCGCTAAAGCTCGAAAGCCGTTAATGTGCACATTACCTAGCTAATCTGCAGATTAACTGATTTGCTCCGTTAACGTGCAGAATCAAGAGTTTTCCGCCTTTTACCTAGGTAATGTGCACATTAACGGCTTCCGTATCGTTAAAGTTCAAAAGTTTGTTTCTCTCATTTCCTTTCCCTACACCTTCCCCCTCTCCCTCCAGTTTTAGTGTCGTTTCGCCAGCGTCTAGTCGTCGCCGGTTGTTTTTATTTCTCATAATTGGCGTCGGCTGCCAGTGCGTAGCATAGCTAATTCTGTTTTCAAATTCGTTTCTGTCTGTTAGCGCGTGAATTTGTGTCGTAATTGTTTTTAAAGCAGATAAATTTAACTCCTAGTATGCAAGCAAACACCGAATTGGTGAGTAAAATGAAGAAAAGATTCTTCGAAAACCTTTAAAGTACCCAAAGAAGACAGAGCAAAAACTGATGCCCACTCGATTTTAGCTGTGGTTCTTAGTAAAACAGAGGATGGATTTTATAAACTTGGTACTAAAACGGGTATTTTAAAACAATTGTATGCAAAATCTGAATTCAGTGTTTGCAAAGAGAGATTTTTAACGAAAGAGGATGTCCCTGCTGTAGAAATATCTTTAGGTCAAACAGCAATAAAACAATCCCTTGGTACTGGGCAGGGTTTCACAAAATGTGACTGCAAATCTAAATGTACCACAACTAGGTGTGCGTGTCGCAAAAACCAATTGCTATGTAATTCAAAGTGTCACCAATCTTTAGATTGCACTTATAAGTAAGCATAATTTTATCATATGTTTTGCAAATTCATTTCCTTAATTATAATAACATTTTAAACAGTTTGATTCTTTCTATTCTAGTTTTTTTAATTGATTGATGATTGATTCTATCAACTAATTTGTTGATTGTTTGATTGTATGAACTTGATTCTTTATATATCAAAAAATAAATAAATAACATTATGTTAATTTAAGCGTACAGAAACGTTGCTGTTGTTCCAGCAAAGATCTAATTTTCACTTTACTTAGGTAATTTGAGAAATGAAACAATTTTCGGCACTTTAACGGATCACCCTAGTTAATCTGCACATTACCTAGATAATCTGTAGAATAACTGATTTCTGCACTTTAGCGGTAACATATATATATAACAACCCGTAGCCAATGAAAGAAGGGTGGCGCAGTGGTCTAAGGCGCTGGCCTCTGATTAATAGTCCGTAGGGGGTCCGGGTTCGTATCCCGGTCAGGCATGGATGTTGTGTTTGTCTTACGGCACTGGCTCTCTCCCTTCCCTGGAACCAGTGACCCTAAATTAGGGACGAGCGACTGCTTATAGCCCATTGAGTTGCTCACGGTGGTCGTTAAACCTCGAAAAAAATGAAAGAAGGCACGCGTCGTGAGCTGGCTTGCAGGGTATATAAGGTGTGCTGAAGATATTCTGAAAACTTATCACTCGTTGCTGTCATGGATAAAAGGGGGCGATTTATCAGATTTGAAAAAAGGAATGATTATGGGCTTTCGGGCCAAATGTGGCAGTATTTCTGAAACAGCGCAGTTTGTGAAACGTTCGCGTGCTGCTGTGGTTAAAGTGTACCGTGATTGGAGAAATGGCACCATTGCGAATAAGCGAAGTAGAAACTGCAGAGCACCAGGTGCCATGGATGTGAGAGGAGGAAGTTGGCTGCGAAGGCCGTTCAACACGCAACAGTAACGCAACTCATTGGCCGAATGAACAAGGTGGCTACCGGAAGTGTGTCTAAAACGACAGTTCAGCGAACCCTGCTGCGTATGGGGCTCCGATGCAGACGTATGGTCACTGCACCTATGCTAACGAAGGTGCATCGGCAGAAAAAGGCTTACATTTGCACGGTAGTATCGGAATTTAAATTCCGCTGATTGGCAGAGGATTGCCTTCTCCGATGAGTCACGTTTTCTGCTTCATTGAGCGGATGGACGTTTGTGTATAAGGCGAGAAACATCGGAGAACAAACACTCTTGAACCATTGCTGGAAGAACACGAGCTGGTGTGGCCAGCGTTAAAATCCGAAAAATCTTTTCGTGGCATTCGCTGGGCCCACTCATACCTGTGCAAGGCACAATGGGCCGAATTCGTTACGAAACCATCCTTGCAGACCACATACACCCATACATACTGATTGTCTCCCCTGGGGCGGATGTGATCTTCCAGTATGACAATGCGACGTGTCACACCGCTAGAAATGTCCAAGAGTGGTTGGGAGAGCACAGGGATTCCCCGAGCTCCCTCATTCCCCAGACGTAAACCCAAATGAGCATCTGTGCGACCACTTCGATCGTGTTGTTCGCTCTATGGATTCTCCACCACGCACCCTCCAGCAGCTGTCAGATGCACTGCAGTCAGCATGGCTCCACGTACATGTGAACAGCTTCCAGCACCTTATTGAGTCACTCCCAGCCTTTCTAGCTGCTGTCCGCGCTGTACACGGCGGGTACTCTGGATATTAGCTGGTGGTCACAATTAAAAAACACGATCGTGTATATATTGCAATTCAAAACAGATTTGTCCGGATCGGGTCAGGGTCTGTTACAAATCCTGGTTAGGTCCAGTTATGTGACGCCCGGGTCTGTTACAAATCCTGGTGAGGTCCAGTTATGTGACGTCCGGGTCTAACATTTTTGACCCGTTTCCAACTCTGGTCCGGTGACTTCCATTTAGCTGACGCTATTCGACTGCGTGAGGACATTTTGTTCACATGTCACACAAATCACACGTTATGCTCCATTTTTACGCATGTGCGGTTGTTCCTGCTCCCAGACACTGACCAAAGTTAATTTCTGTTTGGGTGCTGCTGATATTTACGGTGTTATTTTACTTTTCCGACTTAAGTTTTGCACACTAGTGTAAGTTATATCTTGTCATGTGGTTAAATAATATATTTTTGGCACTGCATTATTTGCTAGAATATTTGCACCACTACATGCAAGAACTAAGCAACCAGTCAGCAGGCTCCTTTAATCTTTTCCACTACAAAAAGTTATTTCAGGGCTGAAGATATCTCATTTCTCCGGGATTTTCGAAATAAAATAGATTTAATAAATAAAAGATTCATCGGGTTTAATTCAATTATCCTATATAAAAACTTTAGCTTTCGTAGCGTTTCAATTGGGATATTTCATAATGGCAAGGGATTTCCTTCCGAATGTTTACCTCTTTTCTAGTGGAAGAATCTGTTTAGGTTTGGAATAAGCTCTTAACATAAAATAAGCAAAATAATGCGTTTAGCAGTAGTTTCCAAGCTCAGTGTCTCTCCATAAGAATTTTTAATTTACTATGAACATAATTTTCAGACATTTGCAAATGAGAAGAGAGCTGAAATTCCAGAAGAAAAAGTTATGAAAAGTCAGCAGCTGTCGTTCGATGCATTCTAATTAGGCAAATAAATAAACGGAGGAACTGAAGCATCCACACTCGACGAGGGGGAGGGAACTAAACCTCCGCTAATAATTTTAAGAATAACTGAGTATTTTCTTTTCCGTGGACTAATTACCCTGTCCCGGAATATTTGTGTCGTCTAAATCTTTTTAGGTACTCTTACAACAATGCTATTTTTTCCCCTTACGCTTCATGCTTCTTTAGCATGATATCACTTGTTTGAAAAGTGATGTTCTCGTACTGATATTTTATTGCTAGTAGAGTGAATAAAAATGTTTCTAAGACTGGGGAGACAGATTTTCTTAAATGTAGTGGCTTCGCCTTATCTTACGCTTTCACAAAAGTGACACATTAAATTTCAGGAATACATTTTCTTAGACTTGCTGGCAAGAGCAAAGAAGTTGGATTAAAGATGAGATTATAGAAAATAAAATGAATGATTAGAGGTTGATTTGGCACATTTAGAAGTAAATGATGCCTATATTGCTTTTGCTCCAACGACGTGGTTGTGGGACGGAGTTTTATACGCGTATAAAACTTGGCTGGAGCTGTGACATACACGGCCGTATCAGAATTATATGACCACCCCCTGAATCACTATGTACCCTCCCGGGCGCGTCACAGAGTGTACGTGACAAGGTCAACAACACGGTGATATAAGCGGCCGGCCAGGACACATGAGCCATAGTGTGTAACTTGAGCATAATGTGCAGATGTAGTGATTTGTCGGACGTTCAAGAAGAAATGGCCGCCCCGGTGGCGCAGTGGTCTAAGGAGCTGGCCTCTGATCATTCGTCCGTAAGAGGTCCGGGTTCGAATCCCGGTCAGGCATGGATGTTGTGTTTGTCTTACGGCACTGGCTCTCTCCCTTCCCTGGAACCAGTGACCCTAAATTAGGGACGGGCGACTGCTTATAGCCCATTGAGTTGCTCACGGTGGTCGTTAAACCTCCAATCAAAAAAAAAAAAAAAAAAAAAAAAAGAAGAAATGATCATTGACAACCGCGCCAAGGGTGGAAGAATCTTAGAAACAGAAGACTACGGGGGCTGTTCGAGAGGTGATGTAGTAAGGGTGTACGAGAGGTGCTGTAGTAAAGGTGAACGAGAGGTGCTGTAGTAAGGGTGTTCGAGAGGTTCTGTAGTAAGTGTGTACGAGAGGTGCTGTAGTAAGGGTGTACGAGAGGTGCTGTAGTAAGGCTGTTCGAGAGGTGCTGTGGTAAGGGTGTACGAGAGGTGCTGTAGTAAGTGTGTCCAAGAGCTGCTGTAGTAAGGGTGTCCGAGAGGTGCTGTAGTAAGGGTGTCCGAGATGTGCTGTAGTAAGGGTGTCCGAGATGTGCTGTAGTAAGTGTGTCCGAGAGGTGCTGTAGTAAGGGTGTACGAGATGTGCTGTAGTAAGGTTGTACGAAGGGTGCTGTAGTAAGGGTGTTCGAGAGGTGCTGTAGTAAGGGTGTACGAGAGGTGCTGTAGTAAGGATGTACGAGAGGTGCTGTAGTATGTGTGTTCGAGAAGTGCCGTTGTAAAGGTGTACGAGAGGTGCTGTAGTAAGGGTGTACGACAGGTGCTGTAGTGTGGGTGTTCGAGAAGTGCCGTTGTAAGGGTATACGAGAGGTGCTGTAGTAAGGGTGTACGAGAGGTGCTGTAGTAAGGGTGTACCAGAAATGGACCGCTGGCATACCGAGTACCTCCCGACGGTTACATGTTAAATTAACCCGGAAAGAAAAACCCGCGTCAAAATATTCTAGTCAAAATAACCCGGTGTCAAAATAACCCTGCGTAAAAACAACCCAACGTCAATAACCCGTTAGCAAAATAACCCGGGGCAAAAATATTTTTTTAGTTTCTCCTAATAGCAACGAAAAGCAAAATAAATTTGTTTTCCACTTGAGACGTTTAATTTCCACTTTAGTATTCGACTAAATTCCAAATCCTCAGGAAAAAATGTCTTACCAACCCAAGAGGAGATACCGGTTAAACTAGTTACTTAAGGAACATGGCAAAGTGAGTTTAGAAAAGCATTTCTTTGCATTAAATAAGGTGCCGATTTTTAAAGTTCTCAAAATTTAGCGATTAAAATGTGACGAAAAGAAAGGAAAATAATTTGAAAACATATAATTTTAACGTTTCTATTAAGCGATCAATTACAAATAATAACGGAGCATTTAATAGAATTAATTTCCAGCTTTTGAATTAAGCGAGTTCCTTGAATGTTGCTGAAGTTTTGATTTGTTCGGCATAAACGGATTTCTTAATGAGGTGTTACTTACATAATATTATGGTGTCTTTTCTCTCCCTCGAATTTATTTAAAGAAGACAATGTTACAGTTGCATATAATTAAATTTCAAAGCTATGATCACTCTCTTTGTACTTTTCCTTTATGCCAGTCCATATCCTGTTTAAATAGATGTGAAAAAAAAATCATACGTATTTTATTTAAAATCTTGGTTTACAATAAATAAAATATTCACATGGATGTTAGTTTTACCTGCGTGTATTGTTGACGCTGTTTTTTTTTTTTTTTTTTTTTGCTTTCCAACTTAGCTGTAAGTTTTCAAATTCAAAGCCTATTTGCATTTAAAATTGTTCACACTTCTTCCGCAAGCACTTCAGTTGTATCGACCAAGTACCGACGGTCTATCCGTCCTTTACAGTGACGTTACTACGTAAAGGACCGATACTTCCGCTGCGTGGTAGGGGAGATGAGCAAACATTTCTGTCTATTAAACTTGCTTGTGGTTGTCTGAATGTCCGGGCGCATAGGGCGTTGTAATCGCTAAAGGGTTAACAGAAAACAGTTGGATTCATCGCTGTCGCACATTTTCCGAAACCTTGTAATCGTATCGAATTCTGAAATAATGGCGAGGATCTGAAATAATGGCGAGGAGAGCATGAGCTTCATACAAATTAATAATCGATATCTAAAATATATATGTTTGTATCAGCCTTTATTTTTCCTAATTAGCGCAACTAGGATATGCCAATTAACGCCACATTTACCCAAAGAACAGCTATATTGTTAGGTGTACATATACGTTTTAAAGCGTTTTCAGACAACGCAACACGTAATATGCGAGATAACAACAATACCTTTACGAACCAAAATATGCGCCGTCATTATCTATCACTTTCCGCCATCGGTCAGGCAGCTGATGGATTCCAGCCATGACGAATACTTCGTCGTGGGACGCAATGAAGTCGTCAACACATTTTTGCGCTTCCTTCATATGTCCCGAACCGTACAGCAGACAAATCATGTTGCATCGATTGGAACAAATAATAGTCTGCAGGGGCTATGTCGGAAGTATACGCCGGGTGCTCCAAAACTTCCTAGCCAAGCATCAATAACGTTTCCTTGACCAATTTCGCGACATGCGGCCTAGCGTTGTCATGCAGTAATTTCATGGGACGCAATTCTTTGCCTGTGAATGAACATTTCCGACAGATTTCCTGGTTCATTCGCAGCAATTATTGCTTGTAGCGATCAGCAGTAACAATTTGACCCTGTTCCAATAGTTCATAATAGAGTATCCCACCAGATGCACAGCAGAACTTTTTTGGAGTGAATATTGGGTTTCGGTATCGAAGTTGTTGCTTCACCGAAGTCTACCTAGTGTTTTATTTGGCTTTTGGAATTGTCGTACCATATCCACTTCTTATCACCTGCAACGATTTTCCACAGAAAAGACTTTCTGTGTTGTTTATTCAACAGATTCAAATACTTCAGGACACGGTCATCCTTGTTCCTCTGGCTCAGGTCATACGGCACCCATTTTCCTTTATTCTGAATCTTTAGTTGTTCAGCTAGTTCGTTTTGCGTTTGAGACAATCTTCGTTCAGCAATGCTGGCAGTTCCTCATGTGCAATATTCTGCGGGACGCCGCTACGTTCTCGATCGCTAACATCAAAATCACCTGCTTTAAACAGTCTAAACCGAAACCCACACATGCTTTTCGATACAATGTTCTCCCACAGAGAAGAACAGATCGTTGCACATGCCTTTGCAGCACTTTTTATTTAATGAAATTCGTATCGAATGCAGTATCGCTCGCCATCTTTCACCTACCAATGTGAAAATGTGGTTGACTGTTGGGCAAACGTTTTTCTGTGTCACATTTTATACTCTGGACGAGTTACGGTCACATGACAACAGCGCAGGGGAATGTCGGATATGGAAATTAGCAGTATCGTCACATAAAAAACGCTTTAAAACTTATTTTTAATACTTCGTGCGCGAAAGCATATTCGTGCATCCACTCTTGCTGATAGCAATATAAATACAAATTTTACGATACCATAATTATTTGATGACCCAGCCGGGTGCTCATGCTCATTACACATCATCGCCAACAGCGGGTGAAATAGGCCCAAGATCATCGAGATTGGACACTTGGATGATTGGTAAAAAGTAGCCTGGTCTGACGAAAGAAGATTCCTGGTGTATTACGTAGACGGCCGAGCGCGGATACGCCGATTACGAACGGAGTCTATGGCGCCTGGATGCACTGTTGGGCGGAAACAGGCCGGCGGCGGTGTTATGCTGTGGGCGATATTTTCTTGCGACACTTCAGGCCCCATTATCCTAACAGCACAATCTCTTACAGCTGTCAGATACCTCAATATCGTTGCGGACCAAGTTCAGCCATTCAGGACAACTGTGTTTCCTGCTGGTGATGGCTATTGCCAACGGGATAATGTTTCATGCCACATTGCCAGAATCGTCAAGGAGTGGTTCAAGGAACATGTTGGTGACTTTCTGTTGATGCCCTGGCCTCCAAATTCAGCTGACATGAACCCAATCGAACTTTTGTGGTTCGACTTGGAAAAAGCTGGTTCGCTCTAAATCATCACTACCCCGAAATGTACGGTAACTGCAGGACCTGCTGTTAACATTATGATACCCGATACTCCAGGTTAACTATCGCCATCTTATCGTATCGATGCCTTGAGGAGTGGCTGCTGTTTTGCGGGCCAAAGGGGGTCCTCAGCTTATTAGGTAGATGGCCGCTGTCACGCTAGCTCCAAAGAGCAGTCAGGTGATATTGTAAAGAAAACCAGCCACAATCATGCGCCAGATTCAGCAGCAGCAAGTGTGAAACAAATAATCGAAGAAATGAAAGAAAAGGCCCGGAAGACCCAAGAATCGACAAAAAAATATTATTTCTTGTTGCGTCCAGCAGTGTCGTTCCCAAGGTTGCAGCTGTGTTTTCACTAGTGAGGATAAACGTTCGCGCATTTAAAATTTCGGGTGTAGGAGAAGTCACCACCGGAGAACTGCTCACAAAAATTTTAAGGGGCAGTATAAAAGTTGCGTTTTTGATCACTTCGTGGTCACGACCCCCAGAGGTTGGTTATCTGAGTCATATAAAGTTTCCGTAATTTCGTCTTTTTTTAATAGCGATAATGAATGTAATTCTTTTAAAAATGTTTATGAGATACAACTCAACAAAAGATTCCACTCGACACATTATCTGAGGGCATGTGCCTGCTCAGGCAACCTATCGGGGAGGGAGGGGGCTAATGACCTAAAATATAAAATATAAAGCATTTCTGGTACTATAGTTAGATTTTCAGCCCTTACAAGCTACAACTCAACAAATTATCTCAGAGCATGTGCAGCCTGAGGAAATATTTGTTGGGGCCGGGAGGAGGGTTAATACCAAAAGTGTGAAATATAAGGAATTCAACGTGGAAAGAGCGAAGATCTTTGTTTGATGTTCCTGGTCCACGTTAAATTTCTGTATTAAAGAATTTCTAGTTCGATCGGGAGATTTTGAGCGTTTACAAACTACATCTCAACAAGAAATTAATTATATTTACAATTTTGGTATTGCCCCCCCGCCTCCCGAGACAGGTTTTCTGCATTAGCACATGTCCGCAGACATCCTGTTGAGATGCAGTTTGCAAACGCTCAAAATCTCCCATTCTGACCAGAAATCTTTACATTTTACACTTTTGGTATCACCCCTCCCTCCCGGCCACGACAGGTTTCCTGAGGCAGAACAGCCCTCAGATAATTTATTGACTTGTAAGTGGTAAATTCTGAAAATCTCCCGATCGGACCATAAATTCTTTATATTTCATATTTGAAGCAATCCCCCCCCCCTTGGTTTGCACATACAGGCAGAGAATTTGTTTACCTGTAGTTTATTAACCTTGAAAAATATCGTGGATAAGAAAATACGAAATTACGGAAATTTTATGTGTGTCAGATGACCAATCTCGGGAGACGTAGCCACGGAGCAGTCCAGAACGCAATTTTTTTACGGCCCCTAAAATTGTTTGTGGCCGATTCTTTGCTTTGTCTTTGTCCCGAAAATCACGGAAATGTCTAAATTTCTTGCTGAAAATGAAATATTAACAACAAAATATATTATGAACAATAGTTGCTCAAGTAGGGGGAATATAGCAACCCGAAATTTGTTTATGAAGCTCCGGTGGCCACTTATCCGTACCCGAAAATTTCGTATTTCAACATGCTGTGGGAAACAAGTAATTGGCCTTATGCATATAAATTTAAGCTCGGTGAAGGTGCTACTGTAGGTATTTAATACTCTGTCGATAGTCACCAATATATTCAACTGAATGTACAAATTTGAATTTGTTATTGTTAACAGAGTACTGAAAATGGTTCCTGGGAAACATTAAGTGAACCGAAATATCAGCCTATATTAATAAAAAAACGTTTGAAAGTCTTATCACAAATGAAGCACTTACTTTTCATATTTTTAAGCTCTCAAATTATAAAGCACAGCGCAAACTACTAAACGTTCATTCATAAAAGGACACGGACATGGAGGTAAACAAATATTATCGAGTACTTACGCCAACTAAACTTGAGCATGTGCACGACGGCCTCCATACAAAAATTTTGTAAAAAAAAATTTGCAAAATTTTGCCAGGGTTCAAGCTGACCCCCATACAAAACTTTTGTATGGAGGCCCCCTTGACCCATGGCCCCGCCCCTTTCCAAAACCATCTACCGTCTAAGTTAGAGTACCATGAGGTAGTATACCAAATTTGGTGATTCTAAATTGAAAACTGTAGATTTTACAAAATTTTGTATGGGGGCCCTTGACCCCGATCCTTTCCGAAAAACATCTACCGTCTAAATTGGAATACCATGAGGTAGTATACCAAATTTGGTGCTTCTAAGTTGAAAACTCTTGATTTTACAAAATTTTTGTATGAGGGCCCCCTTGACCCCTGGCCCCGACCCGTTCCAAAAACCATCTACCGTCTAAGTTAGAGTACCATGAGATAGTATTTGACGCTGGTTATTAAGTCGTGGGTTATTATGACGTACAATAATTGTGACCTGGGTTTATTGTGGCGTTGGGTTGTTTTGTAACTGGGTTATTCAGACGCCGGGTTGTTTTGACCGGATTATTATGACGCGGGTTATTTTGACGGAACAACCCCCCCCCCCGACGTCATAACTACGGAGCCCCAAAGGTTGTTGACCCCAGAGGAGAACGTCGACTGGTAAAGGGAACTCGACGCGCAACACTGCAGCAATTGACCACGCAAATGGACCCTGGGGCATGTAGGTACGTGTCCCCTATAACGGTAAAGCGAACCCTGTTACGCATGGGTCACTGGAGTCGACGCTGCGTTAAGGCGCCCATGTTAACCCAGTTCCATTGGCAACGAAGCCTGCAGTTCGCATTTGACTAGCGTCATCGGACAGTGGAAGACTGACAAAAGGTTGCCTTCTCTGACGGATCGAGGTTATTTCTCCACAGAAGTGACAGGCTGTGGCGGATACCGCGACAGATACACGAGAACCAACACTCAGACACGCTTGTCGGTCAAGTACAGGCGGGCGGAGGCAGTGTGCATGTCTGGGGAATATTTCCTGGTATGACCTGGCACCGCTGGTACCACTGGATGGATCCCTGAACGCCAATAGCTACCTGTCCATCCTCGTTCACCACATTCATCCCTTCATTTTGGACGTTTACCCTGGTGGTAATGGTGTCTACCAACAGAACAATGCGCCCTGCCACATCGCTAAGGGGATGCGTGACTGGTTGCAGGAACACGACAGCGATGTCTCCATTCTCCATTGGCCGGCAAAATCACCGGAATTCAATCCCATAGAGCACTTGTTGGACTATTTGGATCGACAGGTTCGACGTGCCGTCCCACAGCCACATCATTTCCGAGACTTCCTTGCTCTGCTGTAGCCCGAAAGAGCACGTGTACCTCGGGCAAACTTCCAGGGCCTTATTGCGTCCATGTCACGCGTGTCGCCTTTGTCATACGCGCCAACGGTGGTTATTCCTATTTTTAGGTAGGTGGTGATATTATTCTGATTCGACTGTGTATACCGAAGAGCCACAACGTTACGTCCTCCTGACTAATATGGTGCTGCTTCTCCACGTGTCGCCAAGACAGCTTTTACCACGCGAGGAGTGGGGGCTACAATATTTCTACAGGTGTCATGTGATATCTGATACCAACACGTTACAGGCAGATCCTTTAACACTTGTAAGTTTCTTGTTTTGCCGTCGCAAATCGGATTTTCTGTTACAACGCAAGCCCCAGACGCTCAATTGGATTAAAATCTGAGTATTTGGAGGCCAGGACAATACCTGGAGGTCTTCCTCATAATCCACGAGACATTCTTGAACAATCCGGGCATTGTGACATGGCGCGTAATCCTTTTTAAAGAAGGCACTATTAGAGGGAAACCCTGTTTCCATGAAATGATGTACCTGGTCTGCATTTGTGTTTAGGTAGGTGGTAGACGACATACACTGTATTGACAAAAGTCACCGGACACCCCGTCAGAAGCAAATAAACGGATCAGCTGCACTGTTAAGATGCGCGGTACACCTGCAAACCGTATAAAAACAAGCCTGCAGCTGACCGCGATCATATCGCACTGTGAGGTTGAGTGAAAATGTCGCGGCGGGAGAGAACTGACTTTGAGAAAGGAAAGATTGTTGGGTGTTATATTAGTGTGTTGTCCATGAGAGAAACCGAGAGGCGTTTAAACATACCCAAGTCAACTGTTTTGTATGTACTGAATAAGTGGAAGACACATGACCTACCTGAAGCCAGCAAAACGTACCAGCAGACCAAAGAAAATCAGTTATAGAGGGCGTCGAAGTCTCAAGAGAGTCGTTACAGCTAATCGACGGAGTACTGAACAACACCTCACTGAACAGGGGAGTAAAAATTCTGGAACCTTGGTATGTACACGTACCATTCGCAGAGAACTTCATTCCATGGGTCACCGTGGTCGCGCGACTGCTCATAAACCTTTCATCTCCACTCGGAATGCTACTCGTCGTTTAGCATGGTGTAAAGAACATTTATCATGGACAGTAGATCAATGGAAACCGGTCCTATGGATTGATGAATCCAGATACACGTTCCATCAATGTAATGGCCGGGTGTGGGTATGGCGGCAGCCGGGGGAAAGCTATTTACCACAGTCTACTGTTCCTACGGTCAAGTATGGAGCTGGCAGTGTACTCTTGTGAGGTGCTCTCGTGGTATGGTCCCGGCCCATTGGCTATCGTAGACAAACCTGTTAACCAGCATGTCTACCTCGATATTCTGGACAATTATGCCCTCCCAAACTCTGTGGAAATACTATAGAACGGAGCCTTGTTGGTACCAGCAGGATAATGCACCGATCCATATAGCATGGACTGTTGCGGCGTGGTTTGACGATAATTCCGTATCGTGTGTGGACTAGCCAGTACAGAGACCTGATCTTAATCCCATTGAGCACCTATGGGATAAATTAGAGCGCCGCGTAAGAAGTTTGGAACCAAGGCCTACTAGTAAGCAACAGTTAGTGGCCGCATTATGCACTGAATGGAAGCGCATAGCTATCGCTGTGTTCCAAAACCTTGTCGAAAGCATATCTCGAAGGGTCAGGGCATGCATGAAGGACAAAGGTGGGCCGATACGGTACTAACGTTTGTCAATAAATGCTATGTTGTGTTTCTCTTCTAGGTGTCCGGTGACGTTTGTCAATATAGTGTATTCTCTAAGCTGCATGCAAGTGTAGTGCATTTATTCAGCAATGGTTTGTAGGGGTGATCGGTGAAATCGGTAACCTGTCTGACTTTCAAAGAGTACAAATCGTAGGAGCCCTTTTAGCAAGAGTGTCTAAACATAACAACAACAAAATTTGGTGCTTCAAAAGCAACAGTCTCCAAGGTTATTATTGTGTACCCAAAACATAGTAATACTTCATCGACGAAGAAGAATAGTGGGCGAAAACGGAGATTCAATGAGAGGGAACGTCAAATACAAACAAAAATTATGTCCAAACAATACAGAACTATTGCAGCAAAAGTGACAGCAGAACTCAATATCCACCTGGAAGCCCATGTTTCCACAAAAATATTCCGCAGAGAACTTCACAAAGCCAACATCCATGTAAGAGCGACAATTGCTAACCCTTTAATCACAGAAATCAACACTACAATATCAAAAAGATGTCTTTAATATAAAACCTGGACAGCTGATGAATAGAAACATGTAATATGATCTAACGAATCATCATTTACATCATTTCCAACAGTAGGTCTGGTTTATGTTTAGAGAGACACACAAGGAAGCGTACAATACAATTCCAACTCTCTAACATGAGCACTGTAACGTATATTCTGTATTAACTTTCCTTTGGAATTTCTTTTTCTATGTAAAGTTGAGTTCGTTCTCTTAGACATTTTCAATCCTTAACTTCGTCTTTTCCCTCAAACGAGAATGATGTTGGAAACAATCTGAAATCGGAACAAGAGTGACGTATGTATGTGATAAGAATGTTAGATAAAAAGACGATTCAGAGGTTGCTTTGTGTGTGGAGATGTTAGATCGTTACTGAGTTTTGACTGTAAACTTCTTGACTAAGATATGTGAAGTGGTGTGTTTTGGATTTCGTCTAATGTTGCTGGACCAATAAAAAGTTGACGTAAGTTGGACTTCTCGACTAAGATATGTGAAGTGGTGTGTTTTGGATTTCGTCTAATGTTGCTGGACCAATAAAAAGTTGACGTAAGTTGGATGTTGCTGGACCAATAAAAAGTTGACGTAAGTTTGACTAAGATATGTGAAGTGGTGTGTTTTGGATTTCGTCTAATGTTGTTGGACCAATAAAAAGTTGACGTAAGTTGGAGTTGTGTATATAATTCGTCTGGCCTGTGTAAAAGCATTATTCTAACGTGAGCTATTCGGCACAATTAGTTGCATCGCATTTACTCTTAGTTTAAAATCTATTCAGCCGGAAATCTTACATAACGTGAAAAGGGTTACGTTATAGCGTGCACATTTTGGTATTCGACATGTCCATTATTACCGTACATGGTCGAGTTACTGCCAGCCAGTGAGCACTTGGACATTTAGGTAGTCAAATACAATCTGTGGTTCAAATGTTGTTTCCCAACAATGATGCCATTTCTCAAGATGATAGTGCACCCTTATTATGCCAAAACAGTTAAGTCTTGGTATGAGGAGCACAAAAATGAACTCCAACATCTGCCTTGGCCAGCTCAATCACCTGACTTCAATATAATCTAACCACTGTGCGCAGTTTTGGAGAGCATATTACCTTCTCCAACATCTCTGAAGAAATTGCCTGATGTTCTGATCGAGGAATGGTTCAACATTCCACTGGATACTTTTCAAAAGCTGCATGAATCCATTCCAAGAAGTTTGTAGGCTGTGTTAAAGGCAAATGGTGGTCCAACATCTTATTAATAAATCCCCTACTGCTCAAGCTTTCACATAATTTTGTCCAATCCCTGTAAATCAGTGCTTTCCCATCATACGTTATGTAACTTACAGTTGCTTGTGTTCCGTTGCTTTTAGCTTGTGCATCTCTGAAGCATAAACATTAAATATACACTGATTCGAAACCTTTCTTCCGTGAGAAATTTCCGCCGGAACCGCGAGGCGAAAGCTGTGACAACAAGTCTCCGCTCTGCGCATTGTCGTTTCAATCATAATTGCTTTTGGCCGTGTGGCAACACTGCTCCTATGTGTGAGGCGTGTGATGCACCTCTATTATTCGTATTCTGTGGTATTATATTCGCTTTGTTCGTGAACGTTCTCGTTTTCTGCTTTTATCTAGTATATAATTCTACTCAGAAACCGTGGGTCGCTTTTTAAAGGATTATTGGGATGTGTATTCTTTGTTCTCGTTTCTGCATTGTATCTGTGTTTTGTGTTGGAGATTTATGTCGTCGCCTTGCGTAGATTGTGGCTTCCAAGTTTCGTACTATTTCAGTGTTGTTTTCTTTTCTGATGCTGATTTATTCAAAACGTAGTGATTGACCGTATTTGGCACTTTGCGATCCTTGTGCAACAAAACTCCAACCAACCGACTTTCGTGAGATACACACAATTGTTTTCCTGAAAATATCAATTTACTCTTTAGAAAAGCTATCCATGTTCTAGAACACTTCTTCTCCTCATGCTTTTATCTTAGTTTTTCATTGATTTTCAGTGTTGCAGGTAAGAAATTTATATTTTCTATGGTTTCCTTATAAAGGGTAAGTGCAATATGCCATTATGTCTTAAAAGAAAAGTGTTTGATCAATGCATCCTTCCAGTGCGTACGTATGGTGCAGAGACGTGGACCTTAACTAAAAGAGACATACAAAGGCTGCAGACAACTCAAAAAAGCATGCAGAGGTGCATGCTTGGTGTAACCAGGAGAGATAAGAAGTGGAACTCGTGTATCCGAAAAATGACAAGAGTGGAAAACATCATGATAAGAGTTAAATCCCTAAAATGGCAATGGGCTGGACATACTGCCAGAAGGACAGACCATTGATGGACAGCCGAAATTTTAGATTGGATTTCAAGGGACAGGAAAAGACCCAGAAGAAGACCACATGGTAGATGGGTGGATGAAATTCGAAAGTATGCGGGAGTAATATGGAGGGGACTGGCACAAGACAGACCGTTGTGGAAGAGGCTTGGAGAGACCTTCTTCCAGTAGTGAATTGATAATGGTTGACAATGCTCATGATGATGATGATGATGATGACATAAATTACAGTATATCAACATTTCGATGCATTTTTGTGTTCAACTTTTATTTCCAAACCTGCATTTCTATATTAATTGAGCGGAACTCTCTTTACAAGACTCGAGACAATTAGTTGTTCGGGCACAGGAACGAGATGACACATTCGATTACCGTGATTTTTTAAATGATATTAAACATCGTCCATGATAAGGTTTTGACGCCTTCCGATTCCCGAAACTCCGTGTCATTGAGGAATAATCGTCCAAAAACTTGCATTTTTAGGGTTTTTTCCGAGTTTTGAGAAGGGGTCGTTTGTTACTTATCTCTTCCAAAGATCTTCAGCTGATTGCGGGGACACTTACCACAGAAAAAGGGAAGGACATGGCATTGGTATCATTGTGATTGGTCGTGTCGTATAAAAATAATGACCATTTAAAAAACTGCCCAATTTTGATAATTGAAAAAATCAGCTCTCTATACGAGATTCAGGACAATTAGTTGTTTATTACGACATCACGCATACGATCACCGTGATTTTTGGCATGCGATTGGACATCGTCCATGGTCAGGTTTTGACGCCTTCCGATTCCTGAAATTGCATGTTATTGAGGAATTTCAATTAAAACTAGATGGCGTTTTATTTGAACCGCTTCACGAAAGTTGGCTCACTAACATTAATTTAAAAAAATCGTTTGAACTGAAAAACGAAGAAATAGAAAGACTCCGTCTGTTAGCTCTACACTTGCGCAATCTGTAATAATAAAAGGAAAATTTTGTGTGTGTGTGTGTGTGTGTGTGTGTGTGTATTTTGCGATACAAAATGAAAAATGTGGTTCCTGATCTGAGAGTGTCTTTCCGCTTTGTTTACATGCAACCTGATCACAACCAACGTGAAGGCGTGAAGGAAAGTAGTTCATCATATATTTTAGGCATTTCTTTTTTTAGAATGTTTCCTACTTTTGTTCTGGAAGTCATAAATTTTACACGTTCGTTTTTTAGAATTTGCTATAGTAGACGCGTTAATGAGCTTTGATTTTGCAATAACTTCGCTCAAAATTTGCCAACTGTACCCGAGTTATCGGTTACCATTGAAGTTTGTCATAGTTATCTCAACTATGTGGTATTTTTAACCATCTGAAGTGAAGGCTATGTTGTAACCGTATCTGAAGTGGTTAGACATTTTGTTGCCTATTTTGATACATTCATCTTCTTAGTTAATGTATTATATTTAATGATGTAGTTTAAGACTGATAGGGAGTCAAATTGCCCTATTCCTTTTCCCAGCTTAATATTTGTTTGTAGCATTTAATATTTTTGTTTGAATAATTATATACACAACAATAATTTTTTATGAAAGATATACGCGAGGTGTGATTAAAAAAGTATAAAGACTGATGGCATAAGTTCGGAATCGCGCCAAGCAGCAGGAAGTGGTTTGGTACAGGTTGACCTTGGAACCTACTACGCATGTGCCGTGAGTCCTGGCTCCCCTGCTTATCCGGTTTTTTGCAGCAGCGCTTTGTTCTTAAGTGTGTGAAGCTGCCATATCAGAAACTAGTAAAATCATGCAATGCATTGATTATGATACGCTTTCCAATATACTAGAAATCATTACTCAAGCTCAAGTTATGTTATGAGAAAAATGGCTGTGGAATAAATCTCACCGCTGTGCCCTGACCTTTGATCCATTTGCATGATATTCAACAGAACTGGTTCAGTATATCTCCGAAATAACATCATAAAGTTTTGTCGTAATCGAAGCAATTTTACGTAAGTTATGATGAATAAGCTCTATGGAATAGATCCCGCTCCTGTGTCCTAACCTTTCACCCCATTTCTCCCATTTCAGTAGGATTCGTCCCCAGGAAGGTCCCTACAACATACCAACATTTCATCCAAATCGAAACATCGTTACGTAAGTTATGACTCATAATGGCGATGGAAGTGATTCCGCTCCTATGTCCTGACCTTTGAACCCTATTTTGCTAATTTTCAATAGGGTTTGTCCGCAGGTGGTCTCCTACCACATACTAAAATTTAATCAAAATCGAACCTTTTTTACGTTAGTTATGACGCATAAGAGCAGTGGAATGGATCCCGCTCTTATGTCCTGACCTTTGACCCCATTTCGTTCACTTTCAATAGAGTTCCTTCCCAGGTGTTCCCCTACCACATACTAAAATATCATCGAAATCGAGCGATTTCGATGATATTATACATGATATATCGTGCGGACGAACATACGCATATAACGCGTGACGTAATGAGGCAGATGGGAATCGCGACCATCTGCTAGCAAGGTGTAACGTCATAAAACTTTAATAGGATCCACAAACAACGCGTGACGTAATGAGATAAATGGCATGACCGCGTGCCAACATCTAAAGGGGCGACGCCATGACACCGCACTACAACTTGGTAATTCGTGGTGGTTATTTAACCCACTAAACAAATTTTCTTAAAGTCGAGATCAAGCTAAATCGATTTCTATTACCAGAAAACGGTAGGTTGACGACTTTCATCAAAATCCTCAGAGCCGTTTTCAAGATAAAATTTACATACATACAAGAATTGCTCCTTTAAGGTAAACGTCAAGTAATTTCGCTTCCTGTACTTCGAATGAAAAAATTTCTGTACACATTTTCTTCCTAATTAATGCGTTCCCAAGGATGAAAATTTGAACATCGATTAACATATCTTCATTTTATAACTTGGAACACTTAATGTTTTCTAAAACATAACCATAATTATACAATCCAACATTTTTTTGTCTGCCGACGTCATGAAAATACAGGTCGCGCCATCTTTTTTCTGCACAATTAATGCGTTCACAAGGATGAAAATTTGAACATTGATTAAAATACCTTCATTTTATAACTTGCAATACTTAATATTTTCTAAAATATAACCATAATTATGCAATCCAACATTTGTTTGTGTACTGACGTCATCAAAGCACAGGTCGCGCCATCCTTTTTCTGGTTTCAACACTACCAAAGGGAAAGTTATTGATTTTTAATGTAATTATGGTTATGTTTTAGAAAATATTAAGTATTCCAAGTTGTAATAAAGTTATTTTAATCGATGTTCAAATTTTCATCCTTGGGAACACATTAATTGTGAAGGAAATGTGTACAAAAGTTTTTCCATTGGAAGTATAGTAAGCAAAATTACTTGACGTCCACCTTAATACATAATATGGGATAAGAGCGATGGAATGGATCGCATTCCTATGTCCTGACCTTTGACCCCATTTCGTCCACATTCAATAGGTTTCGTCCCCAGGTGGTCCCCTACCACATACTGAAATTTCATCGGAATCGAACCATTTTTACGCACGTTATGACGCATAAGGGCAATGGAATGCATCCTGCTCTTATGTCCTAACCTTTGACCCCACTTCACCCATTTTGGATAAGATTCGTCCCCATCAGGCGGTCCCCTACCACATACTAAAATTTAATTGAAATCGAACCGCATTTACGCAAGTTATGACACATAAGGTCAATGTAATGATCCCGCTCCTACGTCGTGACCTTTGACCCCATCTGTCCCATTCAATAAGGTTTGTCCCCAGGTGGTCCCCTACCACATAATAAACTTTCATTGAAATCGAACTATATTTACGCAAGTTATGACGCATAAGAGCAATGGAAGGATCCCGCTCCTACGTCGTGACCTTTTGACCCCATTTGTCCCATTTTCAATAGGGTTCGTCCCATGGAGTTCCCCTACCACATACTAAATATTCATCGAAATCGAACCATTTTTATGCTAGTTATCGTGCGGACGGACGGACGGACAAAGCCGGAGCATATGCGCTTCTTCAACCTACGGTTGGAAAGCGTAAAAAATTGAACGATGTAATGTCGGAAAAAATTGAACAATGAATTTGCATTGAATTTTGTCAAAAAAGAGGTCTATGATCAGCAGCCTATGAGTGGTATAAACATTTTTAAAGATGGTCGTGAAAATGTTGGGAGTGATGAACTTTCTGGGAGACTCGTAGCCAGCAAAAGTGAAAACTATGTCGAACTTGTGCTCCCAGCTGGGCAGGAAAATTTCCGAAACACTATTGATGAGTTATCTGAAAACAACATTAGTTTCGGTTCAGTTCAGGATTCTCATAGACGATTTGGGTATGAGACGCATCTTAACCAAATTTGTGCCGAAACTACTCTTAGCTGAGGAAAAATTGGTCCGTGTTTCAGCTGCTAAATACTTGCTTGAGTGTGTCGAGAAGGACGAACCCCGGTAGCACATTACATCGATTCGATATCAAATTTTTGATCGATTTTTGGTCGATATGAAACGTCGAATATAGGCATCCATGTCCACTTTTTACCACGTCTTTTGTAAAAAAAGATCGTGCTTATGTTACCGGTTTGTCCGTCCGTCCGTCCGTCTTTACCCACGCTATCTCTGCAACTATTAGTCCGATTTGAAAAATTCTTTTTGCATTGGGAAGCTGAAATATGCGAATGATGATCCTTCATTTCATTTTTTTTACGATGTACAATTTCGCCGCTAGAGGGCGTAAATGCAGATGATGTCAAATTCAAAAATACGTTTCATTCCACATATTTGCTTCTGAACATCCGATTGAAAAAATTATTTCATCTTTCAATTCCATTTATGTCAAAGAGTATTTTAGATATGGTTACTTTTTCAAATTACGCATAGATTATTCGCTAGGGGGCGTAAAAATAAATTACATTTTCCCCGATAACTCTTCTTCTAAAACTCCGATTTGAACACTTTTTGCTTCAGCAGATGCACCTCGTGATGGAAAACCTTTTGCATATAATTTCAAATTTTTGGTAAAGAATACTTTGGTCACCAGGGGGCGTAAGTGTTAAATTTTGCTTCTGATATATTTACCGTAAAATCTGAGCTTCAAAAATATCGGTTGAAAAAAATCCTTCGTGGTCTGATGCCACTCACATCTATAAACCTTTTCGGAATATTTTCTTCTTAAAATATTCCATAGTTTCTCCACCAGGGGCGTAGATGTATATCTTATTTTCGTCAATATCTCTACTTCTAGAAATCTGATTTGAAAAATTCCTTCTTTGTTGGATAGTGTTCCTAGTGTGACATGTTTTTCATATAATTTGAAAATTTTCAAGTAATTCATAGTCTTTTCGCTAGGGGCGTATAGGTAAATTGCTTTCGCCCCTATATCTCTGCTTCTAAATCTCCGATTTGAAAAAATCTTTCTGCCCCGGATACAGCTGCTGATGGGAAATCGTTTGCACATAATTTCAAATTTTTGTAAAAAATGGTTTGGCCACCAGGTGGCGTAAGTCTTAATTTCCGTCTCTGATGTATTTGCAGCAAAATATGAGCTTCTAAAATCTCGATTGCAAAAAAAGTCATTTGTTGACCGATACTACTAATGTCGACAAACCTTTTAGGAACATTTCCTTCTTGAAATAATGCATGGTTTCTACGCCAGGGGCGTAGATGTATATCTTATTTTTGTAAATATCTCTACTTCTATGAGTGCGATTTGGAAAATTCCTTCTTTGTTGGATAGTGCTTCCGATGCAAAATGTTTTGCAAAAAATTCAAAATTTTCAAGTAAATCATGGACTTGCCTCTAGGTGGCACAAAGGCCAATTGTGTTTTCTGCGTTATTTCTGCTTCTAAAACTCCTACTTGAAAAATTCTTCCTGTATCGCATACAAGACCTGATGGAAAACATTTTTCACATAATTTCTAATGTTTGGTAAAGAATGGTTTGGCCAGCAGGGGGCATTAGTGTTAATTTCTGCTTCTGATGTATTTGTAGCAAAATCTGGACTCCTGAAAACTCGACTAAATTTTTTTCTCGGACTGATACCGCTCATATGGAAAATCCTTTTGATAATACTTTCTTCCTAAAATAAAATATGGTTTTCTCATCAGGGACGTAAAGTCACATCTTATTTTTGTCGATATCTATGTTTCTAAGAGTCCGATTTGAAAAATGATTTCTGTGTTGGAGAGCGTTTCCGGTGCGAAATGTTTCTTACATAAATTCATGTTTTTCTTAACACACAAGTCTTCAACCAGAAGGCATAAGTTCACGATTCCGTTTACAGCAATATCTGAGGCATTAAAAACCCGCTTGAAAAACTTCTTTCCTCCGTCAGATACTATTGTTTTCCATACCGGCTCCATTGACTTTGAATAGCTTTGATAAATCTAATTTGCGTCAGATCGGATTTAAGCGACGTGCTTATTACACCCGAAAATTCCGTGTCATCTTTCTTGTTTTACGTCTTTTCGACGTCGAATTTTAAACCTATTAAGTCGATACCAAGTCAACAGTAGACGAAGATTCGACCTTTCGAGAGAAACATGTACATCTTTGCTACGTAGTGTAGACGTCGATTATACGTTGATATTACGAAATTTAGTCATCGATTCTAGTACTCTTGTAATGTTGAATCTAAGTTTACTGTACTATTTAGATGTTGAAACATGAAATTCTAAACTTTTAATCGTGGCATAAAACGTAGGATGTAGTTGTAGTACGATTCTAAGACGCTGTCTACAATTAAAATAGCATACATTTTTTTTATTTCAACATCCAAGTCTTTTCGGATGCATTCGAAAAGACACACAATTCACAAACATTTCACAGAATTTTTGGTGATCTGTCAGCATCGCGCTAGGCCTATTCCTAATTGGGATATGCTTACGTACAAACTATATTCTTAAAAAGTAATTCTACTTAAAGGAACGAGACTCAACTTCTTATAAATATACTTAAGCAAAAAACACTACTTTTAATTTACCGGCGAAAAAGGAGACAGGTAAGAATCTCCTCTTACAACAGAAATGATACAACCGACCAACACCCCAGCATCCAAAAGGTTTGTTTAGCGTAATAGTTGCAAAGGCGCATGCGCGCTATGCTTACAGATCGCATAATAAACATGGATTAATCATGAAAGAAATGCGGGATTACACCATATAATACAAATTTTGAAGATGACAATCCGATTTTTGGTGTAAATATGACAAGGATGGTAAGTCAGATAATATCCGAAAACTTGAAAATTTCATCGTCCTGGAGGGGAGTAAGGCCCGCGTCTCCCAGATAGCGCCTGGGTATGCTAACCACTACACCACCCAGAACGACCAATTTCACGTTTCCGATAAATTTGAATACAACCATCACAGGATTCGCTAGTCGAAGCAAAGATACGCTAGTCGGTTGCATCACAGGATTCGCTAGTCGGTTGCTTCGACTAGCGAATCCTGTGATGGTTGTATTCAAATTACTCGGATACTTGAGACGTGGTCGTTCTGGGTGGTGTAGTGGTTAGTATACCCGGGTGCTATGTGGGAGACGCGGGCTCGGGTCCCGCTCCAGGACGATGAAATTTTCAAGTTTTCGGACATTATCTGACTTACCATCCTTCTCACATTTACACCAAAAATCAGATTGTCGTCTTCGAAATTTGTAAACATCGATTATTCGACCTAATGGAACTGAAGGGATAAACTGCATAAAACCGTCTACAAGTATAATGAAATTCAATGTAATGACTTTTCATGACGCTCCGTCTCGTCGATTTCCCATCGAAAACTATGCCTCCACGTAATATCGACCTCGTAACTAAAATTAGACGTCGATTCGACATTACTGTGCTACCGGCGAAAGGTTTTTAAAAACTTCCGTAACTGATGATGAATCGTGGGTTTATATGGTATAGCCCCGAAACCTAGGCCCAATCTTTACTAGAAGACTCCAAATTCCCCCCCTCCCCCCGCACACCCAAAAGAGCAGGACAGATTAGCCGCAGCGTCAAGAATATTATGACTGTTCTTTTTTTTCAATCATCAGGGAATTGTACACATCCATCAACAAGGAATACCCCACTCAGAAAAACGTTTTGTTAATTCAACAAACATTTTGTTGAATCAACAAAAAAATTTGTCGATATACAGTCCACAAAATGTTTTTGTTGAATTTGCAAAATTATTTTGTTGAATTTGCAAAATTATTTTGTTGAATTCGCAATTTTATTTTGTTGAAAATTATTGTTGATTTAACAAAATTTATTGTTTTCACGACAAAGCGTTTTGTTCATTTAACAAGTTAGTAAAATTATGCAATGCATTGATTATGATACGCTTTCAAACACACCAGAAATTATTACTCAAGTAATGTGGATAATGGCTGTGGAATAAATCTCGCTCCTCTGTCCTGACCTTTGACCCCATTTCGATGATATTCAACAGAACCGGTTCACTATACCTCCGGAACAACATGATAGAATTTTGTTGTTGCAATAGAAGTAGTTTTACGCAAGGTATAAGAATAATGGCTGTGGAATAAATCTGGCTTTTGTGCAATGACCTTTGACCCTATTTCGTTGATATTCAACAGAACAGGTTCACTATACTTCCGGAACAACATGATAAAATTTTGTCGCAATCCAAGCATTTTAGGTAAGTTATGATGCACAAGGTCAATGGAATGGATCCCACTCCAATGTCCTGACCTTTGACCCCATTTCGCCCATTTTCAATAGGGTTCGTCCCCAGGTAGTTCCTTACCACATATTAAAATTTGATCAAAATCGAACCATTTTTACGCAAGTTATGACGCATAAGGGCAATGGAATATATCCCGCTTTTATGCCCTGCCTGACCTTTGACCCCATTTCGCCCATTTTCAATAGGGTTCGTGCCCAGTAGTTCCCTACCACATACTAAAATTTCATCGAAATCGAACCATGCTTACGCATGTTATGACGCATAAAGGCAATGGAATGGATCCAGCTCCTATGTCCTGACCTTTGACCCAAATTCACCCATTTTCAATAGGGTTGTCCCCAGGTGGTTCCCTACCACATACTAAAATTTCATTGAAATCGAACAATTTTTACGCAAGTTATGACGCATAAGAGCAATGGAATGGATCCTGCTCCTATGTCCTGACCTTTGACCCTGCTTCGCCCATTTTCAATAGGGTTCGTCCTCAGGTGGTCCCCTACCACATACTAAAATTCCTTCGAAATCGAACCACTTTCACGTGAGTTATCGTGCGGACGGACGGACGGACAAAGCTGGAGCATATACGCTTCTTCAACCTATGGTTGGAAAGCGTAAACAAAATGATTAGGTCGATTTTGTGGAATTTGTTTGCTCCAACAAAACATATTGTTATCATGACAAAATGTTTTGTTCCTGTAACAAAACCTATTGTTATCATGACACAATAAATTTTGTTGCAGCAACAAAACATTTTGTCATGATAACAATATGTTTTGGTGTATCAAACAAATTCCCCAAAATCGACCTAATCGTTTTGTTAAATGAACAAAACGTTTTGTCGTGAAAACAATAAATTTTGTTAAATCAACAATAATTTTCAACAAATTTTTTTGTTGACTCTATATCGACAAAATTTTTGTTGAATTAACAAAACGTTTTTCTCAGTGTACTGTCAAGTTTTTCGGCGTTTGAGGGACGCAGTTCGTCGCTAAATGCCACTATTGCATGAGAGTGACGTATGGCACCTTCACCATGACAAAACTCTTGCTCATGCATCGCAAATTGGGCAGCAGTTTCTTGTTGAGCACCGCAATGCACAGGTCATGCAGTCACACTGTTTGCTAGACCTTGCTCCCTGAGACATTTTTTTCTCGTCCCCAAACTCAAGTACCACTTGAAAGGAAAAATATTTCAAGCAGCTGGTCACGCTATTTCAGAAGATGACTTCAAAAAATGCTTCGAGCAGTTGAAATAGCGCTGGGCTAAGTGGGTGGCATCGGACGGGCACTACTTCGAAGGCGAATAAGTTTCAAATCTGTGAGTCTTGTAGTTTTCTTTCTAATAAAACCAGTCTGGATATTTTTTACCACACATTGTAATGCTAGTCACTGGTTTGCGAATGATATATTCGAATAACATATATCATAGTCTATTAATAACGTGTAAAATGTGGTATCTGAAATTTTTCACCGTATTCAATTAACCCTTTAACTAGCTGGAACGAATTATTAGGTTGGTGCGAATGAAATGTCCGGCGCGATCGAGCAGTGGAAACAGGCCTGCACCACACCGGCATGGAACCATCCACAGGTGTTGCGGGTATTACGTCACAGAGTTACTATAAATAGGTAGCACGTGTGTGAAGAACAAAGTTCCGGCGTCGTTTGCTTGGACGCAACGTGGATTGCAAAGGAAACATGCAGACGTCGGATCTGAGAGTCATCTTCCTGTATGAATTTAAACTGGGCCATTCTGAAGGAATTGTCGCTCGAAACGTTAACAAAGCATTTGGGGAAAGTACAGCCAACGAACGAAATATTCCGCGATGGTTTGTGAAGTTTCGAAGCGGAGATAAGGACCTGCAAAACGAAGCACGTGTTCGCCGACCTGTTGGTGTTTCTGACGATCTTCTGTTACGTGTGGTTAAAGCAGACCCCTGAAAACTGTGTGGTGAGATAGCAGCAGAGGTAAGTGTCCACCACACGACAGTTGTTCGGCGTCTGGCTGCGCTGGGTAAGGTCAAAAAGCTGGACATGTGGCTGCCGCATGAGTTGACAACTGCCAGAAGACTAAGCGTTTAGAAGTCTGCACGTGTCTGCTTGCCAGGAAAAATAGGAACATCTACTGCATCAAATCGTCATCTGCGACGAAATGTGAGTCGTTTAAGACAATCGGAAACGATCTGCACAATGGTTAAGCAACGCGCAGCCTGCTGGTCGACAACCTAAGCCACCCCATCACACCAGGAAGATGATGCTCCTTGTCTGGTGGTTCATAGCCGGGATAATTCATCGGAGTTTCTTGGCAAGAGGACAAACCATCACTGCAGAACAATATTGTCCTGAAATTACACCAGATGCACCGGAAACTGCTGCAGAAACAACCGGCTTGGTCAAAAGACATGGTGTTTTTCTGCTCTAATACAACGCCCTCTCTCATGGCGCACATTAAACGATGCTGACATTAAGCACTTTGGGCTATGAAGCAATGCCTCATCCTTGCTATTAGCCGGACTTGTCTCCGGAGGACAATCATCTATTTCGTCGCCTGGATCACTTCCTCTCCGGGAAACAGTTCACGACAGACAACACAGTTCAACGTGCAGTTGATGACTTCTTCGGATCCCAGCTCCAAGACTTTATCCGTTCCGGGTTCATGGCCTTACTGGACGGATGGCAACTATGTGTCGATGCCGAGGAGGATTATTTTGCCTAGATAAGTTGTCCTACTTTTCAGTTCTCGTCGTCCACGTGTGCTGGTGCAAATGAAATGTCCGGCAAAGGACATTTCATTAGCACCAATCCAATAACTGAAGTTAGCAGAAGAGACTGATATCAGCTCGAACGAATGTATTCGCCGTCTAAGAAGTGTCAGAACGCGACTGAACGAGTAAGCTTGGGCATCAGAATACGTTGCTTTCCCATTAGCTTTGTTATTCAAAGTGGCCATTTAGAGTGAATACTGACTGTAACCCTTTCTGACTACTACCTGCTGAAAGAGCTAATGCAATGTCGACGAAACAAAGAAAGGGTAGAGAAGATGCTGGGGCCATTTGCTTTTGCCCAGAGGCATTGTTTCCGTGTGTGGAAGATTCGAAGTTTTTGCCATGCCGTGGGTCGCGGACTAAATCTTGAAATGTTTGCTTCATCTACGAGCAGCAGAACCTCAAATTCAGCTTAATCATCTGATATTTAGTGTTCCACGGAGATGCTAAACTGTTGTAAAAAATCTAGGAGCTGTCAGAACATGCTAATTGATCGAGGTGAGATGTACACAGCCGAGTCACATTATTGTGAATACCAGCTAATATCCACAGTAACCGCGCTGTGTACTTGTGACAGCAGCTTGACGGGCTGGGAGTGACTCAATAAGGTGCTGGAAGGTGTTCACAGGTATGTGGAGTCATTATGACTGCAGTACAACTAACAGCTGCTGGAGAGTGCGTGGTAGAGTATCCATAGAACGAACAACACGATCGAGGTGGTTCCATATATGCTCATTTGGGTTTAAGTCTGAGAAATTAGGGGGCCAGGGAAATACTTTAAAGTCTTCATCGTGCTCTTCCGTCCACTTTCGGACATTTCTAGCTGTGACACGTCGTATTGTCGTTCTGCAAGATCCCATCCGCCCTAGGGAAGACAATCACTATGTATTGGTGTACGTGGTCTGCAAAGATGGATTCATAGCGAATTCGCCCCATAGTGCCTTCCACAGTTATGAGTGGACCCAGGGAATGCCACGAATTCCCAGTGGACCCAGGGAATGCCACGAATTCCCAGTGGACCCAGGGAATGCCACATTCCCCAGACTATAACGCTGTACCCACAAGCTAGTGTTCAGCCAGCAATAGTAGAATGTTGTTTGTTCTCCGATGTTGCTCGCCTTATACGCCAACGTCCATCCGTTCGATGAAGCAGGAAGAAGGAAATCCTTTGCCAATCAGCGGAGGTCCAATCACGATACTGCCGTGCAAATGTAAGGCTTTTCCACCGATGCACCTTCGTTAACATAGGTGCAGCGACCGTCCGTCTATATGGGAGCCACATACGCAGTAAGGTTTGCTGAACTGTCGTTTTAGACACACTTCCGGTAGCCCCCTGGTTCATTCGACCAGTGAGTTGCTCCATTGTAGCGTCTCGGTCGGCCGTCACGCACCTTCGAAGCCCACGTTCTCCTCTCCCAATAATAGCACGTACTGCTCCGCAGTTCCCACGTCGCTTATTGGCAATGGTGCCATTTCTCCAATCACGATACACTTTAACCACAGCAGCATGCGAACAGTTCGCAAACTGCGCTGTGTTCAGAAATACTGCCACCCTTCTGTTTCAGAAACACTGCCCCGAAAGCCAATTATCATCCCTCTTTCCAAATCTGATAAATCGCTCCTTTTATCTACGACAGCAACGAGTGATACGTTTTCAGATTACCTACAGCACACCTTGTACAGCCTTCAAGCCAGCTCACGACGCGCTGTTGACGTCAAACGTAAGAGGTGGTCAAAATAATGTGACTCGACTGTGTATGTGTTTCTAATTCCTTCTGAGTAAATGAAGTGTTCTCTCGTTCGCACGCCGAAAGCACCACATTACACCAATTACACGAATGTCATGACAGTGTTGTGTTGTGAATAATTAAACGTATAAGGTTCGTTTAAGTATTGATCTCCTTTTTCTCTAATGTTCTTAATGTCAAGACATTTGCTAGTGAGAACAAATTTTCGAAATTGGGCATGTTCGCATCCAGTGCATTGTTGGCATTCACATCGTTAAAATCAAAAAAAGGTAAAAGGGTCTTACGTAACGCGATTCCCATATGAAGAAAATAACGTCTAACATAAAGTTTAATCAAAAGTTTTATTACGAAAATCATAGCTAAAGTAAGTATGCTAACTGGATTTAGAACAAGTGTAGCGTATATACGTAGTATAGATATCCTCAGTAAAACAGAAGATTCTAAAAATAGTAAACAAAAACAACAAGGCAAAAACCTCATTCTTGATCAAATATCTTGAGGCCTAATTTGAATCATCAGACTAGTTTACACTGAATGTGAGCATGTAACGGCGAAGATGTAAACTCGAAAGCTACCATAGGAAAAAAAATCCACGTTTAGTCACAAATAATTTATTGTAATTTCTTGTCGACCCAGCTTCCCTATGCAGCTTCGTCAAAACGCAATTGATAAATTTTGCTGGGAGGTAAGGTTGTGATAAAACATAGTATTTTCCCCCTATACCCATAAAGGAAATCGATTTAAGTAGCCTCTCAAATATGTGATCGATAAAATAGGGAAGAAAAATAGATGCACACGAGTAGGATTCCCTTTAACCGGATTTTCTGCACTGCAATGATGATACAATTTCAAAAAAATATTCTCTGACTGTTTCGAGCATACTGAGTGCTTCCGGGGTATGCGACAATGTCTTATTGTTGACTTGAACTTCATAAAAATAAACAACGGAAATAAACTTTCTTTTTTTTTTTTGATAGGAATTTTAACGACCACCGTGAGCAACTCAATGGGCTATAAGCAGTCGCCCATCCCTAATTTAGGGTCACTGGTTCCAGGGAAGGGAGAGAGCCAGTGCCGTAAGACAAACACAACATCCATGCCTCACCGGGATTCGAACCCGGACCCCCCCTTTTTTTTTTGATTGGAGGTTTATTTTTTTTTTTTTTTTAGGTTGGAGGTTTAACGACCACCGTGAGCAACTCAATGGGCTATAAGCAGTTGCCCGTCCCTAATTTAGGGTCACTGGTTCCAGGGAAGGGAGAGAGCCAGTGCCGTAAGACAAACACAACATCCATGCCTCACCGGGATTCGAACCCGGACCCCTCACGGACGAATGATCAGAGGCCAGCGCCTTAGACCACTGCGCCACCCGGACCCCTCACGGACGAATGATCAGAGGCCAGCGCCTTAGACCACTGCGCCACCCGGACCCCTTACGGACGAATGATCAGAGGCCAGCGCCTTAGATCACTGCGCCACCGGGGCGGCGGAAATAAACTTTCAAAATTAGCTTATTAATATTTTTAAATTCTTTGTCCCTGTACACTATTCTTAGTGGAGTTTAAATATCCTGAACCTAGAAATGAGTCAAGCTGTCGTCTTTACATGAAGCTCCATAAAGATACGTGTAGAAAGTCTGTTAAACATCATGTTAACAGCTTTTCAAGAATAGAGAAGAAGAATCCTTTTTTCAACTGTAACGTATAAGTCAAATGGACAACGAAGCAGCGATTAACCTGCCGGCGTAGGTCAACTGGAAGAACAGACGTTTTGCGGTAAGATAATGTGGGTTCGAATCCCTATGTCGACAAAAGAAAAGTTTTATACAACAGCTTCAAATTTAGCTAAGTGACAAAGGAGCTCTGTGAAAATGAAGGCAAGTTTTCAGCAAGCAACATTTTTAAGTGCCAATTTTTTTAACAGGGGAAACATAATTCATATGACAAAAAAAAATTACGGTTGCATTCTTTTGCACACATTCGGCAGAAGATTTTAATCTCTATCGCTTATATTAGCACATAGTCTGATTCTCAAGATAAATACATTGGGCCATTGATGTCACAATTTGGGCAGGTTACACGGCATTTGAAACTGTTCCTAAGTGAACAACCTCCTCAAAAAACTTGTAGACTGGAGCTGGAAGTGTGATACAGTTTTCATTTCGCGCATATATTGTATACATCGGTGAGCCATTCCATTATGATCACCCCACAGCCTAGAGAAATGAGCGTGTCTGGAGACCGAACAGTGGCGCAGATGAAGTTCGCTGAGCAGTATATATACAGCCCAAGGACCGGCTTTCGGTTAGTAGAGAGTTCGGAGTCACAGTGGGAAAAGCTGCCGATTTATTGAAGTTTGATAAAGGACAAACTGTGATGGCATGGCGCCTCGCAACTACGATCTCGGAAACGGCACGGCTTATGGGTTGTTCACGTGCCGCTGCAGTGAGTACGTACTAAAAGTGGTGCGCAATGGCCAAACGACGAATCGTCGTCCAGCCGTGTATCGTCCACAGCTCACTGATGCCAGAAGGGAGCGTAGACTGTTGCGCATTGTTCACAGCTCACTGATGCGCATTGTTCACAGCTCACTGATGCCAGAGGGGAGCGTAGACTGTTTCGCATTGTTCACAGCTTACTGATGCGCATTGTTCACAGCTCACTGATGCCAGAGGGTAGCGTAGACTGTTGCGCATTGTTCACAGCTCACTGATGCCAAACGGGAGCGAAGACTGTTGCGAATTGTTCACAGCTCACTGATGCCAGAGTGGAGCGTAGACTATTGCGCATTGTTCACAGCTCACTGATGCCAGAGGGGAGCGGAGACTGTTGCGCATTGTTCACAACTCACTGATGCCAGAGGAGAGCGTAGACTGTTGCGCATTGTTCACAGCTCACTGATGCCAGAGGAGAGCGTAGGCTGTTGCGCATTGTTCACAACTCACTGATGCCAGAGGGGAGCGTATACTGTTGCGCATTGTTCACAGCTCAGTGATGCCAGAGGAGAGCGTAGACCGTTGCGGATTGTTCACAACTCACTGATGCCAGAGGGGAGCGTATACTGTTGCGCATTGTTCACAGCTCACTGATGCCAGAGGAGAGCGTAGACTGTTGCGCATTGTTCACAGCTCACTGATGTCTGAGGGGAGCGTAGACTGTTGCGCATTGTTCACAACTCACTGATGCCAGAGGGGAGAATATACTATTGCGCATTGTTCACAGCTCACTGATGCCAGAGGACAGCGTAGACTGTTGCGGATTGTTAACAACTCACTGATGCCAGAGGGGAGCGTAGACTGTTGCGGATTGTTCACAACTCACTGATGCCAGAGGGGAGCTTAGACTGTTGCGCATTGTTCACAGCTCACGGATGCCAGAGGGTAGCGTAGATTTTTGCGCATTGTTCACAGCTCACTGATGCCAGAGGGGAGCGTAGACTGTTGCGCATTGTTTACAGCTCACGGATGCCAGAGGGGAGCGTAGACTATTGGGCATTGTTCACAGCTAAGGCAGGGCCACAGTGCGACACATCACCTGCAGCTGCAACAATGGTGATCAGAGCAATGTGTCACAGGCCACAGTTCATCGCAGCTTTCTGCGCATGAGAATGCGTGGCCGAAGACCCGTCGGGTCCGTATGCTCATTGCACGCTATCGCCAACAACGCATGAAATGGATCCCAAGCTCGGACCATGGATGATTGGAAGAAAGTGGCCTGGTCTGACGAACTAAAGTTCCTGGTGCACCACGTTGACGGCTTAGCGCAGATACGTTGATTACCAACGGAGACTATGCGACTTGAATGCAGTTACGGGCGGAAACGGGCCTATGGTGGGGGTGTTATGCTGTGGGCGATGTTTTCTTGGGATACTTTAGGACCCATTATCCCAACAGCCCAATCCCTGACAGCTATCAGATACCTGAACACCGTTACGGACCCAGTTCACACATTCATGGCGACTGTGTTTCCTGCTACATATAAAGAAATTTTGTGCTGCCTTTTAAAATTCTGGGAGCGCTATTCTTAGAGATAATCTGCTGAGACGGTTATATTAAATGAAAGATTTTAACCCTTTAAGCGACCAATGGGCTTGAACCCAAACGGTGCTCAAATTTTGTGCCAACCCCAAACCGGAAAGTTCATAGAGGAACCGGATTTTTCGAGAGCCACGGGAAAACGGTTCTTTTCCACCTCTCAACCTGTCACTTGTGATAAGCGCTTCTTTCTAGTCCATTATTGTCTGCTTCATGATACGAAGGATGATGTGGAATAGCTAGTCGCTCGGACATGGACATCATGCTACTAGGTAGAAACGAGTAATCTAAAATAATTTGCCTCTCTCTTTTCTCAGGTTAACCATAACCCTTTTAGCAGGTAACCAGCCATAAAGGACCTCTTTGAAGGAATGATGAGGAATAGCTAGTCTCCCTGACACGGACATCGTGCTACTAAGTAGAAACGAGTGACCTAAAACAATGTCTGTCTCTTTTCTGAGGTTCACCATAGCCCTTTCACCAGACAATCAGTCATAAATGACCCCTTTGAAGGATTGATGGGGAATAGCTAGTCTCCCTGACACATACGCCATGCTACTAGGTAGAAACGAGTGATCTAAAACAATTTGTCTCTCTCTTTTCTTAGGTTTATCATAGCACTTTCAGCAGGTAATCAGTCATGAATGACCTCTTTGAACAACTAGGCCAAGTAGGAAAGTAAGGCTTTCTGCGGCGCAATTGCACTCATTCTAGCCGCGTTTGGTTTACTTCTTAGACAGCGAGTATATTCGTTGCAGCTGATTTCAATTCATTTTGCTAACCCCGAGTTAATCTGTTCTAGCCGATTAAGTGGTTTAATTTCAGTTCTATTAATTCTTTAACCGGCTGCAGTGAAGTAACTTCGGGTTAGTGAGCAAAGCGAGTTGAAATCAGCTCCAACGATTATTTTCGCTGTCTCAGAAGTGGGCCGAAAGCAGCTGGAACGAGTGATCTTGCACATCAGAAAGTCCTGCTTTTCTCTTAGCGTTGATATTCAAAATGGACATTTAGCAGGTCTGATTGGCCCAGATCCGTTCTGATTGATTTCCTTCTAAAGGCAATGAACCTAATGAAAAAACAGTGATATTTTAGTTACGTGTTGTTACGCAGCGTCATGATGTCCGTTCTATGGGGACTTGTGTTTTGGGTTGGAACAGAGAATAAAGGCTTAGATCCCAGCAGCACACTTACATAGGCCCTACGTAAAACACAAAACGTTGGCAAAACGTTTGGATACTACGGTGAGCCTCCCTCCATGTGTCTCGGCGGCCACTTACCAGCCTCCGGTAGGCTCAGTGTACTAGCCAGCGTTGATCCAACGTAAGGATGAACGTTTATACAACGTTGTTCCAGCATTAAACCGATGTTTCGTACAACATAAAGCCATCAATCCTTCAACACTGAGCCACTCTTACAACATTGAGCCATCGTTGGAATTACATTACGCCAACACAGCACACAACGGCAAAGCCCATCGTTTGAATAACCTTGTGCCAACATAATTTGCAACATTAAGCCATCGCTCATATAACATTGTGCCACTGTCGTAACGACGAGCCGACGTCTTTATAACATTGAGCCAGCGTATAACACACCGTTAAGCCATCATTTGGACAACATTGTACCAAAATCTTTTACATCATTAAGCCATCACTCCAACAATGTGGAGCCACTGTTACAACGTTGGGCCATCGGTTACATGACGTTGCGCCAATGTATTACACAACATTCAGCCATCACTCTTATAACAATGAGCCAACTTCTTTAATGCAATAATTGTACGTGCCCAGTGCTCTCAGCAGCTTTGTATGATACATCCTTTATGTTTGTAACTCTTCATTTTTACTTGGAAGTGTCGCAATGTAGTCTTTTGTCCTATACTGTATATGTTCCAGTGTATGAATGAAAACGCATGATTATATCAAACAGGTGAGTCGGAAGTTAGCTATGTACAGTTTACATAAATTTTTACTTACTTGTATGTACAGCAAGAAATGTTACACGTTCTTGTGCACACGGATGTATCAATTTTTTTAATGATGCATGCGGAGGTAATATTTTGCTACGTAGCATACTGCGATGATTGCAAATATGATAAAACTATGTTATAACAAATTATGTTTATAACAATTCCTTGACTACTTACCATCCATTTTTCTGGTATAAAAAAAAACACTTCTGGAAATAATTATTAGCTGGTTATAAGGAAACCTGAATATAACAAAGCATAATTCACACACTTACACTAAATTGATGTGCAACTTTCTCTGTACTTTCAAGCATTTTAAAGTACTGAAAAAAAAGGAAAAGTAATGGTTTTCGTTCATGTAGTTTGTAAGCCTACGCTCCTCACTATTTATTCTTTTGCTTCTGAGTCTAAAAATGAAATACCGGGAAATGTAAAGTGGAACGTCAAAAAAGTATAGCTAAATATGACATACTTCAATAGTACAATAGTAACAGTGTTAATGCTACAGGAGCTTGTATTGATGCAGTGGTTTAGAATGAAAGTTTCTCAGTCAAGTATATAATTCAGGTAATGTATATGCAGTTCATTCATGAAATATAAAGTACCTTATCACTACTATCTTAGACCAGTCGTGTGAAAGCAGTGATATTATCAATAAAATAGTTTTCGAATCACACACACACACACACACACACTCTCTCTCTCACTCACAGTTTTTCCAGTTTTATATTAAACTCTCATTGTATTGTGATATCCGGGAAGCTTTAGAACCTGCAATAGACAAAACTTAGTGGATGACGTTTTGCAAAATGAGGGCTTACCTTTTAACACTGCTGAAAGGCAAAACTGCACCCAAGCAATTAAATGAACTTTAACCCATGCCCATATGTTAACAATTTTTTTAAATTGCACTGATAAATAGAACACAACAATCACAGTTGATAAAACCTGAATAAAAACACATATTTGAAATTCTGATTTAAATTTATTTAGCTAAAATAATTATCAATGACATGTTCCCTACTAAAACACACATGAAAAATAAAAACTGCTGAAAAATAATGTTATATGCTCTAAAAGCACAGTATCCATCTAAGGGTTATGATGAGATAGTGATCAAGGAATGTAAATGCGCTTCTACATCTGCCAGTCTGACTGCTGGATACAACTGGATTTTCACAACGGCCGCTAAAATGGAAACACAAAAAGGAAGGGGAAATCATTACATATAACTCCTTAATGCACAAAACCACAAATATAAATGCTTAAATATTGCCCATTTAATATAGCAGCAGGACACACTAACATAAAATACTTTATAATGAATAAAGTTCTCCGCTGGACGTGTAGTGCAGGGAAGTTTACGTTAAGTCACGTTAGGGTTATTGGAAGGTTACTTGACGTAGCTAAAGTGTACCTAATCTTCAAAGTGCTAGAGTTTGTTTAGGCAAAGACTCGCACGTGCAATAAATTCATTGAATATGGAACTTCTTTTTACTCAGCGTTCCTCATTATCTTGACTATCAGTACTATAACTTCGGTTTTAGTACATTAGTACCTTGAAGGCTCCTTATTAGAGCGGTAAACACAATATACCCTGGACTTAATGGAGACACTTAATGAAAGAGACTTAACGGCCAGACAGAGGTCTGACAATAATATGAACTGAGAAAACGTACTCACTTTAAACCTTTTATTGGAGAACTCCTGGTATTATCAAACACACTCTCAACAAATCACACTACTACTGAATATCCGAACTTTCGTAGAATCGCATAACAATAATTAAGAACCTATCACATAAAACGAAGCTCTTTTGGTATAGTTGAGCGCGCCTATATATACTGCATACCACCACGTCATGACTTACACTCGTTGCCACATATCATTCAGGGGGAGAAATAACATCTCGTTAAGTGAGAAGATAATTTGCATAGGAAAATAAAATAACAAGAGATAGTAAAATCAAAAGGAAACTGAATCTAGAGTATACGTTACAACTTACATTAACTCTCCAATGTAGTTTGTGAAACAAGGTACCTCATCAGTTCGATACCGCACAAACAAAGCAGCAATAAAAATGCAATATCTATGAAAATGATGCTATCGCAATTTAACAAGAGCTATTTTAGAATTATTTTATGTGTGATAAAAACATGCAGAAAATCCAACAATAAGATTTTTCCTACTTACCTGAAAGTTCCAGTTTGCACGTGCTCTGTGAACAAACAATGGTCGACCCACAGACTGTTGAAGAAGAGTTGTCCTCATGTTGCCTCAGTCAAAACCACCCTCCGTGCTGATGACTCACAGAGGGACTGGTTGGAGTTTAGGTCACCTTGACTGTAATCGGATTACCCAAACCTTCCCCTCAGTAGCTCATCAGTTGGAAAATCGTTGGCTTCACGTGAACATTCAACGATAACGTCTTGCCTACCAGATTGGGAATAGAATACAGTGGCACAGCGTCGCGCCTACGTTAATTTGCAAGGGATGGAAGAGTTTATTGCTCTGAGAAGTTTATGGTCGGCACTGCTGAGATCAGTGGGGAAAAGGAATTGCTTTACCGTAGCTTTCGTAAAACCCGGCCGCTATATTAATCTTTCTGTTTGGGGAGCACACTAAATTTTGTACAATACTTGGATCAGCTACAACGGCCGTTTAAGGTGGTTCTACCTAAAATCTCTGCCTTATGTTTCCAATGGTAAAACATTGGAAAGATAAGCATTGGAAAATAATACTTCTTTACATATTTTCTTCGCAATTAATGTATTCCGAAGGATGAAAATTTGAACATCGACAAACTAACTTCAAGTTGCACCATGGGATACTTAATACTTGCTGAAACATGACAATGTTTATATTAAAAACCAATCATTTTTCTTTGAGTAATGTTCAGACTTGTTAATAGATGGCGCGACCTGTACATTGATAACCTCAGTAGACAAACAAATGTTGGATTGCTTACTTATGGTTATGTTTTAGCAAGTATTAAGTATCACATGCTATAACTTTAAGTTAGTTTTATCGATGTGCAAATTTTCATCCTTGGGCATACATAAACTGCGAAGAAAATATGTAAAGAAGTTTTACCATTGGAAACGTAAGGCAGAGATTTTAGGTGTAACTACCTTAAAGGGTTAATTGTACATCAGCATCTACCCTATTGTTTCACTATAAACTGAGACTTTTACGGGGTACGTTTTATTCCAAAGTCTTCTGGTGC
Organism: Macrothele yani; assembly: GCA_039090855.1. Lineage (NCBI taxonomy): Eukaryota > Metazoa > Arthropoda > Arachnida > Araneae > Macrothelidae > Macrothele > Macrothele yani. The sequence goes on along the minus strand of CM077025.1, from coordinate 44,963,148 downwards.
TTGTGAAAACTGACGCTAGGTAATATTTTCTACTTAAGTTTTTTCTCTACCCTTTTTGCCGTTCTGAAGCGAAACCGATGTTTTACTTAAATTGTTTTCATGCCAATTATGTTGAAACGATTTGAAATAGAAAAAGTTACATTTTTTTTTCATTTAAAACGAGTAACTTTACACAGCCAAGCTGTTCAGAATTGATAACTATATACAAGCTTTCGTTCAAGTAAAACATTTCGTATGCTATTTATTTTTATCAGAGGAATGTGTTCTTCTTCGGAAGCAGTTAAAATGATTAAACGTATTCGCTATCGAACAAAGTAAACGCATCTGTATCTCCGCTGTATTCCCTCCCTCTGTTGTGCACAGTTTCGAAAACATTCCCATCCCCCACCCCTTCTTTTTCTTTTCTTGGAAATGCATCTCACCAAGATGTTGGAGTGTCTTTTCTTACGTATTGCTTTTTCATTTCTCCGTTATGATATTTACTTCCTTTTCTTTCAATCGTCTTCGGTTTTCCTTTATTCTTTTGCTTCTTTATACGTCTTTGAAAAATTGAAACGTACTGCTTGGAACTACGATGACGAGAATATTCATTTTAGAAAAACAAACAGTTTCTTTATGCATTTTACTAATGGAAAAATAATAAGAAAAGAGCAATGGACCGAATCTATTCGAATATTTCCGGACACGGGGTTGGTTTGGTTGGTTCTGCATCTGTTCATGTTGAAAGGGCAGAATACCTTGAAGGGATCTGGCAGCATGAAATGTCTGCCCTCGGGAATTTCCAGACTTCGGCACGTGAAATGTGACGTCAATTCCAAAAGAACGAATTCCGCCATTCTGGCCGAATGAATGCAAGCCTTAATAAGTTCTTGACGCAGAGGCAATTCGTCAGAGTTGGAGAAAAAGAAAGAAAGAATACGCTTAAAAAAAGAAGTCCGGAAAGACTTTTCGCACTTCCCTTTTTTATCAGCAAAGATTTTTTCTCCTTTTTTTCTTATACTTTTATTTTGTCGTTTTTTGCAGCCATTTCTAGAAATTGTAACTCTCAAAGAGTAGTATAAAGTGTTTTGGCATGTTTAATATGTAAATGAGATTTGCGAAATAGAGAATTTGTCGGGGGAAAGAAGAGTTTGGAAGCAAAACAAAAAATCCAGAATTGTTAGTACCTCCTTACCAAAGTGATGCGCATTTTGTTCAAATAAAGTGGTTTGGAATGATTACAGCTTTTTTTTCTAGCAAACACGACTGTAATCTTGCTTCACGTTCGATCAGATATAAAAAATGGAAATGAGTACTTTCATTTCAGCTTTCTTGCAATTTAAACACTTCTCAGAAAATATATTATATTTCCATTTCCTTTAAAGGGCAATAAAGTAGAAATACAGTATCATTAGTAAAAATATTTGTGAGAACAAACACAAAACTTCTGAAAAAAAAGTGCTGGCACATGGGATGTATAATTTTGCACCCGTGATCTCAAATAAAGCTCAATAACATGAAAAAAGCTATTTTTAACAAATTGCGCATCTACACTTTATTATCAAAAGTATTCGAACACCTCAATGTTTTGGGAAAAATGCCCGTATTATCGCAATTAGTATTTATTCGATCCACCTTTTGTTTGTATCACAGGGGCAACAAGTGAAGACATAAAGTCTAAGAATTTCAGGTAGGTTTCGACAGGATTGGCTTCTTATTCGTCCTGCAAATCTGCTGCCACACTGGAGAGCGAAGACTGTCGTTGTGGTCGATTTCGTATCGGTCGCTCCAGTTCATCCCAAAAGTGTTCCATCGGATACAGATCAGAACCCTGAGCAGGTCAGTCTAACAATTATCCCTCATCTTCAAGAAACCAGTCCAGCACACGCCGTGCAATGTGGCAGGGAGCACCATCGTGTTGGAAGAGACAATGCTCATTTGCATAATTCTGTCACATTTTTGGTAGGGAAGAATTATCCAGAACTTCGAGGTAAACTTCAGATTTCATGGTTATTTACGCTTTCCAATCGTAGGTTGAAGAAGCGTATATGCTCAAGCTTTGTCCGTCTGTCTGTCTGTTCGTCCGCCCACATGATAACTTGCGTAAAATGGTTAGATTTTAATGAAATTGTAGTATATGGTAGAGGACAACCTCGGGACGAACCCTATTGAAACTGGGCGAAATGGGGTCAAAGGTCAGGACATAGGAGCGGGATCTATTCCATTTCCCTTATGCGTCATAACTTGCGTAAAAATGGCACGATTAAGATGAAATTTTAGTATGTGGTAGGGGGAAAACCTTGGGCGAATCTTATTGAAAGTAAACGAAATGGGGTCAAAGACCAGGACATAAAAGCGGGAACCATTCCGTTACCCTTAGGCGTCATAGCTTACGTAAAAATGCTTCGATTGCGGCAAAACGTCGTCATGTTGTTCCGGAGGTATACTGAACCTGTTCTGTTGAATATAATCGAAATGAGGTTAAAGGTCAGGACACAGGAGCGAGATTTATTCCACAGCCATTATCCTCATAACTTGAGTAATGATTTCTGGCGTGTTGGAAAGTGTATCGTAATCAATGCATTGCATGATTTTACTAACTTGTTGTTATAATAACCAACGTGAAGAGCCCCATCTACGAAAAACAACTCCATACCATGATGGAGCCGCCATTGAACTTAACAGTTCGAAGGACACAGTCCAACGAATATCATTCGTTGGACTGCCAGATGGGCGTGTTTGATAAATCCAAACACGCCAGTCTGATTGGAAGAGTGAAAAGCATGACTTATCACTGCAAAGAACAGCTGTGCAGTCGCCCACAGTCAAGAAACAGCGGGAGGTAGACCCACCACTCCAAACAGAGCTTCGGATTCGAGGTAGTGATGTGTGGCTTGTGTGCCGCTTCTGTACCATAATAACTCAACGTGTGCAGCTCTCAGAGGATAGTCATGGTACTGACCGGGCCATTACAAGCGTTTCCTGCTTCAGCAGTGACGGAAATGGCAGAGGAAGAAAGAGATTCCTTGACATTTCTTACCATGGCTCTTATATGTCATTTTACGTCAGTTTGTGAAGCCTTCTTGAACGTTTGTTTTTTCTGCTGTAGCTGCACCGTCTTGCTGCCATCTCTTCAACACAGCACTTGTAGTCGATTTAGATATGTTTAGTCTAGCTGCAGTTTTTCGTATGGAAACGTTACTCAAATGACATCCTATGACTAAGACACGCTGGAACTCGCTAAGTTCATGTCCACGCTGTGCATCCGCTTCAAAGTTACTGACAACACGGCATTGAATCGAATCGAAAAAGTTTCTTAACTTAGGTCCCAGAGTCAGTGGCGTAACTAGCACGACGTTCGCCCCCTTGCAAGATTTACTTCAGCACTCCTAAGCACAGTAATTTTCCCAGGATTTCGAGCACGAGGGAGGATGCATTTTTTGCGGTGTGTGTGTTTGGTGGTTGAAGGGGAGGTGGTAGGAAGGCAGGGAGAGTGTCTGCAAAAGTAATGGTGGTGCCTAGAGCCCTGTAGTTTTAATCTTTTAACTAATAGATTAGACAATACGTGTACTTGATTTGTCCAGAACTAAAATAAATCACTTGAAGAAATCACCCCCTTGCACATGGCTGATCTGCGGCAGCTGTGAATAAAATTTAACGTCTGTCGTGCACGTTATCCTAGGTAACTGACTGTTTTCCCACATCCTCAACGGGGTGACCTCAGCAGCGCAGAGAGAGGGCGATTGGAGAACGATAATATTATTTTTTACAACCAATTGCAGAGCAATCGTATTACAACCGAAGCCAAAGAGCCGAACACTTTCAATCTGTAGGGAATTGTTTTAAAAGTTAAACTAGTCATTTATTTAGGCAAAGCTAAATATATCTTAAAGCAAGATATGAATCTTTGGGTAAATTACTGTGCGTATTCGAATTTTTTCATAAAGCTATAACTAGCAGCTGCAGGACCGCCCCCACCCCCTCGCAGCTGCGGGGGTTGGCAGTTACGCCATTGTCCAGAGTTCCAAACCCTCAGCGCGCTATGCCGTTTGGTCGAAAAAAAAATGAAATTGTTTTTAGGAGCGGGAGCAGAGTGCCCTGATAGGAAAGTTAGAAAGAAAAGTATAGAAAATATAAGAATTAAGAAATATACGGTTTCCCGTGTAGCAGAGAAGTTGTAAGCTGCCCTACTTACTTACCTGAGCCATCTCACACTGGGGACGGGAAAGGAAGGGAAGGTCAAAGGAGAAGGGGAACCTGTAAACAGAAGAAAAAATACACACAAAAAAAAAAAAAAAAAAAAAAAAAACACACACACACACACACCAGAGAGCACCCAGTTCTCACAACCAAATTTATACACCCTTTTTTTTTTACCCATCATTATTTGCTCAAATCAGTAACCATGACGACAAAAATTTACAGCTAGGAAAATATTTGAAATACAGAAGCTCATAATTACTAACGGTAGCGAAACATGATGCTCCATGGCAGGGATATATCTCGTAAATCAATCACGACATTCCATAGCCAAAATATATCACCGAAACGAAACAGCGTACCCCAGAGTACACCGGAAAAATGCCAGTACCATAAACGGAATATCCCCTGACGTTCTGTAGGCGGAATATATCATAGAAATGTATCCCCTGACGTTCTGTAGGCGGAATATATCATAGAATCATAAACACACCTAACTCTGTTCATTCCTTGTTATTTGCAGAAAGCCTCTATATTTCGGCTTATAATACAAGTTGCTGTAATGACTATTATCCTTATGTTTTACCTGAACCTTGGAGCAATCTTGTTGGGAAGGACAGCACAATAGCAATTGCTTCTGTTAAGTGATCATTGGCTAACTATGCCTTTTTTGATTGTCTTGTTATCTGGTATATCATGTGACATTGACATTACCTTTCCCATGATGCATCTACTCCACGTACTTAAGACCAGCATGTAGCCACATGGTGAAATTACATCTGATGAAGGTGTCAATGTGACACCGAAAGTGCTCATGTGTTTTTAAACTGTATATAGATTTCATTTTTTAGCTGAATAAATATCATCGTGCAACAAGACGGATTTCTTTTAATATTAGTATTTATGCACGAATTATAGTGTCAACCATCATAGAAATGAATGACGACGCTCTATAGCCGAAATATACTCGCAGAAAATGACCATGATTCTGTTTAGCAGGAATATATCACGGAAATGAACCCCGACGCTCTTCAGACGGATTTTCTTTGGCAAGTCAGGAATTGCATTTACCATCGCTAAAGCTAACTCCTGTTGATGCGATTCGTTTTGGCCGATTATTAGAAACCGATATGTTATGGAATTATAAATCAAATCTTGCCCCACCTAGCAGATACATTCTACATCCGAAATGATTCAGAGTTGCCTGAAAAGTATTTTTGATAATAACGGTTTTAAAATGCAGAACAATTTTTAAAAACGGACTTTTAGAAGCGTAAGTGCAAATATGCATTTACATCATCCAGTAAAATATCATGACTGCTCTTTTCTCTGCTTCCCAGAATGCACATTTTCCTTATTTTATTCGTACATAAATTGATGTCTTTGCGCAATTTTTGTTTATTTTTTGGGGCTAAATGAAGACTATGAAAATAAAAATGAACTACTGATGTCAATAGGAGAGACAGAGACGTAAGCGCCTCAGTGAAACGCCGTCATTTCATGAGTAATTCTTGAAGTTGTAAATAGCATCTTTAGAAAGATGGTTGATAGACGAAAAACGAACTTATGATGACAGAAGCCGGTGCCCAGGAACAAACTTGGAAGGTTATCTTAAGCACTCAATTTCAACGTGTTAGTGCTTATAATGTGTTATTATAGATAATTTCAAACGTGTTAGTGTTTCTCAGAAAAAAAAAAAAAAAAAAAAAAAAAAAAAAAACGATCTGTCGCTCAGAAGAAATAGTTTACACTACCTAGGCGAGAGAGTTTGGTTGAGGACAGTAAACCACTACGGTAGATAATCATCTCCATGCAGATAGATTCAGATTTCACATGTATTAGATTTCTACGCCTTTCAAAAAGTAACCTGAGATAAAAAGAATGAATCGTTTTCTTGCTCACTGAGCGTCAAAAACGGATCGTTTGTAAATAATTTAAAAAAATGGTTCCTTTGTTATTTCTTAAGAAACTGCAACAAAATTCTCGCCGTACTGAACATTTTATCAACTATTCTTCGTCAAAACGTACCTACCCTTATGATTTCATTTCATTTATTTATTCATTCAGTTGGCACTATAGCAACTAGGAAAAGGAGGGAAAAGGCGGCGAGGCCTGACATAGCCCTCCTCTCCCCAGAATACAAAAAAACATAAAGCTTAACAGAAAAGGCAAGCCAACACATATATGGTAGGTTAATATGTGAATATACACGTACTAGCTCACAATCAATACATATATCAATGCGTTCCATCATCAATAGCGTTCATTATATCTAAACAAACTACAAGGGTCATGTGCACTTCACTATATAATCACATATATATATATATATATATTTTTTTTATAAATAAACAACAAATAACGTTTGCACCTCAATTTATGATCATACTAACCCACATTTCTTCCATTCAATCGAAATTGCGTATTGTTTACTAATTATTTTATAAGATGTGCCTTTAGTTTTATTTTAAATAAGTTCAAATTATTAATTGATGTTAGTTCTTGGGGCAATGAGTTCCAGAATTTTGGGCCACTGTAATTTATATTCATTTAAAGTTTCTCAGTTTGTGGGAACATTGGAATTAGTAGTGATCTATTCCTAGTATTGTGGTAATGAGTATGTATATTTAGTGTTGTTATATCATTGTGTAGACCATATTTAATTCTTTTGTACATTATTTTTTCCAAGTTATACCCCAGTAGCACACTGACATTGGCCAACGGTTGGTCCAATGATATTTTTTCGTCGGCAGCGTTGGGCGAAGGTTGTGTTGTTTATCGAAGATTGGCCAACGGATTTTTCCAACAACACATGACCAACCATTTATCAACAAATGACCACTTAACGGTTGTCCGATGGTTGTCTAACAACACATGACCAACCTTGGTTGTCCAAGAACACATGATCACATTGGAAAACTGTTTGCAACAGTTTTCCAATGTTGGCCCAACCGTTGAACCAACACATACCAATTGTTGGCCGCCGAGTCGCCGAGTCGCCGAGTCGCTGGGCCGACCGTTGAAAGCCCATGGTTGGTCCAACATAATATTGCTACCTGGGTAGTCCTATAATTGCTTTATCGTTAAAATATTATATGTATATTGGGGTTCACTTTTGACCGAATATATGAGATTGGTTGAAAATTATTTGATGTTTTAAGGTCTATTAGTCTTATAAATCTATTTTGCAGCATCTGCAGTTTGTTGATATTATATTGTGTGGTTTGTGTCCAGGTTAAAATGAAATAATTAATATGTGTCTGAATTAGAGTATGATATATAGAGATTAATGTTTTTGGTGTTATGTTTGGCGAAGTACTACTGACCATCCCAATATTTCTACAAATCTTGTTGCTTAAATTTTTAATGTGTTTGTTCCATTTCAAGTCATTGTGTATAGTTGTACCTAGATAAGAGTGTGTTGAGACCGTATTAATCCTGACTCCATTCATCAGAATCGGTAAATCGTATAAATGTGAAGTTTGTGAATTAGAGAAAATCATTAATGATCTGTAGGGGAAGACTGGTCGGGATGTGAAAAGTTATTCGTTATACCGAAAATTTAGTTATAACGAGATTTTTCTCATATGTATGTCTTACCCCAGATTCAATTCTAAAATCCAGTCATGCAAGAAACTACTATCACGCTTCCTACATTTCTAGACAGCCAAGTAAATATGTGTAATACTTTTTGATCAGTATCAGCCAGCGCTATAGTTTCAATCAAAGTGACTAGAGTGACGTGGAACAAATCTTCCGTTTCCTTTCTTTAACAGAGGAATATCCGAAAAATATAAAAAGTACGCGATTACGTAAAACGCTATATCGGTCTGGCAACTTAGAGGAAAAATTTGCAACTTGTCGTAAACTAAATCTTTCAGTGCAATTATCGAAAGTCGACCCCGCTACATCGTCATATTTGTTTTAAAAGAAAGTTCGAACGTGGTAACAGCGTTTAATTTTATGGCGTTGCATCTGTTTTTTATTGGGACGAATTACGCTCCTCACGTACACCAAAGTTGTCTCGAAACACCCCTAAAGCTTTTATTAATATTTTTATAAATAAAAACACATTTTCTTCCGTAAATAAATGAACGTCAGCTTTGGAGATTGTGCGATTTTATGAAAAGGCATTCTTACAGTAGGCGTATTGAAATTCCTATTCATGTGTTCAGTTTTAAAGTACAATCTATTTAATCCAACATTAAGTGGGATGGACGAAAGGAAGTGAAATGTAATTTGATAGGAACTTAAATTCATATATACACTATATTGACGGAAGTCCCCGGACACCCTTTCAAAAGCAAATGAATATATCCGCGGCGTTGTTAAGATGCGCAGTACAGCTGAAAACGGTATAAAAACAAGCCTGCAGCGGACCGCGATCATATTACACTGTGACGTTGAGTGAAAATGTTGCGGCGGGAGAAGAACTGACTTTGAGAGAGGAAAAATTGTTGGGTATTATATTAGTGGGGTTGTCCATAAGAGAAACCGAGAGGCTTTTAAAATACCGAAGTCAACTGCTTTGGATGTACTGAATAAGTGGAAAACACATAACGTGCCTGAAGCAGCAAAACGTACTGGCAGACCAACGAAAATCAGTGATAGAGGACGTCGAAGCCTCAGGAGAATCTTTACAGCTAATCGACGGAGTACTGCACAAGACCTCAGCGTACAGGTGAGTAAAAATGCTGGAACCTTGGTATGTACACATACCATTCGCAGAGTATTTCATTCCATGGATTACCGTAGTCATGCCGCTGCTCATAAGGCTTTCATCTCCACTGGGAATGCCAGTCGTCGTATAGCATAGTGTAAAGAACAATTATCGTGGACCGTTGATGAATGGAAACGAGTCCTATGGACTGATGAATCCAGATACACGATCCATAAGTCTGATGGCCGTGTGTGGGTATGGCGGCAGCCGGGGGAACGCTATTTACCTCAGTGTTCTGTTCCTACGGTGAAGTTTCTAACTAGCATTGTACTCTTGTAGGGGTGTTTTTGGTGGTATTGTCCAGGCCCATTGGTTATCGTGGAAAAACTTGTTAACCAGCACGTCTACTTCGATATTCTGGACAATTATGCTCTACCAACTCTGTGGTAATACTATGGAACCCAGCCTTGTTGGTACCAGCAGGATAATACACAGATCCATAAAGCAAGGACTACTACGGCGTGTATTGACGATAATTCCGTATCGTGTGTGGACTGCCAGCACAGACCCCTGATCTCTATCCCACAGAGCATCTATGGGATGAATTAGAGTGCCGCATAAGAAGTTTGGAACCAAGGCCTACTACTGAGCAACAGTTAGCGGCATGATTATGTACTGAATGGAAGCGCATACCTATCGGTGTGTTCTAAAACCTTGTCGAAAACATGTTCCGAAGGGTCAGTGCATGCATTAAGGCCAAAGGTGGACCGACACCGTACAATAAATGCTATGTTGTGTTTCTTTTCTAGGTGTCCAGTGAATTTAGTCAATATAGTGTATATGTATTACAAGACTTACATATTGCAGAATTCGCGATTAAATCATAGGCAGGAAATATGCTCATGGGAACAGAAAGACCGAAATTGTATTATCCGGTGGCGTCCCCGGAACAGACAGTAAGGTGTGTGATATCCTCTAATGAGCATCCCAGGTAGCATAGCCTTGCAATTTAACTTAGGCCCAGCAATGAGCCACCGTCTTCTCTTCCTCAGAGATGGTGGGTCATTGTTGGGCCAACGTTAAATTGCGCGGTTATGGCTACGTGGGATACAGTGCTCGCAACGACTTTATATTCTTGATTGCCAATTAAGGCTTACGAAATTAACCGCCACTCCTCTAACTTCTCAGATTTCCTGGACGGTCTTAGGTTGAGGCTTGCGTTCTGCAATTCGTCTTTTTTTTTTTTTTTTTTTTTTTTTTTTTTGATTGGAGGTTTAACGACCACCGTGAGCAACTCAAATGGGCTATAAGCAGTCGCCCGTCCCTAATTTAGGGTCACTGGTTCCAGGGAAGGGAGAGAGCCAGTGCCGGAAGACAAACACAACATCCATGCCTCACCGGGATTCGAACCCGGACCCCTACGGACGAATGATCAGAGGCCAACGCCTTAGACCACTGCGCCACTGGGGCGGCCAATTCGTCTTCTCAAGGCATTCCAGACATGATCAATAGGATTCATTCCGGTGAATTTGCTGACCAACAAATTCGAGCAATGTCTTTTGTTTCGAGACACTCATCAACTAGTTCAGCTCGTTGCGGTCTCACGTTATGATCGATAAGGAGGAAATATGGGCCGACGGCACCTATGAACAGTCTAACGTAGGGGTCCAGAATCTCATCTCTATATCTCTGGCCGGGCACCAATCCACTCTGAAAGATGTGAACGTCGGTGTGACCGTTTGTAATGATGTCTCTCCAGGCAAGAAAACTTTTGCTGTGAAAACTGGATTTTTCACGGATGTTTGAGGGGCTGTCGTAAGTCTTTGGTTCTCGCCAGATGAGAGTACGTCGGGAATCATTATTTAAATTATTTAGGCTGTATCGTGACTCATGTGTGAAACACACACACTTATCCAGTTGTCTGGGCTCCACAGGTAAAATTTGCGACCCCATCCTAAACGCGCTCCTCTGGAGTAGCGAGTTAGGAGGACACAAATCATAGGTTTACTTGCATAGAGATCTCTTTTGTAACCAATGGTAAGCTCCAAATGGAGTTATTCTCGTGTCAATGGCTACTGCGAGCTTCAGAGTCAGTTGCCAGCCTGCTATTTGCTGATTCTTGCTGTTAGAGCGGTCTTCAGAAGCCAGAATAGCCACGGAACAAACCTCTCTTACACCAAGGAACCATTTCCACAATCTTGAGATGACATTTTGAAGTATATTTAAACCCCTGATGGATATTGACCTCATACGGAACGCTCGCCATCACTGTGAATCATCCAAATGTTGTCTTTGAGACATTTGCAACTCAATATAACACCGCAATACTGTCCAGCCTACTTCTAGAAGGAATACGATCCAGGTGCGCTAAATTGCGAACCTATCTACCACCTTTTTAACGCCGCACAGTGGGGTATTTCTCCCAAAAATGTGGTCAAAATTATTTTACTGCATTTTTGGCTTTAGAATATGTATATAAATCTTGTTTTTTAGGTATATTTCAACTACAAGAATGAAAACACACATATGTAAATACACTGGCGGAAAGTGAAAAAAGAACATCAAGAAGGAATTGGCGGACGATCATAAAATTTACATATGTTAATGGCGTCGAGTTTACGTAGGTGTGATGTTAATTTTGGGTCCAACCGGTGAGCGCTTACGCCACAGCACGGCATAATATGCAAATTATCGTCGGTGGTATTTAAGGAGTACGGCGAAGTGAATGTAATCAGTCGTCGGCGTACGGGCACGTGCGAAGACCCTGAAGAAGCTACAATGCCTGGACATGAAAGACCTGTACGATTTCAGCAGTTCAGTTATCAGACTTTGAGCGAGGTCGTCTAGTCGGACTCCGCGAGGCCAGGTGGTCGTATCGTCGTATTGCGAAGAGAATTGGACGGGAAGTATTGGTGGTGGTACGATGGTGGCGTAGATGGTCCGAGGAACATTCCCACACGAGAAGACGTGGAACCGGGAGTCACAGACGGACTCCTGAGCGGACCGATCGACGCATAAGAAGAGCAGCGTTGTCAAGCAGAACATCCACTGCGAGGCAAATCCGAGCTGCCGTTGCACCTGAGGTGACTGTGCGAACAATCCGCAACCGTCTATTGGATGCAGGACTACGTGCACGTGTGCCTCTGGCATGTGTACCTCTGACTCCAGCCTACCGTCTGGAACGGCTGCAGTGGTGTCGCCAACGTCTTCACTGGAGAACGCAATGGCGATCTGTCGTGTTTAGGGATGAGAACAGATTCTGCTTGGGAGCCTCCGATGGCCGTATGCGTGTTCGCAGACGCACAGGGGAGCGTCTCCACCCTTCTTACATCCGCCAGCGACACACAGGGCCTACACCTGGTCTCCTGGTGTGGGGAGCGATCAGCTATCACTCCCGTACACAACTAGTGTTTGTACAGGGTACGTTAAACAGCAACTCCTACATCAACAACATCATTTAGCCCGTTGTTGTGCCATTTGTAAGGTCGGCCCATCGTGGTATTTTCCAGCAAGATAACGCACGCCCACACACGGAACGTGCAACGCAACATGCACTTCAGGGTGTGAGACAACTTCCATGGCCTGCACGTTCACCGGATTTGTCCCCCATTGAGCACGTGTGGGATTTTATGGGACAACGACTTATCCGGTCTCCACGGCCAGCCACGACCATCCCCGATTTACGCGTCTAGGTTGAGGATGCTTGGAACTCAATACCCCAAACTTACATCCAACATCTGTACGACAGACTCCATGCCAGAATTGCACAGTGTGACGCAGTTCATGGCGATTCAACCTCGTACTAACCATGTTACATGGAAATGTTATTTTTCAGCTTAACAGGAAATACAGCTGTACTTTGCCATAATGTTTTGATCACGTTATTCTCTGTATTCCGTTATTATGCTGTATAAATTTCGTTGGTATCAGACGTCTCCTTCTTGGTGTTCTTTTTTCACTTTTCGCCAGTGTAATAAACAAAACAATTGTAAACAAATGTATGAATCAGTACAAACACCACAGTCGAGTAAATATTGCGAACTATCCTGTGAGTCTTTGTTGGATTGTAATTCTTCTTCAGTACTTTCTTCATCACCGTCATCCTCCCCTCCTGTCACTGTTTGACCTGGTCGAAGCATTTGTCTCCTTAGAAAACGTTATCGACTTCATTGGTCTTGAAGAAGACATAAGTGTGTCGGAAGTTAGCAATAATCGATTAAGTATGTCCATATTGCAATGTTCTCTTGAAATTTGCCGTTTGTAATTCGTTCTGCACAGGCGAAAATGTTTATTCCTGGCTTCTGCTGCTTCCTCTGACAATTGTCAGACAGGTAAAAGTGCTTTGGAAATCACTGTCCCTCCTTGAACCAATATTTTGGATGTGGTTGGCGTCATCTGATACCAGGAATACAGCCTCCCATATAATTGTGCAGTCTCGACGCAATAGTTGTTGAATTTCACCACGTGTATCTCATGTCCACTTGAAGGGTTTTCCAAAATAATTTTAAATCTATGTATTAATCCTTCTTCAATGTATGTGATGCTAGACTCCGCTGCTGAATCCTGGAAAAACCGCCATATTTCAAAATATCACAAACATTTAGTTTGCGGAATTCCACGGCTGAAACTATTTGGTATGTGTTCTTTAGGACACATTAAATGATTTGGTGTAACAAAAATAACTTGGAAAGGCTTGGAAATGTAACTAAACCCTTCGCGCTTCTACAAATAATGTGAAGGTTTTAATAATTTCGATAGTACTCTTACAGCAGTCATACTAACTGAATATTGCAAAGAGATGACTAAAATACCTAATATTCGATCGTACATAACTTCGGGATCAGAATCCATGATGACAAACTTATATACTTGTATAACTGCGCTTACTCACTACATAAAGGCATGTCGCATTTAAAGCTTCTGCTCATAGATGGCGCTGAAAATTACACGGTTATTTCCTACCCCCTTCTTCACTGGGAGTCTTAGTGTTAAGACCACTTTCCCTTATCAGATGCACGATCAGTTGTCAGCCCCCTTATCCTCCTTCCTTACCCCCATGTTTCCCAAGGGGGAAGCTCAGCACAACAGTACCTTTGCTACGTCGTTTTAGGCAGGTAAAACGCAAGCCTTTTAGCACGTCTTTTGTAAAAAAAGATCGTGCTTCTGTTATCGGTTTGTCCGTCCGTCTGTACCCACGATATCTCTGCAACTAGTAGGCCGATTTGAAAATTTATTTTTGTATTCGGAAGCTTGAATTATGCAAATGATGATCCTTCATTTCGTTTTTTTTTTTTTTTTTACGATGTACAATTTTTCCGCTAGAGGGCGTAAATGCAGATGATGTCGAATTCAAAAATACGTTTTATTCCACATATTTGCTTCTAAATATCCGATTAATTTTTTTTTCTTTTGATTCCATTTATGTCGAAGAGTATTTTAGATCAAGTTACTTTTTCAAATTACGCACAGATTTCCCGCTAGGGGGCGTAAAACTAAATTACATTTTTCCCAATAACTCTTCTTCTAAATCTCCGATTTGAAAAAAAAAAATTCTTCAGCGGATACATCTCCTGATGGAAAATCTTTTGCATATAATTTCAAATTTTTGAGCAGCCCCGGTGGCGCAGTGGTCTAAGGCGTTGGCCTCTGATCATTCGTCCGAAAGGGTCCGAGTTCGAATCCCGGTGAGGCATGGATGTCGTGTTTGTCTTACGGCACTGGCTCTCTCCCTTCCCTGGAACCAGTGACTCTAAATTAGGGACGAGCGACTGCTTATAGCCCATTGAGTTGCTCACGGTGGTCGTTAAACCTCCAAAAAAAAAAAAAAAAAAAAAAAAAATGTTTGTCAAAGAATACTTTGGCCACCATGGGCCTAAAGGGTTAATTTTTGCTTCTGATGTATTTGCCATAAAATCAGAGCTTCTAAAATATCGATGGAAAAATTCTTTCGTGGACTGATGCCACTCATATCGATAAACCTTCTCGGAATATTTTCTTCTTAAAATATTGCACAGTTTTTCCGCCAGGGGGCGTAGATGTACATCTTATTTTTGTTAATATCTCTACTTCTAGGAGTCCGATTTAAAAATTCCTTCTTTGTTGGATAGTGTTTCTAGTGTGACATGTTTTTAATATAATTTCAAAATTTTCAAGTAATTCATAGACTTTCCGCTAGGGGGCGTAAAGGTAAATGGCGTTTCCCCCTATATCTCTGCTTCTAAATCTTCTATTTGAAAAATTCTTTCTGCACAGGATACAGCTCCTGGTGGGAAATCGTTTGCACACAATTTCTAATTTTGTAAAAAAATAGTTTTGCCACCAGGGGGCGTAAATCTTAATTTCCGCTTCTGTTGTGTTTGCAACAAAATATGAGCTTCTAAATTCCCGATTGAAAAAAACGTCGTTTGTTGACCGATACTAGTCATGTCGTCAAACCTTTTAGAAATATTTTCTTCTTAAAATAGCGCATGGTTTCTACGCCAAGGGGCGTAGATGTATGTCTTATTTTTGTCAATATATCTACTTCTAGGAGTCGGATTTGAAAAAGTTCTTCTTTGTTGGATAGTGTTTCTAGTGTGACATGTGGTGAACATAATTTCAAAATTTTCAAGTAATTCATAGACTTTACGCTAGGTGGCGTAAATGTAAAATGCGTTTCCCCCTATATCTCTGCTTCTAAATCTCCGATTTGAAAAATTCTTTCTGCACCGCATACAGCTCCTGATGAGAAATCCTTTGCACATATTTCTAATATTTCTCCAGTATTGCCGACCAAGCGCCGCGAATACAGGCGTGAAAAAGTGACCACGGCTAACTTCCGACTGCCGCGTTGACCGCTATTGTGTGCGGGGGGTGACGTCATATCTATTCAACTACCATAGGTTGTAGTTGTTATCCTCTTAAACCGCGTTTCGGAAATGTGAATTTTGTCCAGTTTTTTGTATAAAATACCGTTCTGTGCGCCGTCTTGATTCGGATTTCCTGCCGTAAAAGGCGCACATGCACATAGTTTCATCACGTGTTCCTCGGAAAACCTTCCAGGGCCTCTTTGCGTCTACGTCGGCCCTTTCGTTGCTGTTATCCGGTCCAAGGGTGGTTATTTCTATTATTAGGTTGGTATTCATATTGTTCTGATACGACAGTGTATATGCCATGGGACTAACGGTGCACTTATGTAATCTGGTGTAACACACTTCAAGAGTTTCCTTACAAAATGGTGTAACGTTAGTGTCAATATCTTAAACAGTTTCGATTTCATAAAATATTGAAACTGTCTACTTCATTTCTATTAGCTCTGTATTGTAAGCAAGTGCTTGTTGAGATAATAAAATGCTTCTTAGTTTTGCTTAAAAAACGAATCTATGTTTCTTTTTAAATTAATCGCACTTTCCTGTAAAGCATAGAGAAACCCTATAAGGAAATGAAGTATTTTTTAGAAACGATTTCTTAGAAATGGCGCTGTTTATCATCTTTTGATGCACGGTCAGCCTTTGGATCCACTTCGTTGGGAAGATCAAGGTTCTAAACTATATTTATTCATGCGGGTTGCTTAATCCATGCAGGTTGGCAAACATGCATATTTTTAATGGCTTCTTGGAGCAACACCGATTCCCGCAACCAATTAAGAATCCCTTTCGCTCCGATGGACGGTAATTAGGTGTTTGACACTTTACCGAGGTAACTCTAACTTGTTAAATTTTTAAAGACTTTGAAACGGTCGGAAAGGTATGTTTATGGGTTTTGGAATTGGTTCTTGTTTATTCTGTGCTAGCAGACGGTAACCTAATTAAAACACTATTTGCACAGACAACGAACTGACGCGTCAGTAAAACGAATGCCTTTGGAGACCGATATGGCCTTTGAAATGGACTTAGTGGCATAAGTAAACCCAAAGACGCAATTAGACTCGAAAGGTTAATTGTTTTCAGTGTCGTATGACATTTTGAAAACCCAGTTTGTTCAGACACCCGCGCAAGAGAGGAAAGTAATTTAGGAATCTTATCCCTTTGCTTGTTAATCAAACAAAGACTTATCGTGTCTGCACATCACATGAAAGGTGCTTCTCTGAACATTTTCTATTCCAGGTACGATCACTTTTGAGTTTACCGTATTGCTTTTGAATAAAATTGAAACACTTTTCTTCAATTATTTCATTTGTGAAGGTAAAAAGCCTCTTGGTGACACACTAAATGAGAACTTTATGAAAATAAAAAAAAGGCATATTTAGGAATGTTAGCTTAACTTTGAAAACCTGTGAGAACTCATATTTAGCGTATTTTATTACCGAACGGATGAAACCCCTTCGTTACCGGTTTAAATATACTGAACCGACGATTATACTTGATTGCGTAAAACTTCATTTTGCAAGAGGAAAAAACGAAACTGTTTTTACTTGCCATTTTACACCAAAAATTCTAAATATTATAACCAGCGTGTCTTCATGCAAATCGAAGTAATCAAAGCAAGCCCATGAAACGATGTAAATAACACATATGTTGAGCTCTGTTATTCAGTGTTGTTCTTGTTCTTCAGATAGGAAAAGAAGCGGACTTAACCCTTTAACGACCACGCCGCCCAAAACGCACGAACATCCTAACGACCACGGGCACCCTAATCTCCCCACTAGAGTGAATAGAATAATCTAACCCCCTATATGCTCTTTGAATTTACACTGCTTCGGCAGGTTTAGTAGAAGACACCCTCAGTCAGTATTGTTTCCACAAAACAAAGAAATGAATCAGGAGTTGATTCCTCCCTTGGCGATATTATTCGCTCTCAAGACATGGAATCTTTTCTCCGCCGAAGAATGCAGTAATTACCTTTAGAAATATCTGAAAACCAATGCATACCAAGTTTCGTGTGGTAACGGAAATTTGAAAAGCAGCAACAGAGAGTTTCGGGCGTTATGGTGTTCTTGGGCGATACACGATTATGGCAAGATGATTGGGTCACAGCATTTCCTGGATGGTAACGACTGTAGAATGATCACTGTCATCTGTGGTTAGTAACTTTAAAAAGTAGTCCAAGGAGGGGAAAACCACGAACCGCCGGGAAGGTGTGAGTTGACCACGGCTCATCAATTCTAAATGTGAACAAAGGTTAACCCCGTATGGTACGAACAAATAGAAGAGATACTGTGACGTAACTCGCGCGTAATTTTAATGCTGGTGACGTCAGTAAAGTATCACAACACGCAATACATCGAACACTGTTGAAAATGGTTCTGCCTACCCGCAGGTCACTCCGAGTGTATTTGATACTGTAGGTTCGCTGTCAAAAATGCATACAATGCGGACTCGAGCATCAAAACTAGACCTTGAATAACTGAAAGAAGATCACTTGCTCCGATGACTCGGGTTCCTTGTTTCTGGATGGCCGGGTACGTGTGATTCGTTTACCTGGGAAAGTGTTGGCACCAGGATGCATCGTCGGGCGAAAACAAGCCCGTGGAGGAAGCGTGATGCTTTGGGCAATATTTTGCTGGGGAACCCTGAATCCATTTGTTCATATGCAGAAAACTATGACACCTACCACCTACCGAAATATCATTGGCCCGGCACGTCCCTTCATTGTAACGATGTTCCCCTCCAGTAGTGCCTTCTTTCAGAAGGATAATGCGCCATGCCACAGTACTCGGACTGTTCGAGAATGTTTCGTCGAACGCAAGGAAGTTCCACGAACATCATTGGCAAACATCTTTGGCTAAACATCACCTAAACATCATTGGCAAACATCTTTGGCTAAACATCACCTAAACATTATTGGCTAAACGTATTATTATTAACAATAATAAACATTACCTAAACATCATGATTAAAAAAACATTGGCTAAACATGATCACTAAAAACATAAAACATCATCATTACAACATCACAACATAAATAACATCAACATCAAAACATGAACAGCATCAACATAAAAATATAAACATCATGATTAAAAACATAAACATCATGATTAAAAACATAAACATCATGATTAAAAACATAAATATCATAATAAAAAAACATAAACATCAACATCAAAACATAAACATCAACATCAAAACATAAACATCATTATTAAAAACATAATCATCATAATTAAATACATAAACATCATCATTAAACATAAACATCATAATTAAATACATAAACATCATCATTAAACATAAACATCATAAGCATAAACATCATCATTAAAACATAAGCATCATCATAAAAACTTAAACGTCATTATTAAACATCACAACATAAACATCATCAACATCAAAACATAAACATTTTCATTAAAAGCATAAACATCGTTAATAACATCATTACAACATCATCATTAAAAACATAAACAACGTTACAACATCATTACAACATCATCATTAAAACATAAACATCGTTAATAACATCATCATTACAACATCATCATTAAAACATAAACATCGTTAATAACATCATCATTACAACATGATCATTAAAAACATAAACATCCTCATTAAAACATTGGCTAAATATAATTAAAAACATTGGCTAAACATAATTAAAAACATTGGCTAAACATCATCATCAAAACATAAACATCATTAAAACATTGGCTAAACATAATTAAAAACATTGGCTAAACATCATCATCAAAACATAAACATCATTAAAACATTTGCTAAATATCATTAAAAGATTGGCTAAACACCATCATTACAACGTCATCATCAAAACATAAGCATCAGTAAAACATAACCATTATTAAAACATTGGCAAAACATCATCGTTACAACATCATCATCAACACATAAACATCATCATTAAACATAAACATCATTAAAAACCTTGGCTAAACATCACCTAAACATCATCATTAGCTAAACAACACCTAAACATCATTGGCCTGGTACATACTTTAATTGCAACGGTGTTCCCCTCCAGTAGTGCCTTCGCCGACCCGGTGGCGCAGTGGTCTAAGCGATGGCTTCTGATCATTCGTCCGAAGAGGGTCCGGGTTCGAATCCCGGTGAGGCATGGATGTTGTGTTTGTCTTACGGCACTGGCTCTCTCCCTTCCCTGGAACCAGTGACCCTAAATTAGGGACGGGCGACTGCTTATAGCCGATTGAGTTGCTCATGGTGGTCGTTAAACCTCAAGTCAAAAAAAAAAAAAGTAGTGCCTCCTTTCAGCAGAATAATGCGCATGCCACACTTCTCGGATTGTTCATGAACGGTTCGTGGAACACGAGGAAGTCTTCAACAATATCTATAGATATTTATCAAATCGAGCATCTTTGTTTCGTGTTGAGACCGCAAATATGATTTTCGGCGGCTGAACCACGTAACTTATAAGGGTTAAAGGATCTGCTAATAACATATTGGAGACTCAAATACGTAACTTATAAAGGTTAAAGGATCTGCTAATAACAAAAAACACCTTTAGAAATCTGTTGGTGTCAATACGTCGCCAAATAAGAGCTAGTTTGGCGGCACGTGTAGGACTAACATCGAATTAGGCAGTTGGTCACATTGTTTTGGCTCTTCGGTATATTTTATGAGAGTAGTCAAAATTATTTTCCAGTACCTCTCGCTATCTACTGTATCGCTACAGGATTCCATCAGCCCAGAATTTTGCAGGTTTGGAGAAAAAGAACTAGATAACATGATTTCTGCAGGCGAAGTTCTTTCCATTGAGCAGTTTCTGAAGAAAACAATCTAAAGGCGTAAGATCTTGTAAATAGGCCGGTGCGGTGAGATGGAAGTTTCCAGCCAAGCTCCAAAACTGCTTTCCTGTTGACCATAAAAACATGAGATCTATCGTTGTTCTGGTGGAAGACAACCCTCTTCCTGTTGACCGTTTTCAGATATCCGTCATTAAGTGCTGCTTTTGACTGATCCAATTGGAAACAGCACATGTCAGAATTGTTCGTCTACTTTCTTTGCAACATCTCGTAATGCGAGAGTACCTTCTAGTCCCACCAAATACAAGGCATTGCGTTCTTGGAGTCTCATTTACAATTGGAGTCTTATTTTATTTGCTCCGCGATCTTTTCCTCCCCGAGTTTGCATACACAATCGATTTCGCATCGCCGGTTACGAATCCTTTCAGAAACGGATTGTTTTCATTCCGTTTGAGCAGCGAATCTTAAATAAAGATACTGTAGAGAATATCTTTTAATTCGTGCAGTACCCATACATTACGATTCACATATCCAAGCTTTGGCTAATGTAATTCCACTATGCTGCAGTATATTTGCAGTGTCTATGCTTTGCTTGAGTCGTATTGCGTTGGTTGCTTTCGTTAACCGCTTAAAGACCATGACACAAAATTTTTTATCACTCCAAATATCATATTGCCCGAAATTGTCTGTTGGTCTATTTATTTGTTTAACTCTTTAAGCGGCCGATGGTTTTGTTGTTGTTGTGAGTTTATCAACCACCGGGAGCAACTCGATGGCTTATAAGCAGTTTCCCGTCCCTAATTTAGAGAAACTGGTTCTAGGGTAGGAAGAGATCCAGTGCCGTAAGATAAGCAAAAAATTCATGCCTCATCTAGGTTCGAACCCGGATAGATTGGTCAAAAGCAGTGCTTAGGCCAATGTGCCACCGGGGCGGCTATCCTTTCTTTCATGACTGAAGGCATGATGGCGAAGGGCTAGTCCCCTTGACACGGACATCATGCCACTGAACAGAAGCAAATGTCTTCTCTCTCCTTTTCTAGGTTCGCCGCCATAGCCTTTTTAGCAGGTAATCAACAGAAAGGGATTCGCGTCATCCCCCTAAATCACCACTTTGTATAACAAAGCTAAGGAAAGCAACGCTTTCTGATGCGCAAGTTCATTCGTTTAATCCGCATCGTCCCACTTCTTCAACAGCGAACACATTTCGTGTTGATTTCAGCCCATTTTGTTAACCACGAGTTAATTCGTTCCAGCCTGTTAAAGGGTTTTAATAACAACAATTAATTACTGAGGGTGACACCTGATGATCTCTCATAGGTCGTGTAAGGTCGAAGAACAGATACGGATAGGAAATCTGACTCACTCTAGACAGGCGTTTCGGGCGGCTATGGCAGTTTGTATGTACGGGCGTTTTGAGCGTTATGGTCGTTAAAGGGTTAATGTCTTGGTTTGGTCGTACTCAACTTAAACGAATCTTCCAGAGCGTGATTCATCGGCGAGAGCAAAATGTCCTTGACGAAACGTCACAAACCAATACTGACACGTGTAACGTGCTACGTCACATGTGTAGCACTGATGTAACGCATGATTCGTATGGGCAATGAAGCAGCAATAAGATTGCCGGAGATATTTATTTGGGAGAACAGCCTCCCCCGAATAGGAAGACGTGCGTTCGAATCTCACCACCGGCAAAGAAAGGTTATAATGGCACTCGAACGAAGGTGAAAATCCTGGCCGTTATGCTTGAAAAAATTCTGTGATGATTCTTCCGCAAAACGTACATTCATTAACATGAATTCTTTTAGAATGGTATGGCTCTTTGACCATGACTGTCGGCTGATCCGAAACCTGTTTTTTCGCCCACCCGCCCCTCTCAAGGAAGACTAATGTAACGCACTACGTCACATGACATAAATAACGTACTACTGAGCTGAAGAATCAGTTAAAACGACAAAGATGCAGAGATTAAGCCTGCTGGCATAGTTCAATTGGGAGAACATCCGCTCGGAAGTAGGAAAATGGGAATTAGGGGTTCGTTTCCCATCACAGGTAAAGAAGTATTACATAGAGTCGAAGGTTTGCGGTATACTCACAGTATGCAGTAGAGATGAGCTCGGGTCCGGGCTCGTCTACGGAAACCGAGCTCGGGAGGGCTCAGGATTCATCAAGAGCCGAAAAACCCGGGCCCAGGCTTGTCCTTACACATGTTGAATTTCATTGCTGAACTCTTTATGTACAGGGTGCATAGGAAAGTCCCTTTAGCCTAAAATAACTTGCGAACGAAGAGATGTACAGTTATGCAAGAGAGATAACGGTATAGTAAAGCGACTACGCCCGATCGAATGCAAAAAATATCAGCGCCCCTAATGGCGCAATGCGGAAGTTAGCCATTGCAAATCGAAAACAAAAGAGATAGAGCAAAATTTCCGATAACTAAGTTGTAGAGCGTCAATTAAATAGTACAAAACGACATTTGTTTCACACGATTGAGATAAATAATCGCCTGAATATTCTAAAATGTGCGAAATCGATGCGCGACCTTTTTGTGTGAACGTTTGAAGGGAGCAGGCATACAGTAGCAAACAAAAGTATTTGGCGAAACACTTTTTCGACCATAATGTTTTTTCTGCTGGACCAAATCGGGTCATTTTTGGATATGATATGTGTTATTCAGTTGTAAACATGACCCATATGCGGTTGGATCGGAAACCTTAACACAGATCAGGCACCAAGCTTAATAGCAAAGATCATACAAATTGACCAACAAATTAGATGTGTATCACATTCATTTAATGCAACGATAACAGAAAACAAGTACGACAAAACAATAACTAATACTTAGTGGGATAACCACGAGACTTAATAACAGCTGCACAACGGGCCGGCATTGAGTCCACTAGCTTCTCGACGGTGACCTGCGGAATTCGCGCCCATTCTGCAGACAGCTGGTCGATTTTCTGCCCCCTATTCCGGCAGGTTTTCTTCGCACATCGTATCTCCAGCTTCTCCCACATGTGTTCGATAGGATTGGGGTCTGGAGATTAGCTTGGCCAGTCTTGAAGTGTGACCTGTTGCTGCTGGAAGGCTGCCTTTGCTACTCTGGAGGTGTGCTTTGGGTCGTTGTCTTGCTACATGATCCATCCGGGTGGCATGTTCTGGTTTGCCAATGGAAAGACATCGTTAATGAGCATGTTCGTGTAGCTCTGGCCGGTCATTATTCCATCAATCTTGATTATGGGGCATATTCCATTGCGAGAAAAGGCGTCGTAAACCATGAGCGATCCTCCTCCGTGCTTGACAGTCGGCTGAATGAACTGGGAGTTGAATCTCTAGCCACACGGACGTCGTGCGTATCAGATGCCTTCACTTCCGAACAAGTTGAACTTGCTCTCGTTAGTGAAAAGCACCTTACTCCAATCCGCCGTGGTCCAGTGTCGATGACGGCGCGCGAACGCGACTCTGGCTCGTCGATTCTTGACTCCGATGAGTGGTTTCTTGGCGGGGCGTCTTCCATTCAATCCACCAGCAATGAGGCGACGGGAGATGATCATTCGGCTGAAGTTCAGGTCGTCGCTGTCGTGGAATTCGGTGGCGATGTCCACAGCAGTCAAGGTGGGATCAGCACGAGATTGACGAAGGATGCGTCTATCCTGACGCAGCGTAGTGGAACGAGGCCTACCACATCGCGGACTGTTCTTGACGGTCCAAATCTTCTTATAACTTTGCAGGATAGCTGAAATGGACTGGTGTCGAATCTTCTGAGCCCTCGCAATGTCGGCGACGCGCATTCAGGATTCCATCATGTTCACGACCACCTGGAGAGCTCCGACAGGGATCTCCGCCTTTTTACCCATTTCTGAAAACCTAAGATTGACTTATTATCACACTACACATCACAAAACCCACAAAAATCACACGAAAAACATTAATACATGCAGCAAACAAATGGGTAATAATTGGAGACTCTTGAATATGGCCCATTTCGAACGACAAATTCGCTCTGAGCAAAATACAAACTACGCGGCATTGTAACCCACGAATCAACACACATCACATCCCAAAATGACTCGATTTGGTCCAACAGAAAAAAATTATGGTCGAAAAATTGCTTATCTAAATACGTTTGTTCGCTACTGTAGGTATGAGCACATACACAAAATTTATTGCATAAATGCGTACTTATGTCAATACAGTTTGATGACGTCAGACAAACAAAAACAAAAAAAAACAAACTGGCGCACAGTGTTAACAAGTTAATGTCGAGTATGTTCGAAGAGTTCGCCATTGCCCACGACACACATTTGTATTCGTGAAAGTATCTCTGCATGCACATTACTCAGCATGGAACATGTCACACAATTGCTTGCAATAGTGTAACACAGTGAGATGGTACTTATTTGGCATTTGCCGTAAATAAGCACCATCTCGCAATATTGGGAGTGAGCGAAGCTCGCCATTCTCACACAGCGTACGTACGTAGACTTAAACTTCTGATCAGGGTACATCCTGCTACTAGTTTTTATATCGTAGATACTGTACAACGTCACAATCTACATTTGCATACGGCTACATTTCCGAAATGTGAATATACAGATTCGAATCGTCGCGCATCGATTTCGGACATTTCAGGGTATTCAGGCGACAAATTATCTTATTCGTGTAAAACAAATAACGTTTTGTACTTATTAATTGATGTTCTACAACTTTGTAATTGGAAAGTTTGCTCAATCTCATTTCGTTTTCGATTTGCAATGACTAACTTCCGCATTTCGCCACCAGGGGCGCTGCTATTGGTTGTATTCGATCGGGCGTGGTCTCTATACTATACCGTTATCTCACTTGCATAACTGTACCTCTCTCCGTTCGCAAGTTATTTCAGGCTAAAGGTACTTTCCTATGCACCCTGTATGTCCAGTTTCAATGTTTATAAGTTACCATCACGAAAAACTGTAATTAAAAAATAATTCCCTGGATATTATTGTTATAAACTGGTTACCAAATATTAAAGAATTTATGGTGTTAAGTGCACGGGTGATGCCACTTCTAAATCTGTAACTTCATTTCTTCAGCAATACTTTTTTTTTCATTTTTTGGATTTTTTTTTCGGAAAAAAATCAGCAGGTTTATTTGAAGATTCGGAAGATGAGTTTGAAATTCATGCTCCTGATCCAGATGAAGTTTGTAAGTTTGTGGAATTGCGCAATGGCGAAACACATCTTAAAGCTGTGGATTTGATTTCTTAATTCCGAAGAAATCTTAATTTTCTAAGCTAGCTGCCATTGCGAGACGTGTGCTGTAGTTCTGCAAGCGAGAGAGTGTTTAGTGCAGCTGGTCAAGTTTTAGAGGAAAGAAGATCAAGGTTAAGCGCTGAAGCATTAGATGCGATTCTTCTTTTGAGGAGTTTCGAGAGGCTTAAACGGTAAGCAAATTTAATGAGGAACTTGCTGGAAACTGCACACACATAAAATAATATCGTGGTTATTAGACTATAAACTGCAAAGTTTTGTTAACGTTAAAAATGCAAAACAAGCTGGTCTGGAATGCTCATACGTTTTTTTTTTTTTGTTTTTTTTCCTTTTGGAAATTTTCTTACATGTTTCTTTTTTAGCATTCTAGAGTCAAAATTTAAAACACGTGCAACTGTCTGTAAAGAGTTGTATGTTTTGTAATGCAATTTATTCAAAATAGGAGTAAATTTAGAAATCCAAAAGAAATAACGAATGGAATATTTTCTGTTTCTAAAAGATTTTCTTATCTTCAGTTTTCGGCAAAATCACTGATTCTCCTGGTATAGTCGAACGGCATGTGCATCGATTATTTATTTATTTTCTAGACAACATTTTAGAACATTTGCTTTTATGTATAGTGTTTCGAAGAACATATTAATATTATGAAGTGGATTAACCGAAGTAAACTTTTTAAACTAATCCTTGATTGGGCCATAGCTTTGGCCTGTGCATAATGCAATCCTTGCTAAGCAAAATTTTTTCAGGACTCGGGCTTAGCAAACACATGTAATCAAAGAAAGCTGGCTCGGCACGGGCCGTAGGCCTTTGGACCCGAGCTCCTAAAATTGAGCCCGAACTCATCTCTAGCATGCAGCACATCTTTTGTTTGCATCGAGGTTTTGCCCTTGCGATAGGAAAACTCATTAAATCCCGCAAATGAACCTTATTATCTCCTATTTTTAAGCCTACGTCAAATGAAAACAACTGAATCGATCATGCCGAACTCGTTTTATGTAGATGCATCGAGACATCACCTTTCGGAATACGTAAGTACCACATGTATGCAATGTAAAACAGTCTTTACAGTTGGTGGATAAATTACTATGATCACCTGGTTAGTACGCAGTTGGGCCACTTTACGCCTTTAATACTGTTTGAATTCGTCTTGGTATGGACTCGTCAAATTTCGTTAAGTGGCTTTGGCTGTATTAGCCCAAATGCAATGAATTACACCCTTCAGCTCTTGAAGATTTCATGGTAGCGGATCCATATGTCTGATGCCCTTCACGACTTCATCCCATAAATGCACCATTTTATTAAGATTAGGTGATTGAGGAGCCCAATGGAGGAGGGAATGGTCTCCGTAATTCTCCTCAAACCATTTCCGTACAATGTGAGCACTACATATGTCACGGAGCATTGTCCTATTGGAAGTATCCATCTCTATTGGAATAAACTTTCAACATTACTGTGTGGACTTTGTCAGCAACGACATTTAAATACACTGATGTCCAAAATTAAAGTCACAAACACATATTCTGTGATATCTTGAAAACTAAATGGTTTTTTGCAATGCAATTTGGTACATAGATGCCTCATACTATGAAATATACAATAGCAACATAACAAAATGAACAGGAGGTAAATTGCGTGCGTTATGCAAATTAGATGCAAAACGGCCCAAAGATGATGCATCATATCTCGAGAACGGTCTGTCTAATAGGCAGTGTGGACACCCCGCACAGATTTACAAGTCGCACAACGAACCCGCATTCTGTAAACGAGGTTGTTGATAACAGCTTGTGACAACAAATCCCATTCTTCTACAAGCGGGGATTTAAACTCCTGGAGGGTCCTGTGGAGGGGTGACGTCGTGCAATGGCTCTTCCCAGAGCATGCGAAACATGCCGTGTAGGATTTAGGTCCTGCGACGTCGCTGGCCACACCACACGGCGAAAATCCTCTACCTCCAGAAAATCGTCGACTAGCTGAGCTCCGTGTGGCCACGCGTTATCGTCCATAAAAATGAAGTTCAATCCGATAGATCCTCGGAAAAGTCTCTCATAAGGGTCAAGGACCTCAACCCTATAGCGCTGTGTGATCACAGCTCCCCCATCGAAGACGTGCAGAGGTGTACGGCCGTCCAACATGATGCCTTCACACACAAGGATTCCACTTCCACGATAGTGGTCGATTTCCCTTATGTTGGAGGGTTAATAGTGGGCCCCAGGCTGTCTTCAGATGAGGACTCGTCAAGAATCCCTTTGTGTACTGAATCTCGCTCGACTCATGACAGAAAAGTACACGGCCATAATCTTGATGTGTCCAAGACAGATGTGTTTGGCTCCACGAAAGACGGGATCTCTTCTGCGATCTGGTGAGGGGGACACACACCACTATTCGTCGGGCGTAATAGGCCCTCTCAACTGGGCGTCTGTACACAGTTTGCCTCGAAATTGTTGCTCCAGTCACAGCCTCGAGTTCTTGAGAGAGGTCTCTAGCCGTCATCCGTTTATGGTGTTTGGCAGTTAATGCCACGTAACGATCCTCCTCAGGTATCGTGGTTCTTGGCCGGGCTTCCTGGTGATGGTACCCGTTGTTAGGAATTGGTGCCATGACCTGGATACCACCTTTCGTGAAACCTGTAACCATCGAGCAACGTCCGCTTGAGACTGGACATCTTCATGCCTGCAGATGGATCTCCATCACAGTCCATCGTATAAACAATTCCGAGCACTCATTCCAACTGAAATCAGTCAATCTTGTGATTTTTCTTTCTAGAAATTCGCTGATGCAGAAAACGGTCACTTTCACGTTCTCTTGCCAAACTCACTCTGTTAACCGTTTAACAAATAGTGGATGCTTACTAGAGATGGGTACAAAATCACGTCATGGTTACTTTGTAACGTTTACTAAAATGTCACTGTCAGGATTTGTGATCAGCGGCAAAAATCACCTTTCCAAAATCACGAAAATACTTAGGTTCCTGAATTGTTCCAAATTCACGCTACGTTCGTAGAACGACAGGTACGTTGCCAAATCAAGCGTTCCCAAATCAAGCTACTTTCATTAACCGCTCCAAAATCACAAGATATTAAATATAGATAATTCCAAGCTTTTTCACTCGGTAATCTGATTTTTAAATCAAGCTACTTCTATCAACCGCTCCAAAATTACTGATATTAAATATAGATATTTTTCAGCTTTTCACTCAGTAATCTCACATTTAAAGCTATTTATCTGACGGTGTTGGAGTTTTTTTATTTTATGTGGCTATATATATAATATATGCTACTTTGCACCCAAACCACCGTTCAATGAAGCTCTAGAGCACCAAAATTTTTTTTAGGGCTGGAGCAAAAAAATTTCAGAAAAATGCAATTATTGTTTAAAACTATACCCGAATAAAAATCTTTTTTGTGTTTAAATCTGTTTACAAACCGAATAAATGAATTATAAATAATAATTCATTTATCTTCCACTTGAAATGTTTTCATATACGAGCTTGACTACTATCTGCTCTTCGGGATTTAAAATATTTCATATTTAATGTTTCTCCATTACTTACCTATGAAAAGTAACTAAAAAGCCTATGAAAAGTAACTAAGAATACAAGTGCCTAATTAGTCTGTCAGTGGAAATCTCGGATGTAGCACGAACACGAATCCTTTTGAGAACTCTGAACGAGAACTGTGAAACAAAGTGCCAACTGCTGAGTAACGAAGAATGAAAGGTTCCTGTGGATTGTGATTTCGCCACGTGACTAATTTGAGCATACAGATGCAGGTGTTCTTTCTTGTCACGAAGAGTGACTTTGTCACCGTTACTTGTCACGGTTACCTTTTTGGAACGTCACGGTTTGAACGTTCACGAAAAGTCACTGTTAAGCCCATCCCTAATGCTTACATTAGATTCAGATCAGATCATATATAGATGATTTTAGGAAGGAGTGTCTGACCCCAGGTCTTAAACAACCCTTAGAAACAGGCAGCTAGGAGATTTGGGCTAGAGTGTCCGATAGGAAAGTGACACGGCAGCGAGGTAGAAAGGGGAGGGAGACGCCCTTATTTGTTACCGGGGGGGGGGGGTCAGTACCCGGGATCCGACGGCTTAACTTGCCCATCCGACGCACGGAGGGTATTTAGTGGTTCGAACGTTCGTACCTGCCCAGGATCGAACCTAAGATTATCTTCATGGCAGTCACGAACGCTGACACACGCGGCACTTACATTAGATTCTCCATTCTCCAAAGTACATATTATTGCAATTTTAAACATTTTACTGGTTGCTATTTTGAATTATTGTAAAAAATGTGTTTGTGACCTTGATTTTTGACATCAGTGTACTTTTGGGTTGTCAGACGTTTGCTTTACAGGAATCAGAAGGCCCAGACATTCCCATGAAAACAAAGAGTAGTGGCGAGGTAAAATGAAAGCCCAGACATTCCCACGCCAGCCCAAAGAGTTGTGGCGATGTAAAATGGGTCCATGCTTTTGTGCTACTGTCTCCATATCCTCACAGCTCCATCTTCATGGTGTAATTGCGAAAGGTGATTCGTCGGACCACATTACCCATTTTCACTCATATACTGTCCAATTCTTGTGTTCCTGAGCGAACTGGAGAAGTTTCTTTTTGTTCGCTGCAGCTGACAACAGCTTACAGACAAGCAGTCAGCTTCTGTATCTCATACGATGTAATGTGCTGCGAACTGTATTGTGAGAGGCCATCGGATTCGATCCCTAATTCGGATTTTTTATTTATTGGAATTTTAACGACCACCGTGAGCAACTCAATGGGCTATAAGGAGTCGCCCGTCCCTAATTTAGGGTCACTGGTTCCAGGGAAGGGAGAGAGCCAGTGCCGTAAGACAAACACAACATCCATGCCTCACGGGGATTCGAACCCGGACCCTTTTCGGACGAATGATCAGAAGCCATCGCTTAGATCACTGCGCCACCGGGGCTGCCCTAATTCGGATTGGCTGTAATCTGATGAAGTGTTGCTCGTCTGTTGGACTCAACATGTCTGCCTACTGACTTGTGTGAAGACTTTGATGCAGAAAGACAGGCGGGCTACTTTGCATCAGGGTGCTGCAAATATTTCTTTCATTGCAACGCGTCATATCGGTGAACCTAATCATGGCGCATACCTCCGAGTGAGACAAAGTTTCTAGGCAAATCGTCATTTTTACTTCTACTTTTTCAGCATCTTGCCATTTTATCAAACGTCTGTGCCAAACAACACCTTCTGTTCAGGAGATCAGGGGAGTGTAATAAAGTCGGAAGATTCGGGCATATGAATCTTTAATCCGCAGCAAAAGATAATCGAAAATAACTTATCGATCAGTCTGCGTAGTAATGCAGAAGCGGGTCTCCATCAGGGACGTTCCTAGACTTTGAAATCCAGATGGGCGAAGGGTGGGATATCATTGTTTTTAGTGGGGCAAGCTTGATAGCAATTTTTTTTACGAAACACAGTAAGAACAAACAAATTTTTAATGTTTTTTTTTATTAATTGAATGTTAAACGACCACCGTGTGCAACTCAATGGAATATAAGCAGTCGCCCCTTTCCTAATTTAATGTCACTGGCTCCAGGGAAGTAAGACAAACACACATCCATGCCTCACGGGATTCGAACCCGGACTCTTCTCTGACGAATGGTCATAAGCCAGCGATTAGGCCACTGCGTCACCGGGTCGGCTTCAATGCTTTTCACTACCGGGTACAAAAGAATTCGTGCAATTCCAACCCTCACCCCTTGGACACACATACGTACATGGATCTGACTAGTTACGCCACTGGTGTAAGATAAAACTGTTGGTGGAATGACGCCTTCAACGTTTTGCCTGCTGTGGATGCATTGTCTAAAATTTATTTTCAAAATTTTCAATTTTTGCTTACAAAAGTAGTACTGCACTTGAACAATTTATTTAAAAGAAAATGTCGTTTTTGTTTATCCAAATCAGATTTTAACGTTGTGCCAAGCAGACACAATATCTCCCCCCTCCTAAACTTCCTTCCTTCCAGCCAGCGACTTTGCCTTGCATTGCTCTCCTACAAAGCAGTCGTCAGCCACTTTCTGCGCTTTCACTGTCCCGGGGGAAATCTTAAGAGCGCTTGTATAACTTTAGAGTTCACTTTACGCGTTGGAATCCCCGATTTTGTCAAGAAAACAAACAGTAGAGCAATTAGTAATTACCACCCTCCGTGAATTGCAATCCGCCCTCCACATTCGCCCCCCTGCCCATACAAACATGAAAAATAGGATTAAGCTGTGGAATTGGAAGAAGAGAGAGCAATTGAATTTTCATGGCTCTGTGGATGCTGTTTTGGTAACCTTTTTGGAGACTTAAACAACGCACTTCCTACGGATAATTTCGTAGGGCTACATGAAGACGGTACGTATTATTACTTTGCTAGTCCAGATTACGTTTTAAGCTTAAGTATGTTGAAGAGTGGCCCATTTTGAACTGGGTGGGCGAGACAAATTTCAGGATGGGCTCAAGACCAACCTCGCACCCCTTCGCGACGTCCCTGGTCTTCATATATTCAAAGACAATTTCTAACAAAATGCGTTTATGAAGTATACTTTCTTCAGGCGGCATAAATCAACGCAGAAAGCATTTTCCTTTTATTTTGTATGAAATTCGAACACAGTATAAACAGGAGGAAAGCTAAAGTTATGGTTCTTGAGCTGGGAAGTGTTAGTACGGAGTGCAGGATAAGTATTAATGGCATAGAGATTGCTCAGGTGAATGAGTTTGTGTATTTAGGAAGCATGTTTGACAGAAAGAACAAATTAGATGGCGAAATAATGAGTGAATTTTTCTTTGAAAGTCGTAGCTGCCTTAGGAGGATTTCACAGGAATGATGCCTTCTCAGGAAGATCCAGAATGAGTGTATGAAAGTGTAATTGTTCTTACCCTGAAGTACGGCAGTGAAAACCTGGGTACACCAGAAGTGGGGAGATGAACTACAAGGGTTTGTGGCAAAACACGATCTCATCATGTGAGAAACGAACATGTGTTGCAGATGTGCAATGTGAGGCAAAATGTTCTTAGTAAGGTGCAGACAAATATTTTAAATTGGTTTGTGCACGTTGAAAGAATGAGTGATGTGATGCTTACTAAGAAAATTTCTTCAGTCCAAGTGGCAGGAAAAAAAGGTAGATTAAGGCCAAGGAAATCGTGGGAGGATCAGATTCAGGAATGTCCGCATGATAGAATGAGGTACAAAATATCTTGTGTGAGGCATGTGATGGATGTCAGTGAAGCTCGAGCTGTGTGCAGAGATGGCTCTAAATGGAGACATTTGATAAGTCAGCACTAAGCAAGATCTACACTATACTGACAAGTCACATGACACCTTGAAGAGAAACACAACATAGATTTTATTGATATATATTAGTACGGTGTCGGTCCACCTTTCGTCTTAATGTATCTGACACTTCGAGACATACTTTCGATAAGGTATTGGCACACAGCCATAGGTATGCGCTTCCATTCAGTACATAATGCTGCCGCTAACTCTTGCTTAGTGGTAGGCCTTTGTTCCAAACTTCTTATGCAGCGCTCTAATTCATCCCCTAGTTGCTTTATTGGATTAGGATCAAGGCTCTGTGCTGCCAAGTCCACACACGATACGGAATTATCGTCAAACCACGCCGTAATAGTCATTGCTTTCTAGCTCGGTGAATTATCCTGCTAGTACCCACAAGACTCCGTTCCATAGTATTGCCACAGATTTGGTAGAGCATAATTGTCCAGAATATCGAGATAGACGCTCTGGTTAACAGGTTTGGCCACGATAACCAATGGGCCGGGACCATACCACGAAAAAAAACCCCACACGACTACACACCCAGCTCCAAACTTGACCGCCGGAACAGTACACTGTGGTAAATAGCGTTCCCCTGGCTGCCGCCATACTCACATACGGCCATCAGACAAATGGATCGTGTATCTGGGTTCATCAGTCCATAGGACCCGTTTCCATCGATCTACGGTCGACGATAAATGTTCGTTACACCATACTAAACGACGAGTAGCATTCCGAGTGGAGATGAAAGGCTTATGAGCAGCCGCACGACTACGGTAATCCATGGAATGAAGTTCTCTGTGAATGGTACGTGTACATACTGAGGTTCCAGCATTTTTACTCAACTGTACACTGAGGTCTTGGGCAGAACGCGACGATTAGCTCTAACCACTCTCCTGAGGCTTCGACGTCATCTATAACTGATTTTCTTTGGTGTGCCCGTACGTTTTGGTGCTTCAGGCATGCTATGTGTTTTCCACTTATTCAATACATCCAGAACAGTTGACTTGGGTATGTTTAAACGCCTCTCGGCTTCTCTTATGGACAACCCACTAATATAACACCCAACAATCTTTCCTTTCTCCAAGTCAGTTCTCTCCCTCGGCGACATTTTCACTCAACCTCACAGTGCGATATGATCGCGGTCAGCTGCAGGCTTGGTTTTATACCGTTTGCAGCTGTACCGCGCATCTTCAAAACGCAGAGGATCCGTTCATTTACTTTTGAAGGGGTGTCCGGTGACTTTTGTCTGTATAGTGTATTTCTGTCAGTTAAAGGTTAATCTGACAAATGGACTTTCTTAGAGCAGCTAACCTGTGAATCTCAGAGAATAGCTTAATGGTATTTATTTTTTATGTATGTTTAGGACAAATCAAAGTTCAAAGTGGGTACCGTCTTTCGTAACATGTGTATTTTGGCAGAGTGGGCAAGGGCAATACCAATATTTGAGGTCTAATTTACCTTAAAATACATGTTTTACTATTCATTAATCGCTTTTTTTCTGTAACAGTCAACATAGCACACATTTTCACGCGTTTTCACTAAGCGAAATTAAAGTTCAAAGTCGTTTTCTGCCGTGACAACAAATTTGTGCGTACTGAATGACAATACCGTTTCAGAAATAAAAGGGAAGACTATTTATTGATTGATATTGCCAAAAGAGGAAATGAAAAAAATGAAAAAATATTTAAACAAGTTAGTAAAATCATGCAATGCATTGATTATGATACGCTTTCCAACATACCAGGAATTATTACTTAAGTTATGTGGATAATTGCTGTGGAATAAATCTCGCTCCTGTGTTCTGACATTTGACCCCATTTCGATGATATTCAGCAGAACCGGTTCAATATACCTCAGGAATAACATACTAAAATTTTGTCGCAAAAGAAGCAGTTTTACGCAAGTTATGAGAATAATGGCTGTGGAATAAATCTTGCTTTTGTGCAATGACCTCTGACCCCATTTCGTTGATATTCAACAGAACCAGTTCACTATATCTCCGGAAAAACATAATAACGTTTTGTCCCAATCGAAGCATTTTAAGTACGTTCTGATGCACAAGGGCATTGGAACGGATCCCACTCCAGTGTCCTGACCTTTGACCCCATTCCGCCTATTTTCAATAGGGATCGTCCCCAAGTTGTTCCTTACTACATACTAAAATTTCATCGAAATCGAACCATGTTTACGCAAGTTATGACGCATAAGGGCAATGGAATAAATCTCGCTCCTATGCCCTGCCTGACCTTTGACCCCATTGCGCCCATTTTCAATAGGGTTCGTGCCCAGTTGGTTCCCTACCACATACTAAACTTTTATCGAAATCGAACCATATTTACGCATGTTATGACGCATGAAGGCAATGGAATGGATCCGCTTTTATGTCCTGACCTTTGACCCCATATCTCCCGTTTTCAATAAGGTTCGTCCCCAGTGGTACTTTACCGCATACTAAAATGTCATCGAAATCGAACCATTTTTACGCAAGTTATGACGCATAAAGGCAATGGAATGGATCCAGCTGCTGTGTCCTGACCTGTGACCCTATTTCACCCATTTTCAATAGGGATCGTCCCCAGGTGGTTTCCTACCACAGACTAAAAGGTCATCGAAATCGAACCATTTTCCCGTGAGTTATCGTGCGGACGGACGGACAGGCGGACGGACAAAGCTGGAGCATATACGCTTCTTTAACCTACGGTTGTAAAGCGTAAAAAACATGAAACATCACATCTGCGCTGCTAGCATTTATTTATTTTTTAAAAAATAAATTAATGCTATCTGCGCGTAAAATCGAACCTTCATTTTGTTAGATAACATATTGTTTTGTAAAATTTCTTTTATACGCAAAATCATGCGGAAATACTCTCATCTCCATTTTGGAACACGGAGCCGGAAGAGAAAGATAGATCTTCAAATTCCAAATATACTTCATAATTCTTTATCATTCATTTGACCCTGCTGCGCTGTCATTTAAGAAAGAAGCAATACGTTTTAAAGCCTTTGAGCAATGACTTACATGACTTATTATTCAGCTTCAAAAATGATCTTCTGGGGTGAACACAAAAGAAGTCTCGAACAAATATTTTCTTTTCCGTTAGTATGTATCGACGTAGAATTTTTCAAGTTGCTTCAGGTACTTTACTCTGAGCTCGGCTCATCCCTGTCATTTTTTCGAATGTGTTGCACTTCCAACGCGATTCTTTGATCTTTTCTATGTATCTGAAATTTCTTTCACGAAAATTTTCCCTTGTAAGCTAACTTGGTGTGGTCGATGGAACAATTAACATATTACCATGCTGTTCTTAAGAAAAATAAGATGAGCTCACAAAGGAGTACAAAAAATGAAAGAATAGTGCGAAAACAAAGGCGGCATCTCTCTTCTTCTAGTCTTTACGCTATCTTATTTCATCTTTTCCCATTGTTCTTTCGCATCACTTAACAAAAGTGATGTACATCTTTTATATCAGTCAGTGCCTCCTCTTGTGAGAATGTTACAAAGACATTTAAATTTTTATCTTATCTTTGCTACATTTTATACAAAGAAATCGCTTTGTCCTGATGTTTGAACCGTATAGCATTTTTTCTCGAACTTTCACGGTGACATCGGTCTTTGAAACTTTTGGATACGTGAAAGCAAATAAACTCGTGATCCATGAAATACCGTATTTCATGGTTTATCTGCTTCTCCGGGCAATCACGGAAGACAATGAGTTCTATTCATCCTGATTCACTAAATATGAATGTCATTGTTTCGACTGGCGATTCCAGTGATGTGTATAACGTGCAAGTTTGCACGCGTTATGCATCGAAACCGGTCCCCTCACTCCAGAGTAAGTTGCTCTCCTAACTGAGCTACGCGGACATGTGCTCTTACTGCTATCTGCCTTTATCTCATGTGCGGCGCAGGAACGTCACACCCCCCCCTTCCCCCGAAAGAGGGCCGGGACCATGTGTCTCGCTATAGGCAGTTATCTCATGAAGAACGTGCATTTGAGAAATCCCAGACAATTGTTTGGTGTGTGGAACGTAACATCGCACTGATTTATTTTTTCGAAGCACTGAAGAAGGGATTCTCATTTTTCCTGTCTCGCCGTGTGGAATGAACATCCCATCATTGCGAGAAACTTAACAGCCGGGTCATCCTGGAAATTCGGGCGCCGATAGAACGTTCGAATTTGTCCCCTCACTCCGGAGTAAGTCGCTCTCCCAACTAAGCTACATGGACATGTGCTCTCAATGCTAACTGCCTTTATCTCATGTGCGTCCTGCGGGGCAGGCACGTCACATGTGTTAATATAAAATTACTCCGAAAATTGAGACTTGGTCGTTCTAGGTGGTTGTCGTGGTTAAAGGTTTTCGGATGTTATTTGACTTACCACTCTTGCCATAATTTACCACAATAGAGGAAATCACAACTTTAAATTTGTATTGTAAACTCGTAATTGTGAGCGTAATACACTTAAATAATTACAGAAGAAACGGAGAACTGGTAATTATAGCATTTTTTTTGATAACCCATAATATATTTGTGGTAAAAAACAAATCACTATTATTTTCCTGAATTATGCGATGAAGGAAATAGACTGTAACGAAAATATCAGTCTTGACGTCCCGTGCAAAGATGCACCCATTATTAATATCAGTAGTTTCCGTTTAATAGTTAGAGGACCAACGTGCCGCTGGATTTAATACTTGTAGACCGAAATGAGAATAAATACGATGAGAAAATTTTTGCTGCAGCCCAAATTTATGAGCTCATGAATATATCGTTTAAAAAAAGCACATACCAATCTTTATCACAGATAAAACTACGTTTATTGACAACTTTAGACAAAAAAGAGCATACTTTTTCTTAGATCAACAATCAAGTATAGTAGGACCTCCAATATATCGAACTTACAGGACCAATATATCGAACTTGCAGGGCCTCCATATATCGAATTTCCGTATATCGAAATTCTCCATATATCGAAGTTTTGTGAATTACGCAGGAAAACTTGTTCTGTATATCGAAAAAAGTTTATGTATCGAATTTTATTTGAAACAAATCGGGACTTTGCCCCCGTAATGACGATATTTGAAGAAAAACAAGTGGGCAAAATAGAACGATGTCGCGAGAAAAAGAAGGAAAGCGTGGTGAAGGTCATTGCAACGCCTACGGGTCGCTAGAGGGGGGTATTGTGTCTACACTGCCCTCACCCCTCTCCTCAAGTAACCTTCCTGCACTGTGTAACAGGTTCAGTTTGTTTCAGTCTCTAACCGACCGACGGTGGGTGTTTGCGATGTCAAAAAAGAATATCTCACAGTGTTGTGGAAAAAGTGGAGTCTTTGAAGAACGTGGGGGTTGGAATGAGCGAAAAGGATATTGTGGTTACTTTTGGTGTTCTCCCGAGTAGAGCGTCGGCAATTATGAAAGACCAAGAGTTCGTTATGAAAATATTTGAATATGTCTGATCTGAAAAGAAACGTTTTAAAACGCGTCATTTTGGGAAAAGTGGACGACACTGTTTTAAAGTGGATTAAAATTCCTCGTGACAAAACCTTGCCAATCTCAGGTCCTCTTGTAAAAGAAAAGGCATTAGAGTTTGCCAATCTTTCACTTATGAACCATAATTTCCAAGCTAGTTCCGGTTGGTTGGATGAATTTAAAAAACGACATGGCTTAAAAGAATAGATTGTTTCGGGAGGAAAGTGGGAGCGTGCCTGACACTGACGGCGACCAATGAAAAAATAAGATTTTGAAGAAGATTTTAGAAGAGTACACTCCTGATAAGATTTTAAGTGTCGATGAAACAGGACTTAACTTTAAATGTTTGCCAAACAAGACTTTTACTTTTAAAGACGACGATTGTCATGGAGATAAAGACAGAAAAAAGGGGATAACAGTTTTGGTGGGTGCTAACATGAACGACAAAGAACAAGTTAGTAAAATCATCATTAGTCCAGTTATTACTCAAGTTATGAGGATAATGGCTGTGGAATAAATCTCGCTGCTGTGCCCTGACCTCATTTCGATGATATTCAACAGAACCGGTTCAGTATACCTCCGAAACAACATATGTACTAAAGTCTTGTCGCAATAGAAGCATTTTTAGTCAAGTTGTAATAAATCTCGCTACTGTGCCCTGACCCCATTTCAATGATGTTCAACAGAACAGGTTCAGTGTGCATCCGGAACAACATGATAAAATTTTGTTGCAATCAAAGCCTTGTTACATAAGTTATGACGCATAAAGGCGATGTAACGGATTCCACTCCTGCGTCCTGACCTTAGACCTCAATTCGCCCATTTTCAATAGGGTTCATCCCCAGGTCGTCCCCTAGCACATATTAAAATTTCATCGAAATCGAATTATTTTTAAGCGATTTATCGTGCGGAAGGCAGACAGATAGACGGACAAAGCTGGAGCATATACGCTTCTTCAACCTACGGTTGGAAAGCGTAAAAACTGAGATTATTGGCAACAGAGATAAGTAAGAAACGTAATTAGGAAATTTGTTTCTAAGTGCAATATATTACACAATGCATATGTATATATAAAAAAAAGATAGTTTCCACATATCGAAGTTTCTATATATCGATTTTTTTGTAGAACCGTCAACTTCGATATACGACGGTCCGACTATATTCCCGTGGCAAGTCGTTCTTG
The DNA here is from genome assembly GCA_039090855.1 of Macrothele yani. Taxonomy (NCBI): domain Eukaryota; kingdom Metazoa; phylum Arthropoda; class Arachnida; order Araneae; family Macrothelidae; genus Macrothele; species Macrothele yani. The sequence continues at coordinate 44,923,472 of CM077025.1, read as the reverse complement.
TCGTTGCGGAAAAGTTTGTTGTTTTGCTATCCGCGGCGTAGAACCAGATATAGGTAAGTCGTTCAAAAAGTAACGAGACTGACGTCACAGAGCCAAAAAAAAAAAAAACACGCAGAAAAATTCAGCTGCTTATGCCGCTCAGTCACGTGATGATGCGTCTGCACAGCGCTCCGCTAGTTGATTCCGTAGTAGATGGCGTAGAGTTCAGACGTGTGTTTGCAACCCAGTATTGTCGTTAAACCTTCAACCAGAAAAAAAAGCCCAGTATTGGATTTATGGGTAAAACTGGAGCAAAGAACAGCCATAACAGTTTGCGAGCGTTTGAATAAAACGACCACAGAAACGCACGAAATGATCAAAACAGCCTTTGCTTTGTCCCGAGCAAGAGGTTTTGAGTGGCATAAGAAATTTGCGAATAGTTAGAAATAAATATCTTCACTTATGGACCTAAATACTATTACGTATCTTATAATCCATAGTTGAAATGAAGCACATTGTTGGTGTGTCAATTTATTTTCTTTGTGGACACACTGATGAATCCCAATCATGCCACGATTCTTCCAACTATAACTCCATCGGTAGGTGAAACATCTGGATTCATTCTCTCATTTATGTACATTATTGCACAACATTGATTCCAACACTCTAAATGCCAAGAACATATAATATTATGTACCATGGAGGAGACTGGCACAAGACAGACCGTTGTGGAGGAAACTTGGGGAGACCTTCGTCCAGCAGTGGATTGATAATGGTTGACAATGATGATGATGATGATGACATGCCGTAACATTTCTTATTCCATGGATGTTCACATGAAGTTGTTGTATAACCACCTAAAACTTTAAGTCTAAAAATATTTCACCATTAAAACTCAATAAACAGTCTAAAATATCTCGTCATGCCTAAGATCAGCACTATACCACCACCAAACTCCCATTAAAACTCTCGCTAAAGCTTTTCAACTTTTCCAAAGCCATCCTCAGAACTATCATCTGGTACACGATGTTGTAGACTGCCTATGTGCGTTAGAGGTGTACATCGTGTACCAGATGATAGTTCTGAGGATGGCTTTGGAAAAGTTTAAAAGCTTTAACGAGAGTTTTAATAGGAGTTTGGTGGTGGTATAGGGCTGATCTTAGGCATGACGAGATATTTTAGACTGTTTATTGAGTTTTAATGGTGAAATATTTTTAGACTTAAAGTTTTAAGTGGTTATGCAACAACTTCATGTGAACATCGATGGAATAAGAAATGTTACCAGCATGTACATAATATACCGATGGAGTTATAGTTGGTAGAATCGCGGCATGGTAGGGATTCATCAGTGTATCCACAAAGAAAAAAATTAACATACCAAAAATGTGCTTCTTATCAACTATGGATTATAAGGTACGTAATGGTATTTAGGTCCATGAAGGGAAGATATTTTATTTCTAACTATAGAATTTTCGGTGGGTATAATAGCTATGTGACCCAGAAACACAAATTTTGGGTTCATATAAGTTATTTACTTAATTTGTGCATAGTGAAGAGTTTCTAGAAGATGCGCCACGCTACGGTTGGCCTGCAACATCCACTATGAAGCTAAATGCCAATATCATAGAGGCACTCCTTCTCGAAGACCGGCGATTGATTATGGAGAAGGTTGCTAATGCTATTCAGATGTCCGCTGGTTCCGTTGATGGCATTGTCAGGAACAGATTGGAGTACCGAAAAGTAGCTGCAAAGTAGATTCCAGACTTGGGCACGGATGAACACAAAAGCAAATCGTATTATCACTTGTCGCCAATGGAAGTGCCGCCTACGACGTGAGCCACACGGTTTGGATCGAGCCGTCACAAGTGATAAAACAATTTTTCAGCATTTTGATCCAGAAACAAAACAACAATGCACCCAATGGAAACACCTACAGAGTCCCCAATCCAAGAAAGCAAAGTTTCAAACAACGGCAGGAAAGATAATGCACCTGAGTTTCTCCGATGCAAAGGGAATTGAATATGACCATGTTGATTGACAAGGGAAAACCGCTAGTGGTGCCTGTTGTTCTGAAGCTCTCAAAGGTCCTCTAAAGAAATTAAATTCCCCAAAACGCCCAGAATATGCACAAACTGGCTTGATTTTGCATCAGTATAATGCCGCTACACATCGTGCTTTGCTTACCGAGAAAGTTATGGAAGATATAGGCATTGACCGTATCATAGGAACTGGCGCTGCGTGACTTTCTCCTATCAATGAAGTGAAAACAGAACTTCCGTCGGTTTGCATCAAATACTGAGCAACGATGTGATGTGTACCCTGAACAACATGTCGAGGAAGGGGTTCGAACCCGCCTTCCAGAGGTAGATAGAACGATAGGACCGGTGGTAAATTCAGGTACAGGAAGGATACTTCAAATGTCTGCAAGTATGTTTACTGCATTACACTTCTGCCCCATGTAAAATAAGTTTCGTTACTTTTTGAAAGGCTCTCGTACATTGATATTGTGTGACATGCACGCCCTATTTAAAGCTGCCGATTTTCGCTTGCCGTGGAGAAGGGAGAACCAATTTCAATTGGACGACTGTGATGATGATGATGATTATATACAGTCAGTCACAAAATTCAACATACACCCATCAAAATGTAACCATTTAAGAAATTATTACCGTTTGGGAAACCTCGCATGTTTAGTAACCTTACACACGGTCGAGTCGCTTTATTATGACCTCCAGCTAACATAAAGAATAACGGCCGTGTGCAGCGTGGACAGAAGCTAGACGGGCTGGGAGTGACTCAATAAGATGCTGGAAGGTGTTCACAGGTATGTGGAGCCATGATGACTGCAGTGCATCTGACAGCTGCTGGAGGGTGCGTGGTGAAGGATCCATAGAGCGAACAACACAATCGAAGTGGTCCTACAGATGCTCAATTGGGGTTAAGTCTGGGGATTTACGGGGTCAGGCAAGTACTTTGAAATCTTTATCGTGCTCTTGCAACCACTCTGGGACATTTCTAGCTGTGTAACACAGCGCATTGTCGTGCTGGAAGATCCCATCCGCCCCAGGGAAGACAATCAGCATGTATGGGTTTACCTGGTCTGCAAGGATGGATTCTTAGCGAATTCGGTCCAACGTGCCTTCCACAGGTATGAGTGGACCCAGAGAAAGCCACTAAAACATTCCCAGACGGAAGGTGAGAGGTACTGTCGGAATGTGCCCCTACCCGGCAGACTCACAAAACTGGGAGTTAGAGACCGACGGGTGCTGGCCAGTGAAATTCGGAAGAACCGCACCAAATCGATGGGCCACATCCACGAGGAGTTTGAACAGGCATCCGGCAGTGTTCTTTCAATGAATACCATCCGTAAGGAAGCCCATCTGCTCGGTTATCATGGACGTGCTGCCTCCCACAGCCTTTGATCACCAAGTCCAATAGCGCTGCTCGGCTAACGTGGTGCAAAGAACGTCGACAGTGGACCGTTGAACAGTGGAAACAGGTTCTCTGGAGCGACAAATCAAGGTTCACCCTCTACCGTTCGGATGGCAGGGTGTGGGTTTGGCGTCTGCCTGGAGGACGCCTCCTGCGGGAATGTATTGTGCCAACTGAGAAGTTCGGCGGCGGTGGAATTATGCTATGGGGTGTTTCTCCTGGTATGGCACGGAACCCTTGATCGCAATTCCTGGGAGACTCAACGGCGAGACGTACTGCACCATTTTGGATGACCATGCGCTTCCTACGTTGTGGCAGTTTTACGGGGTGGACCCATGTTACTTTCAGGACGACAATGCCACCTGTCATGTTGCGAAGTCCACCATGGCTTGGTATGGTGACAATAGGGTTAATCGAATGGACTGGCCTGCGGAGACCCTGGACCTTAACCCTATCGAGCACCTCTGGGACGAGTTGGAGCTTCGACTTAAGGGGTGCCCCCACCGTCCGAAATCGGTGAAGGAACTGACCTGTCTTCTCCCAGCCGATTGGAAGAAAATACCGCTAGCCGTCGTACAACCCCTGGTTGAGAGTTTGGCCCGGAGGGTCGCAGCTGTAATCGCCACTCGTGGAGGCTCCACCAACTATTGAAGGTGAATAAACTTCGTTTTCCTTTGCTATCACAGGTGTCCAATTACTTGTTGGTTGGTAGTGTATAATACATAGTGAAATGTTTGGATTCTGCACTGCATATTGACTCTCTTTACTTGTTTTTGGGAGTAACATTACGGTGGTGTTAATGAAAAGGTATGAGCTCATTCATTTTTCTCGTGCAGGCGTACCATGTGGGTAGATTCTTCACATACGCTATTGTTGTTACGCACCAGATGCATTCTGTTTTTACATACAGCTTAATTCACAATTAGAAAAGGTAATTTTAATAATGGCGCTGCACAATATTACATGTGCAGCAATATTCAAGGAGCCATGATACCTCAGACTGCTCAAAGAGCGATAAAAAATTTCAGAGATCCCACTACCATTACACCTCCTTGAATATTGAGACATTTATCGAAGGGGTGAATACGAATTTCTGAAAATCTTGAATCCTGAATGTTATAGTTCCTTGTTCTAAGATGCAAAAGACGCACACATTTTCTTCCTGTTTTCACGATAGCCGACTTTTCTATTAGACCCGCTTACCTTTTCTATCTTTTTGGCCTGAATTTCCGCCAACTTATATTGGCATGATCACATTTCTTTAATAGCAACTCTCCAGCAAAAATGGAAGGATGTCTCAAGCTAGGTAAAAAGTTTCGTAACAAATTTCGACATTACGAGGTACGAGTTTTTCAAACCCTGTTGTCTCGCTTTTGGTACTACGCGCTCAACTCAAAACTAAAACCTCTTCATGCTTTCCAAAAAAGGACAATTCTACTGGATAAAAATCCGCCAATCCGAAATCCTTTTCAATATCTGCCTTATTGGGGAAAAGTGGCAGTTTCTTCTGTCATGTAAGGGCACTATAGTAAAAACTGTTCTCGAAAGCTGGTAAGACTTTGTTTAACTTACTGAAGGTTCTAGCTCAATAAGCGGAGACGCTAATTTTTTGTAATCTTTAGTATCAACTAGTCTTTAGTATCAAACCTATCGGCTGTTAATTGATTCATTTCATCATAATTTTGGAATACGTAACCTGATTGCATTTTATCTGAATATTATCACCCTCAGTTCTTTTACAGCAGAGAAAATAATACATGTTTTATTTAATAAAAACAAAACTGATCACGATACTAAGTACTGCAGTTTCTATTTTCGTGACAGACTCTCTTTTAAAGAATGTGACTTCAGATTGTTATAGTAATGTTTACTGTAAAAAGCCGAGATTCTTATTAATCTATATTTTTTCCACCTGTTTCTTTTTTCAGTTTGTTTACAAATGCACAGAGGAATTTTTACATTGGTAGCACCGGCAGGCGACGCTTCTTACGACACCCTGGCCTCTTACTCCAATACATTTCAAGTGCCGTTTATCAGTCCCGCCTTCCCGGAGTTAAGTGCTGAGCGTCCTGCTTATTATGGCCTGAGCCTACGACCAAGATACCTTCGTGCCATCTTGGATATCATAATGCATTATCAGTGGAAAACTATTTATTACCTCTATGATACAGACGGAGGTAGGACAACATTTTTTTATTAAATTGCTAAAGAGGAATATTTAGTTCAATAAAGATGAGATAGTGCCTTTATTTAAATGCGTAGTTTAATTTTTTTAGTATTGCTGTGATATGAAATTATCATGGGATTAATAATTTCTGTTGTGTACTAAACCATTTTCCTACACCGACGAAAGAGATTCCTATGTAATCATAGATTGTGCAAATTTTATCTGAAATATCGAAAATTTGGCACTATGCTCTGTGTTTTATATTCTAATTTAACTTTCATTTTTAGTTCCTTTTTCTATGTAAATTTGAATTTGTTCTCTTTTACACTTTCCAAACTTAACGTGATATTTTCTCTATCACATGAATGAGGTTGGCAACACTTTTGAGGTCAGAGAGATTGACGTATGAATGTGATTAGAACGTAGGATAAAAAGGACGATTCAGCAGTTGCTTAGTGTGTGTGTGTAGATGTTCGATCGTTGTTACGATAGATTATACGATAGATAATTAAGGTAATATATGTTACGTGTAAAACTCGCAGTGCTATATTTTGGATTTCATCTTTCTGGACCAATAAAAGGTTACCGTAAGTTTGACTTCTGTATATGTTTCGTCTGTCTGTAAAAGCTTAATTTGAACTATCCCGTGCAACTATTGTATCGTAGTCTCATTTAGTTCAACGTCTCCTTAGTCGTGGTTGTAGACATAGCGTAACGCCAATCTCGCACTCGAAAAAGGGTTATGTTATAACTCCAAGCCATCCTAATAATGTACGTGTTGTTAAAGGCGCGAGAGCCTCATCACGACCTCTCCGTAGAACGCAAGAACAATATCAATCCGAGTTACAGTGCACTCCTGGGCTTCCTTTCTGTCAAGCAATTACTGGCTCACTAACACCCCAACGCCATACAAGCAGTGAGATTCCTGAATGGGGTGTGGTGGAGTTTTGAAAGTCTTCGCATAGTGCTTGCTTAGGTAACCTCTTCCATCTGGTTTTCCTGAGAATAGAGTTGGTAAATTAATGAGCAAAAGCTCGAGTTCATCTATTAATACCAGAAAATGTCAACAAAAGAAGCAAAAAAAATGAAAACACTATTAAAACTTGAGCAAAAAGTCACGTACAACTAAACTCCGATTCAACTTAAGAGTTTAAGAGTTTACCACTATGTAAGGAACAGCTACCTCCATTACGAAAAATAGTTCCTAGCATTTAGAGCAAAATGCAGCAGTATTATTCCTCAAAATTAACATTTTTGTTTGTCAACAGTATATCGGACAAAATTGCTATCTGAAACAAATTTTCCAAAGGCCAGAGTATTTTTAGGAATAAATACTCAGTCCAGAGCCTTGCACTTTTGGATGCTGCTGTCCAGCTGGGAAATCTCTTGGTTCGTCTCGGTGACGCACTGATCTAAGCGCTGCGATGGGTTCCAGGTTAGAATCCCAGTGAGGCATGGATGTTGTGTTTGTTTTACGACCTTGGCTTTCTTCCTTCAATGGAACCAGTGGCCCGAAATTAGCAACTTACAGAAAATAAAAAAAATAAGAAACCTCAAGGGGCGGAATACTTCTTTGACATTCGCAACACAGAGACAATAAACTGACAATCTGGAAAACTCGAGAGGAGTGGTAGGGGAAGACGTTTGGACCCCACCACACTCCCCATCACCAATCCCGCTGCTTTTATGTCGGGGGGGGGGGAGGTTAGTGCCAGAGTAATTGCTTGAAATTAAGGAAACAGCAGGAATGCACTGAAACACGGATTGATACCGTTCTTGCCTTCCACGGTAGTGGTCGCTATAAAGCACCCCCGCCTTTGACACGAGTGCACTTTTAGGATGGCTTGAGTATAGTGCAAAATCTCCGATATTGGAGATAATATGTGAAAAATATGATTACACAAGAGTCAGGATAATTAAGCAGTTATTTTATATGAATAAGATTTTATGATCATTCAAAGTATTGATTTATACAAAAAATCTCTTCTTCGTATTTATTTGAGCGATAATTTTTAATTGGTGTCGTGGTATTTACATGATAACTTTTGTGAATTTTTATTTTCTTTCTGTTAAAAACCACAGTTGTATTTTTATATCCGCAAGTCATAGTTATTTACTTTATATTATGATGCACTGATTTCATTTTAGTATAGTTGCTCTATTTCTGCTATGCAACCGTTATTTTACGTAGAGCTGGAAAACTAGTTGTTACATAAAAAAAAATGAGTTTTATCCTCGTTAATTTTATTTAAAATCGAATACTGTTTCTACGGCTTAGTTAAAGATTCGCAAATTCCTTTAATACCGATTCTTCTACAACAGCTATGTGAAACAAAACGAAGGGAAAGCTGTCCTTGAACCAATACGGTGGCAGATATTGAATAAAAAATGACATTTGACTTCGAATTAATGAGCAGCCAAAAGATATTCTCATTAATTTAAAATCTGATAAGAGATCACTCTCTTGTGGATTAATATACATAAAAGAAGACTTTTTTCTATATTAGTCAGCAAGCCTTTGTTTTACTATTCCATAACTTGAGTGGCTCTGTATTGAGCAAGGAGCAAACGAGTAATTTACCCTGGGTTTCCGTAAAACTGAATATTTTGAAGGAGCCATAAAAAAAATTTGGTTTTAAAATTGTTTCGTGATTATCACGGTAAACAAAAACATCAATGAGGGAAGGAATATTCTTCATATTACATGGAAAATCTATAGAAAAATCAAAGCAAACAGAATATAAATTCTGAATTTGCTTGTACCACTTACTGGTCATCCAAGTAACACCTCTCAGAAAACTTTAAAATTCCATCGCCCTGGAGCGGGAATCGAACCCGCATCTCCTGATTTCCGTTCTACTGTGCTAACCGTTACAACACCCAGAACAGCGAAGTTCCAAACAAATGAGACTAAGCAAACTTAGCTTAGGAATCTGAACATCCTCAGACTAGCGAAACTCTGAAGTTGTTCAGATTCCTAACCCACACAACACAGAATATTTCGTATATGTTACAAGTACGTAGCACTGAAACATTGAGAGCTTCCAGATACGTTGCGCAATGTAACAGTAATGTTTCAGAAACCTTACGTTTACGTCAAAATGTCCTCAAACGTTGCAGCGAAACATAACCGATACGTTACAGTAAAAGGTCTTTGTAGCTTCAACATACCAACTTCATGTTACTGTTACGTATTTGAAGGATATTTGTAACTGTGTTACATTACTGCTAGGTACGTGAAATATATTTGTGACATCATCATATTCCTGTTACGTATTTACTACGTTGAACATTATGGTTTAATAAATTTTGTAAAACCACAATAAAAAATATTACACTCGACTGCTGTTTCAAAAGCAACAACAGTCGTATTACGAGTTGTTTACGATTTCACAGGTTCAACGCAGTCCGTTGTCCATTGGGAATAGTGGCGGCGTTTATATATTGACAACAACAGAAATAAAAATAGTTCGCAAATGAGGGTGTCGAATTTTTATTATGCATGTGGAATAGATTATATTTCAGCGAAAAAAAGAAATAATATCAAATTCGTAATTTCTCTAAATACCTACCAATATGAAATTTCTCAGCTTCAAGTAAAAAAAAATATGCTGGTATAGTATATTACACTGACGTGCAAAAATTAAGGACGAAACGGTTTTTCGAATGTAACGTCGTGCAGAAGTGCTCCACATCGACTCAAATCATACCATAAGATGTAAGAATATAGGACAAGTGAGCAAAACCGTCCAAACAAGGAATCCAAAGAATACAAAGGCACTTTATTGAAAAGGTAGCTTCGACCACAACTGGACAGAAGACAGAAACGTCCGTGTGAAAGGCGGCTGCCAAGAAAAATCCAGTCTTTAGTAGGGGATATGATCACCCCTGACTGCGTTGCAGGATTTACAACGTCTGTCCATGCTGAAGACGAGGTTGTCAAGGAGCTGTTGAGGCATCGCGGCCCATTCCTCTTGTAGCGCCAATCGCAGCTGCGGAATCGTTGCTGGCGGGTGGTGATGTGCTGCCAAGCGTCTCCCGAGAATATTCAACACATGTTCGATTGGATTTAGGTCTGGGGACCTTGCTGGCCAGTCCATGCGTTGAATATCTTTACTCTCCAACAGCTCTGCGACAGCCACTATACGATGAGGAGTAGCGTTGTCGTCCATGAAGAGGAACTCAGGACCCACAGCACCTCTAAACAGACGCACGTGAGGCAGGAAAACCTCGGTACAACAGCGGACACCAGTGACTGAACATCCTTGGAAGATGTGGAGGTCAGTACTGCTACCAAGCGTGATACCGCCCCAAACGAGAACTCCGCCACCTCCAAACCGGTCGCTTTCGATGATGTTGGAGGTGTGATTGCCTGTTCCCTGCTCTCTCCAAATGTGTATACGTCCAGAATCGCTCGTCAGACTAAATCGGCTCTCATCCGTAAAGAGAACTCAACCCCATTGCTGATGTGTCGAGTTCTTGTGTTCCTGGCACCACAGAAACCGCCGTCTCCGATGAGCAGGCGTTAATGGCACACACCGTACTGATCGTCGTGCAAATAGACCACCTTTGTGTAACCTCCTGGCCACGGTAAAACGCGATAACGGACGTCCATTGTCTGTTGCATGTGCCTTGCGATTTCTCCCCCTGTCTACCGTCTGTCTTTTCTCGCCTGTAGGACAATATACCGGTCGTCCGCCGCCGTGGTTGCTCGTGGACGACCACTGCTAAATTCTCGGACAGATGTTCCTGTCGTTTGAAATGCTCTCCAAGCTCGTGAAACGATGCTGTGAGCGATCCCGAACTCCTCGGCCACACTAGTCCCACTTCGACCTTCTTCCAACTTCACAATGACACGACCTCGGGTAAAGTCACCCAGATGTAGTCTACTGGATTGCCTGTTGGCCATATCACATGGTGGCAGCAACTCGACATCGTTCAAACCGATGTACACCGTTCAATAGCTTTCACCGAATTGCTGAGCGTACACTGCCCGTGAGCTTTATACCCTTCCGACATTCACTCCCCCCTTTTCATGCTGTATATATGCGCATGCCCTACCGTACCGGGCCCTAGTCTATCTCCTGAGTGGTCTTTCTGTCCGTTCTGCCTTGTCGTTCCGCTGTTATGCTAATTTCTCCTTTTCGTCCTTAATTTTTTCACACCAGTGTAATACAGCAACACGAGTCATCTGCATAGATTTTATAAAATGCTTTTTAGAATTTAAAAATTATAATAATCAGAACAAATATTTACTTTCAGATGATCTTGAATCACAAAAACAAAAAGGATGAAATATTAAATCAGCTAACTAGCTAACTCGAGTACGACAGTATCACCAAAGAATATCCCAAAAGCACGTGGAAATACGACTACGAAAGTGCTACGATGAATGGCATAAATGCGCATGCGCATTCTCGCCGTTGTCAAACAAAATATCTTAAATATCGCCGGAATGTAACATCAAGGTAACAATTATGTACAATGGAAACTATAAAACAGTAGTATCGGTGAATGCTATTTTTAACGTTACTTTAATGTACAAAGAGTTATGTTCCAAAATAGATGTTGCTGAAGCGTAATTGTAAGATATGTCTGAAAGTGTAACGAAAATGAGAGATTGTAACATTATTGATACATATCTGAAACGTTTTGTGCTGCATGGGTAAGCTAAGTTTGCTTAGTCTCAGTTGTTTGGAACTTCACTGTGCTGGATAGTTTGACGGTTAGCATTCTAGAACGGAAATTGGGAGATGCGGGTTCTATTCCCGCTCCCGGGAGGTAAAATTTTCAAGTATTCTAAGAGGTATTTCGTGGATGACCAGATAGTGGTACAAGCAAATTCAGAATTTATATTGTTTTCTTTGAATATTCTAACAAAAACACACTGCTCAGCAGTGACACTAATATGATGCAACATCGGAAGGACACTGATTAAAGGAAAAGGAATAAATGAATAAATTCAAAATAAGTGTGCGTCAAAACGGAAGGTGTTTCGCAGTGCATTTTCGGATGTTACATGAATAAAGTTCACACCGGTGGTAAAGGGAACAAGAAAAGCGTCAAAAATACGAGGCTCGCTTTAGAACAGAAGAAATTTTACAGTGCGTTCCCCGTCATGAGGAAGTCATGATGTCCATAAAGTGTTTTCGAAGCAATAATTATTAAACGACATCCAGTCAAAGCAGTTTCTGGGGAAATTCTCATTGTAAAAGAAGCGATAAAAGCTTAAGAAATCAGTAACTGAGGTCAGAAGGGCCTTTTCCTGATGTTCCCCTTTTACCACTTCCTTCATTCTCGCAAACACTATTTAACGATAAATTTCTTAGCACCACAGGGAATCAACACTAGAAGAAACCCCATTCAGTCTCATTCTCCACCCCGTACCATCATTATTTCTTTATCGTTTTGCTCCAAACGTTTGGCATGTTTAGCTAGAGGAACGAAACGCTCTCCTTCAAGGTGAAGTCCATTCTTTAGTTGGGAAGAATGGGCTTGACCCTAAAATTGGTCAAATTCATTCTTTCCAAGTACCAGGTAATAACGAACGGACTGTCCTCTAGGTTAATATAAGAGTAGAAATAACGACAAAGAGGAATAACTGGGTAGAAATACCAGATGTCTCACAATATGCCGAGACTCTGATGTGGTTGATTCATGATTTTAGGGCTTGTGAAAACACAGAATTTTCGGTTACAAGGATCGAAATCGCGTCTCCTCGCTCCGGAATGAGTTTTTCTAACCGACTAAGCTACACCGACTTGAATGTATCGCTGCAGATGTCGTTTTTGACACGTGCTTTACCTCTGTAGTACATCACAGGCTCAAAAGGTTGTAAGAAAAGAAATACTGCCAAATAAACGTGACAGCATTTGGAATAGAAGCCGCCTCATTATGCACTTTCGGCTTTGACATGAGCAAGCAGCGATTAAAATACAAAATGTTGTTTATAAGGACAAAAGGAACGTCAAAGCGATGACCCTTCTTCAAAAACAAGACATAAATTTCTTGGCCGTGATGCTAATAATCTGCAATCACAATGCGTTTCCTGCTGTAGCTTGAAAAAGCTCTATTTGAGTAAAGTCAAAGTGAGACGGGGGCAAAAAGGACATCTAATAAGCATGATTTCCAGGTGTAGGACGCGATTCCCAGCAGCAGGTAGTTTTTTTAGATGTATCAATAAGCAGTGATCGTATAGAAGAGTGAGTGCAAAGAAATGTAAGCGTTGTCTCCAGTTAACGTTATATCTGTACTATAGAAGAAGAAGTTAGTTTCAAATCACGAAGGCAAAAGAACACATGTAATTAGTAGTCTTGATTGTAGAAGTGTCTTAATAAACGGAAGCTCACAATTATATACATTTTATCCTGTAAATATGTAGAATATATTGTATTCATAAGCATTCCAATTCGTGAAACGCACATTTACTTAGCTGAATCCATTGGAACTAACTTTAACCAAACTTCCATCTGCGTTGAGTCAGGAACCACAGCTACTGGGAAAACGTTTGTTTCGTTTCAACAGAAATGTTTTTTTTATTTCTATTATTTTTCAGGAAATGGGCGCATAATTAATTACATCTCGTTTTTCATGCGTCCAGGTACGTACGCTCTCTCTGTAAACATTCTGTTGTTATGCACTGAGCAAAATGCAATCTACACATCAGGTACCCAACAGTTAATGCCTAGGTTTTGTGTTTATGCTTTCTTTTTTGCCATCGTTTTCTCTTGCCAAATATGTAGTTTTAAGGATTTGGATTTGAGCATGTCCTTCGATAAGAAAATGCGCTAAGCTAGACAGATTCCACGTAATTGGATTTCATTAAGAGGTCTTGCATGCCATATTTTATCAAACGACTATTCGGTGGGAATATTTCATACAGCAAAATCTTCCCAGAAAGCCTTTTTAAAATTTCCTACCATGGTCTTCCTCGTGGCGATGTCTTAAAAAACATAATGAAAGTTCATTATGGACAAGTATATATATAAATGCAATATAGAAATCTAAGTTACTATATGCACACAAACAAACGTGCACGTGCTGTAGACACAGCCTTACGAAAGAAATGTAGTGTATATAGCGTAAAACTTGAGTAGTTCCATTTTGGTCAATATCATAATAACAATCGCTGACCAACAAGAGTAAAACTCAGTTGCGCCTCATCATTCAGGAGTCTCTTAAATAACGTTTTCGTTTGGTGTCGTAAAACATCGGTGTAGGTGTTGTTGCGCTGGTTATATTTATTGCACAGTTAAATTTGGCCTGTTTAATATTGGAATAAGTACATAGGTTTGTCAAAATAATGGAAAAACCGACTTCAACTGGAGTAACCGCAATGAGCCAAATGCAAATCACAGGGACCAACGTCATACCCCCCCCCCCGAAGTGAGGTATATAAAGCAATACAGCTATCACTTAGCAGTGTCGCAACCGCAGGTGAAGCAGTTGGTGCGGAGTAATCGTCGGCAATGTTAAATCACTGTGAACTCAAAACATGCATGAACATTGGTTCGCGTCTTGTAGGAGCTTCGGTTACTTAGAGCGGCATATATAGTGAATTTGACATGAGGAAATGTATCAAAGATTATGGCTACCTATCAGAAAGAAGATGGCGTTGCCACCAAAAGTGCAAGTTGTGGACGCCATACGACAATTTCCGATACGAATTTGGGAAAGGTGGCACTGATTGTGCAACGGAAGCACCAGACCACGGCACCGCAAACAGCAAAATACGCTGCTGGCCACCCAAAATGCAACACCAAGAAGGAAACACCCGATTGCCCTGAAATTCGCAGCATGCGTCGCCCGCGAGAGGTCATGAAAACAATTAACATTGCAGGGCATATGCAAATGATGTGGGCCCGGCACGCCACCGAGAAGCACTATAAGAAGGGTGCACAGAAGGCGCGGTGTAAGTAATGGAAGTGTGTTGAGCTGCCGGATCTGTGAGTGGGAAGCTTCCTGATGCCTCTTCGCAGAATACGGCAGTCATTCCAGCACGTTTCGGAGTTCGACAGAAGACGACTAGTGGCTTATCGCAACAGCAGTTTATCGTACCGAGACATCGGCACCCGTGTGGGGCGACATCCAGCCACAGTGAGGGGAGTATGGATTCGGTGGGTGCAGAAAGGACGGACGAACGGACGTGAGCGATTGCCGTAGCCGCAGCACACAACCGTGAAAGAGGACCGGCATGTTGTGCGGCGGGCATTGACGGCTCGCACCGTCACATCACGAGCGTTAGCGCAGGAATTAGGGTGTGTTGCGCAACAACCTGTGTCAGCACGTACCGTTCGGCGTCGTCTGCAGGAGCAGGAACTTGTTGCACGGCGCTCATTGCTCCGATTACCATTGACGTTACACCACCGGCGAGTGCGGCGGCAGTGGGCCGTTGAACGCCGCACCTGGACTACAGAATGGCACGACATTTTCTTCTCCGACGAATCCCGCTTCTGCCTGCAGCACCACGATAGGCGGATCCGCGTGTGACGGCACCACGGCGAGAGACTGTATTACGCCTGTATCATGCATTCCATACCGGTCCGTCGCCTGGCGTTATGGTTTGGGGCGCAATTGGATATGACACCCGCACCCAACTGGTACGCATCGCCGGTACACTCAACAGCCACCGCTGCATCTCCGACGTTTTGGAGCCTGTATTCCTCCCTTATCTGGAAGACCTGCCAGCGGCTACGTTTCAACAGGACAATGCACGCCTGCACGTGGCACGCATCGTGCAACAGTTCTTCACGGCCGACCAGGTGTCACTGCTGCCGTGGCCTTCATGTTCTACCGATATGTCGCCCATCGAACACGTCTGGTCGCTGATCGGCAACCGAGTGGTCCGGCAAGCACCACCCGTGGCTACGCCTGATGAACTGTGGCAACGTGTCGAAGCAGCCTGGATCGACATACCCCAAGCCCACATCCAAAGCCTCTTTCGTTCGATGCCGCGGCGTGTAGCGGCCGTTATTGCTAGCCATGGGGGCCACACGAACTATTGATGTCTGCGTGTTCCGCAGGTCGCACGGGCCTGTAAGCTCAATCGTTTCATCTTTGTGTCTGTTGTTATGTGTCCAGTAAATCTGGCTTTGCTATCTCGTGTTCTTCTTGGTGTTGCATTTTGGGTGGCCAGCAGTGTATAATGCAGTAGGCACTAGCTATACATAATTTTACTCTGTTTATCAGCCGTAACCTAGCAATAAAGCTGAGATTTTCTTTAAGAAAAGTAATATTTCAATCTTCAAATCCTACATGAATTCAAGGAAATTTTCTTTTTGCAACCCATTTTATTTTAGCATATGAATACAAGCACAGGTTCCCGTCGGGAACCTGTGCTTATGACTCGTACCTGTATTTTTGACTGTGCTGCAGTTCGCAAACCTCTGACTACCAATATCAATGAAATAAAACGAGTAAGGTGGTGCAAAACACATAAAAACTAGGATGCGAAAGATTGGCAACACGTCATCTGGTCTGATGATTCGTAATTCAGATTGTGTCCCAACACTGGTAGAGTATACGTTTGACAAAAACCTGCATAGATGTACCAACCAAACTGTCAAGCACTGAGGTGGATCCCCGATTCTGTGGGGAGCTATATTATGTCATTGCTTAGGGCCATTGGTTATTCTGCAGGATCGTGTCACATCTGCAGGGTACCAATCCATTTTGGGGGACAACCTGCCCCCACTGTTGCAAGTATTGTTACCAAGTGACTATCCGTGATTTAAAGGAAACGTGTCAGGTTATGATATTTAGAGAAATCCAAGATAAGTTATAGCCGGTACTCACCTCAATGTTACTGAACAGTTGTAGTGATTTGTGTATTGGAGCGACAGGTTAGGTCACACTTTCCACCTCTAACATCACTGGCACAGTTGGGGCCTACTTTACAGGAAGAATAATCCAAAATTCAATTATCGTAAGTGCGTGACATATACAAGTCTATTCCAAGTCAGACTGCTTCTGTTCTGAAAGTCCGAAATGGGCCTACAGTTTATTAATAAAAAGCTCGGCACAGTGCTTCCATTCCTTTGATAAATCTTTTCATCTGCATCTCGGACTTTCAGAACAGAAGCAATAAAGAAAACATCTAGTGTTCCAACTACGCGGAAATTTAAGTAGTTATAACGAAGTAAATTTCTCCGTCATTTTTGGTCCACGCCGGGATAGAACCCGAGTCCACTTATTCCGGAACAAATCGCTCTACTATCTGAGCTACCCGGACGATCGTTCTCGCTGCTATCTGCTTTTATATCGTGAGCGTCCTGCGGGGCAGGCACGTCGCATCTCCGCCCCTCCCGAAAGAGGGCCGGGGGCATGTCCCACGGGTCAGCCGTGACCATGCATCGTTGCAGACAGCCATCCGCTGTAGAACGTGCACTTGAGAACTCCCATTCAATCTGGTGTGTGGAATGCAACGTCAGATACATTTAGTTTTCGAAGCGCTGGAGAAGGGATTCTTTTACTTTTCCTATCTCGCGGTGTAAAAAGAACGTCACACCATTGCGAGATCATTAACGGCCGGGTCATCCGGAAAGTTCGGGCGCAATTATAACGAAGTAAATTTTTCTGTCATTTTTGTTCCACGCCGGGAATCGAACCCGAGTCCACTTATTCCGGAACAAGTCGCTCTACCAACTGAGCTATGCAGACGTTCGTTGTTGCTGCTATCTGCCTTTATGTCATGTGCGTCCTGCGGGGCAGGCACGTCACATAGTACATATTGAACACATCCTTAAATTCTAAACTTTTCTACAGTTGATATGTTGTGAAATTTATTTTATTGCTAAAGTCGTAATGGAGAAACAGCACTGATTCAGATGATTGATGCAATTATAGCGCAGTAGTTCGAATGGTGGATTCCAATGTGTTTCCTTTTCGTTTTTATTTTATCGAACTATAACGAAGTAAATTTCTCCGTCATTTTTATCCGCGCCGGGGTTCGAACCCGGATCCCCTCATTCCGGAATAAGTCACTCTACCAATTGAACTACGCGGACGTTTTATTCTGATTCCTATCTGCCTTTATGTCGTGTGCGTCCTTCTGGCAGGTACGTCACATCTCCTGGTACGTTACATCATCTCCCCCTTATTTTTATTTTTTTTTTTTATTCGAAGTGCTCCTCTTATTTTTCCTATCTCGCGGTGTGGAAATAACATCACACCATTGCGAGATTTTGAACGGTCGGGTCATCCGGATAGTTCGGGCGCCATTATAACGAAGTAAATTTCTCCGTCATTTTTATCCGCGCCAGGATTCGAACCCGGGTCCCCTCATTCCGGAATAAGTTGCTCTACCAATTAAGCTACGCGGACGTTTTATTCTGATTCCTATCTGCCTTTATGTCGTGTGTGTCCTTCTGGCAGGTACGTCACATCTCCTGGTACGTTACAGAACCTCAACGACCCTCAACTAAGGACATATTGAGTATCCCATTCGTGATTTGGAGCCAGTGGAAACCAGCAAAATGATCAAACCAGAGCAAGAACGAAAAACTCGACATTCTTGCTTTGCGCAAGGATTGAAAACCAAGCTCAGAGGGCACAAGAAGTCGGAAATCCTCTTCCCCGACTACTTGAATGATGTCTACGAGACTTGATGTTGAATAGTGTTTGGAATGTCTGGCTAAATAAGCTGTTTCATTCGGATGTTTGATGTTGAATGGTGTTTCGAATGCTTGGTGTTAAATGATGTTCCTGAATAGAGCATGATAGCTCCAATGCCTAGGTTTGAAAACTGCATGGTACTAGTCAATGAATGAAATACGGGATTACACCATTGTACAATACAAATTTATTAGATGTGAATCCGCGTATTGGTGTAAATATGACACGCATGTTATGTGACTTAACGTCCATGTTATATTTACACCAATAAACTGATTCACATCTTCCCAATTTGTATTGGTACTAGTATTTAAAACAGCTAAATTTCCTCTACTGATCAAAGTTTTAGAAGTTATCGTGACTATAAACTGTGGACTTTTTCTTGTAAAAATTCCATAACACCAAATGTACAACATTAAAACGTGAAACCTATACAATAGAAACATGTTGACAGAACACATGCTGTTATTTCAGCGCACGAAAACAATACATAATAAATGAATTCTCGATCAAAGTGAATTTTACCTTAATGTCATCATCATCATCATTCTCAACCATTATCAATCCACTGCTGGACGAAGGTCACCCCAAGTTTTCTCCACAACGGTCTGTCTTGTGCAAGTTTCCTCCATGTCACTCCTGCATACTTTCGAATTTCATCCACCCATCTCCCATGTGGTCTTCTTCTGGGTCTTTTCCTGTCCCTTGGAATCCAATCTAAAATTTCGGATGTCCATCGATGGTCTGTCCTTCTGGCAGTATGTCCAGCCCATTGCCATTTCAGGGATTTAACTCTGATCATGATGTCTTCCACTCTTGTCATTTTTCTGATCCACGAGTTTCTCTTCTTATCTCTCCTAGTTACACCAAGCATGCACCTCTCCATGCTGCTTTGAGTTGTCTGCAGCCTTTGTATGTCTCTTTTAGTTAAGGTCCACGTCTCTGCACCATACGTAAGCACTGGAAGGATGCATTGATCAACTACTTTTTTTAAAAGACATAATTGCATATTGCTCTTGAAAATTATGCTGTTTCATCCAAAAGCTCTCCAGGCAAGTTTTGTACGCCGATTAATTTTTTCATCAATGTGACCCTCACTTGATATCTGCTGTTCAAGATAAACGTACGTGTCTGTTATCTCCAGCTTTTCTCCATCAATCGATAAATCTTCATTTCTTGAAAACGCATTGAACATAACTTTTGTCTTCTGAAAGTTCATTTTTAATCCCACTTCTTTACTCTTGTCAGCAAGTTCCTGGATCATACTCTGCAGCTCTGATGGGGTAGTTGCAAAAATGACTACGTCATCAGCAAAACGAAGGTGAGTTAGATAATCTCCATTAATCTTTATCCCCTTGTTTTCCCAACTCAGCGACTGAAAGACACACTCCAATGTAGCATTACAGAGCTTCGGAGATATGGTGTCACCTTGTCTCACTCCCTTTCCTACTTTTATGTGTGCTGTATTCTCAACAGCCGAATCTTTGCACTTGCATTTTCATAGATGTTATTAATAATATTATTGTATGCATCTTCAATACCGCAGGATTTCAGAGCCATTGTAACTGCTGATGGTTTAACCGAATCAAAGGCTATTTAATAATCGATAAAAGCCACGCACAATGGAAATTCTTATTCTCTCGCTCTTTCAATAAGTTCTCCTAGTACATGGATATGATCTATTGTGCTGTAGCCACTCCTGAATCCAGCTTGTTCTCTCGGTTGAGCCATGTCCAGTGTTACCTTCAAGCGGTGTGAAAGAACCTTAGGGAAGATTTTATAAACCACTGATAGGAGGCTGATAGGTCTGTAGTTCTTGAGATCCTCAATGTCACCTTTTTTATGTAGCAGGATCATTATAGCGTTGTTCCAATCCTCAGGAATCTTTCCTTCATTAAGGCATCGAGTGAAAATTTGGGCAAGTACTGTTTCGATTTCTGCACTTGCTTCTTGTATGATGTCTACAGTAATTCCATCTTCTCCTGGAGCTTTTCCCCGCTTCATGTTCTTGATTGCATGTGCAACTTCCGCTGGGAGGACTGGAAGAACTCTGGTACCTTTAATGATGTCTGGAGTACATGTATCATCCTTTTTATATAGTTTGGAGTAGAAATCTTTCACTCTTGTCAAAATTTCACCTCTATTTCTTGTTACAGAACCATCTTCTTTTTTCAGTGCCATAATCTGTTTTCTTCCCTTACTGAGATGTCCCTTTGCTATCTTTAGGCTTTGATTGTTTTCAATTGCTTTCCACACTAGTTCACAGTTGAAATAACTTAGTGAAGACTTTATAAACCACTGATAGGTCAGGTGATGCGTAATATTGCAGCCACTCCTTGACAAATGTCACCCCGCCTTCTCGTGGTGCATCCTGTTCCTACTAAAGGTGCTCTGACGACCGCCAATAGTGGTATAACTATACCATCGGGATCAGAGGAAATGTTATCACACACTCACCAACCCGCTTGGCCAGCGTGGTGAGTTATGGCCAAACCCCTCCAAAATGACTCCACAACTAAAATCTTGGCCCTAAGTCTCCGGCAGCTGGAATGTAATTGGCCAAGGCAGCGGCCAGTGAGACATGAAGGCAGAGCGTGCTTAGAATCCCCGGAGGACCGGACGAGGCTGCCATCTGGTGCTGACCTTGGCTACGTATAATGGACGCTCCCTATCTTCTGATTCAAAGCTTCTTGAATTGGAAGAGGAACTACAAAGGATCAAGTGAGACATAGCCGGGCTAAGTGAGGTAAGGAAGAAAGGAGAAGATCTCATTGAACTGAAAAGTGGACATCTCTTCTGCTATCGTGGGACTGATACTGGCAGAACTAGTGGTGCTGGATTTATAATACACAAGAAACTGAAGGATAAAGTTGTAGAAGTTGAAAGTTCCTCTGACAGAGCTGCACGACTTGTTATCCAACTCTCGAGAAGATACCAGGCTCAGATAATTCAAACATTTGCACCCACCACAAGTCATCCTGAAGAAGAAATTGACGAATTTTATGAAGAAATTCGTCGTCTAAATAATAAAGGTAAGCAGCACTTGAAGATATTTATGGGAGATTTCAATACAAAAATAGGGCAACGGCAACAGACTGAAACTTCAGTAGGTAAATTAGGTCACGGCAACAGAAACCAGCGTGGGAATACTCTCGTTGAGTTTGCAGAGGCAAAGGGGTTTTTCATCTTGAACTCCTTTTTCAAGAAAAAGCTACACAGGAAATGGACATGGAGACATTCAAATGGGACGACAAGTGAAATTGATTTTATTATGTGTAACAAAAAATTCGTCATAGAAGACTGCAGTGTGCTAAACAAGTTCAACACAGGTAGTGACCATAGAATGGTATTATCTAAGATGCACCTCAACAATAAACTCGAACGTGGCAAGCTCATAAGACAAATAAAATGTATTGACATAACTAACCTTAAAAAACACCATAATACCTTCAAGTTGGAACTGAAGAACAGATTCTCTGCTTTAGAAGGCCTAACATCGGAAGAAGTAGATATTTCTGAAGTTAACAGAAAAGTAACCAAAGCTCTTATGGAAACAGCAACAAAATTTGTTGGGTCTAAGAACAAATTGCATGTGAACAAATTATCAGGAAAAACCAAAATGTTGATGCAAAGAAGAAGAGAGATGGGGACAACTAAAGAAGATGTAACTTCCAAAGTGGAATATATAGAGCTACGCAAGACCTTAATGTACGTTCGCAGATATAAGGAGTTTGGCAGTAAATGGAAACAAATTATAGGGCAAGATTTCTTTTTAAGTTGAGTCGAATAAGGAATTTTGTTACATGATTTTCATGAGGACTTAATGTTTCCAAATAAATTAATTATTTTGAGTTTTCAAGAAATTGTATCATGATTAACCTTTTTCGTCTGTGGAGATATGCCGTATATTTCTTCATATAACCCGCCGATTAATTTATCTGTTGAAAAAGTTGTAAATCTAGGTGCAGCGGATTATACACCGTGCGGTTTATACATGGTTGTTAAAAAATAATAACGTTTTTGCGGCATTTTAATTTTTAATAAATCCACGTCGTAGTTGTCATAAGAGGTCGAATGTTCGAAAATTTTTCCAGAAATGCGTTAATAACAGGAAAACATAACGCAATACGAACATGAAGGTTTGCAAATAGTGGGAAAGAAGCATTTTTTTTTTTTTTTTTTTTTTTTTTTGCATTTTGAGAGAAAATACGATACAACGAAGGCTGTATTATTTGGCCTCGCGGACGATCACGAGCTGTTGGAAGCTCAGCTAGACAAAAGTTTGTGCGCTCCACAGGTTTAACTTCAGAACTAGGGTCAAGCTGAAAGATAATTTTTGCTCTTTATTCACTTGAACAGAAGTGTAACTACACTGATGAGCAATTGAATTAGAGATACCTGTCTAGTAACGCGTCGCACCACCTTCCGCCCTGATGACGGCAGCGATTCGTCTCGGCATGGACTCGACAAGACGCCGGAAGCGTTAGGAAGCCATACGGATCCACGACTCCTGAACAAGCTCCCACAGTTCACGAAAATTTGATGGAGGGTGGTCAGAGCCTCGAACAACTCTCTCGATGACATCCCAGATGTGCTGGATGGGATTAACGTCAGGTGACCTAGCTGGTCAAGGAAGCGAGGTCACGTCGTTGGAGTGTTCATCTAACCATTCGGATACAATTCGAGAGCGATGGCACGGTGCATTGTCTTGTTGCAGGGTGAGGTCCCCAGTGGGATGTTGAAGACGCACAAACGGAAGCAAATGGTCGTCCAGGATATCCCGGTAACGTTGACCTGTGAGGGACGATGTCACACGTACCAGGGGTCCCCATTTCAGTCCACGTACACAGTTCCCAGACGAGAATGCCTCCCCCACCAGCTTGAAAAGTACTCTGCTGGCAAGAAGGATCCATCGCTTCATGCGGTTTGCTCCGTACACGTATCCTGCCTACCGCATGTACCAACGTGAATCTCGACTCGCCAGTCCAGGCAACACTTTTCCACATGTATAGGGTCCAGTGGCGATGTTCCCTCGCCCATGCTAATCTTTGTACCCTGTGATGTGCGATCAGCAGCGGTACCGTCGTGGGACGATCGCTTCTGTACCCCATAGCGAGGAGATGGTTCTGGATGGTGTGGCTGCTCACACGTTTTTGTGCACCAGCGTTAAATTGCCGAGTGATTTCTTGCACTGGGGCCCGTTTATCCGCTGTTACAATGCGAGCTAGCCGACGATGACCCCGCTCATCCACAAAAGGCAGTTGGTCCTCGCAGGGATGGTTTTACCGGATTCGATGTACTCACGGTGCACCCGTGACACAATGGCTCGTGAAAATCCCAGTGCCTGCACGACTTCCGAGATGGAGTGACCCATTCGTCGGGCCTGACAATTTGCACACGATCAAATGCGCTTAGATACTTCGACTTACCCATACTGCGTCAGATTCTTACTGATTCCCGTCGCATCACTCCTTATATTGTCAGATCGCTGATACGTCATGTCGTTTCCATTTACATGGCCGCCGACAGCGCCACATTTGCATAACGCCAGCTGTCTCTAATCCAATTGCTCTTCAGTTTATATTTAGACTATTTCTTCAGAAAATATTTATTATTTACGCATTAATTTATTCCCAATTGCTGCCCGAACTTTATCATTCTGAAATAAAGATCTACAAATGAACACACGCATTCAAGTTTGCAACACACCCGATCACACCATCTACAAAAAACGATAGATTTGGTAGTACAAATACGAGAACTTAATATTAATATTCTGATTTAGCTAAATATCATCAGAAATCTGAAATATTTCATACCTTGTTCTATGTATTAAAAGAAAAAAAAAGACAAAATAAAACAAAGAAATCATCATCTTCATTTTCATTGTCAACCATTATCAATCCAGTGCTGGACGAAGGTCTCCCCAAGTTTCCTCCACAACGGTCTGTCTTGTGCCAGTCTCCGCCATGTCACTCCTGCATACTTTCTAATTTCATCCGGCCATCTTCCATGTGGTCTTCTTCTGGGTCTTTTCCTGTCCCTTGAAATCCAATCTAAAATTTCGGCTGTCCATCGATGGTCTGTCCTTCTGGCAGTATGTCCAGCCCAATGCCATTTCAGGGATTTAACTCTGATCATGATGTCTTCCACTCTTGTCATTTTTCGGATCCACGAGTTCCTCTTCTTATCTCTCCTGGTTACACCAAGCATGCACCTCTCCATGCTACTTTGAGTTGTCTGCAGCCTTTGTATGTCTCTTTTAGTTAAGGTCCACGTCTCTGCACCAAACGTAAGCACGGGAAGGATGCATTGATCAAACACTTTTCTTTTAAGACATAATGGCATATTGCTCTTGAAAATTATGCTGTTTCTTCCAAAAGCTCTCCAGGCAAGTTTTGTACGCCGATTAATTTCTTCATCAATGTGACCCCCAATTAATATCTGCTGTCCAAGAAAAATGTACGTGTCTGTTATCTCCAGCTTTTCTCCATCAATCGATAAATCTTCATTTCTTGTAAAAGCATTGAACATAACTTTTGTCTTCTGAAAGTTCATTTTTAATCCCACTTCTTTACTCTTGTCAGCAAGTTCTTGGATCATACTCTGCAGCTCTAATGGGGTAGTTGCAAAAATGACTATGTCATCAGCAAAACAAAGGTGGGTTAGATAATCTCCATTAATCTTTATCCCTTTGTTTTCCCTGTTCAGTGATTGAAAGACATTTTCCAATGTGGCATTAAAGAGCTTCGGAGATATGGTGTCACCTTGTCTCACCCCCTTTCCAATTTTTATGTGTGTTGTATCTTCAAACAGCCGAATCTTTCCACTTGCATTTTAATAGATGTTATTACTAATATTAATGTACGCATCTTCAATACCGCAGGATTTCAGGGTCATTGTAACTGCTGATGGTTTCACCGAATCAAAGGCTTTTTCATAATCGATAAAAGCCATGCACAAAGGAAGTTCATGTTTCCTCGCTCTTCCAATTAGTTCTCTCAGTACGTGGATATGATCTATTGTGCTGTAGCCACTCCTGAATCCAGCTTGTTCTCTTGGTTGAGCCATGTCCAGTGTCACCTTTAAGCGGTGTGAAAGAACTTTAGTGAAGACTTTATAAACCACTGATAGAAGGCTGATAGGTCTGTAGTTCCTGAGTTCCTCAATGTCACCTTTTTTATGTAGCAAGATAATTGTAGCGTTGTTCCAATCCTCAGGAATCTTCCCTTCATTAAGGCATTGAGTGAAAATTTGGGCGAGCACTGTTTTGATTTCTCCACTTGCTTCTTGTATGATGTCTACAATAATTCCATCTTCTCCTGGAGCTTTTCCTCGCTTCGTGTTCTTGATTGCATGTGCAACTTCTGCTAGGAGGACTGGAAGAACGATGGTACTGGTACCTTTTATGATGTCTGGAGTACATGTATCATCCCTTTCATATAATTTGGAGTAGAAATCTTTCACTCTTGTCAAAATTTCGCCTCTATTTCTTGTTACAGAACCATCTTCTTGTTTCAGTGCCATAATCTGTTTTCTTCCTATACAAAGAAGTCCCTTTGCTATCTTTAGACTTTGGTTGTTTTCAATTGCTTTCCTTACTAGTTCACAGTTGAATTTCCTTACGTCTTCAATGATACCTTTTCGTACTATCTTGCATAGCTCTATATATTCCACTTTGGAAGTCACATCTTCTTTAGTTGTCCTCATCTCTCTTCTTTTTTGCATTAACATTTTGGTTTTTCCTGAAACTTTGTTCACATGCAACTTGTTCTTAGACCCAGCTAATTTTGTTGCTGTTTCCATAAGAGCTTTGGTTACTTTGCTGTTAACTTCAGAAATATCCACTTCTTCCGATTTTAGGCCTTCTAAAGCAGAGAATCTGTTCTTCAGTTCCAACTTGAAGGTATTATGGTGTTCTTTAAGGTTGGTTATGTCAATGCATTTTGTTTGTCTTATGATCTTGCTACGTTCGAGTTTATTGTTGAGGTGCATCTTAGATCATACCATTCTATGTTCACTACCTGTGTTGAACTTGTTTAGCACACTGCAGTCTTCTATGATGAATGTTTTGTTATACATAATAAAATCAATTTCACTTGTCGTCCCATTCGGATGTATCCATGTCCATTTCCTGTGTTTCTTGTTCTTGAAAAAGGAGATCATGATGAAAAAGCTTTCTGCCTCTGCAAACTCTACAAGAATATTTCCACGCTGGTTTCTGTTGCCGTGACTGAATTTACCTACTGAAGTTTTATTCTGTTGACGTTGCCCTATTTTTGCATTCCAATCTCCCATAATTATCTTCAAGTGCTGCTTACCTTTACTATTTAGATGACGAATTTTCTCATAGAATTATTCAATTTGTCTTCAGGATGACTTGTGGTGGGTGCACAAGTTTGAATAATCTGAGTCTGGTATCTTCTCGAGAGTTGGATAACGAGTCGTGCAGCTCTGTCAGAGGAACTTTCAACTTCTACAACTTTATCCTTCAGTTTCTTGTTTATTATAAATCCAACACCACTAGTTCTGCCAGTATCAGTCCCACGATAGTAGAAGAGATGTCCACTTTTCAGTTCAATGAGATCTTCTCCTTTTCTCCTTACCTCACTTAGCCCGGCGATGTCCCACTTGATCCTTTGTAGTTCCTCTTCCTATTCAAGAAGCCTTGAATTAGAAGATAGGGAGCGTCCATTATACGTAGCCAAGGTCAGCATCGGATGGCAGCCTCGTCCGGTCCTCCGGGGACTCTTAGCACCCTCTGCCTTCATGTCGCACTGGCCGCTGCCTTGGCCAGGTACATTCCAGCTGCCGGAGACTGAGGGCCAAGATTTAAGTTGTGATGTCATTTTGGAGGGGTTTGGGCATAACTCACCACGCTGACCAAGCGGGTTGGTGAGCGTGGGATAACATTTCCTCTAATCCCGAAGGTATAGTTATACCGCTATTGGCGGTCGCCAGAGCCCTTTTAGTGGGAACAGGATGTACCACGAGAAGGCGGGGTTGACATTTGTCGAAGAGAGGCTGTGATGTTACGCATCACCTGACCTTACATCCCAAACAAAGAAATACCATCCACTATATTTTTGCCGTGGTCGTCTGAATGACCAAACCTCCCCCTCCCCCTCCCCAATGTCACATTTGGTCCGGTTGTCAGGAACCGTCCACCCCCTGTAACCTCGGACGTACTTTGTGGACGGCCCCTTGCAATCTGATTTAAACTGAAAATGAGACTTTTGCACCAGTTTCTGTGCAGTTTCTTCCCACCATGCTTTATCATTTCTCCATTCACTCAAGTTACATATTACAGTAGAGCGTCGAAAATCCGAACTAATTTTGACCACTGGTATTTCGGATTTCCGATGTGTTCGGATTATCGAACATGTAAAGAAATACAAGTACGCTAACATTTGTACATCACATTATCCAAATTCATGTACTAAAACTGAGGCACTGTATACAACAACAACAACAACAAAAAAAACATAAGAAAAAGAGGTTTTTTTTGTTATTACGCAATACGGAACAGTTTTGACATTTTTACTACTGTTGTGAAATTTCTAAACATAAAGTTCAAAATTCCAAAACTTTCCATTTATAACACATTTGAAGAGCATATTTACACTGGATTAAAAAATTAGTACTAAAAAAGGTTCAGGCGATTTTGTTTGTCTTTTTTATAAAAATTATCACTAATTTTTTACTGCACCCTTTTCGGATTTCTGTTTTTTTCCGCTAAATCATTCATTCTTTTCAATAAGAGAAGTTGAATTGAACAGCACTCAATTTGTTTTTCAAAACCAAGCCATGACAATCTCTAATGCAGTGAATACTTCAGCATGAGGGGATGCAGATGAAATCACTTTCCACCCGGCTCATAGTGAACAATGGGGCTAAGGGATGAAACATGGGTTGGTACTGCTGTGGTAATAGGTCGTAAAATCTTAGCTCCGCAGGGAACAAGTTACTGGGGAAGTTCTAACCTTTTGTCTCTGAGTATCAGAAGTCACCTCCACCTTCGACACGTCGCCCTCACTTAATTATAACGTCGCCCCCGTTATCATCAAGTGCCAAGTTGAAATGAACGGACTATATCTAAATTTTGCACCACCACAAAACAAAAAAACAAAAAAACAAAAAAAGAAAAGGGGGCTTATTCGGATTTTTGACGTTCAGATTCTAGACACTCTGCTATATATGTTTCGCCAGTTTCGGTAGCTTTGACAAATTTGCATTTCTTTCTCAAAATGTTTACGGGATGTTAGTTTCTCATATTCAGAAATGAGAGGTAGAACGAATCCTAAATTTTTCGAATCTGAATCCGAATCCTAAAAGGTTCTTGAATCGCTCTAATCTCCCGAATCTCGAATCTGTCAAGTCCTTAATATAAGAATAATTATAAAAAAAAGGGAAAGGAAAGACTTCTGCTTCAAATTAAAAGTTTTTAATTGAAACAAAATTTGAAACGTGTTTAATGAAAAGCAAATTAAAGCATACCGTTTTCAAAAAATATATCCATACCTTATTAAGAAGATACAAATGTAATTTATAATTTACATTTACTAAATGAAGTATATAACTCTTGAGTCTTGTGATTCATTTCTATTCTCTGAACATAATTTGACAAAAATATATTTTAGTTACAATTCACAGTTTTGACATTTTTCTTTAATAAAAAAAATTCCAAAACCATTTTAAATCAACGTACGTGTAGAAGTGGGGAGGGTTATTTCAAGAGTTAATGTAGATAAGCACTAAACACGGTACACAAAATTGAGTAAATTGTTTCAAGGAAGTTAAGAAAAATCAAAAACGTGTTTGTTTTAAGAGTTAATAAAAACCCTAAACTCTTTCAGAGCAATGTAAAAAATCAGAAAACTTTACTGGAGATTTTTATTTAAAAACACTAGTATTCGAACTCGCTGTGTGTCTGGTCTACTTCGTTTTTTATTAGCTATGATACCTGATGTGCTGAATAGTCTTTTTGACATTACTGTCGAAGGTGGTGTGATAAAGAATTTTTAGAGAGTTTCCTCAGATTTTGGAAGTAACGATCTATTTTAAATAGCTGTGTACACACTGTAGACGATCTTCTTCGATTGTTTTCTAATGTCAGAACTCGTCATGCTGACAAAAATTCGAACAAATATCGCTCTAGAACAAGCACCAAACGCCAAGTTTTTTTTTCCGGTTAAGATTCGAAAGATTTGAATGACGAAAAAAACGCCAAGATTCTAATTTTCGAATCTCGAATCTCTTTGAAGATTCGAGGAATCTAATGTCCCATCCCTATCACAAATGAAGGCGCGGTCGAACGTAGGTTGCAAGATAAGGATGCCGTTCACATTGTTGAAGGTTCTCTGGGAGCTATTCGATAATTACTGCTGTTGCCAGCTGAATTCGGTCTATGTGATGTGGTACCGTACGTAGGTCCTAATATACCGAAGTAGTTGGGAAAAGCAGTCACACGTTCATTGTGCCTCCCACATAGAGATACAGATAACATTGGACATTAAATTTAATATTGTCAAACATTAGTTTTGTTTTGACGAGCAGTGTATATTTGTGTGTGTGTTACCCCGGTGGTGCAGTGGTCCCTTCTGTGGAACAAGCGACCTTAAATTAGGATGTGCGACTGCTTATAGGTAATTGTGTTCTTCACAGTAGTCATAAAACCTACAAACAAAGAAAACCATGTACACCGAAGATAGGAAGACAGATGGTCTGGTGGCCTAAAGGTCCAAGCGCTGTCCTATGGAATTTGGTTCCAAAAAGCCAGGGGTGGAGTCCCGGAAGCGGCATTTGGGAGAACCGATGGCCAGCAAAGTGTCTCCCTAATCCCCGGAATCAATAAACCCGAATTAGAGATGGGGAACTGCTATAGCTCTTAGAATTACTCACAGGGGTTGTAAAACCGCGAAGCCGCCCCGGTGGCGCAGTGGTCTAAGCGATGGCCTCTGATCATTCGTCCGAAAGGGGTCCGGGTTCGAATCCCGGTGAGGCATGGATGTTGTGTTTGTCTTACGGCACTGGCTCTCTCCCTTCCCTGGAACCAGTGACTCTAAATTAGGGACGGGCGACTGCTTATAGCCCATTGAGTTGCTCACGGTGGTCGTTAAACCTCCAATCAAAAAAAAAAAAAAAAAAAAAAACCGCGAAAAGAAAAATGTATAGGACGTAATAATTTTGTGGTTTGCTCCGGGTGCAGAAATACTTTGTTGCGCCTCTGCACTTGAAAGTAACACAAAATTATTTAAAAATTACATTTTTAAAAAATAAAAAGTCCTTTTTTAGCACGTCTTTTGTAAAAAAAGATCGTGCTTATGTTATCGGTTTGTCCGTCCGTCCGCCTGCAGACATCGTGTCTACAGGCGGACGGACAATCTCTGCAACTATTAGTCCGATTTGAAAAATCCTTTTTGCATTATGAAGCCTGAAATATACAAATGATGATCCTTTATTTCGCTTTTTTTACGATGTACAATGTCGCCGCTAGAGGGCGCAAATGCAGATGATGTCGAATTCAAAAGTACGTTCTATTCCACATATTTGCATCTAAACATCCGATTGAAAAAATTATTTTATCTTTCGATTCCATTTATGTCGAAGAGTGTTTTAGATATAGTTACTTTTTCAAATTACGTATAGAATTTCCGCTGGGAGGCGTAAAAGTAAATTACATTTTCCCCGATAACTATTATTCTAAAACTCCGATTTGAAAAATGTTTCTTAGAGGATACACCTCCAGATAGAAAATCTTTTGCATTTAATTTAAAAATGTTGGTGAGGAATACTTTGGCCACTAGGAGGCGTAAGTGTTAATTTTTGCTTCTGATGTATTTGCCATAAAATATGAGCTTCTAAAATATCGATTGAAAGAATTCGTTCGTGGACTGATGTCACTCACATCGACAAACGTTTTAGAAACATTTTCTTCTTAAAATAATGCATGGTTTCTACGCCAGATGACGTAATTGTATATCTTATTTTTGTCAATATCTGTACTTCTAGGAGTTCGATTTGAAAAATTCCCTTCTTTGTTGGATAGTGTTTACGATGCGAAATGTTTTTCCTATAAATTCAAAATTTTCAAGTAAATCATAGACTTTCCGCTAGGGGCCATAAAGGTAAATTGCGTTTTCTGCGTTATTTCTGCTTCTAAAACTCCGATTTGAAAATATCTTCCTCTGTCGCATACAACACCGGATGGAAAATATTTTTCATATAATCTCTAATGTTTGGTAAAGAATGTTTTGGCTACCAGGTTGCATAAGTGTTGATTTCTGCTTCTGATGTATTTGTAGCAAAATCTGGGCTCCTGAAAACTAGACTAATTTTTTTTTCTTGGACCGATACCTCTCATATTGAAAAACCTTTTGAGAATACTTTCTTCCTAAGATAATGCATGGTTTTCCAACCAGAGGACGTAAAGTCACATTTTATTTTTGTCGATATCTCTGTGTCTAAGTGTCTGATTTTAAAAATTCTTTCTGTGTTTGAGAGCTTTTCCGGTGCGAAATGTTACTCATATAAATTCATGTCTTTCTTATCGCACAAGTCTGCAACCAAAGGGCGTGAGCTCACGATTCCGTTTACAGCAATATCTGAGGGATTAAAACCCCGATTGAAAAACTTCTTTCTACCTTCAGACACTATTGTTTTCCATACCGGTTCCATTGACTTTGAATAGCTTTGATAAATTTAATTTGCGTCAGAACGGATTCAAAAGACATGCTTATTAAACCCGAAAGTTCGGTGTCATCTTTCTTGGGTTTTTTTTTTGTGTGTTTGTTTTTTAGGTCATCTCGTGAAACGAGATATTTCTGTACAAAATTACGCATCGGGATGAACATCATATTATAAGCAGATTTGTTTTTCTGAATTTGACGGCATGCGGATCATGCGTCGCCGCGGATTATACGAAATATATTTTTATTTCTGTTCCTGGATTTCACTGTCTGAAAAATTAATCACCATAACCATTGTCAACTATTTGCAATCCAAATGCTGGGTGAAGATTCCCCGAGTTTCTTCCACAACAGTTTGTCTCCAACATGCTTTTGAATTTCACCAAATTTTGTGTTGTGAAATCATTTTTGAATAGACTTGAGGTGGTGTTGGGGGGGGGGGGGGGGTAGCTGGCCATAGCTCAGCACGCTGAGCAAGGGGGTTGGTGAGTGTTTGATAGCATTTTCTCTAATCCCGGTGGTGTAGAGATAACGCTATGTGAAGGGTCGTTAAGGTACCTTTTAGTGAAAGTGAGATGCACCGCAAGAAGGCGGGGATTGACATTTTGCAAGGAGAGGCTATATTACGTGTGCTGATCATACGAAGAAAAATACCGTAATTTATTTGGTAAACCAAATCTCATTCAAATCGGGAAGAAAATGTTCTTGATTCAATATCTTTAACCCGATCTGAAAATAAATCCTTATTGGAAGACTCCTTTCTATTGCATGCTTACTATACACTTTACAGAATTTTTCATCATTACACTCGACTGCAGACGAGGTTATTTTTAAAATATTAAAAATATCACATATCCCCCCCCCCTACGTACCACGTTTTCCTAGTTTAAAGTAAAGAGATTTTGCAGAAGCTCTGGCCAAGATATTTCAAGTTCTGATCCATTGTGCATTTTAAATCATAAAGACTTAGGCTTATAGTAAGTTTCTTTTCCTTTGAATGTAGTTTAATAATATGTGCGTTCTTTTAACTAACAAATCAATATTCTTAAAACCAGATATGGAGCAGTAAATATTTTTAAGACTGAAAAAAAGGAAGTGGAAAGAGAGGTATGTGGTACGGAATTTCAGAATTCTGTTTTACTTGCCACCTCTTAGTTTGTTTATAAGTGCTTAAATTTATCACACAGTGTAATATCCGTGACTTTAAATTAAAGGTTTTGGCACCGGCAACTTTTACGAGAAGTAAGGAATTCTTTCCTTGAAAATAAAATGAAAAATAGTTTAGAAAAAGTCCGTAAAGTTACGAATAAGATGATGCTTATTTCACCTTGCACACATTTTCTCTGGAACTGCGAATATGGAAGTATAAGATTTTATAGCTGTGAAGGAGAGGAACAAAGAAACATCCGCTGCAGCACTACATGAAGTAGGGCGGTAATTTCGCCCGCTTCCTATTCTTATCTTGTATTTTTCATACATTGAAATAGTTTCAGTTTTTCAAGTAATGTCGTTTTGATCTCTCACCATAATTTTGTTTTACGATTACAAAGCAGAGACAGTCCAATATCGGTCGTCTTCCTCTGAGGGAAATTCCTATTCTCGAATAACTGTAAATTCAAGTCACACCGAAATCGGATCATTTCTTGGCACTTATCTAGATTTATTTCCTCTGGAATGCCATGACGCGCAAAAGTGTTTTATTGTAGAAGGAATATTGAATGTCTTTCTGACAATTCTAAAGGTTCCCCATCAAAGTTTCATTAAAATCTAATCATTTTCTCGGCAGTTATTTGACTGCGTGACGAACACTTTCGAGAACGCCAGGAAATAGTAATACTTTCTTGCACGCAAGAGAGTTAGTTCCTCATGGTGTATCTATGCTTTAAAATAGCGTTTTCGCAAAACTATAAGAACAGAACTTAGTAATTTTACAAAGTAACGATTGGGAAAGGGAGTGTTCGCTGTTGATTAGATTTGAAACCGACGCTCCTTTTCGAAGTGAGAGTTTCATAAGAACTACGTAATCGGAAAAACCAGTCTACTACTCTGTAGTTTTTAGCTGTAAGACGACTGAGATACGTTCTGTGTTGTAGTAATATTATTTCGCTTAAATACTGAATAGTTGTGATGCATGAGCTCTTTAAGTTGACATGTAAATCAAAGATTACTTTATCAATCCGTATCCTTCCAGAAATGAACATCTTTTCCTGTTCGCAGGTATCAAATGAAAAACGTACAAGTTTGTCCACGCTGGGCATTAATTTCGGATCCCCTTACTCCGGAGTAAGTCGCTCTCCCGACTGAGCTACGCGGACATGTTTTCATGATCTTTTAATTCAGAGTAAATGACGGGAATTTGGATACAGAGGGCACGGACAATATAATGCCAGAAAAGTAGACAAAAGGTGTAATATGTACAACGAGATCGTGATATGTACGAGAAGCGTATGCACAATATATATACAAGGTGGTACAACGATGAACAGAACAGCTCATGGCTGGAGCATGTGCAATAAATGATAAATATGTACAGATATTCCAAGCAACGTAATATTTACAAGTTGACAAATAATATGAAGAACAGCAAATAACATTGCAGCGCCAGTTCATGTGCTGAAAAACATAATATCGTGCAAGAATACGAACAGGATGTACTATATACAAGATGCATATGCACAGAAACCTATGCAGGTGTAATAACATGTGCCAAAAAACATGAGAAGAGACAGATGCATTGGTACAAAATAATGCTGACAACAATAATAATAACAAGTAATCTGCAGAAACACATAAAGAACTGACATGATTCCAAGATATGAGGAGGTAAAGACATATATAGGAGGCAAAGACAGATTGACGCTGGGATCTGCTAGGTCGGCAAGGAATGAAGCGATGCGGTGGTGGAGAAAGAGTCCAGTGCGCAGGAGATGGAAATGAACCATATAGTCACGGAGAAAGGCACACGGAAAGTCCCGACGATGCCACGGTGATCATAGCAAGAGGCGGAGGCCGTCTGAAGGATCAATGAACCACCTCCGACATGGAGACCAGACGACATGAGCTTGGGCGGAAGCAAACGCTATAGACGTAGGCGGGCAAGAAGGCGGTTTCTAAATTGACAACAGAGTTCGTTCCCCGTTTGGAACAGAGATGGCGTTAAGAGCAACGGATCGAAGCTGTAGATAGCCGGGTTGAAGGGATGGATGTCTTCATGTGCAAGAGAATTTGGCCAACGGGGTACAAAAGCCCCGACTATTCAGTGTTACTACCTTGAAGGGATATATCTGGTGGTGGTTGGATGAGATTATCAGCAGCCTGCCGAAGCTTGAAATAGCTAGAAAGTGTGTGAAGAACAAGGTTCAGGCGTGGTTTTGTTTGGACGTAACGTGGCTTGCAAAGGAAACATGCAGACGCCGGATTCGAGAGTCATCTTCCTGTATGAATTTAAACTGGGCCATTCTGCAGGTATTGCCGCTGGAAACGTTACAGCCAACGAACGAACCAATTAAGCAATGGTTTGTGAAGTTTCGAAGCGGATATACGGACCTGCAAAACGAAGCCCGTGGTCACCGATTTGTTGCTGTTTCTGCCGATGTTCTGTTACGTGTGGTTGAAGCGGACTCCGAAAAACCTGTGGTGAGATAGCGACAGAGGTGTCCACCACATGACAGTTGTTCGACGTCTGGCTGCACTGGATAAGGTCGAAAAGCTGGACGTGTGGCTGTCGCATGAGTGTTGACAACTGCCAACGAGACTAGGCGTTTGGAAGTTTGAACGCCGCTACTTGCCAGAAATAAACAGGAACATCTACTTTATCGAATCGTGACCTGCGACAAGAAGTGAGTCTTTTATGATAATCTGAAACGATCTGCACAATGGTTAAGCAAGACACAGACTGCTGGATGGCATCCTAAGCCACCCCTGCACATCAAGAAGATGATGCTCTTTGTCTGGTGGTCCACAGCCGGGATAATTCATCGGAGCTTCTTGGTAAGAGGCCAAACCATCACTTCAGAATGTTATTGTGCTGCATTACAGCAGGTGCACCTGATATTTGCTGCAGAAACAACCGGCTTTGGTCAGCAGACATGGTGTTCTTCTGCTCCAGGACAACACTCACCCTCATGTCGCACAACGAACGACACTAAGTGCCTTGTGCTATGAAGCACTACCTCATCCTGACTATTTCTCGGACTTGTCTCTGACAGACTATCATCTGTTTCGTCGCCTGGATCACTTCCTGTCCAGGAAACAGTTCACGACAGACAACGAGGCCGCCCCGGTGGCACAGTGGTTTAAGGCGCTGGCCTCTGATCATTCGTCCGTAAGGGGTCCGGGTTCGAATTCCCGGTCAGGCATGGATGTTGTGTTTGTCTTACGGCACTGGCTCTCTCCCTTTCCTGGAACCAGTGACCCTAAATTAGGGACGGGCGACTGCTTATAGCCCATTGAGTTGCTCACGGTGGTCGTTAAACCTCAAACCAAAAAAAAAAAAAAAAAAAAAAAGACAGACAACGAGGTTCACGTGCAGTTGATGATTTCTTCGGGTTCCCAGCCACAAGACTTTTTTCGCTCCGGGATCATGGCCTTGCCGGACAGATGGCAACTATGTGTCAATGCCGAGTGAGATTATTTTGTCTAGATAAGTTGTCCTACTTTTCCGTTCTCGTCGTCCACGTGTGCTGGTCCTTTGCCGGACATTTCATTCGCACCAACCCCAATAATTGTCAGAAACGATGGATTTCTAGCATTTCCTGGCGCAGAAGAAAACATTGTGTTTTCCGTTGACACTTTACTTAATCTTATTATTTAAAATCAAAATTAAGTTAAACAACGTAACTGAACGTTATCCCAGTCAAAAGTATAAGTACTGATATTTTATTTAAGAAAAAACATTAATATATGGCAGTTTTTAGCATGCCTTTTGTGAAAAAAGGATCCTTCTCATGTTATCATATTGCCCGCCTGTCCATTTGTTTGCTTTTGAACGGACGGACAGGTGGTGTTTCTATACTTTTGTTTGCGTATCTCTGCAACTATTAGATCGGTTTGAAAAATTATTTTTGCATTAAGAAACTTGAAATGTGAGAATGATGATCCTTGCATTCCGGCTTTTTTCGTTGAAAACCTCGCCGCTAGAACGTGTTAAATACATTGAATTCAAGATACATTTATTCCATTTTTTATCGAATTCAAGATACATTTATTCCATTTTTTATCGAATTCAAGATACATTTTATTCCATTTATTTGCTTCTAAATATACCATTGCAAACAACTCTCTTTCTTTTCTATGCGATTTATATCGAAGACTATTTTAAATACAGTTTCTTTTTCAAGTAATGCATAGATTTTCCTCTAGGAGCGAAAAGTTAAATACATTCTCCTGGATATCTCTGCTTCTAACTCTCCGATTTGAATTTTTTTCCTGCATGCGATACAGCTCTTGATGAGAAATGTTCAACATACAATTACTAATTTTGATGAATAATGATTTTGCCACCAGGGAGCCGAAGTGGGTTTTTTTTTTTTCTGCTTCTGATACATTTGCGGCAAAATCTGCTCTTCTAAAAATTTTGATTAAGAAAATTCTTTCGTGGTCCTTGAATAAATGATTTTGAGGATACCTTCTTAAAATACTACATAGTTTGCCCTTTCAGGTGGCGTAAATTTATATCTTATTTTTGTCACTATGTCTTCTTCTAAGAACCTGATTTGGAAAATTTTGTCTATGTTGGAGAGCGTTTTTGGTTCGAAATGCTTCTCATACAATTTTTTAATCTTCTTCACACACAAATGAACTGTTAGAGAGCGTAAGTTCACATTTTCCGTTTAGCAATATCTGCCGGACTAAAAATGCGATTGAACAAATGCTTTTTCGGTCATATACTACAAACTATGAAAACTATTTGCATATATTTTCTTCTAAAAATATTGCGCAATCTCATCGCTAAGGGGACGCCAATGCTTAATACGTTTTTCTCAATACCTGTACATCTGCATGCGCGATTTAAAAAATTCTTTCAACACCGGATGTCATTTGCCTTGTGGAACACTTTAGGCTTATATTTCAGGAGTTTTATAGTTCACAGTTCTATCACTAGATGGTGTTTCTATACGTTCGTTTATAGTTGCATCTCCGCTTCTAAAAATGTATTAAGAATTTTTTTCTTTTATTGGATGCTATTCGCTACAATAGAGATGTAGTGCATTATTCTCTTTAAATAATTCACAGATTTCGCGCTAGGGGAGCATAAAGTTCAAAACCTTTCTTTCGCTATCTCCGCTCGCGGGTGATGTATTTGGAAAATTGTTTTTCCTTAGCATAACGTTTTCCAAGAAGAAATATTTTTGCCTATTTTTAACTTTTTCCATTATGCGAAATTCTTCCGCTAGAAGGTATAGAGTTATGTGATTTCTTTCTACATTTCTTCTTTTAGGTTTGAAAATATCTTTGTCTGTGATACATTCTGATGTTGGAAACTTTATGTGCTCCATTTGTTAATTTTCGTAAAATACCTCTTTTATCCGCCTGTAGAAGTAAGTAGCTGTTTCTATATTTGGATGTTTTATCGATTGTAAAAATCCGGTTGATTTTTTTCTTAACAGGTTCCATTGACTTTGAATAATTTTAATAAATTTTATTCGCGTCGGGAAGGATTCTAAAGGCGTGCTAATTACAACGAAAATTGGGTGTCATCTTTATTGTTTTATTTAACGTAGTTTAGTCTCTTGGAAATCATAGGTTTTAACCAAGTAGTGTTTCTTTAGAATACAATAGAAACGATAGGAGCAATGGAAATAACTGAAACAAGATGGAACAATCTTCATCTATTCCTAGCTCTATGTGGTTTCTCAGCTTCTTAAAAAAACTCGAAGTTATTATGGGTAAACCAATTAAACGAAAACATTCCTTAAAGTATATTAATAACATTCCTACGAAGATATTTGCAGGTAAGGCTTTGCTCCGATGAAAGCCAAGCTTCAAATGTCTTGCAGTTAACTTAACTTCTAGTAAGCCATGTACTAAGGATTAGAGGTCCCGCCCCGCTAAGCCCGGCCCGTGGACCGGGTCGGGCTTTTTTTTTCTTTTTTTTTTTTTTTTTTTTTGTTTTGTTTAGAGAACAAAGCAACAGGCCGGGCTGGGCTTTTACTTAGACACGTATGGGTGAACCAGGCCAAGTAGACTGATTCTTTTTATCGCAATGGTGAAGAAAGAAACAAGTTTTGTTTGTTTCTTTACGCATTTCCATAACACAGTTCAGGCACTCACAGTGTTTTTACCATTTGTAGGTATTAAGATGATAAAATCCCTTTGGGGCTACTTGACAACAAAAATATTGGATCCAGAGCGCGTGTGTGAGGGGAACTTTCTGCAGTGGTGTGGGGTGTGTGTTGCTTGTATGACGGAATGGAACGACGTAAATTGTTTCTCCTATCCCTAATCTGTATAGGGATTGACTTTTGTAGTGTTATCGCTTGCTAGTTCAGAGAAAGAGAGATTTTGAACGCGCTTAGTCTTCTTTTTCTCTCTCTTTTTAAAGGTTATATTCTCCGATAATCGCCAAAGTTTATTTAATATGTTTAGGCTCATATTCAACTAAATATTTTCATCAAACAAAGGTCTTCGCTCTTTCCACGTTTATAAGTGAGTCACGGAAAAATTCTCATTGGCCGCCACCGGGAGACGAACCCAGGGTCTTCCAGTTACGCGCCGGATATGCTTCCACTACACCACAGCGGCCTCGAATTCCTCCAGACTCACACACGCTAACTGCCAAGCCAAGTTGACAGGTTGCTTCTTGGAGCCCCGCACAATGCTGGGGATTCACCAAAGATGGTAAGCAGCAACTGAAGAAATAATTAGAAGGCGAATGAATAATTAATACAGACATTTGACGTGGACCAGGAACATCAAACAAAAGTCTTCGCTCTTTCCACGTTTATAAGTGAGTCACGGAAAAATTCTCATCGGCCGCCACCGGGAGTCGAACCCAGGGTCTTCCAGTTACGCGCCGGACATGCTTCCGCTAAACCACAGCGGCCTCG
Organism: Macrothele yani; assembly: GCA_039090855.1. Classification (NCBI taxonomy): domain Eukaryota; kingdom Metazoa; phylum Arthropoda; class Arachnida; order Araneae; family Macrothelidae; genus Macrothele; species Macrothele yani. Next base: position 44,883,546 of record CM077025.1, on the reverse strand, counting down.
AATTCCTCCAGACTCACACACGCTAACTGTTGCTTCTTGGAGCCCCGCACAATGCTGGCTATTCACCAAAGATGGTAAGCAGCAACTGAAGAAATAATTGGAAGGCGAATGAATAATTAATACAGACATTTGACGTGGACCAGGAACATCAAACAAAGGTCTTCGCTCTTTCCACGTTTATAAGTGAGTCACGGAAAAATTATCATTATTTATTTTTTACAATTTAATAAAATACAAAATAATACAAAAATGACACATCACGGGCCGGACCGTACCGAAATAATAGCTGCAATTGACGAGCTCGGGATAGGCCGGTACGAGAGTCGAATATTTGAAACGGGCAGGGCCGGGCCGGGCTCACCAAATAAGGCCCGTGCAAACCTCCACTAAGAATCTCTGAAATATTTTTTTGTTTTGTTTCGGAATTTAATGACTACTACTTTGGACTGTCAGACGTCACTACTTTAGGGCTACTGTTACCAAAGAAGGCGCAGAGTCAGCGCCAATAGGGAAGTACACAACCAATGCCACCTTGAGCCCACATCGGAAGAACTGGCCAGAAGCTAGATTCTTTTGCCATTGGGGCATCAAGACTGCTCTCTATCATGGCCAACCTTGAATTTTCTATATGACTGTTTGTTACATTTATGTCTTATATGGAACTCTGTACTTTTCTGATGAAAAGAAAATTTGTATGGGACTCATTTCTATTAATCACGTAGATATTGTATGCAAACCTTGGAAAACAAAGTTTCATTGCGATTTGTTAGTTTAAATACACTGCTGGACAATTGCTAAGGACGGATCATGAACGGCTATATAGCGCATAAAAAAGTAAGTGTGGTTGGATGCCAAGTGAAATAAAATAATGTCAGAATGCCAGGACATTGCAAGAAAGACAATTTATTGTGCTCTGAAATCCAGAAGGCTTTGGAACGTGTTCAAGGCACAAACAGCCCATTTTGTGCAGAATACGTAAACGTTAAAAAAATGCAATTACCGTCTGCAAGCGTTCCGCCGTAAGATGTCAATACGGGATATGGCCACCATGGAGGACGATGCAAGATTCCACAAGTCGTGTCATGCTTTGCACAACATTATCAAGCAGCTGTTGGGGTAATTTATCTCATTCCTCTGTCAGTGCACGGATGAGGGCGTCCTTGTTTATTGGAGGGCATTGGCGGCCAGCAAGACTCCTCCCCAAAGCATCCCACACATTTTCAATGGGATTCAGATCTAGAGAACGTGCTATCCATACCAGGCGTTGAATATCCTCGCTCTCAAGACACTCACGGACAGCGACTGATCGATGACATGTTGCGTTGTCGTAAACGAAAATGAATCTATCACCGACAGCACCACGGAACATGCGAACATGAGGTAGCAGAACATCACTAATGTATCGTTGGCCAGCACATAGGGCCATTGATCATGATGCCAGCCCAAACCATGACACTACATGTCGGATATCGGTCCCTTTCCTGTATGTTTGCTGGACAATATGCAGTACCACTATCACGCCAGATCAGTTGTCATCGACAATCAGACGATAGACTGTATCTACTCTAATCTGAGAAGAGGACAGAAGACCAGTCATTATCAGTCCAATTGCGATGTTGATGGCACCATTGCAAACGGGCGGTACGGTGATGTCTGGACAATGGGATGCACACAACAGGATGGCGGGCGTATAGTCCTCCTTCATGCAAACGTCTGGCGACAGTTTTTCGGGAGATCCGCTTGCCAGTAGCAGCCATAAACTGATTTGCTATCTCACTAGCTGTGCTGCGCCGGTGTCCTTTTGTTGATAGCACTATGTGCCGATCTTCTGCAGGTGTCGTACTGCGAACACGACCTCTCTCGGGACGTTTGCTACACTCTCCATTTGTTTGAAATGATTTCCAAAGCCTTGAAACAACACTGTGGCTGACGTCGAACTCCCTGGCAACATCTGTTATTTCTCGCCCTTCTTCAATCTTGCCAATAATACGGCCACGCGTAAAATCATCTAGGTGATGTCGGGAAGACATACTGAAAATTGCAAGTTCGTCAATTGATTATTTCCCTTTCAACTTTGCGTTTGAACATCAAACGGTCAATACGCGTCAAATCCTTTATATCTCTTATCAGCGCTATGACGTCACGAACAAGTTCGGCAATCCAAAATTTTCATACGCACAACACGTCTTACTGTGTCCCCTACTTATGCTAATTTCCACATTTTCCTGCCTTCTATTTTATGGTTGCTATCGTTGCTATTGTCATCCGTCCTTAGCAATTGTCCGGCAGTGTATGTATACATACGCTTTTGAAATCGAAAATATTACAACCCCAGTGGCGTATATTCGCGGCTAGCTAGGCAAGCTGCGAAGCTCAGAGAATGCACAAATAAAAGTCAATTTAAATATACATAAATAAAAGTCAATTATCAACGGTATTAAGATATATCGATGCTTTCGGTGCGAAAAAACACGATCGGATTCGTTTCTTTCGATTATGAGATTCAGTTTGGCGAGCGATGACCAACGGCATACCGCAAGCAGGTCTTCGCTGTTCTGATGCGAAGAACGTTGATACCATCGCCTGCTAGCGTTTCCATGACAACATGAATGAGTGGTATGGAGGTGAATGGACCATTGCTTTGCTCAACGTTTCGCTCAGAACAGAGAAGACCGTACTACTTGAGTCTCTCCATGCTTCCGCCTTTAACTGCGCGTGTTTCGCGAGAGTTGTTTCAGCTTGTGTGAAGCGTCAATGAATTAAAATCAGTGATATTATATCTTAAATTCGTGGCTTTGTTGGATTCGAACTGTTTTAATAAATTTTGTGAAAGTTTCTCTGAATATCTACTATCAGCGCTTAAAGAACTCCATGCTTCAAATTTTGATACAGCTCGATTAAAAAATGAACTGAAGGTGTTTTATTTCCTTGATGAACACAAAACAAATCATTATTTGTGACATAAAGTTGAATGGTTGGACATAATATTAACTGAGATGTATAAATTAGCAGATCTAATATTAAACTTTTCATCAACTGCAACTGCCGAAAGAAGTTTTTCCGGGCAGTCAACTACTGTTATGCTTTTATGGACCTTCGTGAGGACCTAAGGTTATTTGAAGTCTCCCATCCCTACATCACGACTGCTGGTCCTAAGGAGCTGTCAGAGCCAGAACTGACCGCTCCTTGGAACCAGGTTTGAATGGTTCCAAGGAGCGGTCAGTTATGCCTTGTCATAGACTTTGGCCCGTTCCCCGTTCAAACGATTAGCCAGCGTAAAGTCCCAAGTAGCCCTGTCCATAATAATACTGATAAAATATCACACAAACTGAAGCTCATGAACTACTCTAAAAAAATGTGAAAATATGCCCATTTGCAGGTAGTAGGATTCTAACCTACGTCTCCTGGCTCCTGACCTAGTTTTTCTTCCAACTGAACTACACCGACTTTGTCTTATCGCTGCAAGTTGACATTTTGACTCTTACATCTCCTCAGAGGTGCGTCACAAAGACTCTCGTCTTTGTAGCAAAATGTCTGCAAAACGGGAGAGAAGTCAGAAGTGATTGGAAAAGAACCTCCTAATTTTTTAATAAACCCATACTGAATAGTAGTAATTTTGTTCAAGTTAAAAGCTGTTTGTTAAGCAAAACGTTTTCTTAAAAAAAAATCCTCAGATGGAAAGTACCCCAACAATTATCGTTAAGGGTAAACTTAAGCTGGAAAAGAAGTAATTCTGGAATTTTTCTAAATCTGGTTTTCCAATTCAACATCAATAAACTCCAGATATTTCAAATAAATGCACTCGCCCTTACAACAGAGACCTTTCAATCACATCTGCGAGAGCTAATCCGACTAACTCTCAACGACGAGGCGAGTGGTGTTTTGCAGAATTAGTACGAGATCTGGCATCGTTCGTTCCACATAAGCTCGAAATTTTGCTCTAGCTGTACGCACTGCAACGCTGCTGATGAGTAAATAATTGACTTGACTGAAAATAGTTGCTGGCTGCGATGAGTAACATGACAACCCAATCGATGCATCAGAGATAACAACCCACTTGTGGATGCTTACAAAATCGTGAATGAGATTAAGTGAAGCAAAGGGTGTAAAAGAGCCGTAATCGAAAACAGAATATTTCCAAACTTAAACGTGGTCCATCGTCGAGACCGACAATCAGACGCGAGACGTAATTCACTGACGACAGACCAAATTTTGATGATGCTTGCGGAAAATGGTTAACCATTCTTCCAGCTAGACAGTTGACTATATCATTTCCGTAATCAGAGGTTATTTATCACATAAAAGAAAAACTGGCATATAAATGGATAATGGCAGCTCTTTCTATTGGGATGAAAGTAATAATCTTCTTAAATCTGTTGAACTTATATCTTTTCCTTCGCACGGACGAACGATTCCTTTAATGGAATTGAAAAGGAAAAGATATAAGTTAAACAGATCTGTCTCCTGTAAAGGGTGCACGGGTATAAAAATTATTTATGGAGTTTCGCCACAAATGGTAATAGCAGGCGCCAACAAGCATCCGGGGAAATTAAAAAAAAGTTGCCCCAGAGTGTGAGTGGTCAGAGCCATAGGTTTCTGACAAATCATCCCATTTGGCGTTGGGTTCGAATCTCGAAGTAGGTATAGATGGCTCTGTGTTAAGGCGCTGGTTCTGTTTTCTCCCTGGAGCCAGTGGCTCTAATTTAAGGACAAAATACAGCCCTTAGTGTATAGTTAAAATTACAAGTATCTCCGCACTCGTTTCTACACAATCTGCCAACAAGTAATTGGACACCAATGATAGCAAAGGAAAACGAAGTTTATTCACCTTCAATAGTTGGTGGAGCCTCCACATGCGGCGATTACAGCTGCAAGCCTACGGGGTATACTCTCAACCAGGCGTTGTACGTCGGCTAGTGGCATTTTCTTCCACACGGCTTGGAGAAGACAGGTCAGTTCCTTCACCGATTTCGGACGGTAGGGGCACCCCTTAAGTCGACGCTCCAACTCGTCCCAGAGGTCCTCGATAGGGTTAAGGTCCGGGCTCTGCGCTGGCCAGTCGATTCTCTTAACCCGATTGTAACCATACCAAGCCATGGTGGACCTCGCAACAGGACAGGGGGCATTGTCATCCTGAAAGTAACATGGGTCCACCCCGTAAAACTGCCACAACGTAGGAAGCGCATGGTCATCAAAAATGCAGTAGGTCTCGGCGTTGAGTCTACCAGGAATTGCTACCAAGGGTCAACCAGGAATTGCGACCAATCTTCCAGAGAGTCCAAAGGTGTCTCGTACACCAATGTTTTCATGTGCCTCCATAAGAAGAAGTACGGTAGATTAAAGTCCGGGGAGCGTGGAGGGCAAGCCACAGGTTCCCCGCGTCCTATTCACCGCCCGGGATATGTCGTATTTAGGAAGTGTCGGTTCTCGGTGGCAAAATGTACTGCGACCCCATCATGCACAAACCTCATGTCCCTCCGCTTGGTGAGGGTAAAATCCTGCAACAGACCGGGAAGCACTTGCTCCAGGAACACAAGGCACGCCGAGCCAGTCAGACGTATACGTCAATTCTCATGTAATGTTCGCACGGTAATATCGCTGAACGGGTTCCGCTGCATTTTTAAATCTTTGCTCCTCATCGTCTACGCACGTGTTCAGAACACCTGATTTGCATCTTGTGCTTCTCATGCACTGATTGGAACTCCGTGTGTCTGCTGGACGTTTTCCGAACGTGCTCTTTTCTGGCACTAGGAGTGGAATGCGGCCCTAGGTTCCATTGCAAATATTGTTCGTCTTGATGTGTACTATCCCCCTCTAGTTTTGTTGAAGGAATTTACAATAACCTTGTATATTAAATTATTATTTTTTCTTTGTTTACATGTAATACAACTGCTTGTCATGAAGTGCAGTAGCACAAAGTCCGAAGCGGAACATGTATGTCCGCTTATAGCACAAAACTCCAGCCGTCGTACTTTTTCTTTAACAAATCTGTTGCCGACATCTTCGGGACCGGTGTACAGTATATATATATGCACCAAGCGGGATGTAAGGTCAGGTGATGCGTAACATCACAGCCTCTCCTTGACAAATGTCAACCCCGCCTTCTCGTGGTGCATCCTGTTCCCACTAAAGGGGCTCTGACGAGCGCCAATAGCGGTATAACTATACCATCGGGATTAGAGGAAATTCTATCCCACACTCACCAACTCGCTTGGCCAGCGTGGTGAGTTATGGCCAAACCCCTCCAAAATGATTCCACTACTTAAATCTTGGCCCTCAGTCTCCGGCAGCTGGAATGTACCTGGCCAAGGCTTGTCATGAAGGCCAGTGCGACATGAAGGCAGAGCGTGCTAAGAATCCCCGGAGGACCGGACTAGGCTGCCATCTGATGCTGACCTTGGCTACGTACAATGGACGCTCCCTATCTTCTGATTTAAGGCTTCTTGAATTGGAAGAGGAACTACAAAGGATCAAGTGGGACATCGTGGGGCTAAGTGAGGTAAGGAGAAAAGGAGAAGATCTCATCGAACTGAAAAGTGGACATCTCTTTTACTATCGTGGGACAGATACTGGCAGAACTAGTGGTGTTGGATTTATAATAAACAAGAAACTGAAGGATAAAGTTGTAAAAGTTGAAAGTTCCTCTGACAGAGCTGCACGGCTTGTTATCCAACTCTCGAAAAGATACCAGGCTCAGATTATTCAAACTTATGCACCCACCACAAGTCATCCTGAAGAAAAAATTGAAGAATTTTATGAGGAAATTTGTCATCTAAATAATAAAGGTAAGCAGCACTTGAAAATAATTATGGGAGATTTCAATGCAAAAATAGGGCAACGGCAACAGAATGAAACTTCAGTAGGTAAATTCGGTCACTGCAACAGAAACCAGCGTGGAAATACTCTCGTTGAGTTTGCAGAGGCAGAAGGGTTTTTCATCTTGAACTCCTTCTTCAAGAAAAAGCCACACAGGAAATGGACATGGAGACATCCAAATGGCACGACAAGTGAAATTGATTTTATTATGTGTAACAAAAAATTCGTCATAGAAGACTGCAGTGTGCTAAACAAGTTCAACACAGGTAGTGACCATAGATTGGTGAGATGTAAGATGCACCTTAACACTAAACTTGAACGTGGCAAGCTCATAAGGCAAACAAAATCTATTGACATAACCAACCTTAAAAAACACCATAATACCTTCAAGTTGGAACTGAAGAACAGGTTCTCTGCTTTAGAAGGCCTAACATCGGAAGAAGTGGACATCTCTGAAGTTAACAGGAAAGTAACCAGAGTTGTTATGGAAACAGCAACAAAATTAGCTGGGTCTAAGAACAAGTTGCATGTAAATAAATTATCAGGAAAAACGAAAATGTTGATGCAAAAAAGAAGAGAGATGAGGACAACTAAAGAAGATGTGACTTCGAAAGTGGAATATATAGAGCTATGCAAGACAGTAAGAAAAAGTATCACTGAAGACGTAAGAAAATTCAACTGTGAACTAGTGAGGCAAGCAATTGAAAACAACCAAAGCCTAAAGATAGCAAAGGTACATCTCAGTAAGGGAAGAAAACAGATTATGGCACTGAGAAAAGAAGATGGTTCTGTAACAAGAAATAGAGGCGAAATTTTGACAAGAGTGAAAGATTTCTACTCCAAATTATATGAAAGGGATAATACATGCACTCCAGACATCATGAAAGATACCAGTACCAGAGTTCCTCCAGTCCTTCCTGCAGAAGTTGCACATGCAATCAAGAACACGAAGCGGGGAAAAGCTCCAGGAGAAGATGGAATTACTGTAGACATCATACAAGAAGCAAGTGGAGAAATCGAAACAGTACTCGCCCAAATTTTCACTCGATGCCTTAATGAAGGAAAGATTCCTGAGGATTGGAACACCGCTACAATGATCCTGCTACATAAGAAAGGTGACATTGAGGATCTTGGAAACTACAGACCTATCAGCCTCCTATCAGTAGTTTATAAAATCTTCACTAAAGTTCTTTCACACCGCTTGAAGGTAACACTGGACATGGCTCAACCGAGAGAACAAGCTGGATTCAGGAGTGGCTACAGCACAATAGATCATATCCACGTGCTGAGAGAACTAATTGGAAGAGCGAGGCAATATGAACTTCCATTGTGCATGGCTTTTATTGATTATGAAAAAGCCTTTGATTCGGTGAAGCCATCAGCAGTTACAATGGCTCTGAAAACCTGCGGTATTGAAGATGCATACATTAATATTATTAATAACATCTATGAAAATGCAAGTGCAAAGATTAGGCTGTTTGTAAATACAACACACGTAAAAATTGGAAAGGGAGTGAGACAAGGTGACACCATATCTCCGAAGCTCTTTAATGCCACTTTGGAGGGTGTTTTTCAGTCGCTGAGCTGGGAAAACAAGGGGATAAAGATTAATGGAGATTATCTAACCCACCTTCGTTTTGCTGATGACGTATTCATTTTTGCAACTACCCCATCAGAGCTGCAGAGTATGATCCAGGAACTTGCTGACAAGAGTAAAGAAGTGGGATTAAAAATTAACTTTCAGAAGACAAAAGTGATGTTCAATGCTTTTACAAGAAATGAAGATTTATCGATTGATGGAGAAAAGCTGGAGATAACAGACACGTACGTTTATCATGGACAGCAGATATCAAGTGAGGGTCACATTGATGAAGAAATTAATCGGCGTACAAAACTTGCCTGGAGAGCTTTTGGAAGAAACAGCATAATTTTCAAGAGCAATATGCCATTATGTCTTAAAAGAAAAATGTTTGATCAATGCATCCTTCCAGTGCTTACGTATGGTGCAGAGACGTGGACCTTAACTAAAAGAGACATACAAAGGCTGCAGACAACTCAAAGCAGCATGGAGAGGTGCATACTTGGTGTAACCAGGAGAGATAAGAAGAGGAACTCGTGGATCCGAAAAATGACAAGAGTGGAAGACATCATGATCAGAGTTAAATCCCTGAAATGGCAATGGGCTGGACATACTGCCAGAAGAACAGACCATCGATGGACAGCCGAAATTTTAGATTGGATTTCAAGGGACAGGAAAAGACCCAGAAGAAGACCACATGGAAGATGGGTGGATGAAATTCGAAAATATGCGGGAGTGACATGGAGGAGACTGGCACAAGACAGACCGTTGTGGAGGAAACTTGGGGAGACCTTCGTCCAGCAGTGGATTGATAATGGTTGACAATGATGATGATGATGATGATATATATATATATATATGTGTGTGTGTGTGTGCGTGTGTGCGTGTGTGTGTGTGTGTGTGTGTGTGGATGCTCAAAAATACCAAGCCAATTAACTTTTCTTACCGTGTAGAGTTTCGTAAGTATGGTTTCAAATACCTGAGGAATGAAAAGATTCGTTCTGGAGTACTAGTTGGAAAAGGAAGAGAACTGAACACCTTTAGCATTAAATGAACATTTCGGAAAATATTTTTGTTACAGTGAGACAATGCTTCAATGGCTATACTAAGACGTTCATTTCCTGGTATGGTGCTCCATTTTCTTTACACGAATTCATTTCTGACGTAACAGAATCATTGTCCAATAAAATCATTATTCGGGGACGCCGGTGATTTTGGTGATTGAACGCGTGCGTGTAAAATAAAGAGCTCTGTCGATTTGCTAACAAAAATCTATAAAATAATTATTCTACTTTTGAGAAAGTTTAAACTCTCAAGTCCCATCCCTGCTCCTCCCTGGAATGTTTGATACGACCCCACTTCAACCTTGTACTACGATGTGCAGTAGTTCATCGCAAGTTTCCTATTTCTGTAGATATCTGGGTCATCTGCGACTTTTCTGTAAGAAACACCGTTCGGGATTAACATCGCAGGTGCGGATTTTACGAAATATTTTTTATCTCAATGGCTAGGGAGAGCCCAACTCTGTGTCGTATGAAATCTGCGATTCACAGCCCGTTTCAATACGGGAGTATTTACGACTGCCTGTGCACGTCATCGAATGTCGTCTGCTGTGATGATATGTGCGGTAGTTAAGACTTGCTGTCGAATTCGGCGATGGAGGCTTCCGGACGTCTGTGCACGTGCAAGAGTACCACTGCTGCGATGCACCTTTCCTTTCTCCAAAATTTGCTGCCACATTAGGTCTACAATTGTTACATCATGATACGTTTCCGCAGCCATAAAACGCAGGGACTAACCAGCTGTATGCATCCTTATGATGAAGCCTCTAACAAAAGTGTCCCATAGCTTCACCTATCATTCTCACTTCTTACACGTGCTTTCGCCACCGAGATCACTCCGATGCTGTAGTCCACAAGTCCAGGTGAGGGCGCCCGAACTTAGCTACGCCGAAAATTTCTGACCTTTTATCTCCCTCACCTCTTACGTTACCAAAGTGTCCGAATGATTGTGGGGTACCCATTGCTTCATCTCTCATTCTCACTTCTTACACGTGCTTTCGACACCGAGTTTACTCCGATTTCGTAGTCCAAAAGTCCAGATTAGGGCGCCCGAACTTAGCTTCGCCCAAGGACGTTGCTAGACTTTGAATTCAGGATGGGCGACTGGTGGTGGGCGAGCATTATTTTGGGTGGGACAAACTTAATAACATTTTCTTTTTTTACAAAGCACTGAAAGAACGAATTTTGAATGCTCTTTTGTTAATTGAAGGATTAACGACCACCGTGAGGAACACAATGTGCTATAAGCAGTCGCCCATCTCTAATTTAAGGTCTCTGGTTCCAGGGAAGGGAGAGAGTACGTGCCGTAAGACAAATACAACATCCATGCGTCATCGGCATTCGAACCCTGACCCTTCTCGGACGAGTGGTCATAAGCCAACGCTTATATCACCACTGCACCACCGGATGTAATGCTTTTCACATTACAGCTACAAAGGAGTTCGTGCACCCACTCCACCTAGATACACATACATACGTGGATCTGATTAGTTTCGCCATAGTGTGAGATACAAATGTTGGTAGAATGCCACCTTCAACTTTTTGCTTGCTCTTAATGCATTATCTTAACCCTTTAACAACTATGACCAAAAATCGTTTATCACTCCAAATACCAAGCACCCGAAACTGTCTTTTAGTTCACTTATTTGCTTAATAACAACAATAGTGACTGAGGGTGACTCCTGCTGATACCTCATAGGTCTACAAAATTTGAAGAACAGGTAAGGCTACGAAATCTGACTCACTCTAGACAGGCGTTTCAGGCGGCTATGGCCGTCTGTATGTACGGGCGTTTTGGGTGTTATGGTCGTTAAAGGGTTAAGTTGCTTTTCAAAATTTTGCATTTTTACTTAGGAAAATAGTATTGTACTTGAACAATTTATTTAAAAGAAAATGTCGTTTTTGTTTATCTAAATCAAATTGGAACGTCTTGCCACGCAGACACAATACCTTCCCCCTCCTTAACTACCTTCCTTAAGCCAGCGACCTTGCATTGCACTCCTCTCCTGCAAAGCCGACGTCAGCCAATTTCTGCACTTTCACTGAGGGCTAGTGTACCTTTAGACTCCTTTTTCCGTATCGAAATTCCCTATTCTGTAAAGAAAACAAACACCAGAGCAATTAGTAGTGAACCCCCTCAGTGAATTCCTATCTACCCTCCACATTAGCTCCCTGGCCATACAAGCACGAACAAGAAAGATGACGCCGAATTTTCGGGTGTAATAAGCGCGTCTTTTGAATCCGTTCTGACGCAAATTAAATTTATCAAAGCTATTCAAAGTCAACGGAACCAGTATGGAAAACAATAGATCTGACGATAGAATGAAGATTTTCAATCGGTTTTTTAATCATTCAGGTATTGCTGTAAACGGAATCGTGAGCTTACGAACTCTTAGAAACATAGATATCGACAAAAATAAGATATGACTTTACGTCCCCTGGTGGGAAAACCCTGCATTATTTTAGGAAGGAAGTATTCTCAAAAGGGTTATCCGTATAAGCGGTATCGGTCGAAGAAAAAACATTAGTCGAGTTTTCAGGAGTCCAGATTTTGCAACACATACTTCAGAAGCTGAAATTAACACATATGACCCCTGGTGGCTAAATCATTATTTACCAAACATTAGAAATTATGTGAAAAATATTTTCCATCAGGTCTTGTATGCGACAGGAAGGAGCAGAAATAACGCAAAAAACGCAATTTACATTTGTGCCCCCTAGCGGAAAGTGCATCATTTACTTGAAAATTTTGAATTTATAGGAAAAACATTTCGCATCGGAAACACTATCCAACAAAGAAGGAATTTTTCAAATCTTACTCTTAGAAATAGAGATATTGACAGAATCAAGATATACATCTACGCCCCTGGCGTAGAAACCATGCATTTTTTCAAGAAGAAAATTTTCCTAAAAGGTTTGTCGACATGAGTAGTATCGATCAGCAAACGACGTTTTTTTCAATCGAGATTTTAGAAGGTCATATTTTGCTGCAAATACAACAGAAGCGGAAATTAAGATTTACGCACCCTGGTGGCCAAACTATTTTTTTACAAAAATTAGAAATTATGCGCAAACGATTTCCCATCAGTAGCTGTATCCGGTGCAGAAAGAATTTTTCAAATCGGAGATTTCGAAGCAGAGATATAGGGGGAAACGCAATTTACCGCTACGTCCCCTAGCGGAAAGTCTATGAATTACTTGAAAATTTTGAAATTATATAAAAACATGTAACACGAAAACACTATCCAACAAAGAAGGAATTTTTCAAATCGGGCTCCCAGAAGTAGAGATATTGACAAAAATAAGATATACATCTACGCCCCCTGGCGGAGAAACTGTGGAATATTTTAAGAAGAAAATATTCCGAAAAGGTTTATCGGTGTGAGTGGCATCAGTCCATGAAAGAATTTTTTCAATCGATATGTTAGAAGCTCCGATTTTATGGGAATTACATCAGAAGCAAAAATTAACACTTATGACCCCTGGTGGCCAAAGTATTTTTTACCAAAAATTTGAAATTATATGCAAAAGATTTTCGATCAGGAGATGTATCCGCTGAAGAAAGAAACTTTCAAATCGGAGTTTTAGAAGAAGAGTTATCGGGGAAAATGTAATTTAATTTTACGCCCCCTGGCGGAAAATTTATGCGTAATTTGAAAAAAGTAACTATATCTAAAATACTCTTCGACATAAATGGAATCGAAAGAGAAAAAAAAAATTCAATCGGATGTTTAGAAGCAAATATGTGGAATAAAACGTATTTTTGAATTCGACATCATCTGCATTTACGCCCTCTACCGGCGAAATTGTAGATCGTAAAAAAAAATCAAAATGAAGGATCATCATTTGCATATTTCAAGCTTCCGAATGCAAAAATAATTTTTCAAATAGGACTAATAGTTGCAGAGATATCGTGGGAACGGGCTGACGGACAAACCGATAACAGAAGCACGATTTTTTACAAAAGACGTGCTAAAATGGGGCCTAAACTAAGGAATTGGAAAAGTGAAGAACAACTGAATTTTCATGTCCCTGCTTATTTTATTTTGATAACTTTTCTACGAAGATTTAAGTAACACGTAGGGGTACACGAAGAAATACATGAGACTTATTATTACTTGGCAAACTCTAGATTATATTTTAAAGTTAAATATATTGAAAAATGGCACATTTTAAACTGGGTGGACGGTAGGGTGGGGAAGACAAATTTCAGAGCTCGCACCTCCCTGGCGACGACATTGGCTACAATGAACAGTTCTGTTCATTTATCTCCCTCACCTCTTACGTTACTTCTTCGCAAGTGCAGCATTTTACATAACCTAACTATTGACACATGGTTCACCCACAAATATTTCCTGGTATTGACGTTTTATGACGAACATTGTAATTACAGCATACACGTTGACTTAACTGATAATTTAATTCAAACGTATTATCATTCGTTTTCTTTTGTTCCATTCAGTGCTGTTTGTACGACAAGAAATAAAATTGTGCCTTCATCGACGCACGAATTTTCTGAATGAAATAATGTAATTAAATAGAAGCAGACAAATCTTCTGCGCTCTTAAAATGAAGCGAAATTAATAAATCGTAATTGATGAAGTGGAGCAGTTTGGATTGTGATTATGGGAACTCACAGAGCGGTCCCGTAAATCAATTGCTTTTCTGCTATATCTTCCAGCTTTAATCTTTTGAGGATTAAGATGAATCAGAATACATATGTATACACAGTCTCCTGACATTTCTATGCAGAAAAGCACGCTGCAAAGCTTAAAATAACAGCGGAATGAAAGCACTGCGTAAAAGAGAATTTGACCGCTTGTAAAACTCATTCTGTTAATATAGTTATTCATCTAATTTAGGAATTTCATGCATTCCCATTTGTTTTCTCCCTAAGAGGTCTTTCGATTTTTAACCGAGCACAAAGAAGCGTGGTATTCACAGCTGTGGGGCACTTAGTGAATTCGTTCAGATAATGCGGTATGTAAAATTTTCCCCTTAATATATACTATATTGACAAAAGTCACCGGAAACCTCGAAGAGAAACAGAACATAGCATTTATTGACATACATTAGTACAGTGTCGGTCCACCTTTGCCCTTAATGCATACACTGAACCTTCGAGACATGCTTTCGACAAGGTTTTGGAACACAGCGATAGGTATGGGCTTCCATTCAGTACATAATTCTGCCGCTAACTGTTGCTTAGTAGTAGGCCTTGGCTACAAATTTCTTATGCGGCGCTCTAATTCATCCCATAGGTGCTTTATGGGACTAAGATCAGGGCTATGTGCTGTCCAGTCCACACACGATACGGAATTATCATCAAACCACGCCGTAACAGTCCTTGCTTTATGGCTCGGTGCATTATCCTGCTGGTACCAACAAGGCACGGTTCCATAGTATTGCCACAGAGTTGGTAGGGCATAATTGTCCACAATATCGAGGTAGACGTGCTGGTTAACAGGTTTGTCCACGATAACAAATGGGCTGGGACCGTACCACGAAAAACACCCCCACACGAGTAAACTGTCAGCTCCAAACTTGACCGTAGGAACAGTACACTGGGGTAAATAGCGTTCCGTCGACTGCCGCCATACCAACACACGGCCATCAGACTGATGGATCGTGTATCTAGATTCATCAGTCCATAGGACCCGTTTTCCATTGATCTACAGTCCACGATAAAAGTTCTTTACACCATGCCAAACGACGAGTAGCATTCTGAGTAAAGATGAAAGGCTTATGAGCAGCCGCACGACCACGGTAACCCATGGAATGAAGTTCTCTACGAATGGTAAGTGTACACACTGCGGTTCCAGCATTTTTACTCACCTGTACACTGAGGTCTTGTGCAGTACTTCGTCAATTAGCTGTAACGACTCTCCTGAGGCTTCGACGTCCTCTATCACGGATTTTCTTTGGTCTGCCGGTACGTTTTGCTGCTTCAGGCACGCCATGTGTCTTCCACTTATTCAGTACAACCAAAACAGTTGACTTGGGTATGGTTAAACGCTTCTCGGTTTCGGACAACCCACTAATATAACACCCAACAATCTTTCCTTACTCAAAGTGAGTTCTCTCGCGCCGCGACATTTTCGCTCAATATCACAGTGCGATATGATCGCGGTCAGCTGCAGGCTTGTTTTTATACCGTTTGCAGCTGCGCCGTGCATCTTATCAACGCAGCGGATCCGTTCATTTGCTTTTGAAGGGTGTCCCGTGATTTTTGTGAATATAGCGTATGGAACTAAGAGCATATCATAATTTTAAGTATTCATACGAGAGTTGTGAAAACACACATTTGTCCGTGAAAGGGATCGAAATCGCGCCCCTCACACCGGAGTAAGTTGCTCTCCCAACTAAGCTACACGGACAAAATATATCGCTTCAGATTTGTCGTCTTGACACGTGCTTAATCTATGTAGAACGTCACATTAACTCACTCTTAATTTTTTTTCTTTCGTTTTGAAACGAAGAACGACTTTTCATTAATTCTAGACCATATGTGCAACGAACATCACAGATTTTTCGTGGAACCCAACTGTCAGTACATCAATTTTTACGTTCGGGCGCCAATGTGAAAACACAAATTTCTCCGTGACGGGCAACGAATTCGCGCTCCCCTCACTCCGGAGTGGGTTGCTCTCCCAACTAAGCTACACTGACGGAATATATTGCTGCAGATTTGTCGTCCTGACACGTGCTCTGTAGTACTGTAGTACGTCACAGAGCCTATAGATAACTAATAATAAATGCTACATTACGAACGTTTGTAGATGTTGACAAGCTGAACTTACATTAAGGGTAAGAAATTGTTGTAAAAGTTGTACTTCACTGAATGTGTTTATCAGTAAATACACTTCTGGAGAAATGCCGTAATTTTCGCAGTACAATCCGCGGATTAACTGTCAAAAAAAATTTATAAATATTATTTCTTTGATTCATACGCCAACACGGATAGTAGGCCGCTTGAAAAAAAAAGTCACTTGTATTTTTTTTAAATCTGCGCCATGATTGTCAATAGAGGTCGTATATTTGGAGAAATATTAAAAATTCATTAATAGCAGCAAAACACAAAGCAATACGAAGTCGACGTCTGTAAACAGTTGGTAAGAAGTTCTTACTACAAGATTTTTGGCAGGAGTTACGATGCTGCGAAGGCGATAATATTTGTTTTCTCTGACAAGTGTAACTCCGGAACACCCGAGTGCCGAAAGTGTAACTCTGTAACTCAGATAATGCTAAAGGATCTCACGGTTTTGGCTCGTCATTCGCTTAAAAGTAACATAGAAATATTTAACAATTATTGCCCATTTTTTAATATCGTTTATCTCTCCTTGGACTACTGAGTCATCTGGCGAATTGCTACTTTTCTGGAAGAAAAATGGCTCAGTATCAACGTTGCAGGTGCGGATTATACTACTACTCTTTCTGTGTGAATTTCATGATCTGCGAATTACACGGCCACTCTTTTTGTGCGAATTATACGACGAACAATATGGTGCTCGTGTGAAACATAAAAGTCGGCATAGAAAAATAACGACTTGTTAATCTTAAAATAAATTCAGATGAAAATGACGAAAATTATATGAAAACGTGATGTGCATAGGAATACACGACCAGAAATAATACTGATGCGTCAAAAAACTTCCTTTACTAGGGATAGCACAAATTATTATTTTAACGAAGATAGTATTATTAGCAGATCTGGGAGGGACGAAAAGAAGTAGTGTCTCTCAGTAGAGGGACACAGACATAGGATTTAGATCCTAGGATGAACAAGCGCACCATTCTGTGCATCTTTACTCTCGTGGTAATTGTCAACCAGCCGAGCCTTATAAGTACAGGCATTACTGTCTATAAAATTCATCACGGGGTATACATCACCTTATAAAAGCCTACATTGTACTTAAGAATCTCCTTAACGTACCTTTGAGCTTGCAAGTGCTAAACTCAAACTAGTACAGTTCCGTAGAACCATCCATCGTTATGATACTCTACAGAAGAAAACTATTCGTTTTTTTTATACACTATCTACCAATAAGTAATTGGACACCTGTGATAGCAAAGGAAAACGAAGTTCATTCACCTTCAATAGTTGGTGGAGCCTCCACGAGCGGTGATTACAGCTGCGACTCTCCGGGGCATACTCTGAACCAGGCGTTGTACGACGGCTACCGGTATTTTCTTCCACTCGGCTTGGAGAAGACAGGTCAGTTCCTTCACCGATTTCGGACGGTGGGGGCACCCCTGAAGTCGACGCTTCAACTCGTCCCAGAGGTGCTCGATAGGGTTGAGGTCCGGGCTCTGCGCAGGCCAGTCCATTCGATTAACCCCATTGTCACCATACCAAGCCATGGTGGACCTCGCAATATGACAGGTGGCATTGTCATCCAGAAAGTAACATGTGTCCACCCTGTAAAACTGCCACAACGTAGGAAGCACATGGTCATCCAAAATGGTGCAGTAGGTCTCTCAGAGTTGAGTCTACCACGAACTGCGACCAAGGGTCTCCTGCCATACTAGGAGAAACACCCCCATAGCATAATCCCACCGCCGCCGAACTTCACAGTTGGCACAATACTTTCCGGCAGGAGGCGTTCTCCAGGCAGACGCCAAACCCAGACCCTGCCATCCGAACGGCAGAGGGTAAACCTTGATTCGTCGCTCCAGAGAATCTGTTTCCAGTGTTCAACGGTCCACTGTCGACGTTCTTTGCACCACGTTAGCTGAGCAGCGATATTGGACTTGGTGATCAAAGGCTTGTGGGCGGCAGCACGTCCATGATAACCAAGCAGATGGGCTTCCTTACGGATGATGTTCATCGAAATAACACTCCCGAATGCCTGTTGAAACTCCTCGCGGATGTGGCCCATCAATTTGGTGCGGTTCTTCCGACTTTCTCTGGCCAGCACCCGTGGATCTCTAACTCCCAGTTTTGTGGGTCTGCCGGGTCAGGGCACATTCCGACCGTCACCTCTCATCTTCCACTTGCCAATCACGTAGGCAACTGTCGATTTTGGGTACTTCAACTCGCTGGATATGTCACGTATGGATCGGCGATTTTCTGTGATACCCAACGTTACACCTTTCTCGAAATCAGAAAGCTCCAAACTGTGTGGCATCTTGCATGCGACTGGTTGCGTTGTTGTTTCCCACAATATATTTAACGGCGGCGGCCGTGACGGGTATCAGAACCGCAGATACCGTCGATTGCAGGGGTGTCCAATTACTTGTTGGTAGATAGTGTGCTTCGATTCACACTGCAGTTTAAGGTACAAGAGCCACCGGTTTCGCAGTGGTCTAAGCGATGGCCTCTGATCATTCGTCCGAAAGGGGTCCGGGTTCGAATCCCGGTGAGGCATGGATGTTGTGTTTGTCTTACGGCACTGGCTCTCTCCCTTCCCTGGAACCAGTGACCCTAAATTAGGGACGGGAGACTGCTTATAGCCCATCGAGTGCCTCACAGTGGTCGTTAAACCATCAATAAAAAAAATGGTGCAAGAGCCTACGCACTCAATAGGGCCATCGGAAGGCGCCCGTGAATTATGTTCATCCGCGTCATTCCCTACTGTGTCCTGCTGCTACCAACTTTCAATCACTTCCCCCGTCAGCTTATTGGCATTCTTGTCTCCCAAACACTGCATATGTACGCATGCGTGTGTTGGTCAAATTTTAAAACTTTATTTAGACAAAATTTAATTGATTGGTCTAAAATAACTATGTACTTACAAGTAAACTGCTAGGACAATATATAGTATGATTCTTGGCAATAAATGCGTTGATTTCCACGGAAAATGTTGGAAACTACTTATAGTCGCGGAGATAGGTTTCACGTACCTTCCCCTTCCGTGTCATCTGAGGGGGAATCGAAGTATAGTAATATTATTCCGGGATGTCGCAGGTATGAATAGCGTTCTTTCCATGTCGGGAACACGTTCAGCGTTCTTTCCATGTCGGGAACACCCGATTAGATCGAAACGAAACACATCCACGTTTGCCCACTGCGGCTTGATTCATTTGTGCTGCTGCCTGCACCAAATCTTTCGAGCTGTTCCTTGATGAAGGTAATGGGAAGTAACCCATCTCTGTCTCCTAGCATAAAGGCTCATCTCGTATGGATATTGTTCCGTTTAGGACAATCGTGAATGAAGAAAGGAGAGCTCCACTGCAAGCTTTCTAGCTGTCATCACCTCAGCTTCTCGCTGTTAAAAACAAATATCTGTCCTTCTGGGACGTTTTGATCCTTGGGTGACCGAGAACTGTGGCACATTCCAAGATTCCTGATATATTCGCAATTGCATTAAGGTGGCCTTCAGAGATGCGATATTTGTGATCCGGCTGTCAGAGCTTGGGTCTGTTTTTTTTTAATCTTAATTGAGGGTTTAATGACCACCGTAAGCAACTCCATAGGCTATAAGCAGTCGCCTGTTCATAACTTAAGGTCACTGGCTCCAGGGAACGGAGAGAGCCAGTGTCATAAGACAAACTCAACATTCATGCCTCACCAGGAGTCATACCCAGACCCGTCTCGGGTGAATGATCAGAAGCCAGCGCTTGGACCACTTGGCGTTGTTCTACTAACAGATTCCTAATGGCTATGTACTTCGTCGAATTGCCTAAGTGACTCAAGAGGGTTTGTCTGCATGATTTTGATTTATATGACGATGCTACCAAGCGTGTTGTTACGAGAGACGTAGTTGAGCCTTCTTTTATAGCGTGCTTTAGACAAAGAATATCTAACTAAGAAAAAGTTACGGCTCGGCGAGACGAAACTAGCGCCGACATATCCTAAGATATATGAAGCAATGCACAGAAACCAACATACAGGTTGATGCCGGAGCAGACTGCGCTTTGCTGCTGTCATATTCGCGTGTGGGGTGTTACGCTTATACATATATTTAATAAACTTTCTTATGGTAATTCGCTGCCACCAGACCAGGATATCTCTGTCCCGGTCAACTTACGCTGTTGTGTTGCTCCTCAGAGGCATGGTGAAGGAAAAGATTACTTGTAGAGTACAGAGCTGAGCAGTACTACATTAGATACAGTTTTTTATTTACAGCTTGGAGACGAGTATGTCGCAGATACATGTCACACGATAAAAACAGTTCTTGTATTTGAGCAAGTCTACATTTCAGCACGATCATAGTTCATTTGCAGTCCAGTTTTTGCACTATGAGTGTGCACACAGCATCAAGAAGTTATTTATACATAGCAATTATACACTGCCGGACAATTGCTAAGAACGGATGACAATAGCAACGATAGCAACCATAAAATGGAAGGCAGGAAAATGTGGAAATTAGCATAAGTGCGGGATACAGTACGTATTGTGCGTATGCAAATTTTGGATTGCCGAACTTGTTCGTGACGTCATAGCGCTGATAAGAGATATAAAGGATTTGACGCCTATTGACCGTTGTTGTTCAAACGCAAAGTTGAAAAGGAAAGAACCAATTGACGAACTTGCAATTTTCAGTATGTCTTCCCGACATCACCTAGATGATTTTACGCGTGGCCGTATTATTGGCAAGATTGAAGAAGGACGAAAAATAACAGATGTTGCCAGGGAGTTCGACGTCAGCCACAGTGTTGTTTTAAGGCTTTGGACATCATTTCAAACAAATGGAGTGTGTGGCAAACGTCACGAGGGAGGTCGTGTTCGCAGTACGACACCTGCAGAAGATCGGTACATAGTGCTATCAACAAAAACACACCGGCGCAGCACAGCTAGTGAGGTAGCAAATCGGTTTATGGCTGCTACTGGCAAGCGGATCTTCCAAAATACTATCGCCAGACGTTTGCATGAAGGAGGACTATACGCCCGCCGTCCTGTTGTGTGCATCCCATTGTCCAGACGTCACCGTACCGCCCGTTTGCAATGATGCCATCAACATCGCAATTGGACTGATAACGACTGGTCTGCTGTCCTCTTCTCAGATGAGAGTAGATACCGTCTATCGTCTGATTGTCGATGACAACTGATCTGGCGTGATAGTGGTACTGCATATTGTCCAGCAAACATACAGGAAAGGGACCGATATCCGACATGTAGTTTCATGGTATGGGCTGGCATCATGATCAATGGCCGTACGGCCCTCTATGTGCTGGCCAACGATACAATAATGATGTTCTGCTACCTCATGTTCGCATGTTCCGTGGTGCTGTCGGTGATAGATTTATTTTTATGGACGACAACGCAACATGCCATCGAACAGTCGCTGTCCAGGAGTGTCTTGAGAGCGAGGATATTTAACGCCTCGTATGGCCAGCACGTTCTCCAGATCTGAATCCCATTTAAAATGTGTGGGATGCTTTGGGGAGGAGTCTTGCTGGTCGCCAATGCCCTCCAATAAACAAGGACACCCTCATCCGTGCACTGACAGAGGAATGGGATAAATTACCCCAACAGCTGCTTGATAATGTTGTGCAAAGCATGACACGAAGTGTGGAATCTTGCATCGCCCTCCATGGTGGCCATATCCCGTATTGACATCTTACGCCGGAACGCCTGCGGACGATAATTGCATTTTTTTCACGTTTACGTATTCTGCACAAAATGGCCTGTTTGTCCCTTGAACACGTTCCAAAGCCTTCTGGATTTCAGAGCACAATAAATTGTCTTTCTTGTAATGTCCTGGCATTCTGACATTATTTTATTTCACTTGGCATCCAACCACACTTACGTTTTTATGCGCTATATAGCCTTTTATGATCCGTCCTTAGCAATTGTCCAGCAGTGTATGCTCTTCACAGGTGGCTAGATTTCTCAGGTGGAGGATTTCCTTGGCAGACCGCAGTCTGGTATGTAGTATTATTACACAATTACCCACAGGTAATGCAATATACATACTCTAGTGGTATTAACCCGCAGGTAGGCACCTAATTAACTCTCTAGTAGCCCGACTAGCGTACGTACATCTCGAGCGAAGACAGCCGACTAGCGTACGTACATCTTGAGCGACGACTACAAAACGACCGTCTTCTTCCTATTCGAGCAAACAAAAAAAGAGTCCTAAAAGTTCGTTACAACTTTTTCTCGCTTAAACTCCCTGCAGCCCGGACCACGCACAGCCGATCCCGTAAGCGCACATCTTCGGTGCAAGAGGCCATGTGGTAAATCTCTCTTCCCTCCTCAGCTGTCTGTAGCTGCTGGAAACTTTCTGCGCTAGGAAGACATCCCCATGTTCTCTGCCTCAGCGTGTAATTCACATGGAAAGAATTTCCTTCCCCCTTCTCCTCTTCGTGGGACCCTGGGCACACAATATGGCCGACCTGAAGTATTGTTTCTTCCTACAGAGAAAAAATGGCGTTCCACTTCGGATTTGTTTTCATTTTCCCTGTCTTCAAAATTTTTACATCATCACAGCTGCGTAAGCGTTGTTTTGTTGATTTCAATTCTGGCAAAGGAAGTCAGCCGAGGCCGAGTTACTCACAGCACGTGATTGTTACGTTGTCGGTAGCAAAATCCTTTCCTTTCGCAAATCGTTTTCTTGCGCCAGTCGGGTTACTTAAGGCTTTTGTTTGCTCTTCAGTTTCTTCAGAAACATTTTCGGTAATGCCAAATACTAGGGATTATCTGAATTCTTATGCCTAACTATATAATTTGCTAAAATTTAATTTTGATAGTAATATTGATTGCTATTGCATATATGTTTCACCAAACTAAGAGGGAGGCGGGATATCAGAAAATAACAACAGCAAAAAAAAAAAAAAAGAAAAAACTGCTCAGAAAAAAAAAAAAGCAAATACTGATCAGGTTGAAGGAAACCATCGTGGATCAAAGAAAAGCTCCAATGCCGTACTCCGCCTTAACGCCTTTTGCTCCTAAATGTTTGCTTTCCGGAAGAGCACATAAGTTCCCAGGGTGTGGGGGCGCTGTTGTCGGCAGTTTTACGTTATCATAACGGGAGTTGACGTTCTTCACGCGAAACTTTATATTCTTTGCTTTAGATGTGTAGCCTTGGTTACGCCCATGATGAAGTATTGCTACCATGGTATTTGCTGTTCAATACGTTCTTTTTGGTAGGCTGATCTACTACATTTTCCTGAAGAAAATCATGCACTCTACTTCAGTAAAATTACAGTAGTAGAAGCAATTGGTATTGAAAAAAGAAAAACAAGGGCTTCTTGTGAAAACGGCAAGGTAAATGATCTGATAAATAATATCAGATCATTTACCTTGCCGTCTACAACTGCATTGCATATCTACATACTCACAACAGTGAGTATGTAAATATGCAATTGAAGAACATCAAAAGATAATTAAAAATAGGAACATATTGCGAGAGACTCGGCACCCCGATGAAGAGACAGGCATCAAATCAGGATGACGCCCGTAGTGAACGAGTAAACAGTTCACAATTCATTCTGAGCTGCAGTTCTACCTATTCTGAGCTGCAGAGTATGATCCAAGAACTTGCTGATAAGAGTAAAGAAGTGGGATTAAAAATGAACTTTCAGAAGACAAAAGTGATGTACAATGCTTTTACAAGAAATGAAGATCTATCGATTAATGGAGAAAAGCTTGAGACAACCGATTGTTACATTTATTTTGGAGAAAACTCAAAAGAGCATGGAGAGATGCATGCTTGGTGTAACCAGGAAAGATAAGAAGAGGAACTTGTGGATAAGAAAAAAGACAAGAGTGGACGACATCATGACTAGAGGGAAATCACTGAAATGGCAATGGGCTGGACATGTTGCCAGGAAGAGGGACCACCGATGGACAACCGAAATTTTAGACTGGATTCCGAGGGACAGGAAAAGACTCAGAAGAAGACCCATGGAAGATGGATGGATGAAATTCGAAAGTATGCTGGAGTGACATGGAGAAGACAGACCCGAGACAGACAATTGTGAAAGAAAATTTGGGAGACCTTCATCCAGCAGTGGATAGATAATGGTTGATGATGATATATATCATCATCAACCATTATCAATCCACTGCTGGACGAAGGTCTCCCCATGTTTCCTCCACAACGGTCTGTCTTGTGCCAGTCTTCTCCATGTCACTCCCTCATATATATATACACACACTGCTTGCCACCCAAAATTCAACACCAAGAAGGACACGAGATAGGAAAGCCAGGTTTACCGGACACATAACAACACATACAAAGATGAAACGATTGAGCTTACAGGCCCGTGCGACTTGTGGAACACGCAGACATCAATAGTTCGTGTGGCCCCCATGGCTGGCAATAACGGCCGCTAAACGCCGCGGCATCGAACGAAAGAGGCTTTGGATGTGGGCTTGCGGTATGTCGGTCCAGGCTGCTTCCACACTTTGGCACTGTTCATCAGGCGTAGCTGCGTGTGGTGCTTGCCGGGCCACTCGGTTTCCGATCAGCGACCAGACGTCTTCGATGGGTGGCATAGCGGGAGAAGAGGCAGGCCACGACAGCAGTGACACCTGATGGGCCGTGAAGAATTGTTCCACGATGCGTGCCACGTGAGGGCGCGCATTGTCCTGTTGAAAGGTGGCCGCTGGCAGGTCCTGCAGGTAAGGAAGTACTACAGGCTCCAAAACGTCGGAGGTGTAGCGGTGGCTGTTGAGTGTACCGCCGACGCGTACCAGAGGGGGCGGGTGTCATATCCAATTGCGCCCCAAACCGTAACTCCAGGTGACGGACCAGTATGGCGTTGCATAATGCAGGCGTCATACAGTCTCTCGCCCCGCTGCCACCACACGGGGATCCGACCATCGTGGTATTGCAGGCAGAAGCGGGATTCGTCGGAGAAGACAATGTCGTGCCATTTCGTAGGCCAGGTGCGGCGTTCAACGGCTCACTGTCGCCACACTTGCCGGTGGTGTAACGTCAATGGTAATTGGAGCAATGGGCGTCGTGCGACAAATCCCTGCTCCTGCATACGACGTCGAACTGTACGTGCTGACACAAGTTGTTGCGCAACATACCCTAATTTCTGCGGTAACGTTCGTGATGTGGTGGTGAGAGCCGTCAATGCCCTCCGCACAACATGCCAATCCTCTCGTTTAGTGGTGTGCCGCGGTTGCGGCATTCGCTCACGTCGGTCCGTCCGTCCGTCCGTCCCTCCTGTACCCACCGAATCCATACTCGCCTCACTGTGGCTGTATGTCGTCCCACACGGGCGCCGATGTCTCAGTACGATAAACCGCTATCGCGATAAGCCACTATTCGTCCTCCATCGAACTCCGAAATGTGCTGGAATGACTGCCGTATTCTACGACGAGGCATCAGGAAGCTTCCCACGAGCAGGTCCGGCAGCAAAACACACTTCCACTACTTACACCCCGCCTTCTGTGCACCCTTCTTATAGTGCTTCTCGGTGGCGTGCCGGGAGCACATGATTTGCATATGCCCTGCAATGCTAATCGTTTGCATCGAATTTCAGGAGAATCAGATACTTCCCTCTTGGTGTTGCATTTTGTGTGGCCGGCGGTGTATGAACGAATATGAATACTTTCAAGAATAAATACTTTCGCACGGTAGGATTTTTCACTCTAAAACGGAATTAGCATGCTCCTGGATTTAACTAGGATTTCCGTAGGTCCCGATGTGCTCGCTATAAGTGGGTTCTATTGCACATTCCTTGAGTTTTTCCTTCAATCAAATTAACAATAACATACACCGATGTGACATTCCATTATGACCACCCCCAGACTAGAGAAATGAGCGCATCTGGACACCGAACGGTTGCGCAGGTGAAATTCACAGAGCAGTATATATACAACCCAAGGACAGGCATTCGGTTAGCAGACTGCGTGGAGTCAGAATGGGCAAAGCTTCCGATTTCATAGCTGAAGAAAAGCTGACAAATCACCCGCAGGTACAACAGTAGTGATCAGGGCAATGTGTCAGAATATACAGTTCATCGCAGCCTTCTGCGCATCGGCCTGCGTAGCTGAAGACCCAGCCTGGTCCTCATGCTCACTGAACGTCATCGCCAAGAATGCATGAAATGGGCCCAAGATAATCAAGATTGGATTGTGGATGATTAGAAGATAGTGGCCTGATCGGACGAATGGAGATTCCTGGTGCATCACGTAGACGGTAGAGCGTGGATACGGGGATTACCAACGGAGGCTATCGCACCTGGATGCACTGTTGGGCGGAAGCAGGCCGGCGGTGGTGGTGTTATTTATGTAGGCGTTGTTTTCTCGGGACACTTTAAGCCCCATTATCCCAATAGTACTATCCCTGACAGCTGTCAGGTATCAGAACATCGTTGTGGACCGAGTTGGTGAACGCTGTTTCAAACTCAAACATTGACGTTAGCACTACTTCTATCAAAGTATACTCATTCATGGCAACTGTGCTCCCTGTTGGTGATGGCCATTACCAATAGGATAATGCGCCATGCTACACTGCCAGAATCGTCAAGTAGTGGTTCGAGGAACGTGTTGGTGACTTTCTGTTAATGCCCTGACCACCAAATTCGCTTGACATGAACCCAATCGAACATTTGTGGTTTGACTTGGAAAGGCGAGTTCGCGCTAAATCACCACCACCGCGAAATGTACGGGACCTGGAGGACCTGCGTTGATATTATGGTACCAGATACCCCAGGATACCTATCACTACGGCGTCGAATCGATGTCTCGCCGAGTGGCTGCTGTTTTGCGGGTTAAATGGGGGTTTCACAGCTTATTAGGTAGGTGTCACATCAGTGTAAAATGCGATAATGACGCGAAATGGAATGATTTCGAACTGAAAGGTGAAACAAAAGTTGCTGATTTTTCTGTTCTTTGATTAAACACTCTGTCAAACACCAGTGTGTAAAATGGAACGTGGTCATCGAAAAATCTGACAGAGAATTTAAGAAATCATGTGACTTTACATATGCAGTGTCACAAACTTTAGAATCAGATTGAATCGGCAAAACAGATAAGATAGAAGAAGAAGAAATGGCTTATTCTCTGTTGAAAAGCGTGACACATTACTTAGAGGTACACTGTAAAAAATATTTGGTGTGAATTCTCGCAAAATTTCTGAAAATAACGTTCAGCTAAGCTGTCGGTAAGTGCCCGTCTTTTTATTAAATTTACGTTTTTAAAAGTTCCCGCTTTTTTTTTATCTTCCTTAATTTCACAGATTATCCGTAGTCTGTAACTCCGTTTATTTCAGAAACGTCCGTTTCAAAGTTTTTTTCGTATTTATGAAGCAAATTCGTGAAATCAAAGATGCTGAATTGTTCGCCCGTTACGCCAGAGAATCATCAAGCGCAGATGATCTACCTGAGGTCGTCTGGGTTAAAAACAGCACGTCTTAATTACTGAGCCAGAATGTCTTCGGAATCGCACTCACGCTAAGGGCAAAACTAATTGCGCGGTAATGAATGTTTTCCACATTAATGAAAGTGATTTATTCATTTTATTTTCTGTTAAAACTTATTATTTGTTTAATACGCTCGTAATAATTTTATCTTTTCCGTAAGAGGACTTATCACAAATTAAGTACTTTTTGTTTCATCGTGGTTTTTCGAAGCAACAGAACGCTTTGGAACTTCAGATCTCTTTTTTAACAGACAAAAACTTTCAATTATCTTTAAAAAAAGGTGAAATGTGCTGGTTTATAACATTATTTCGCATAACTTCTAAACATAAAATTTAGGTGGCGCAGTGATCTAAGCGATGGCTTCTGATCATTCGTCCGAAAAGAGTCCGGGTTCGAATCTCCGTGAGGCATGGATGTTGTGTTTGTCTTTCGGCGCTGTCTCTCTCCTTTCACTGGAACCAGTGGCCTTAAATTAGGGACGGGCGACTGCTTATAGCCCATTGAGTTGCTCACGGTGGTCGTTAAACTTCCAATCAAAAACAACAAAATTACTCTTGATAGCTGCAATAGCTCTTGTCTTAAGGTCTCTACAGACATAGACATCGTACAATCAATGTACAATAATTTAAGTACCCGGTTTCTTACGGTAACACAATGTATTATATAATAGCTGGTGCACAAAATGAGATAGAGCAAAGAAATTTCCTCTGCCACAATAACGAAAATTCAATAGATATGCTGGCCGTAGTATCTTGATTCGCTACAGAACTTCAAAGTCAGATTCTTCGACACACTATGAAAATTTTACAATTAATCAAATCTCTAGTGTCTCTCTTATGAATAATTAATACAGGCATTTAACGTGGACCAGGAACATCAAACACAGATCTTCGCTCTTTCCACGTTTATAAATTAGTCACGGAATATTTCTCATTGGCCGCCACCGGGAGTCGAACCCTTTTATCTTTTCCGTAAGAGCTGTAGCGGAAGCATATACGGCGAGTAACTGGAAGACTCAGGGTTCGACTCCCGGTGGCGGCCAATGAGAATTTTTCCGTGACTCACTTATAAACGTGGAAAAAGCGAAAATCTTTGTTTGATGTTCCTGGTCCAGGTTAAATGTCTGTATTAATTATTCATTCGCCTTCTAATTATTTCTTCAGTTGCTGCTTACCATCTTTGGTGAATCCCCAGCGTTGTGCGGGGCTCCAAGAAGCAACCTGCCAAATTTGCTTGGCGGTTAGCGTGTGTGAGTCTGGAGGAATTCGAGGCCGCTGTGGTGTAGCGGAAGCATATCCGGCGCGTAACTGGAAGATCTTCGCTCTTTCACGTTTATAAATTAGTCACGGAATATTTCTCATTGGCCGCCACCGGGAGTCGAACCCTTTTATCTTTTCCGTAAGAGCTGTAGCGGAAGCATATACGGCGAGTAACTGGAAGACCCAGGGTTCGACTCCCGGTGGCGGCCAATGAGAATTTTTCCGTGACTCACTTATAAACGTGGAAAAAGCGAAAATCTTTGTTTGATGTTCCTGGTCCAGGTTAAATGTCTGTATTAATTATTCATTCGCCTTCTAATTATTTCTTCAGTTGCTGCTTACCATCTTTGGTGAATCCCCAGCGTTGTGCGGGGCTCCAAGAAGCAACCTGCCAAATTTGCTTGGCGGTTAGCGTGTGTGAGTCTGGAGGAATTCGAGGCCGCTGTGGTGTAGCGGAAGCATATCCGGCGCGTAACTGGAAGACCCTGGGTTCGACTCCCGGTGGCGGCCGATGAGAATTTTTCCGTGACTCACTTAAAAACGTTGAAAGAGCGAAGATTCTTTGTTTGATGTCTCTCTTATTACCGGAAATTCTTCGTCATATAGATACGAAAAAAGTGAGAACGGATTTTTCCGTTAATATACGAAAGGAACTGCGGAAAGGTTTCTGAAAATTCGGAATGTTCTTGGAGCGCAAAAAATCTGTGAAATTCGGGTTTATTTTCGTTCTTTCACCGAAAAGGTTGTATCCGAAATATGCTTCGTTAATTCAGGAAAGAGACTGCGGAAAGTAGCTCCTGAATTTCTAAATTTGGTTATAGGGTACGATTTAAATTATTTGCTTATGTTATATTTTTAATAAGATCTGTGAAGTTAGTAGACAAGTAATGCTTCGAAGAACACTTCTTACCTCTTAACATCTGGTAGATGTTAAACTAAAGGTAATTTACCTCTCTGAACACGTTATAGATTGGCATGTGATTCCTGATTCGTGCTGAAGAGGTTGTTTGGATTCATCCTTCTTTTAGAAGTTGGCTCTTTTTGCTTTTAAACTCATGTCTAATTAATCTTTCACCTGAAGCGCAAAAGTCTAGTTTATTTTAAATTGAAGCAAGTTGTTTCAAAATTATTGCTTCTTGCCTTCGGAGACATTAGGAAATGATGAATGAATTGATTGTTTGATTGATCGCCAGTTTTTTCCTGAAACTACACAGCCTTATGGCAATTGGGTAATCACTATAAATAAGGAACCGAAGAAAAATTGGGTATCTGGTTTGTTTGATCAAAAACAGGAAGCTGTGTTTATGAAATTCTGCGTTATCGGATGTAAGACGAAGTGGTGATGGAGCGCTTTGTGGTCGGTTATTCATTCGTCTGGTGAATAATTCGATTAAAGGAAAACAAAAGAGATGAGATCTAATTTGCATTTGAGGCGTGGTAGGGATCCCCTAAGCGGCTTAAAATTACTAAAGGAGTGCCCCCCTTTCGGATAGTCAGCAAATGCCATCATTAATCTCAATATGCGCGGTCTGGAAAAGATGATTTAAGAGGCAGGAAGTAAATTCACTTGATTACGAACAGCGGAAACGTAGGACTTTATCATCGTTTGCAAACTCCTTTTCACGTGCTTTCGCTATGCAGAATGCTGTTGTTTCTTTTTAGTTGTTGTAGGGATAAGTTTAATGAAGATATGTACGTATTTTTTTTTCTTTTGATATATTTACAGCGATTTTATTAGACGCTTTATCTTTTGCATTCTTTTGCGCCTTTCGACAGTAAACGAAGCATATCTTTATGTTTTGTTAAAGGTACAGGTCCTGTAATTTGGTCCATTAAAGCACACTTGGTTCACTCCTCATTTTTGTCACGTATTCTTTGTTTTTGTATGTCAAGCACCCTGAATTTCAAAAATATATAGTGATTCAAGTCTTATACTACTTTTAGAAAATTAATAAAATATAAGTAAACCACTTAAATAAAATTTGCAACGTTGGAAATGTAAACACCTGAAGTTTTGTTGTCTATCATTTCGTGTAGATGGTGATGTTTGTTCTATAGCAACAAGTTACAATGACGAATGTGCAGGACAAAGCTATTTCCGTGGCGTCCCTTTTTGAAATTCAAGTGCAAAAAAAAAAAAAACTCGTACATGTGTTAGCAGGAATGTTCTTGATGCTAAAAGGATAACACGTTTGGGAAAAAATTTCTAGAGATCGGGAGTGTGGGAGATAAGCCAAGAAGTGGACGTCCTGGTGTTCCGAAAGAAAGCCTGGAACGAGTAGGAAAATCCTTTTCCCGGAGTCTGAGAAACCCAACCCGGAAAGCTGGTGAAAAATTAGAATTGACACGATTACGCGGATTTTGGGTAAAAAACTGGGGTTGTACGCATACAAAACCCAGATTGTTCAACGTTGTCCTGTCCACTGGGGATTAAGTGTTCACGACTACTTGGGTATTTTGTTTCTGGGCCGCGGGTGGCTTAGTAGTCAGCGTTCGTGACTGCCATAGGGATGACCTCAGGTTCTATCCTGGGCAGGTACGAACGTTCGAACCACTAAATACCCGCCGTGCGTCGGACGGGCACGTTAAGCCGTCGGACCCCGGGTACTGGCCCCCCGGTAATAAATAAGGGCGTCTTCCTCCCCCTTTCTACTTCGCTTCCGTGTCACTTTCCTATCGGGCACTCTAGCCCAAATCTCCTAGCTTCCTATTTCTAAGGGTTGTTCAAGACCTGTGGTCAGACACTTAAAATCCTCTACATATGATCTGATCTGATCTGGTACTTTGTTCCCAGAAGCATATAAGCAAACCTTAAATACACAGGGGACTGGATAAATTTCAGCCAATCAGAGTGCAGTATTCAGTTTCAATGAGGACACCTATGGGTGGGGCTTATCTTCACGTGTCACGTGTGATTACTCACTGATGGCATGGGTGGGTATTTTAAGCTGACTAGTGTAACTATTTACAGGCAGGAGGACGCTTTTTAAATGCAGTGAAACTTTTTCAATTTTTGCCTCCACACATGAACTGTGTAAAACGGTGCTGCACTAGCGCTTTGGCCTCCTGTACTTAATGGCATCAAACAACTACTACTTGTGCGAAATGGGGTGAAACAACTGCCAGGGACGTTGACTTTTATATTACTTCACATTGCATTTAGCTTTGTTTGACTGACTCCTCAGTCCTTAACTTTGTTTGACTAATTCCTTAATTGCTATCGTTAATTCTACCACGAATATAGTGCGACAAGGCTCGTTCTGAATATACAAATCTTTCAAAAATTAAAGCAGGCCTCCTAACATTGAAAATAGAAAAGTTAGACAACTTACAAAAAAACGAAACATTCGCTGCGAGGATTTGTAGCACAGTTCCAAGATGTCTTAGTGTTTTAACCAAATTATTTAAGTCAGCAGGTAATGTCTTCTATACAATTCACACTGCTCCTAATGGTCGGACCCTGGTTTATTGAATCATTAACGATTTCTTTGGGAAATGACTCAGGAAGAACATTTTCCGATAGATTCATACAAACACTAAGATCAGCAGCAGACATGATAAAAACATTTGTGCATCTACAAATTTTCACAACGCCTGCTACTGCTTGTAAATTCAGAACACACGTGACATATGAAGCTCCACCCATAGGTGTGGTCACTGAAACCCCATCCACCGTCTGATTGACTGACATTTCCCTAGTCCCCTGTGTCAGTAAAGTTTGCTTATATGCTTCCCAAAATGTTGGTTTAGCCGAATTGGTCCGATTCCTTGACCAGCCCGTTCACCCGATATAACCCCAATGGATTTTTCATGCGGATATTTCAAAAGCAGAGCAAACAGAAGAAGTTCAGGTGAGTGATTTAAAAGATCTAAAGAAACAAAATGGATCCTGAACGCCATTACTTCTGCTGATATGCATTTATTGAAAGGCACATTGCGAAAAACTCGGTACAGGTTGGACATCATCCATGTAAATAAGGGGGCATACATATGTATATGATCTGTACAATTCGCGCATTTCCATGTGTAAGTCTCTTCCATTCGTCCTGCCAGTAATGGTCCAATGATTTCAACAAGTGGTCAGTAATGTTGCATCTCCCTAAACGTTGACATTGAAACTATCTCGTTGAAGTAAAACTTCTATTCTAATGTCAAATAATTATTTACGAGGAGTGCAGGTTTTTGTGGTAAAACATTCAAGACAAGGACTCCATAGTTTTCAACTTTTCATGGTTTAAGTGACGTTTTGTGCTAACATCGCGGTGCACCAAACAAGACCCATGCATAATATCTCAACCTTTTATTAAGAAAGAGGGAAAATTAAAAAGAAACATTTCTAGTAATTTAGAAGTCTTGAATAAAACTTCTTAAATTTATAATACAATCGACTCTTCATAAGTCGAACCCGAAGAGAGGGCGTAAAAATACGAGTTATGGAGTCAAACAATATGTACATAAGACACGTGCAGGGAATGTCGGTTGTTTTCGAATTATTAAGAACTTCGTCTAATCGAAGTTCGAATCACCGAAATTCGACTGTTACACATTTTCTACATTGTAAAATTTGATTCAAAAGTGACGCGATTTTTATTCATAGCCAAATTGTGTTTTTATGTGGAACCTTTCGTAGAATAGGCTCATAATAGTTTAGCCCATAAGCTAATACCTGTTATCCCTAAATTTTAAAACATGCATCAAAATAAAAAAATATTTCATGCAATGCACAAACTAGAAATACGTTCTACAATGTCCCAAAAAAAAAAAAAAAAAAAAAGGATTTCATTATTTAGGCTTATTCACACGAGGAGCGATAACGACGTACCACGTGATAACAACGTCACGAGAGGCGACTATAAATTGTGCAAACCTATCCTCTTTACGTAATCAGGCCGCGGATGACCTAGTGGTCAACGTTCGTAACTGCCCCGGAGGAACTTCAGGTTCCATCCCTGGAAGGTACGAATGCTCGAAACACTAAATATCCGCCGTGTGGTGGATGGGCACGTTAAGCCGTCGGACCACGGGTACTGGCGCCCGGTAATAAATAAGGGCTTCTTCCTCCCCCTTTCTACCTCGCTTCCGTGTGACTTTCCTATCGGGCACTCTAGCCCGATAGGAAAGTCATTGTATAAAAGACATTATTAATCCGAATAAGCGTGCGCAGGGTTGCAACAATAAGGGTGCATCACGGTTTAAAAGAGACCTTGTCAGAAAAAAAGGAAATAAAACGGTGAAGTAATGAGGAATTCAGTTTTTTGGGGCACAGAGGAGCTGTATTTTAAAAGATTAATGATATACTGTATGTTATAAAAAGGTTGTTCTTACTATCTAGTTCTTATAAAACATAAAATTAAAATTATATTGTTACAATCATAATGCCTATATAGAGTTAGTTGTTATACACCCCTCCTCCATATTTGTCTAACTTTTGAATTGGTGGATGGATTTTTGAAATGATGCTGGATTTGGATATCTAACGAAGCTTTCAAACGATATGTCACACAATATCACCTCCCATTTAAAATTTTGAAGTGTGTGGGCGCCGTAACGCCGTGGTTCGTCAAAAAGTAATTCATTAGAATGTACATGAAAAATTACTATTTTAAAATATAATCGAATGATCCAGTCAAAAATACAATCGGGTGGGGTTATAAAAACTCTATCTGTACGTTATATGAAATCACAAAAGAAAACAAACAAACGTATTCATATTGTATTTACAACGACATTCGTCGGTCAAATGGAACCATGTTTCGGAATTCGTCGGTCACATCTTCCAGCTGTGTGGAAATAGCTAGTGATTGTTCAATACACAGTACCATTTTAATGAGCTCAGCCTTTCCTGTGTCATCGTAGAACGCAGTTTCGTCTTCACGAGTGAAAGTTTTGAGAAGCTCCTGTCACACGACCAACTAGTTACTGGGATTAAGTAAAGACAGTAAAAGCAGAAAGTTAAAAAAACTAGTTTAATTGTAACTCATTAATTTGCTGTAAATAAGTAAAATAAAAATCAGCTAGCTAGCTTTCTGACTGCTCGGTATTCTGATCTAATGTTGGCAAAGGGATAAAGATACGGGGAGCTGTAAAGCCAAGTGCTGGGTACAACGCAATATTCTTCTGCTGATAAGCCATAATATTAATGTTTTTAATTTACAAATAATTGGAAAAAATATTAATTTCTCCCAAGCTTTGCAGATTTATTATAGCAAATGCAAGAGTAAAGGGTGTGGACGCCTATGTTAATCCATCTACCAAAGTATAGCGCAATAACAGGAATTAGTAAACCTTATTGTTTGTAGTTATGATTTAATTCCACTTAGTATGCACCAGACCGTGGCTCGGTGTGGTCATGAGTGATGTGTTTGAATGCAATACATTGTACGTAAATAAATATATACTCTCGAACCTCTCGCTTACGCTTTCCAACCGCAGGTTAAAGAAGCGTACATGCTCCAGCTTTGTCCGATCGCACGAGAACTCGCGAAAAATGGTTCGATTTCGATCAAATTTTTGGTATAACGGGCGAAATGGTGTCAAAAGTCAGGACATAGGAGCGGGATCCACTCCATTGCCCTTATGTGTCATAACTTAGGTAAAAATGCTTCGATTGCGACAAAACTGTAGTATGATATTCCGGGGTATACTGAACCAGTTCTGTTGAATATCATCGAAATGGGGTCAAAGGTTATGGCACAGGAGAGAGATTTATTCCACAGTCATTATCCTCATAACTTTATTAAAAATACTTCTATTGCGACAAAACTTTAGTATGTTGTTCCGGAGGTATACTGAACCAATTCTATTTAATATCATCGAAATGGGGTCAAAGGTCAGGACACAGGAGCGAGATTTATTCCACAGCCATTATCCTAATAACTTGAGTAATGATTTCGGGTATGTTGGAAAGCGTATCATAATCAATGCATTGCATGAGTTTACTAATTGGTTTTATTTCACACACAAAAAGATCTTGGAGTGCGAAAAAGTCATAGCATAAATTATCTCCAAAGCGTAAAAGGGTTACTCTCGCGATTTTTCAGCTATTAATGGTGAGACGAAAGCTTCTTAGTTTTCGCAGGTCTGAAACTGTGAAACTATAACTCTGCTTTTCTACTTTAGTTATAAAATTGTATTGGTTCGTTTTTATGAACAGCGGATCACGTAAAATGATTACGAAAAACACCTTCGGGGAGAAAACAGTTCATTTGAAGCTTTCTAACAAGCATACTTTTAACAAGGGAGAATTTTTTTTTTAAATTGTCTGCCATTCTTCATAGGGTAACGCAATAAATAAATATGTGCGTCTCCAAAGGCATTTATTTTCGGTTTTGAGACCAATAATTAGGAAACGCGAAGCTGTATCGGGATTTTATTGCAGGCTGTAAAATTCCCATCTTCTCGTTTTGGAAGCGAGAGAGTAGCAGCCACTTTGCAGCGAGTGCAACGACATCTGTCGCTGGAAGTTAATTAATTCTCTCGTTTATGACTCCAACGTCAGAATCGAAGCTCAGGGAGAATAAATGACAGTGAACGGTGAATTAAACAGGTTTCGTAAAAGCGACAGAGCTTACCATTCATTGTTCGCAAAACATACCCATCTCGCTTAACGCAAAACGCAAACACACATCATTGTGTGAGCTCGTGGAGGAATATTCCTATTTCTGAGAGAGCAAATGGGTTACCTGCGATTATTTTTCTGAAATGTAGAAGTGCATATTCAAATCTCCTTTCCGTCATTTTTATCGCGTCTTTAGGGGGGAAATATGTGCTTAAAACGTATTTTTGTCTGTCCAGATACGATATCTATAAATCTAATAAAAATATTTTGTCCTGCTAAAAATACTTACTATGACAATACATGCGTTTTCGAATTTGCATTTTTTTTTATTGGAGGTTTAACGATCACCGCGAGCAACTCAGTGGGCTATTAGCAGTCGCCCGCCCCTAATTTAGGGCCACTGACTCCAAGGAAGGGAGAGAGCCAGTACCGTAAAACAAACAGAACATCCAAGCTTCTTCGGGATTCGAACCTGGATCCATCACGAACGAATGATCATAAGTCGGGGCGTAGAACACTGCCACCAGGACGGCGAGTAGTTTTGTCTCTAGGTGGAGTAAAAACTATTTTTGTCTTGCAAAATGATAGCGATATCTTAAAAAGTCGCTTTAAGAAAAGGTATTTTTCAATTCGATATCTGGAGCTGTATGCTGAATTTTTCAGGCAGTTTTCATGTTGTAGAGTAAATCCTATAGCTCACGTTACCCCAATATTATAAATGTGAGTAAAAGTACTTTATATCTTGGTGGAGTAAATTTTATGTCTAGGTGGAGTAAATTTTGTCTTAATGGAGTAAATTTTTATGTCTTGGTGCAGTAAACTTAATGTTTTGGTGTAGTAGGGTAGAATAAAAAGTGTTTATATTTCTTTCACGACGATACCGATATTTTAAAAAGTTGCTTTGGAAAAAGTATTTTTGAAATCGATATCTGGGGCTGAACACTGAATTTTTCAGGCGTTTTTCGCATTGTCGAGTAAATTCCATACTTCACGATACCGCTATATGATAAATGAGAAAATATTTATCTAGGAGCCATTTAGCAACGGAATAATGGCTAGCTACACACGTCTCACCTGTCCCTGGAGTGCTTCCGTGGTGTTACATCTCTCCCATGGCCAGCCAGTTCCCCGGAACTTTCTTCTGTCGATCATGTCTGGGAGAAGCTGGGGTATCAACCGCGTTCGTCAATGAATATCAGCGGTCCTGTGAAACAATTATAGGACTTTTGGCACAATCTCTTACTCAGTAAAATCAGGCTCTTGGCACAATCTCTTACTCAGTAAAATCAGGCTCTTGGCACAATCTTTAACGGGATAACATCAGAACCTTGGCACAATGCGTAACAGGATAACATCAGACTCTTGGAACAATCTGTAACAGGATAATATCAGAATCTTGGCACAATCTATAACATGATAACATCAGACTCTTGGAATAATCTGCAACAGGATATCATCAGCTTCTTCGCACAATCTGTAACAAGATAATATCAGACCTTTGGCACAATCTGTAACAAGATAATATCAGACCTTTGGCACAATCTGTAACAGGATACCATCAGACACTTGGCACAGTCTGTCACAAGATAACATCAAAGTTTTGTTTGACAGTATTCCACGCTGTATATACCAACATGCCTCGCCGCCAAAGGTAGCTTTACGTGTTACAACTCTTCTGAAAGAAAAAGCCCTGCTGCTGTGATGAATCATTTTCTTTCTCTTCCTCCAAAAATGCACGTTCTCAGTTATATTACAATGAGACGCTAACTCTGTGTTGCGTCGAGGTTTTTCTCTAAGAGAGTATGTTAATATACTAATTCCTTAAGCTTGTCTTATAGTTTTAAAAATTATTCCTTTTTATCTCACGTCCTGAAATTTTCACCACATGTACAGGAACTGGAGAAAGTTTGGAATTTATAACTCCCTAAAGTAAAACTACAGTATAAGGTTATTGACTACCCAGTATTTTTTTTTTTTTATTGGAAGTTTAACGACCACCGTGAGCAACTCAATGGGCTATAAGCAGTCACCCGTCCCAAATTTAGGGTCACTGGTTCCACGGAAGGGAGAGAGCCAGTGCCATAAGACAAACACAACATCCATGCCTCACCGGGATTCGAACCCGGACCCGTTTCGGACGAATGATCAGAGACCATCGCCTTAGACCACTGCGCCACCGGGGCTGCCCCAGTATTTTAAAGAACTGAAATACAAGTGTTAAGCCGTGAGTGATGATGAAAATATACGCTTTTCCCTTAACTTAGGGGGAGGACCGAAGTACTTAAAATCCATGCTAGGCACGGAGGAAGGAAGTTAAGGGCCTCTCCTCCGTTGACCGAATGAGCACGGACACTGAGTTCCTGGAACCCCCCCCCCCCGTTGGACCCGGATGAAGCATCAGATGCTCCAAATTAGGGACGGGTTGCTGCTTATAACCCTAAGAGTTTCTCATGGTGCTCGTTAAACCATGACAAGAAAAATAAAGTTAGAAAGTGATTACTACACTCCTCGACATAGAAAATGGGACACCATAAGTTAATGCCCGAAATGAGACGAAACTTTACACATACGTATAATAGGTGAGAAAGAAGCGATTTAGTTTTTGAGATAATATGATCGCGCTATCGGTGAAGAGATAGTATAATGTGGCTGAATCAGTAAGTCACATGACCACCATGCTGGGTTATACATTTAGCAACACGGCAGAGCACCGGATGGTATCCTGAGAAATAACTGAGCATGCGTCATTGAACTGTACCCTCAATTCATCGACATTGTGAGAGGGTAGTTCAAATGCGCCTACGAATGCCGTCCCACACATTCGCTATTCAGTAGACGTGTAGGTTTTGCACCAGGGCAGCACATAGACACCTCGCAGCAAATGTCTTGTGATCTTAGTAGTGTGCGGAAGGGCATTTTCTTGTTAAAACTAGGCATTCTATATTATTAAAAGTGTCCTTGTAATGGTGTGAATCCCGATGACGTCTCCCAGGTATTCACAGTCCTTACACGTGCTTTCGGCACCGCGATCACTGAGATGTAGTGGTCGACACGACCATGTCAGGACGGCCAAACTTAAGTCCGCTGCTGCCACAGTAGCGCAGTGGTCTAAGCGCTGGACTCCGGCCATTCGTCCGAGAACAGTCCAGGCTCAAATCCCACTGAGGCATGGATATTGTGTGTGTTTTACGGCACTAGGTGTCTTCCTTTCCTGAAAGCAGTAGTCATAAATCAAGGACGGGTGACTGCTTATAGTTATAGCCCATCGATTTGGTCACGGTGCTCGTTAAACTTCAAACCAAACAAATAAAAAAAAAACGACGCCGAGCAGGGTTGCACTTTCATCTCCCTTACGCCGTCCCAGTGGCGTAGAGGTCTAAGCGATGGCCTCTGATCATTCGCCTAACGGAGGAGCCTGGGTTCGAATCCCAAGTAAGGCATAGATGTTGTGTTTGTTTTACGGCCGCCCGGTGGCTCAGTGATCTAAGCGAGGGCTTCTGATCATTCGCCCAACGGAGGGGTCTGGGTTCGAATCCTGGTAAGGCAGGGTTGTTTGTCTTCCGGGGTTTTATTCGCTTTGTTCCTTGTTCACCCGGCATACTGTATTCAGTGTTCACTATGTATAATTCTGACGTCGACACACAAAATGTCTATACTGTATATGTCTGCCTGTATGTCAGTGTATCTGCCAACCAAGTCCAATAAAAAATTTTAATTTGTTTTTTAAACTTCCAATACAAAGAAATACAAAAATCTCGCTTACCTGATAGATAAAACGTTCGCTGGTGCAATCTTTATGTGACCCTGTCGGCACATATCTGTGACTTTGCATGGATTTCCGATGAATGCTTCCTGTTGTGGCATTTTTAGCACGTCTTTTGTAAAAAAGATCGTGCTTATGCTATCAGTTTGTCGGTCCGTCTGTAGACGCGATATCTCTGCAACTATTAGTCTGATTTGAAAAATTTATTTTGCATTGGGAAGCTTGAAATATGCGAATGATGATCCTTTATTTATTTATTTTTTTTACGCCGTACAATTTGAGCACTAGAGGGCGTAAATGCAGATGATGTCGAATTCAAAAATACGTTTCATTCCACATATTTGCTTCTAAACATCTGATTGAAAAATTATTTTATCTTTCGATTCCATTTATGTAGAAGAGTATTTTAGATGTAATTACTTTTTCAAACTACGCAGAGATTTTCCGCTAGGGGGCGTAAAAGTAAATTACATTTTCCCCGATAACTTTTCTTCTAAAACTCTGATTAGAAAATTCTTTTCTTCAGCGGATACAGCTCCTGATGGAAAATATTTTGCATATAATTTCTCATTTTTGGTAAAGAATACTTTGGCCACCAGGGAGGAGGAGGGTGGGGGGGGGGGGGTTAATTTTTGCTTCTGATGTTTTTCCCATTCAACCTGAGCTTCTAAAATCTCGATTGAAAAAATTATTTCGTGAACTGATGCCACTCACTTCGATAAACGTTTCCGGAATATTTTCTTCTTTAAATTTTCGATAGTTTCTCAGCCAGCGGGCGTCGATGTGTATCATATTTTTGTCAATATCTCTACTTCTAGGAGTCCGATTTGAAAAATTCCTTCTTTGTTGGATACTGTTTTCAGTATGACATGTTTTTCATATAATTTCAAAATTTTCAAGTAATTCATAGGCTTTCCGCTAATGGGCGTAACGGTAAATTGCTTTTACCTCATTATCTCTGCTTCTAAATATCCGATATGAAAAAAAAATTCTGCACCGGATACGGCTCCTGATGGGAAATCCTTTGCACATAATTTCTAATTTTTGCAAAAAAATGGTTTCACCACCAGATGGCGTACATCTTAATTTCCGATTCTGATGTATTTGCAGCAAAATATGTGCTGCTCAAATCTCGATTGAAAAAAAAGTCGTTTATAAACCGATACTACTCATGTCGACAAATTATTTAGGAACATTTTCTTCTTAAAATAGTGCATGGTTTCTACGCCAGGGAGCGTAGATGTATATCTTATTTTTGTCAATATCTCTACTTCTGGTAGTCCGATTTGAAAAATTCCCTCTTTGTTCAGTGTTTCCGGTCCGAAATGTTTTTCCTATAAAATCAAAATTTTCAAGTAAATTATAGACTTTCCGCTAGTGGGCGCAAAGGTAAATTACGTTTTCTGCGTTATTTCTGCTTCTAAAACCCCGATTTCAAAAATTCTTCCTCTATCGCATACAACACCTGACGGAAAATATTTTTCACATAATTTCCAATGTTTGGTAAAGAATGGTTTGGCTACCATGGGGCATAAGTGTTAATTTCTGTTTCTGATGTATTTGTAGCAAAATCTGGGCTTCTGAAAACTTGACTGATTTTTTTTTCCTTGGAACGATACCGCTCACACTGAAAAACGTTTTGAGAATACTTTCTTCCTAAAATAATGCATGGTATTCCCACCAGTGGACGTAAAGTCACATCTTATTTTTGTCGATATATCTGTGCCTAAGAGTCCAATTTGAAAATTTCTTTCTGTGTTGGAGAGTGTGTCCTGTGCGAAATGTTTCTCGCACAAATTCATATTTTTCTTAAAGCACAAGTCTGCAATCAGAGGGCGTAAGCTGACTGTAGGAGTGAGACATAGGCTTATGTGCTAAGTCTCGCCTTCTTTCCGATAGGCGTCCGTGAGGTATTTTAACAACTCCCCCCGTACAGCAAATTATCTGAGGTTCTCACTCTGGTAATTTATTAATTATAAATTTATTATCCAGGCCCCTCTTCCTCTGCCTTTTTTTTAATTACCCGCGAATCAAGAAAGGGAGAGAATGGCTACCGTAAGGCACTTCATCAACTTCAATAAATACTTCGTGAATAAGTAGGACGATAAATTTAATGAATCAAAAGTATTAGTGAGAGTCTGGTTCCGGTGCCAATGTCCACGTCGAAGAACTTATTGCACATGCGGCGTCCGTCACGAATAGTTCAATCAAAAATCAGTTGCCCTAACGCTACTCTAATATCAGAGTCGTTCCGACTCCACGCTTTCTCTCGAAGCAATCGGCGTCAAGCTAAGAACCAGGAACCGCGTTCCTCGGAGCACAAACTTTCCACATCTATCCGCCTTTCAAGCGCACTTCGCAATCGTTTACGCTTTCTCCCGAAGCACCCAGCTTCACGCAAAAACCAGGAACCGCGTTCATCGGAGCCTAAACTGCGCACGTCAACCCGCCTTCCAAGTCCACTTCGCAATCCTGTTCCTCTGTCAGAAGCTATCTCTTATCCAGCTCGCTCCAGAAGAGGACCCCTCCTTTTTCCGCCCCCCTACAACGAGGCGCTGACCTCTTAACTTGCCAGATTCCGGAGCGAACCTGACCTTTGCCCGCCGGCCAACTTGCTTCGTATCAGTACCTCAGCCGTTCCTGCTTCTTTTTTTGTCTCTATGCCAGACGATCGCATGTTTGATATTCCTTCTAACGGACTTCTGTACGTAGAAACCAGACTCTATACAAAGAGAACAAAACATACAACAATACTGACATTCTTTCACATAAAGGACGTATTCAGTCCTCCCAGACAGGCTGGCGCCCTTCTAACCTTGGGCATTGTATATGCACACAGTTAATGAAATAAAGTTATTTTCTGAGTAAAAGAAACGTTTTTCTCGGACGACATTTTGTCGTCACTCTGCACG
The DNA here is from genome assembly GCA_039090855.1 of Macrothele yani. Taxonomy (NCBI): domain Eukaryota; kingdom Metazoa; phylum Arthropoda; class Arachnida; order Araneae; family Macrothelidae; genus Macrothele; species Macrothele yani. The sequence continues at coordinate 44,840,332 of CM077025.1, read as the reverse complement.
TGACATAGCCTCTTTTTCTTCTTGTTTTTATATACATAGATTCACACTTGATCATATCTTGATTGATATTCATCTCATTATTATTTTTCGCCCTTACACTCACAATTCCGCTTACAGCAATATCTGAGGGATTAAAAACCCGATTGAATAACTTCTTTCTTTCGTCAGATACTATTGTTTTCCATACCAGTTTCATTGACTTTGAATAGCTATGATTAATTTAATTTGCGTCAGACAGGATTCAAAAGACGTGCTTATTACACCCGAAAATTCGGTGGCGTGTTTCTTGTTTTTAATGTCGCGCAGTTTACTTATGAAAAGAACACAACGGAATGTTGTAAAATCGGTGTACTTTTTAATTTTATAAAATGCGTTCTGCTGAGGGCGCCACATTATAATTATATCTCCTAAACACTGTATCAGGGCAGAGACTGAAGTTCCTATGAATTACGTCTTCGTGTATTGTGTTTCTCATGCGGAGGTTGAAAAGTAGTCATTTTTATCTTAGAACAAGAAAGGTGACACCGAATAATCGGTTGAAATGAGAACGTCTGTTGAATCCTTCCGACGCAAATAAAATTTATCAAGATTATTCAAAATCAGTGGAACCGGTTCCAAAGAAAAAAAATCAACCTGATTTCTACAATCGATAAAACATCCAGAAATGGAAACAGCTACTTACTTCCACCAGCGGCTAAAACGTATATTACGAAAATGCACAAATGGCTGGAGAAAAGCTTCTCATAGCAAAAAAAAGTATCAGAGACAGAGAGATTTTCAAATCGAACAGTTAAAAGAAGAAATAAAGAAGAAAACATGATATAACTTGACGAATTTTATATTAGAATTTTGGATAATGGAAAAGTTGAAAATAGGCTAAAAGTATACTTTGTGGCAAAAGCTATGCTAAGGAAAAATAACTTTTCAAATATGTCTCCCGGAAGCAGAGATAGCGAGAACAACTCTTTGACCTTTACGCTCCCAAGTGGTCAAGGTATGCATTATTTAAAGAGGGTTATATTCACCGTCTTTATTGAAGCGAATGGCATGCAGTTAAAAAAGAAATGCATCTATAGGATTTTTAGAAGCGGAGATACAGCTGCAAACATAAGTACACAAACACCACCTAGCGACAAGACTGTGAACTACAAAGCTTCTCAAATACAAACATGAAGTGTTCCACAAAAGAAATGGTATCCGCTGGTAAAATAATTTTATATATCGCACGTTTAGGAGAGGAGATATTGAAGAAAACATAAAAAATATTTGCGCCTCCTAGTGGCGAAATTGTGCATTACTTTGGGAAGAAAACAGACGGAAATATTTTCCATAGTTAGTAGTATCTGAGGAAAAAGCCATTTTGACAATCGTGTTTTTTAGTCCCACAGATACTGCTGTAAATGAAAACGTGAACTTACGCCCTCAAGTGGCACACTTGGGCGTTAAGAAAAATTCTAAATGATATGAGAAACATTTTCCATACGAAACTCTCTCCAACAAAGAATTTTATTTTTAAAATCAGACTCTTAGAAGTACAGATGTCGACAAAAGTAAGATATATATCTATGCCCTCTGGTAGAAAAACTATGCGCTACTATTTGAGCAGAAGATTTTCTGAAAAGGTTTTCCGTGGTGAGCGGTATCGGTCCACAAAAGAATATGTTCAATCGAGTTTTCAGAAGCTCAGATTTTGCTGCAAGAAGAACACCGGAAGCAGAAATGAAAAATAACGCTCCTTGGTGGCCAAACCATTCTTTACCTAAAATTAGAAATTATATGCAAAACACTTCCCATCAGGAGCTGTATTCGATGCAGGAAGAATATTTTCAAATCGGACCTGTAGAAGCAGAGATATTGGAGAAACGCAATTTACGGGGAAAAGCTATGCATTACTTCAAAAAGGGACTGCACCTAAACTAGTCTTCGTATAAATGGTATCGAAAAGAAAAATATTTTCTTAATCGGATCAGTTTTGGGTCAATTATATGAAATAAAATGTATTTTGAATTGGATATGATCTGCATTAATGCCCTACCTCCGCGAAATTGCTCATCGGAAAAAACCGGAATACAAGGATCATCATTCTCACATATCTGGCTTCCCGATGCAAAAATAATTTTTCAAATGGGACTAACCGTTGCAGAGATCTTGTGTCCACAAAAGGGCAGGCGGACGGATGGACGGATAGACAAAGTGATATTATTACATAAGCACGATCTTTTTTTTACAAAAGCCACGCTGAAAATGGTAAGACGGAATTTTACTTTTTTTAGGTTCTCGTAATCCTAAACATTAATGTCTCAACCCTAAACAAATTTTGCACACCGGCGTCACTTTTTTTTCACTCAAAATATTCTCGACACATAACCAATGTTGTTTTTTAGATGACATGGAGACTGGCATCTCTCCTTCTTCCCTCAAGCAAAAATTCCCAAAAGCTCAGTGAAGAATACACATGGATATTAAGATTCTTCGATTTTCTTTTTTCAGATCTAAAGATATCTTACGAAATAAATAAATAAAAACTCATATTTGAGCGCAATGATCTATATGTTGGTAAAATATTTTGGCATCTTCGGAAAATATTTCTACGAAATAAATAAAAACTCATACTTGAGCGCAATAATCTATATGTTGGTAACATATTTTGGCATCTTCGGAAATTTTTACGAAATAAATAAATAAAAACTCATATTTGAGCGCAATAATCTATATGTTGGTAACATATTTTGGCATCTTCGGAAAAAAATTTTACGAAACAAATAAAGAAATAACTCATATTTGAGCGCAATAATCTATATGTTGGTAAAATATTTTGGCATCTTTCGGAAAATATTTCTACGAAATAAATAAAAACTCATACTTGAGCGCAATAATCTATATGCTGGTAACATATTTTGGCATCTTCGGAAATTCTTACGAAATAAATAAATAAAAACTCATATTTGAGCGCAATAATCTATATGTTGGTAACATATTTTGGCATCTTCGGAAAAAAATTTTACGAAACAAATAAATAAATAACTCATATTTGAGCGCAATAATCTATATGTTGATAAACTATTTTGGCATCTTCGGAAAATATTTCCACGAAATAAATAAATAAAAACTCATATTTGAGCGCAGTAATCTATATGTTGGTAAAATATTTTGGCATCTTCGGAAAATATTTCTACGAAATAAATAAAAACTCATACTTGAGCGCAATAATCTATATGTTGGTAACATATTTTGGCATCTTCGGAAATTTTTACGAAATAAATAAATAAAAACTCATACTTGAGCGCAATAATCTATATGTTGGTAACATATTTTGGCATCTTCGGAAAAAAATTTTACGAAACAAATAAATAAAAACTCATATTTGAGCGCAATAATCTATATGTTGGTAAACTATTTTGGCATCTTCGGAAAATATTTCCACGAAATAAATAAATAAAAACTCATATTTGAGCGCAATAATCTATATGTTGGTAAAATATTTTGGCATCTTCGGAAAATATTTCTACGAAATAAATAAAAACTCATACTTGAGCGCAATAATCTATATGTTGGTAACATATTTTGGCATCTTCGGAAATTTTTACGAAATAAATAAATAAAAACTCATATTTGAGCGCAATAATCTATATGTTGGTAACATATTTTGGCATCTTCGGAAAAAAATTTTACGAAACAAATAAAGAAAAACTCATATTTGAGCGCAATAATCTATATGTTGGTAAACTATTTTGGCATCTTCGGAAAATATTTCCACGAAATAAATAAATAAAAACTCATATTTGAGCGCAGTAATCTATATGTTGGTAAAATATTTTGGCATCTTCGGAAAAAATTTCTACGAAATAAATAAATAAAAACTCATATTTGAGCGCAATAAGCTACATTTTGTAAAATATTTTGGCGTTTTCGGAAAAAAATTCTGCGTGTGACACTTAAAGTGTTTTAGTTTGATATAAAAATGTAAAGGTTTTTCATCTCCAATGGCAGAACTTACATAACACTTGCCGGTAGAGAAAAGATACGATCTTTCTAAAATAAGCTGAGCAACTTTTATTGACTGATAACCTTATTGATGGCAATAGCAAAGCTTAGTCGTACTGTTGAGGTGAAACAGATCTGTTGGGATTCTGGTAATCTGTGGGATGAAGATACTGCTTCGAAACACGAACACCCTTGATAGCTGCTACTTCAATACATCGGGAATCATCACTAGAGGAAATGTGTTTTACTGGATAAAGCTGGAGATTCTGTCTTGCTCAAATACGTAATAGGTGCGCTCCTCTTTGATTTAAGTTCATTTCCGTTGACTACAATAAAAGAATAATAAAAATAAAAGCGTCAGTAATCGTATCAGTTAATTAATCGTTCGTCAGTCTCAGTAATCGTATCAGTTAATTAACCGTTCGTCAGTCTCAGTAATCGTATCAGTTAATTAATCGTCCGTTAGCATCTGATTAGGTGCTTATTTATTGGTTTGTTGCAGACGAAATATCGGAATTTGCACCCTCTTCTGGTGTAGGTGGTAGATAATGTAGGAGCTAACACATCACGGGACGTGACTTGTGATATGTAAATTTAACGCGCCAACGCTGCTTCCTATAAAACACTGGTCTTTTCTTTCGCAGCAGCAGTTTGCCTTCATACTTCGTCGCTTCGTTTAACGTTCTCAAACATGCACTCGGGCAGCTCATTCGCTAGAACAGTGATGGCCAGTTTATGATAGACTAAGGGCTACAATATATTAAAGGTTAACATCAGAGGGCCAGATTTATAAAAAATGTATAACTGTTTTCTGGAATTCAGTATTAAGAACACAGATGTTATCAATTGATTATAACTTTATTCAGGTGTTACTGATTACACCTTTATTCAAAATTTGTAATAAGACCGTGTGTTTAAAAAAATGATTTTACATGCTATTTTAATGTGAATAATGAGTTTGACTTTTCAAAATTTCTTACTAGAGATTTAAAGTCCACTTCCATTTCTTATGTAACAATCCTGAGAGTATCTGATAATGCCTAATCGGTTAGTCTGTTTCTGGATTTCGATTTGATGAAAAGGAAGGTTTAATTAGGAATTAATGCTTGTGGTGATAATTGAGGGGTGCAAGTACACTGCATGAAGTTCTAAATCTTCTTTAGGTTAAATGTAACTGGAATTAAGCTGACACGTGTTCAAGTATGCGAGCAATAGTGCTTACTCCGGCAATTTGAGAGATAAAATTTACTGAATAAAATAAGAGTAATACACGGGCCGTAATAAATAGACTGATGGGTCATATCTGGTATGCAGGACGCCATTTGACCATCATTGTGCTAAAAGATAGAGCAATAATTTGCAAAGTTCAATCTAGCTGTAAAATGTGTTGAGATTTTTCTTTTCCGTGAAGTTGTAGGCATTCTCTAAAACCCCTAACCATATATGTTTCTTTAGTTTGAAACCTATTAAGTAGCTTCCTACTTTCTTATTCAACGTGTTGCATATTTCACTTTATATACGATTCTGGAGTGGCTACAGCACTATAGATCATATCTATGTACTGACGTGGGAGAACTAATTGAAAGAGCGAGGGAATGTGAACTCCCATTATTCATGACTTTTAGTGATCATGAAAAAAAAAGTCTTCCGTTCCGTGAAACCATCACCAGATACAATGGCTCTTAAATCCTGCGTTATTGAAGATGTATACATCAGTATTATTAATAACATCTATGAAAATGCAAGTGCAAAGGTTCGGCTATTTGAGGATACCACAGCAATTAAAATTGGAAAGGGAGTGAGACAAGGTGACAAAACATCTCCCAAAATCTGTAATGCCACATTGCAAAATGTCTTCCAATCACTGAACTGGGAAAACAAAGGAATAAACATTAATGGATATTATTTAACTCACCTTTGTTTTGCTGATGACGTCGTCATTTTTCCAGCTATCTGTAATGGCGGAATTTAGATGTTGTTGTTTATCTATGGGTGTTTTTATTGAATTATTATTGTAAATATTGAATTTGGAAAATGGGGATGCATTTGGAAACAAAATGAAAATTATATCTAAGGCCATGATAAATAAAAATTCAACACTGAGTTTTGAAATCCAAAAATTATTATTTCCTGTTGGTGTTTTTTGCGTTTTAGGCGAGTCGAAAATCCTGTAAGTATAAAAAAAAGTAAATTTTAAAGATGATACTCCGTTTTATGGTGTAAATATGACAACGATGGTAAGTCAGATAAAATCCGAAAACTTTAAAATTTCATTGTCCTGGAGCGGGACTCGGACCCGCGTCTTCCAGATAACGCCCCGGTATGCTGACCATTACACCACCCACATGCCGGCTGCTTCGACTAGCAAATCCCGCGATGGTTACTGGTACAACAGTAACCATCGCGGGATTTGCTAGTCGAAGCAGCCGGCATTCATGTTTAGCGAATCTGGAGGTTAAGAATCCTATCCCGTGATTGCCCGGAGAAGCAGATAAATCATGAAACAAATACGGAATTACACCATATAATACAAATTTTTAAGATGACAATCCGTTTTTTTTTTTTGGTGTGAATGTAAAAAGGATGGTAAGTCAGATAAAATCTGAAAACTTGAAAATTTCATCGTCCTAGAGCTAGACTCGAATCCGCGTTTCCCAGATAACGCCCGGGTATGCTAACCACTACACCACCCATAACGACCAAGTCTCAAGTTTCCGATAAATTAGAATATAACCATCACAGGATTCGCTAGTCGAAGCAACCGGCATTCATGTTTAGGAATCTGGAGGTTAAGAATCCTATCCCATGATTGCCCGGAGCAGAAGATAAATCATGAAAGAAATATGGGATGGCACCATATAATACAAATTTTGAAGATAACAATCCGGAAGATGAAATTTTGAAGTTTTCGGATTTTATCTGATTTACCATCCTTGTTACATTTACACCAAAAAACGGACTGTCATCTTCAAAATTTGTATTATATGGTGTAATCTCGGATTTCTTTCATGATAAAAAAAGTATTTGCTGTTACATATGTACCAATGTGTGACACTAAATATTCATGGTAGGCATTGTACACGTGTAAATAACGTTTGGAGGCGGTGAGGGTTTGTCGTAGTGGTTAGAACAAAATGCATGGTTAAACCATTAGTAATAATCCCAGGTTACTTTCCTTAGGCATGCTAATGTGGATACGTGAGACCTAGGGATGAAATTCAACCTGGGCACAACATTTTTCATTACACAATGTGTGGGTTTTTGAAAGGCCTCTTGATCTGCATTTATTTGTGAAACTTAACCATCAACCAAAACAAGCAAACCAGCATCTGTGGCCCGAAAACTCAAACAGAGCTTTACAACCTCTTCAAAAACTTTGGCACTGGTTGAGCCTTATTTCAATTAAATTAGATGGCACACAACTGATGTACTTCTAATTCATTAAAGGAAGAATAAATATTTCTGATAGCGAATAACAATTCTTTACCTTCAATTTTAAAATTGCTCAATAAGCAGAGAATCTCACTTAATTCAATTTAAACTGGTACAACAGTAATTAGCTTCTTGGCACAACACTTGCTTATTGGGGGAAAATAAAACTTGTCCCTTTCGGGTAGCTCAATGCACATCATTTATAAAGAAAAAATATTGCTTTGCAAAATACAAACACTTGACTGTGGGCACAGTAAGACGTGGATAGGTTATGGCCTAATGTGTATACAATACAAATTTCATTTCACCTTTCGAACCCCCTCGAACCAGTTTCCCTAGCCAACATTAATTTTAAATTAACAATAACTTAGCAAAAATCTGTAAATAACCGAAAATTACCTTAGTAAACAATCCTTATAGCCTCATGTATATACAATACTAACAGGAAAATTTGCCCTAAAATCTCATAACACTGAACACCAGCATTTACTGACGAAAAAGAACTTTAAGGCACTATTCCCAACTCACCATACTTACTATCATACTAAATTTACTCAAACTTTATCACTAACTTGCAACGCTGACAAAAATAATTAAAATTCATACCATCATCATGAAATTCAAATAACCTTCCTAACACAAGCTTGCTCTCAATACTCAATACATTATAATGCAAACAAAAGGCAAGCACTAATTTACAACACCCCTGAACTTGAACTCATCTCTAGGCACCTTGACAGTTCATTAAAATTTTAAACTACACCGCTTTTTCTGACACGTAACTCATAAAACAACTTAATCTACATTTTCACTAGTACCTAATGCAGTTCCTCGCCTAATTCAAAAGATCCATAAAGTTAATAACTTATACACTGGCTATACAAACATCTCATTTAAATCAGACTAAAATTTTTTATTTTAACCAAACAATAAAGAAGCATGGAGAGGTGCATGCTTGGTGTAACCAAGAGAGATAAGAATAAGGAATCGTAGATCAGGAAAATGACAAGAGTGAATGACACTGCGTTCAGAATAAAAATCCTGAAATGGTAATGGGCTAAACATATTGCCAGAAGAAAGGCCCACCAACCGACAATCGAAATTTTAGACTGGATTCCCAGGAACAGGAAAAGACCCAAAAGAAGACCACATGGGAGATGAGTGGATGAGATTCGAAAGCATGCGGGTGTAACATGGAGGAGACTGGCTGAAGACATACAGTTGGGGAAGAAACTTGGGGAGATCTTCATCTATCGGTGTATTGATAATGGTTGACAAAGATGATGTTATAATACACAGTGCGTCAAATAATTTTTAAGACTGGCGCTAGATTTCAGCCTACGGTGGCGCCACCAGTGTAATCGCCAATGCGTTATAAACCGTGACCATCTGCTTGCTTTCTGCCAAAAGTACTGGGCAGTTGTTAAAGTAATTCAAACGAAACGGGCGTTCATTAGAGAGGTAAAAATTTTTTCATGTTGATTTATTAAGATGAAACAAAGGGCTGTTATAAAATTTAACGCAAAACTTGGTAAAAGTGCCTCGGAAACGTACTAAATGAAGAAACGAGTTTACGGTGAGTTTTGTTTAAGTAGATCAAATGTTTTCCTGTGGCCCAAACGTTTTTTGGACGGAAGAGATACGCTAGAAGATGATAAGCATACCGGAAGACCAAGTTCATCTAGGACACCTGAGATTATTGAAAAAGTGCTTGATTTCGTGGCAAACAATCGATGTGCGTCACTAAGAATGATGGAAGAGTTTTAAACATCAACAAAGAAACGAATTGAACCATCCTGCATGAAGATTTGGGCAAAACAAAAGTCTGTGCTAAATTTGTTCCACACACGTTAACCAATGAACAAAAATCAGGGAGAAGTGCACTATGCAGAGACATCATTTCAGCCGCTGAAAATGATCCAAACTTCTTAAAATCGATTGCCACAGGTGATGAAACATGGTGTTTTCAATATGATCCTAAAACAAAGCGGCAAAGTGCGGAATGGAAGTCAAAAAACTCACCACAAGCCAAAAAAACAAGAAAAGTTCCATCGAAAATCACAACAATGCTCATTACATTCTTCGATAGTAAAGGTATTATCCAAAAAGAATTTGTTCCAAGTGGACAAACAATTACTGGTGAGTTTTATTTAAATGTTTTGACGCGTTTGATGGGCAGAATTTGTCGCATTCGTCAATCATATCGAGATGAAAGCAGTTGGTGTTTGTTGCACGATAATGCACCCAGTCACACCTCGCTTCTTGTTCGTAGATTTTTGGCAAAAAATAACGTCTGTGTGTTGAATCATCCACCGTATTCACCTGATTTAGCACCCTGCGACTTTTCTTTATTTCCAAAACTTAAAATGACGTTAAAAGGGTGTTATTTTGATGATATTTCGACCATCCAAACAGCTTCGACGCGTGCTTTGGAGGCAATTCCGCAAAGTGAACTAGAATAGGCATTTAAATCATTATTAAATCGCTGTAACAAGTGTATTCAAGCCAGAGGGACTTATTTTGAATAACAAACCAAAACAAATTATAATTTCTTGTTTCTATTTCATTTTACAGACCCAGTCTTAAAAATCCTTTGCCACACTGTGTATATCGCTTTACAAAGGTTGTACAACGATGTATTATGTACAGGAAAGATACTTTTCCGGGTAGAACTTGGAAAGAAATCAGACACAAGGCGTCGATTCCTACCATTTCCCTCTCTTTCTCTCTCTCTCTCTCTCTCTCTCTCTCTCTCTCACACACACACACCTTACATTAATTCTACGTTATTGCATGTTAAAGTTATTACAGTATCTTTAATTAAATAATTATTCCAACTCTCGGAACCACAAATTTTATTTTGAAAAAGGTATATACATAACGCTGTTCTGGTACATTCCGCTTGGAAGAAATCACTGGCATTATATAACGATAAATTGTTTATGAATCGTACGGAAATGTGTCCTCATATCAAATGTCTCCATATTCTGTTATGTTTCATGCATTTGGGACTCCAATATTGGACACTATAGTGCATCTGAACTAAGTTAGTAATTCGCTTGCTGAAAATAAGATCTCAAATTATTTAAATGCATGAAAAAGAACAGCATTTAAAATTTTTCGTAACGGTGCTTTGCGTATCTGGTTTCGCCATTCTTACAAATAAGTAGCGCATAATTAAAGTTCATAGCGAAAGCTTCAGAATTTACTTGCTGCTTCATCTGCTTTTGTGCCTATATCTCACATCAGAATTTTTATACAATTCCTTGCCCCGTTAATGGGAATTCTTATTTTACGAAGACCCGTTTTCTGCATGTTTCTCCGCCGATCTCTTATTGTAGCAGCCTTGTAATTAAATATTCTGAATTGCTTCTGGTACCTGCGTGATTTTTCTGAAAATCAGACTGCTTCTGCTTGGTTACTACAATCTTTCACTTCTTTAATCTTTATAATTAAATGCCTGCTTAGAACGGCGAAGTAAATATCATAGCACGACCGTCTTTGATCTTTGAATAGCTCTCCTTTCATCTTTATAAGTAAAAGTTCGTATACACTTCAAAAGGTTGATAAATATCAGCATAAGACAGCATCATTTAAATTGAAAACAAATCGTCTTAAAATACTTCCTGCTTCTCCATTGAGAAAAATTCATTATCGTGACTGAACGTGAACATGCAAACTTCAAACGCTCTGTTTTTTCAAAAGCTATTGACAGAGTAGCACTGTCTAAGTATACGGCTATTCTAACAGAACGTCTGCAAAGTAGTAAAATATTTCATATTGCTGATTTATTACTTAATGCAAGTGATTTATTACTTTGTATCTTGTTTCACTTCGTCCAGTGCAAGATTACTCCGTCAGAAAATGAATCTATTTCACTGAATTTGGAGAATTGCATATACATTGTTGTTGGCGCAAACTGTAAGACACCAACCAAATTCCTCTTTCAGCTTTTGGGTTCGGGAATAGATGGACTAAAAAAAAAAACCAGACCAAATATAGGAAAGAAAATGACAGTTACACCAACTCATACAGCTTGCAACGCGTTTTTATTGGGGGGAGGCATAATTCTAGTTCTACTGATGTTAATTAACACAGCAATCGGACATCGCCGAATTGACTGTAATTACTGTTTCACACGTGAATCAAATCACACCAGAAAACTTGAAGATTTCATCGCGGTGGAGCGGGAATCGAACCCGCATCTCCCGATTTCCGATCGAGCGCGCTATCCGTTGCACCACCTACGACGAAGAATTCACAGGTTTCTGTGTGTTAAGAGCATCGGAATATGAACGCGGTCGGAGAATTTTCAAGTTTTCTGATGTGATTTAATTCACGTGTGAAACAGTAATTGCAGTCAATTCGGCGATGTCCGATTGCTGTGTTAATTAACATGACGTATTTACCACGTATTTGAGAAGAATATTTCTTCAACTCTGAGTTCTACTGAGATTTTTGCGTGCCCTCTTGTTACGGGGTTGTACCGAAAGTAATGCAAAGGTGGGCATAACTTTTTTTATTAACTGACAGAGGTCGTTCAAGTTGCACACGTTGGTAGAGTAACCCTTTTTCTCCACTGCAGGTAAATAATGGATTCCGAGTAGAAGCAACGTGCCGTTGTTGAGTTCTTGACAAAGGAAGGGTGCAGGCTGTCTGATATCCACAGAAGGCTACAGAATGTTTATGGAGATTATACCATTGACAAAAGCAATGTGCACAGATGGATGTAGAAGTTTAAAGATGGGGAAACCAGCATTGAAAACAAATCATGCGGTGGGAGATCTGCGACCACTGGCACGAATCGACAGCGAGTGGATGAATTGATTCGCGCGGAGAGACGAGCACAAACCGTGAGCTTGTTACACATTTGGACTGTGGTCACAATGCCATACAGAAGGTGGTGGAAGATTTGGGGTAAGGGAAAGTGTGTGCAAAGTGGGTATACTTGGGCACTTGACACCCTATTTGAAGGAGAGAAGGGCGGAAGTCTGCTTTGATCTGTCTGAAGCGTTTCAAGCCATTAAATACACGCTTTTTTGCGGTGTGGTGACAGCGGATGAAACGTGGGAGTATCTTTACGATCCGGAAACGAGGAATCAATCCATTGAATGGTGTCACACTTATTCACCAAGGCCTAAGACATTCAAGAGCCAGCGCCTACCATCCCAAACAGCTGTCACTGTTTGGGATGGTAGGCGTGTCATTCTCCTTGGTTTCCTGGAACGTGGCTATACCGTGACCAGCGAGCTGTACATTGATACACTCAAAAAGCTAAGAGAAGCCACAAGGAGGAAGATACCGAACAAGAACCTGAAAAGGCTCAACATTCACTATGACAGTGCGAGACAACATACATCTTTGGCAACAAATCAGCAAATTAGGCTGGTAGGTGGTCCCCCATCCACCGTACTGCCCAGATCTAGCGCCCTCCGACTCCCGCATATTTGGTCCAATGAAGGACAGTCTGCGGGTACAACGATTTTATGACGCAGACGAGGTGCAAGTGGCTGTGAAAAAGAAAAGGGGTACAATAGTCCACACCTGAATTTTTCAAAGAGGATTGGAGAGTTGGGTTAAACGACAGTGCAAATGCATCGCTTGTGACGGAGACTCTGTGGAGTAGTAATTTTGTATAGAAAAAGAGCTAATCTACCAACATGTGCAATTTGAAGAACCTCTGTCAGTTAATAAAAAAGTTATGCCCACTTTTGCATTACTCTCTGTACAACCCTCGCACATATTAGCTTGGAAGGAAAGTAATGTCTGCAAATGCAAGACAACAGAAAATTGCCAAGTACCGTATATACAAGCACAAATCAAATCAGTACAACTCCAATAAGTTCAAATACAATCAGTCCGAAATCTGTCTAAAATCAGTACGAGTCCAATCAGTTCAAATCCAATTAGTTCAAATCAGTACAAGTCGAATGAGTTGGACTAGTTCAAACGAGTTGTTCTAGTCAAATGAGTTGTTCAGTTGTTCTGGTCAAATGTAGTTGAAATACATGTCAAATGCAGTTCAAATGTATGCCAAATGTAGTTCAAATACAGTTCACATGATGTCAAATGTATGTATGATGTCAAATGATGTTATGCATATTTATGTATGGTGGTTCTATTTCCATATACATTATGTCAAATTATATACTATCTACCAACAAGTAATTTTACACCCCTGCAATCGACGATATCTGCGGTTCTGATACACGTCACGGCCGCAGCCGTTAAAAATCGTGTGGGAAACAACAACGCAACCAGTCGCATGCCAGATGCCACGCAGTTCGGAGCTCTCTGATTTCGAGAAAGGTGTAATCGTGGGTATCACAGAAATGCCCGATCCATACGTGGCATATCCAGCGAGTTTAAGTACCCAAAATCGACAGTGGCCTACGTGATTGGCAAGTTGAAGATGAGAGGTAACTGTCGGAATGTGCCCCGACCCGGCAGACCCACAAAACTGGGAGTTAGAGACCGACGGGTGCTGACCAGAGAAATTCGGAAGAACCGCACCAAATCAATGGGCCACATCCGCGAGGAGTTTCAACAGGCATCCGGGAGTGTTCTTTGATGAATACCATCCGCAAGAAAGCCCATCTGCTCGGTTATCATGGACGTGCTGCCGCCCACAAGCATTTGATCACCAAGTCCAATAGCGCTGCTCGGCTAACGTGGTGCAAAGAACGTCGACAGTGGACCGTTGAACAGTGGAAACAGGTTCTCTGGAGCAACGAATCAAAGTTCCCCCTCCACCGTTCGGGTGGCAGGGTCTGGGTTTGGCGCCTGCCTGGAGAACGCCTCCTGGCAGGCTTTACGGGGTGGACCCATGTTACTTTCAGGATGACAATGCCCCCTGTCATGTTGCGAGGTCCACCATGGCTTGGTATGGTGATAATGGGGTTAATCGAATCGACTGGCCTGCGCAGAGCCCGGACCTTAACCCTATCGAGCACCTCTGGGACGAGTTGGAGCGTCGACTTAAGGGGTGCCCCCACCGTCCGAAATCGGTGAAGGAACTGACCTGTCTTCTCCAAGCCGAGTGGAAGAAAATACCGCTAGCCGTCGTACAACGCCTGGTTGAGAGCATGTCCCGGAGGATCGCAGCTGTGATCGCCGCTCGTGGAGGCTCCACCAACTATTGAAGGTGAATCAACTTCGTTTTCCTTTGCTATCACAGGTGTCCAATTACGTGTTGGTAGATAGTGTATTTATGTATGGTTCTATCGTTTACGCGATATTTATGGTCAGTGTGGGAAAAAGGAAGGAACAATAATGTATATATGGTTATGTATGTTTAAAATATCTCAACAATGTATGATGCAAATGTATGTCAAATGATGTCAAATATGGTTCAAATGAATGTCAAATGTAGTTCAAACTAGTCCAATGAGTTCTATTAGCTCAGGTTAGTTGGGGCCATCAGTTCAAATCAGTACAAGTCCAATCAGCTCAAATCAGTCCGAAGTTTTTAATGATATAAATCAGTGCAGAGTTTAGTCGCTGTTGTTTGAGACGACTTGTTTCCATCGCCTGGGAAGCTGTTGGATGCCGTCCCTGTAGAATTGTGGTGGCCTGGACGCAACGTAAGTACACATTCGACATCGTTCCGGTTGGTGAACCACTCTCCGTCCAGGAAAGGCTGCAACGACCGGAAAAGCTGGCAGTCGCTCCGGGCAGTGTCCGGGGAATTTAGGCTGGGCGCGGCAGCTGCTTGCAGCCCAGGTCCCTGATCTCGTGACAGGCCACCCGTGCTGTGTGAGGCCTTGCTCCATCCTGCTGAAGTAGGACGCCCTTGCGATTCAACAGTGCTGTTCGTTTCGACGTGAGCAATGCGTCCATATTGTCGAGCTGAAGAGAGCACACATCGGCGGGGATAGAGGTGTTGTCCGGCAGCAGCTCAAAAAAACACGACACCCTGCATATTCCACCAAATAGACAGCATAACCTTACGTGGCTGTAAGCCGGTTTGGGGGTCGGCATGGGCCTCTCTTTTGGGTCCACCCACTGTTTCCGGGCGGTGTCATTGTCATAGAGGACCCATTTTGTTTGTCGCCTGTCACGATACGGTTGAAGAACGGTTCAACTTGGTCACGTGAGAGCAGGGAAACACATGCACTTATGCGATTTGCTTTCTGCTCAACTGTAAGTTGATGTGGTACCCCAAGGTTCTTAAACACACAAGGTTGTGTCTATAAGATCCCTGTAAACCTTCCCGCGGGAGTGTGAAAATGAGGTATGATGACGTCAGCTGTCTTGCAAACTGTTCGGTGCACCGGATGACAAAGCAGTCACATTTGACTTATTGAAAGCTTTGTCTTTTTCTGCATCTCGGTCAATTTTAGTGTACATATAGTAAGTAGAATAATTTTTTTGAGGTTTAACCACCACCGTGAGCAACTCAATGGGCTATAAGCAGTCGCCCGTCCCTAATTTAGGGTCACTGGTTCCAGGGAAAGGAGAGAGCCAGTGCCGCAAGACAAACACAACATCCATGCCTCACCGGGATTCGAAACCAGACCCCTTACAGACGAATCATCACAGGCCATCGCTTAGACCACTGCGCCACCGGGGCGGCGTAAGTAGAATAGCTGAGTTTGTTTGCAAATAGTTTGTTCGTTCGAGATACCTTAAAGTTCCTGCGTTGTTCCAGATTTAAGAAACAACTATGGAAATATTCGGATCGCCGATTATATATCAGATATTTCCAAAAGTGACTGAGCTCTGCAAATTATGGAAACCACGCTGTAAACGAACTCTTTTTTTTTTTTCCTTTTTATGCAGAATACTACTATTTGTTCCAAACATTTTACAGTAGGTGACTATGAAAGCGATATACAAAAGGACTGAGCGAATGTTCCTTCAAATCCACGTCAAACATGAAATCTAGAAAAAGGAGAAATATACGAGAAACGTATGAGAGGAAATAGAGAAACATTTCCTCTAAAATTCTGCCGAGGCATTAAACTCTTCATCAAAATACGCACTATGATTCGGATGAGGCACACCAATTCGTAACTGTAAGAGGGGAAAATAAATTAGAAAACACACGCTTCTAAATATAACTACACGGAGAAATATATTTTTTTCAGGTATATTATTTCTCACATTTATTCAGCGGCGCACGAATTATTGCTTTATGTGGTTGGCCCAAAATTTTAAAGATGCAAATACACCGAAGAAAACATATTCGTAAATTGTGGGAAGCGATGAAATTATCTCCGCCATGTTAAGCGGTTTCCAATGACTCATGAAATATATATTTAAAATCAGATACAATTGTATTTAAAAATACGTAGCGAATAACAAAGAACGAAAGACCATGTGATAGCGCAGGCGGAGGTCCTGGGCCACTACAACTGAGTGCAACACTGCATTTGTTTATTTACAGTATTTTGCATAAGAAATCGTAGTTTTATCTGAGACCATGTTGATACTTAGTGATAATAAAATTCGGAAACAAATAATAAGAAATTCATTTATTAACTAACTAAATTCACGTACGAAGTGCTTACGCGAACGCATTGCTTCTAACAACAAACAGTCTGCATGTCAATAGACGGCAGGTGTTCGCTGGGTTCTCTTGTAAGACAGGTGACGTAAGAGGGAATGTTCTACAGGAAAGCTCATCCCGTACTACCGCATGAGCCAACCTATAGTAATCAAATAACCTTGTGGTACCCAAACTCCCCTCATTTGCATCTTCCCGATTTGACGCAGCTGCGTGATAAAGCTCGTGTGGGTAGTTCCCAGCTGTTAGGCCAGCTGCCGCGTGTCACACGTGGGTCGGTCTCCACTAAGGTCTTCAGCATGTCCATATCCACTGCTGCGGATTTTCCAGCTTAGGGACGGTTTGTCAGGTCGAAATTTCCTTGTCGGATCCGTTCGAAGTCGCAGAGGAGTAGATGCAGAGGTCCAACTCTCGTGTTTGAGACAACACCCCAATGGTCGGAAATGAAACGACGATAGCGTCTGTCACGTGATAAGGTACCAGTGGCTATAGAAGTAGCACCACGGAAAGAGTTGTAAACTCGGGCGGCGGATGGCCTAGTGGTCAACGTTCGTGACTGCCACGGAGAAGACCTCGGGTTCGATCCCAGGCAGGTGCGAACGCTCGAACCACTAAATATCCACCGTGCGTCGGATGGGCACGTTAAGCCGTCGAGGCCCTGGTACTGGCGCTAAGGTAATAAATAAGGGCGCCTTCCTCACCCCTTTCTATCTCATTTCCGTGTCACCTCCCTATCCGGCACTCTAACCCAAATCTCCTGACTTCCTATTTCTAAGGGTTACGAAAGCTCAAACCACTAAATATCCGCCGTGCGTCGGATATGCACGTCAAGCCGTTGGGCCCCGGGTACTGTCCTCACGGTAATAAATAAGGACGTATTCCTCCCCCTTTCTACCTCGCTTCTGTGTCACCTTCCTATTGGGCACTCCAACCCAAATATCCTAGCTTCCTATTTCTAAGGGTTGTTTAAGACCTGGGGTCAGACACTCGCTTCCTAAAATCCTCTACATATGATCTGATCTGAGTTGTAAACTCTTGAAAAAATGGGGGTGGGGGAGGGCAGGCGGTTCCGGTTCGGCATTTTAATTCCATGTCCGTCCACTGGCGCGCTGTTCTATTGAGATCTTCGGGGCCAAATTGTTGCCATGAGTCTCTATAGAAGATTAACTTCTGAGTCTCCTGCTCTGTGGTTCGAACCAACGACAGCATTAACGATGTGATATGGCATTGCGTTACACACTGGTAATGTTATTACAGCACTTGCGGTGGTGCTACCGCGAAGAATCCCATACAGCATGTATTGGCGGATGTGCTCTTTGTCCACTTCCATGTTGGCTGGTGCTTACACTCTTCGCCTTCTGACTGCTAACTATACTATGCCGTGCAAATTAATTGGGACAAGCTATTTTATTCTCAGAATTATAATGTGATCGCCAGTTGATGTCAGAAACCCACGTAAACCGGTTTTATCAGCTGTGAGGTGGTGTGTCTGTTAGAACCTCATAGTAAGAATGTGGTTTGACCGGTTTTAAACAGGAAATAGGCACTTCAGCTTCAGTTGTGAGCTTTCGTGTGTGACAGGTGGATGTTAGTTTTTGCTCTCTGTAAGTACGTGTTGCTTTCGTGTATTGAAAAATGGATATTTCCTCAAAGAAACGTAGAAAAATAATTGCTCTGAAGGATCACACTTCTATGGCAGTGAGAGATATCGCTTCTGCAGTTGTTGTAGGCAAATCAAGTGTATAAAGACTGCTTACGCGATACAATGCATCTGGATCATCGTCTCCAAAAAGGAGAGGTAAATGTGGAAGAAAACGAAAAACAACAAAACAACTCCACGAACCGATAAATATCTAATCAGAAATAGTAAAATGAATCAAAAAAAAAAAAAAAAAAAAAAACAAGCACCGACCTTTAAAAATATTTATTGGCTAGTGGTTGTGATGTTAGTGATTCAACTGTATGCCGTAGGCTTCCTGAAGTTGGCCGGAAGGCAAGAAGACCAACAACAAAACAATATTTGACTGCGAAAATGAAAATAAAACGTTTGGAACGGGCCAAAAAATATAAATCATGGACTGCTGACGACTGAAAAAAGGTAATTTTCAGTGATGAAACTCATTCATTTGTGCAGGGTTACCAAGAAAATGTTGTTAGACGAAGCAACTGTGAACCCTTAAGACCTGAGCATGTCAAACAAACTGTAAAACACCCTCTGAAACAGATGTTTTGGGGTTTTTTTCCGCATCAAATGGCACTGCAAACTTATTTCCTGTTCAAATTATGATGAATTCAGCCAAGTACGTAGAAATATTACAACGTAGGATTGTTCCATTCTTGCAAACTTTTGACGAGACATTTCAACATGCCTTGGCTCATGTCACAATTCGATATTGGTCAAGAATTTCATGCTGGAAAATCAAATTCATTTGCTTGATTGGCCTGGAAATTCACCAGGCTTAAATCTCATAGAAATCTTGTAGAATACTTTGAAGAGATGTTTAGGTAAAATAGACTGTATAACGAAAGAACG
The DNA here is from genome assembly GCA_039090855.1 of Macrothele yani. Classification (NCBI taxonomy): domain Eukaryota; kingdom Metazoa; phylum Arthropoda; class Arachnida; order Araneae; family Macrothelidae; genus Macrothele; species Macrothele yani. The sequence goes on along the minus strand of CM077025.1, from coordinate 44,820,875 downwards.
CATGATAACGAATGCTATAAAAGTGTGGTTCCACGATTATGAAGTAAAAAATATGTGCACTCAATTAGTGGAGTCAGTGCTAAAACGAATTAAAGAGGTCATTTCTGCTAAAGGAGGTCCTACTTCATACTAATACAGATATTTATCAGTGTATATCAAGGCAAAGAATGATATAAAGGCATAGTTTTGGAAAAAAGAGAGATTTTTTACTTTGTCCCAATTAATTTGTACAGTATAGTATCACTGGCTTGTCACGCCGGTGTGGTGTCACTGCTGTTGTCAATCGGGTGTGCTGCGCAGTCTCAGTGGCCATTGTGCGCCATGCCAGGATGCTTCGACTTCCGGTACCTCGTCATCGGACATTACTTACTTTCCAACCCAATACAACAGGAAGTAGGGAAATTCACCTTAATAGTTAACAGTCATATGTTATCTGCACCTTTATGCCGTTAGATAATAGCATGCAATGGTAACTTTTGCTTCTTAATTTTATCCTAATCACATCCACTGTAAAAATTTTGAGAGTGAAATTTTGAAAATCTGATGAGAAGATAAAACTGTATGGACATATGTAATTTAAGACTTTTCCTTTACATCCGGGACGTTTTTATGCTTGTGATTATGTGGAATGGATAAAATCATTTTGAACATCGGAATTAGTTTTCGATAAAAGTCGATTCTGATTCCGGAATTACTTTAATCAAAAATAAGAAATCGAAAATATCACCAAAACGCCAACTCATTTCCTGGAACACTAGAAAAAACAATTGTGAAGGAAATCCCTTTTTTTTTTTTTTTTTTTTTTTTTTGCGGAGGTGGGATTCGAACTCCACGCCTTCCTTCTGCGGATACACACACTCTCTTGACTGAACAACTACGGCAAGGCTTAACGCTGCAACTTGAAATTTTTATTCATGTATCACCTCAGTTGTAAGTCACATATATCCCCCTTTGAGAAAGGCGGTGGGCGCGAAATTGCAGGTTTCCGGTCCTCCGACAAACCATATTTGAAGGAATTTACTGTAGAAAAAGGAATTCTGATTAATTCCAAACGATATCTGGGAGAATCATCACGCATTTTTTTCAAACCTCCAGACTAGGAGATTCATTTTACTTTCGGGCGGCAAAGCAGCGAAAGCCATTTTCCTGCTGGTGGTGGACTTCGAAACTACATATTCCTACTCCCGAGCGAATGTCTTACCGATAGAACTACGCCGGCTAGGCCTACTATTGCAACTTGCAGTTTTAACTCATACGCCATCCTTATAGTACGTCACACAATCACAAAACTCCTAGACACATACAGATTTATTTTCAATTAAAAACAGCAGCACTGCTTGGAAACATAAAATACCTAAATCAAATAATTAGTCCTCCTATAAAGATGACTGGTAGGTTATGCGAAACAGGAATTCAAAGAAAGTAGTTAGGTTTGCAGATCGATAGAGTTTTTAGTCATGAATGGAATAGGGAATTACACCAAACAACGCAAATTTTGAAGATGTGAATCCATTTTGTGGTGTAAATATGACATTGATGGTAAGACAAATAATATCGAAAAACTTGAAAATTTCGTTATCCTGGAGCAGGAATAGAACCCGCTTCTCCCGGAGAGCGCCCGAGTATGGTAACCACTACACCACCCAGAACGACCAAGTCTCAAGTTCCCGATTTATTTGAATATAACCTTCACAGAATTCGCTAGTTGAAGCAAGCGGCATTCATGTTTTTCCGGCATTTCGAGTATACGTGTTAATCGAAAACTTTAGACTTGGTCGTTTTGGGTGGTGTAGTGGTTAGCATACTCAGGCGCTATCCGGGAGACGCGGGTTAGATTTCCGCTCCGCAACGACGAAATTTTCGGACATTTTCTGGCTTACCATTCATGTCATATTTACACCAAAAAAAAAAAAAAAAAAAAAAGCTTTGTCGTTTTTTTTTCATCTAGGCACAACGCAGTTGCCAGCTTTTCTTTTAACAACATTTTTTATCACGCTGATTTCCCTACTCGATTTAAAGCTTTTATTAGCAGAAAAGGCATTTTCGCCTTTTACCTTCTTTCTGTTCAAGCTTTCATTCGAAGACAACAACAATAATCAAGCAGGGCTGACCAAAGGCCCGAAGACTGGCGTTGCTAAGCAAGCCTTATATATCAAAGACATTGAACACGAGGTTCTATCAGTCACGCTTAATGAAACACGGATTTTTACCGAGCTAAAAATAATCTGCGTAATCTCAGGAGAATGGGGAAAATACTCGATAGTCACGAGACCTCAGCTGGATTTCTCGGAACCACAGGAAAGATCAAAACAGTGTTCTTGAAATAGTTTGTATCTTAAAGTCTCATCATAGTCGTCGAGGAGCATCAACTGCGAAAGACAATGATGCCATTTTTCGCACAGCAATGACGTATTTCACCATTGCATCTCTCCATTTGGTAATCAGAAGTAATACCTGGAGCATGGACGAAAAAGCATTTTGTGCATCGTTAACTGTTCAACCTACATACATACATATCACTAAGCTGTTCTCTGAGATTCAGAGGTTAGCTCGAAAAAGAAATACAAACTACCAAATATTGTTACTTACTGTTGTCGTATTAAACTTCTCCATTTACAGCGATCTTGACATACAACTCGGGCTTCACTGATATCCATTACACGCCGTACACAAGATCTTTTATACTTCATACTCATAATCTTTTTCTCATGCAGACACTCCTGAATCTGATCCACATATGTCTTCCTTGACCTTCCTCTGCCTTTCCTTCCTCCCACTTGGGCTAAAAGGATTTTCTTAATAAGCATCTCATCACTCATTCTTTCAACTTGGCCAAGCCACCGAAGCATATTAGTCTCCACCTTGCTAACAACATTTTGCTTTGCATCACACAACTGCAACACATCTTCATTCCTCACACAATCCGACCCAGTCTTGCCACAAACCCCACGTAAGTAACGCATTTCTCCAGCACACAAACGATTCCTATGTTTCTTCTGCAGTACCCAGGTTTCACTGCCGTACATCAGAGTAGGAACGATTACAGTTTCATACACAGCCATGCGGGACTCTCTAGAGAACCCATCATTCTTGTGAAAACCTCTCAGAGCAGCTATGACTTTCAATGAATAATTCAATCGCCCACTAATTTCACCATCCAATTGGTTCTCTCTGTCAAACATGCTTCCTAAATACACAATCTCACTCACCTGGTCAATCACAGTGCCGTTTATACTTACATTACATTCAGTGCTACCAGTTCCGCTCTCAAACACCATAACATTGGTTTTTCCCTTATTTATACTCAGTTTGAATTTCATGCAAGCTTCGTACATCAGAGACAACATACTCTGCAAATCAATTTTGCTCTCTGCCAACAGGACAGTGTCATCAGCATACAGCAATCTGCACACACGGATATCACCAAGACATAAACTACTATCATCTACTTTGGTATCACGCATGCACGCTTCCATAAATATATTAAACAGCCCTGGTGACATTATACAACCTTGTCTAACTCCTGCACCAATAGAAAACCGTTTTAACAAAACACCATTCACTCGTACACAAACTCTACTACCAGCATACATGGCTTTTACACTATTAAGTAGATTCTCAGTAACACCATATTCATTCAATACCTTCCACAAAAGTGTCCTATTTATTCGGTCGTAAGCTTTTTTTTAAATCTATGAAGGCAGCAAAAACTTTCTTACCAACAGCCAGATAATTTTCAATCATCGTGCGTAATGCAAAAATCTGGTTAGTGCAGCCTTTACCAGGTATAAAACCACTCTGAACATCCCACACTTTCTCTGATGTAAGACCCCGTACTTTTTCAATAACAACCTTACTAAACACCTTCCCTAGCACACTTATTAGGCTAATACCACGATAGTTCTTGCATTCAGTCTGATCACCTTTTCCCTTATACAAGAGAACAATAATGACATCCTTCCAATCCCGAGGGACCATTCCTAACTCCCAGCACAAGTGGCAAATTTAAGTTAACCAGTCAGTTACAGAATCACCACCATATTTCAACATCCCGGCAGTTATGCCATCAGCTCCCGGAGCCTTACCACTCTGAAGAGATTTTAGAGCTTTACGCACTTCTTCTCTTGAGATCCCGCCTGTGCTTCCATCCCTCACTGTGACATCATCTGCGTCTGTCTCAGAATCATCTTTGCTTTCCTGATCTAATAACTCGCCGAAGTATTCACCCCATCTTTCACTTAACTCATTGCGCTCCCATATCATTTCCCCGATCTCATTCTTCATACAACTTTGTTTCCCCTATTTTTCCTGAGTCTCATGTACTTCCAGAAACACTTCCTATCTTTCCAAAAAGCCAGTTCATGCCTTTCCATTTTCTCCTTCCTATCTTTTGCCTTTCTCTGGCGAACCAGCTTAGCAGCTGCACGCTTCTTACAGCGATATTCATCCACAGAGACTCTGCAACATCCCCAAATAAGCTTCCTTCTTTCACTTTACTGCCTCTTCGATCTCACTATTCCACCAAGCATCACCTCTATTGTTACCCACTATTGTGGTGCCACAGACCTCTTTGGCAGCAGTGATAACACAGTTCTTAAAACATTCCCACTAGACTTCAGCACCTTCAGTCGTTCTCTGAGTAAGTCAGAATAACGCTGATGATCTTAAAGGAGCCTATCAACCATTATTCTTTCTATCCTGGGTCTCTTCCTTTTCCTTGAACCAACATTAGGTTTCACTCGTGACCTGCTGGAATGAATTAACGCAGGGTTAGAAAAATGGGCAGAAATCAGCTCGGACGAACATATTCGTTGCCTAAGTAGTAGGCCGAACGCTACTGGAACGAGTGGACCCGCGCATCATAAAGCGTTGCTTTCCCCCTTAGCTTTGTTATTTAAAGGAAACCTTTAGGGAAGTGACGGACGCTAGTCCTATTTGACTGAGTGCCTGCTAAATAGGCTATAGCAATGGCGATAAAAAAGAAAGAAAAGATGTTTGCGTCCTTTATTTCAACCAAGTGGCATAATGTCCTTGTCGATGTTGGTATATTGTGGCGAGAGCTACGGGTAGTCTCCAACCCCATAGGTAAATAGCGGCTATAGCCTAAGGGAAGGGTAGATGACACCGTTTTAGGATTTACTGGCAACTACACTGCTGGCCACCCAAAATGAAATACCAAGAAGAAAGCATCCGATTAGCCTGAAATTCGCAAAATGCGTCGCCCGCGAGAGGACATGCAAATAATTAGCATTGCAGGGCATATGCAAATCATGTGCGCCCTGCACGCCACCAAGAAGCCACTATAAGAAGGGCACACAGAAGGCGGGGTGTAAGTAGTGGAAGTGTGTTGTGCTGCCGGATCTGTCCGTGGGAAACTTCCTGATGCCTCGTCGCAGAATACGACAGTCGTTCCAGCACGTTTCGGAGTTCGACAGAGGACGAATAGTGGCTTACCGCGACAGCAGTTTATCGTACCGAGATATCGGTGCCCGTGTGGGACGACATCCAGCCACAGTGAGGCGAGTATGGATTCTGTGGGTGCAGGAGGGACGGACGAAGCGACGTGAGCGATTGCCGCAGCCGCGGCACACCACCGAACGAGAAGACCGGCATGCTGTGCGGCGGGCATTGACGGCTCGCACAGCCACATCACGAACGTTAGCGCCGAAATTTGGGTGTGTTACGCAACATCCTGTGTCAGCACGTACCGTTCGACGTCGTCTGCAGGAGCGGGGACTTGACGCACGGCGCCCATGGCTTTGATTAACATTGGCGTTACAATACCGGCGAGTGCGATATTGTAAAGCCAATGTTAAGCGCGACATTTCTTCTCCGACGAATCTCGCTTCTGCCTGCAACACCACTATGGTCGGATCTGCGTGTGACGGCACTGCGGCGAGAGACTGTATGACGCCTGCATTATGCATCGCCATACCGGTCCGTCGCCTGGCGTTATTGTTTTCGGCGCAATTGGATATGACACCCGCACCCCACTGGTACGCATCGCCGGTACACTCAACAGCCACCGCTACATCTCCGACGTTTTGAAGCCTGTAGTCCTACCTTACCTGCAGGACTTGCCAGCGGCCACGTTTTAATAGGACAATGCGCGCCCGCACAAGGCACGCATCGTGCAACAATTCTTGACGGTCCACAAGGTGTCACTGCTGCTGTGGCCCGCCTGTTCTCCCAATATGTCGCCCATCGAACACGTCTGGTTGCTGATCGGCAACCGAGTGGCCTGGAAAGAACCACACGCGGCTACGCCTGAGGAACTGTGGCAACGTGTGAAAGCAGCCTAGATGGACTTACCCCAAGCCCACACCCAAAGCCCCTTTTGTTCGATGCCGCGGCGTGTAGCGGCCGTTATTGCCAGCCATGGGGGCCACACGATTTATTGATGTCTGCGTGTTCTGCAAGTCGCACGGGCCTGTAAGCTCAATCGTTTCGTCTTTGTATCTGTTGTTATGTGTCCAGTAAATCTGGTTTTGCTATCTCGTGTCCTTCTTGGTGTTGCAGTTTGGGTGGCCTGCTGTGTACATAGGTAAATAGCGGCTCTAGCCTAAGGGAAGGGTAGATGACACTGGTTTAGGATTTACCTGCAACTACATGGGTAAATTGCGCCTAAAACTTCCGGGAAGGGAAGACAACACTAAATATAATAGCCTACATTTCTATTGTAATGAAAATCAACTAATGTATTTTCAAGTTAATCTGTTTATATGGTTGCTGTAAGAGGTACAATTGTTTTTTTTTTTTTTTTTTTTTTTTTTTGCCTTGCCGATACTTAAGAGATAACGATGAAGTAACATTGCCATCACAAATACAAAACATGAAAATTCATGCTTTATTATGCTTTTGAGGAAACTGGAACATAGGTAATTTGATTTCTGTTTCAGGAGTCAATCTCAGCTTACTCAAATATAAATATTTTGCAAAATATGATGCCATATTTCACCAATTCAAGTCTGGTTATACATTGTCCTCTATAATCGCTTATTTTCTTAGACATTTCTTTTCTTTGCATGGCAGTTTTGGATTTTCTTCGCCGAGTGACATCACCTGAGTTTTGGATGTTAATATACACTGAGTGGCCACTTTATTATGACCACCCCCTCAGTACTTCGCTGGGCCACCTTTTGCCTTTAATACTGCGTCGATTCTTCGTGGCATGGACTCCACGAGATGTTGATAGGTAGTTTGTGGAATCAGAGACCATGCTTGATGAATAGCACTTTTCAGGAGTGTGAGATTGCAGGGTTGTGGATCCAGCTGTCTGATGGCTCGTTCAACTTCATCCCACAAATTCTCAATCTGGTTGAGATCTGGAAAATGTGGGTTCCACCTAAGCAAAGTAAACTCACCGACATGTTTCTGAAACCAGTCCTGTACAATACGAGCACTATGGCAGGACGCATTATCTTGTTGAAAGTAGCAATCGCCATTGGGATAAACCATCCACAGGACAGGATGCACTTGGTCCGCAACGATGTTTAGATATGATGTGCTAGTTAGTCGTTGATCAACACGAATTAAAGGGCCCAAAGCATGCCAGGAAAACATTCCCCATACCATAACGTTGCCTCCACCAGCTTGAAGGGTTGTAGCAATGCATTTGGGGTCCATGCTTTCGTGCTGTTTCCACCAAATTCTCACTCGGCCATCGGCATGGTGCAACTGAAAACGTGATTCATCGGACCACATAATTTGTTTCCACATATCGACTGTCCAATCCTTGTGCTCCTGTGCGAACTGGAGACGTGTTTTCTCTTGTTACCTGCAGACAGCAAAGGTGTTCGAACAGGCCTTCGGCTGCGATATCCCATTCTATGCAGTGTACGGCGAACAGTGCTTGCAGAGATGATTTGAGGGGATCCTTGATTAAGATGGTCTGTAATTTGTTGCACTGTTTACCTTATGTTGTCTGTTACCAGTCTGTACACTCTCCGTTCCGTCCAAACAGTCACTAGTCGATAACGACCACACGTTGCCCGTAAAGACCCAGTTTTTTTGGCTGACAGTCCAGTCTTTAAACACTTTAACAACAGCTGCTCTGGAACATTTCACGAATGCGGCGGTTTCGGTGATACTCGCTCCATGGCTCCGAGCTCCTGCAATCATACCACGTTGAAAGTCCGTCAAATCGCATTTTTTACCCATCTCGTCACCCAAAAATCACTTCTTCTACTGTAGCAAGCACTAAGATTACCCTTTTTATACTAGCCTCGCCCTCTGGCGGCAACAGCGTGCAGCCATAGCTCATTTGCTTAAAACTGTCAGGTGGTCATAATAAAGTGGTCACTCAGTGTAAGTTTGAGTTTGAAAAAGTTTCAGAACTTCTCTAAAGTTATATGAACTTCGATGGGGATGATAAAAGTGAGTATTAAGCCGAGTATGAAAAGACTCGCATGCATTCGTCGTGTGTTCTGTAGATGCCTGGAATTCAGCATTTTCTTTTTAACGAAGGAAATATCCTTTTCTGTTAGGGTCGCTAAAGTGCCAGAATTTTGTTTTCCACAGCAGGATTTATTATCTTTGATGGACGTTCAACAATATCCTCTTCAGGTGTTCGCCGCTATTTTCTTGTGGGGTTGCAATGACCTAGAACTTCTAAGGATTAAAGGGAATTATTTAGCCGCAATTTACCTACACCCGTCCGTGTCAGGTTGACTTACACTTCCCTATCATATCCTGGGTCATGGAGCATAGAACTAGAGGAGAGCAATTATCACTGTAACTGGTTTATAGTCCGTATTGTTGAAACGAGATGGAGAAAGGAATTGTTTTCCGTAGCTTTCGTGAAACCAGGTCTGCTATATGAACATTTCTGTTTGGGGGAACGTAGAAAATTTCGGGTACCATTTGGTTAAGGTGCATCGGCAACTAAAGGGTTAAAGTGGGTACACATGAAATACAAACTGTAAACTGCCTTCCAAAAGTCAAAGATACACCATGCTTATCATTAGAATGTAAAAATAGGTTAAATGTAGTCACTGTATTGAAGAATCAGATACCAAGGCGTCATGTTCGTGCTTGACTTATAGGTAGTTAAAGGGCTTCGTCCGGAGGCTAGAGACACTGGTTCTAATTGTACTGATTCTGATTCTCCTGTTTTCCTTGAGCCTGAAAATTTAAATGTGGATTGTATAATTCCGATTTAGATTGAATATTTTGATAAGATTGCCTAAAATTCGCGTACGGGCACCGCTTTTCATCTCCAGTAATAATATGTGACAGAAAGGGTTTGTGTTGCTGAGAACATTTGCAATAACGGGCAAGCATGGAACCACATATGGCAACACGCTGATTCTTGTTGTCCTCGGGGAGAGTGTGATGCACCCAAGACCCCAATTTCTGGACCATTCCCATACGTTCCAGGTCTCGCACCACTATGGTCTGATCACAGTCCATCTCATTGGCCAATTCGTGTGTGGTTTGACGGGGATCCATGTGGATGAAATGGTTCAAACGATCCTCATCAAAGTGAGACTGACGACCTGTGCGTGGAGAGTCGTTGAGGTCCAAATTCCACCTCTGAACCGCTCAAACCATTTGCTGGCTGTCCTCGAAGCAATAGCATCCTCCTCATGCACAGCATAAATTTGTGGAGTAGCCTCGGCGGCTGTGGATCCCTTGTTAAACTCGTAAAGGAGCAGATGTCGGAAATGTTCATTCCTCTCTTTAACACTCCTACTTCTGGACCTGAAAACCAAAAAACCATTAGCCACAATCACACAACGCAATATGATTTCGATACACGATATTACTGGCTACATTTTGATATACAACTGGCCATCTGCACTGTTACTACTGACTTGGGAAACACTTGTGAAATAAAACAGCATGAACTTACGCATAAACCCAATATGTATGTATGTATGTATGTGGTGGTGAAAAAGGGAGCTATCGCCTACCGGAACGCACCGTACAAGTGAATGCCTTAAAAAGTTAATATTCACAAACCCATTCGCAGTAGATATAAAACCATATAAGGAAATTTCGTTATTGCTGCTTTCTTTCGTTTAGATTTCGTTTAGAGCTGCTTTCTTTATTCAGAAGTATATTTCTTATTGAAAAGACCATTCGAATTCCTGTGCAATTAAAAGTGTCTGCTGTTATTAAGCATTAGAGAAAAAAAAAAGTCAGCCCCTATTTGAGGCGGAGATATGCAAATCTCTTGGGCGACAAAATAAAAAAACTCGGTTCTGTCTGAAATATCCGTTGGTTTTCACTGAAATATCTATTATAACTTCGATTTGAAAACATAAAAATCAGCTCCCCAAAACAATTTCCAAAGTTTCTCGAACGTCTGACGGACCTCCTCGGCGGTCTGCCAGACGGTCGGCAATCAGCTCCTGAAGTGAACTACACTCTCACCAAACACCTCTTTAGAGCTTTGTTAGAGCAGAAGGAAAATTTTTATTTTTGAAACTACAAACAGTTCATTAATTGAAATCTATATTGCGTTGCGAAATATTTTATTTAAATGAAATACTCGCTTCCTGTTGATGTCGCATCGCTCCCGGAACGGGGTTCGTTACGGCTCATGTTCACCACTCTATGTATGTAAGGGGGTGGAAAACGAAACTGAAACACGTTGGTTTAGAACACAACAATGTATTACCACTGTGTAGGGCCTGCTTTTGAGGCCAGTGCAGCTGCAATTCGCCGTGGGAAGGACCGATACAAGTCTTGTTCAGTACCCAGAGGGATTTAAAGACATTCCTCTTGCAAAAAAGTGGCTAGATCACGCCGTGATGCTGGTGGAGGAAAACGTTTCCTGACTTGCTCCTCCAGAACACCCCAGACTGGCTCAATAATGTTCAAGTCGGGAGACTGTGCAGGCCACGGCAGATGTTAAACCTCACTTTCATGCTCAGTAAACCACTCTTCCACCAGTTTGGCTCTATGTATCGGTGCGTTATCATCCTGATACACGGCACCACCGTTAGGGTATAATGTTTGAAACATTGGGTGCACCTGGTCCAATGTATGCATGTATTTTTTACATTATAAATTAGCGTAATGTGAACTTAGAGGGCCCTGAAATTTTTGGAATCATTCAAATTTTACAATAATATTCAATATTTTGAAATTTAATTTATGAGTTTCTGAAGTCTATTCCCATAGAAAAATGTATAACTCAAATTCCATTGTATTTTCAAAGGACGTCAATCTAGATTTATACAAGCGATTATGTAAATATTTCCAAAATTACTAAAGTTGGTATAGAACAGACACACTAGTTCAGGTAAGGTTATGAGCATCACAATCTTTTTCATCGCAGTATAAAGCACTTTTTTTCTCAGGTAATCATCTCCAGGTTTAAAGAGATTAAAATACAACTGGTAATTAAATGGCGAACCTTTACTATCACGGCATTCTAGTTAAAACTGTTTTCTTTGAGCAATCTCATTCACTGAACTAAGCACCGAAAGATGAAGTCATTATTTAAAAATAGGACGTGACTTTTATTTACATTAGAAATTACGCCTCGCGAACCCCTACATACGGTGAGGCAGAGACATCGTAAATCGTGTTAGCTATGCTTCTTGAACACAAATAACGAGACTTGGATTACCAAATTCTTGCAGGTCAAGTTACCACAAAACAACATTACTGCATGCAGAATGCCGTGCTGTTTCCATGGCGACGGAGTCAACACAAAGAGTAAAACGTCCGAAGATGTTTCCTTAACGCACATGAGGTTTTCCTACTAATTAGCATATTTCCACTTACACACACACACGGTGAAATGTGGTCTACGCAACATATTTATTCGCTTCTTTGCAAGAGGTGTGTTTCTGAAGAGAACAGCTGGCGAAAAGATGCGGATGCGTTCATAAATTCCAGGAAGTATCGAATTGCGTGGAAACTCGAGTTAGTGAATGTAATTTCTCTTTTGAAGATAAAGAATTAACTCTGTTCAGCTGGAAGTAAATTGCATAATACTTCCTTTCCTTATATTTTCCAGATGAGACGCAGTCATTTTGCAGCTCTTACCTAAGTTAAACCCACAGTTAAAGTAAATAATCATGAACCTCACGTGTTTATTTGCTTGGGTGCTTAACGACCTCGGCGAGCAATTCTGTGGGCTATAATGAGTCGCCAATCCTAATTTAGGGCCATCGGCTGTAGTGAAGGGAGAGCGCTAGTGATGTAAAACAAACACACTTTTTTGATTGGGGGTTTAACGGCCACCGTGAGCAACTCAGTGAGCTATAAGCCGTTGCCGACCCTAATTTAGGGCCGCTGGTTCGAGAGAAGAGAGAGAGAGCTAGTGACGTAAGGCAAACACAACATCCATGCGTTACTGATTTTCGAACACAGACCCATCTCGGTCGAATGATACGAAGTCATTGATTAGACCAGAGATGGAAGCAGGTCAACAATTTCAAGAAGGCCAAACGGGTCGGGTCAAAATGTTCTTGACCCCATTTTGACCCGGTTTTATTTCCGTATTATTTTTGAAAAGCAAGAAAAAAAATTTTGAGAAAAATGTGCACTGTGGAATTTTGTGCTAGATGCTGGTGTCAGCAGACTGAAAAATGATTTTTTTTTTTTTTTTTTTTTGGATTGGAGGTTTAACGACCACCGTGAGCAACTCAATGGGCTATAAGCAGTCGCCCGTCCCTAATTTTGGGTCACTGGTTCCAGGGAAGGGAGAGAGCCAGTGCCGTAAGACAAACACAACATCCATGCCTTACCGGGATTCGAACCCAGACCCCTTACGGACGAATGATCAGAGGCCAGCGCCTTAGACCACTGCGCCACCGGGGCGGCAAAAATGATTTGTCATGCAATATGAAGGAAGAGTATCCTCAGAAGGGGTGTTCCTTCGTTATGAGAGGCAATGGTGAAAACAACATCCACATTTTGGAAACTTTCAACTCATCATGCACTTGTAAAAATTGGTGTTGCTGTGAAAGATATTCTGAAGCATGATATGTTATCAAGAAAACAGCAAAAAATGAAATTAAACATAAAAGTTGCTCAATTCAAACATTTTGACTGTAGAGACATCCAAATGAGGTGACGCAGCCTTAACATTACTGCGGAGGAACTTTTTGACTCTCGCAGATGTGTTTGAAAACATGTGTAAAGCAGTTCGGTTATGTTTTGCAAATGAAGGACCACAGTTTCAATACTTTCTCTAAGGGTATGAGAAAATAATGCCCGCACTCGGCTCGGCTTAACCAGGGCTGTCCTATTTCTTCTATTTCTGTCAGCCTCAGTTTTTATTATATCTCCAGGTTAATCACACTACAAGAGGATAACTAATAAAACATTATATAACGAAGTGAATTTCTCCGTCATTTTTGGTCTACGCCGGGATTCGAACCCGAGTACGCTTATTCCGGAACAAGTCGCTCTACCAACTGAGCTACGCAGACATGTATTCTGATTCCTATCTGCCTTTATGTCATGTGCGTCCTGCTGGCAGGTACGTCACATCCCCCCCGAAAGAGGGCCGGGGGCATGGCCCACGGATCAGCCGTGACCATGAATCGTTGCAGGCAGACAACCACTGAAGAACGTGCACTTGAGAACTCCCAGTCAATCTGGTGTGTGGAATGCAACGTCACACACATTTATTTTTCGAAGTACTGGAGAAGGGATTCTCTAATTTTTCCTATCTCGCGGTGTGGAAATAACATCACACCAATGCGAGATTTTGAACGGTCGGGTCATCCGGGTGCCATTATAACGAAGTGAATTTCTCCGTCATTTTTGGTCTACGCCGGGATTTGAACCCGAGTACGCTTATTCCGGAACAAGTCGCTCTACCAACTGAGCTACGCAGACATGTATTCTGATTCCTATCTGCCTTTATGTCATGTGCGTCCTGCTGGCAGGTACGTCACATCTCCCCCCCCGAAAGAGGGCCGGGGGCATGGCCCACGGATCAGCCGTGACCATGAATCGTTGCAGGCAGACAACCACTGAAGAACGTGCACTTGAGAACTCCCAGTCAATCTGGTGTGTGGAATGCAACGTCACACACATTTATTTTTCGAAGTACTGGAGAAGGGATTCTCTAATTTTTCCTATCTCGCGGTGTGGAAATAACATCACACCAATGCGAGATTTTGAACGGTCGGGTCATCCGGGTGCCATTATAACGAAGTGAATTTCTCCGTCATTTTTAGTCTACGCCGGGATTCGAACCCGAGTACGCTTATTCCGGAACAAGTCGCTCTACCAACTGAGCTACGCAGACATGTATTCTGATTCCTATCTGCCTTTATGTCGTGTGCGTCCTGCTGGCAGGTACGTCACAATTAGCCACGGTATCATCACACACTCAATTAAAGCCGCCCCGGTGGCGCAGTGGTCTAAGCGATGGCATCTGATCATTCGTCCGAAAGGGGTCCGGGTTCGAATCCCGATGAGGCATGGATGTTGTGTTTGCCTTACGGCACTGGCTCTCTCCCTTCCCTGGAACCAGTGACCCTAAATTAGGAACGGACGACCGCTTATAGCACATTGAGTTGCTCACGGTGGTCGTTAAAACTCCAATAAAAAAAAAAAAACACTCAATTAGGTAAACCACCTTATCTTCGCAAATTGTAAGCTCCTGTTGGAGCAGTCGACTGCACAACTCAAAATCCAGTCAACGAAGTCTCATTCTGTTTTTCGCACGCCTTTTGTAAAAAAAGATCGTGTTTATGTTATCGGTTTGTCCGTCCGTCCGCCTGTGTACACCATATCTCTGCAACTATTAGTCCAATTTGAAAAATTCCTTATTCGTTGGGAAGCTTGAAATATGAGAATGATGATCCTTCATTTCGTTTTTTTTTTTACGACATACAGTTTCGCCGATAGACGGCATAAATGCAGATGATCGAGTTCAAAATTCATTTTATTCCATATATTTGCATATCCAATTGCAAAACTTTTTTTACCTTTCGATTGCGTTTATGTCGAAGAGTCTTTTACGTATAGTCAGTTTTTCAAGTTACGCATAGATATCCCGGGGGGCGTAAAGTAAATTGAGTTTTTCCCCATATCACTAATTCTAAAACTCCGATTTGAAAATTGTTTTCTTCAGAGGATACAGCTCCTGATGGGAAATATTTTGCATATAATTAATAATTTTTGGTTTGGCCACCAGGAGGCGTAAGTCTCAATTTCTGCTTCTGGTGTATTTGCCACAAAATCTGAGCTTCTAAAATCTCGATTAAAAAAAATTATTTCGTGAAGAGATGCCACTCACACCAATAAATTATTTCGAAATATTTTCTTCTTGAAATATGGCATAATTTCCCAGCCAGGAGGCGTAGATATATATCTTATTTTTGTCAATATCTCTGCTTCAAATAGTCCGATTTGAAAAATTCCTCCTTTATTTGATAGAGTTTTCTGTCTGTGCTACACGTTTTTTACGCTTTCCAACCGTAGGTTGAAGAAGCGTTTATGCTTCAGCTTTGTCCGTCCGTCTGTCTGTCCGTCCGCAAGATAAGTCGCGTAAAAATGGTTCGAGTTCGATGAAAATTTAGTATATAATAGGGAATCACCTGGGGACGAACCCTATTCAAATTGGGCGAAATGGGGTCAAAGGTCAGGACATAAGAGCGGGATGCATTTCATTGCCCTTATGCGTCATACCTTGCGTAAACATGGTTTGATTTCCATGAAATGTTAGTATGTGATAGGTGACCATATTGGAAAGAACCCTATTGAAAATGGATGAAATGGGATCAAAGGTCAGGACATAGGATCGGGATCCATTCCATTGCCCTTATGCGTTATAACTTACGTAAAAATGCTTCGATTGAGACAAAACTTTTCATGTTGTTCCGGAAGTATACTTTACCGGTTCTGTTGAATATTATCGAAATGGGGTCAAAGGTGTTGCCATAGGAGCGAGATTATTTCTACAGCCTTTATCCTCATAACTTGAGTAATGATTTCTGGTTAGTCGAAAAGCGTATCATAATCAATGCATTGCACGATTTTACTAACTTGTTCATATAATTTCAAGATTTTGAAATAATTCATAGAGATTCCGTTACGGGTCGTAAAGGTAAATTGCGTTTCCCCCGATTCCTCTGTTTCTAAAACTCCGATTTGAAAAATTCTTTCTGCAGCGGATACAGCTCCTGATGGGAAATCTTTTGCATATAATTTCTAATTTTTGGTAAAAAATAGTTTGGACACCAAGGGACGTAAGTCTTAATTTCCGCTTCTGGTGTATTTGCAACAAAATCTGAACTTCTAATATCTCGATTGGAAAAAAATTATTTTGTAGACCGATACTACTCACGTCAATAAATGCTTTCGGAATATTTTCTTCTTAAAACAATGCACGGTTTCTCTCCCAGTGGGGTGGGGGTAGATTTATATCCTATTTTTGTCAATATCTCTACTTCTAAGAGTCCGATTTGAAAAGTTCTCTCTTTGTTGGATAGCGTTTCCGGTGAGCAATATTTTTCATATCATTTCAAAATTTTCATGTAAGTCATAGACTTTCCGCTATTGGGGGTTAAGGTGAATTGCGTTTCCTCCGATATTTCTACTTCTAAAACTCCGATTTGAAAAATTCTTCCTGTGCCGCGTACAGCTCCTGCTGAGAAACATTTTTCATATATTTCTAATATTTGACAAGTAATGATTTGGCCCTCAGGTGGCACAAGTATTAATTTCTGCTTCTGATAGCATCATAATCATCATCGTCAACCATTATCAATCCATTGCTGGACGAAGGTCTCTCCAAGCCTCTTCCACAACGGTTTGTCTTGTGCCAGTCTCCTCCATGTTTACTACAGTATACTTTCGCATTTCATCCAACCAACTCCCATGTGGTCTTCTTCTGGGTGTTTTCCTGTCCCTTGGAACCCAATCTAAAATTTCGACTGTCCATCGATGGTCTGTCCTTCTGGCAGTATGTCCAGCCCATTGCCATTTCAGGGATTTAACTCTGATCATGATGTCTTCCACTCTTGTCAGTTTTCGGATCCACGTGTTCCTCTTCTTATCTCTCCTGGTTACACCAAGCATGCACCTCTCCATGCTTCTTTGAATTGTCTGCAGTCTTTGTATGTCTCGTTTAGTTAAGGTCCACGTCTCTGCACCATACGTAAGCACTGGAAGAATGCATTGATCAAACACTTTTCTTTTAAGACTTAATGGCATATTGCTCTTGAAAATTGTGATGATGTAAAATTATTGAAGACAGGGAAAATGGGAAAAAATCCAAAATGGGAGGTGGAACGCCATTTTTTCCCTGTAGGAAGAAAAATGACTTCAGGTCGGCCGTGTTGTGTGCCCAGGGTCCCACGAAGAGGAGGAGGGGAAGGAAATTCTTTCCATGTGAATTCCACGCTGAGGCAGGAGTTCACAGAACATGGGGATGTCTTACTAGCGCAGAAAGTTTCAAGCAGCCAGAGACAGCTGAGGAGGGAAGAGAGATTTACCACATCGCCTCTTGCTCCGAAGATGTGCGCTTACGGGTTTGGCTGTGCGCAGTTCGGGCTGCAGAGAGTTTAAGCGGGAAAAAGTTGTAACGAACTTTTAGGACACTTTTTCTTTTTGCTCGAATTGGAAGAGGACGGTCGTTTTGTAGTCGTCGCTCGAGATGTACGTACGCTAGTCGGCTGCGGCTGACAAGAGAGTTAATTAGGTGCCTACCTGCGGGTTAAGGCCACTAGAGTATATACATTGCATTACCTGTGGGTAATTGGGTAATAATACTAAGCATATGCCAGACTGCGGTCTGCCAAGGAAATCCTCCACCTGAGAAATCTAGCCACCTGTGAAGAGCATATAATTGCTATGTATAAATAACTTCTTGATGCTATGTGCACACTCATAGTGCCAAGACTGGACTGTGAATGAACTATGATCGTGCTGTAATGTCGACTTGCTCAAGATCAAGAACCGTTTTTATCGTATGACATGTAGGCATCATAGTCGTCACCAAGCTGTAAATAAAAAACTGTATATAATGTAGTACTGCTCAGCTCTGTGCTCCACAAGTCATCTTTTCCTTCAATATGCCTCTGAGGAGCAACACAACAGCGTAAGTGACCGGACAGTGATATCCTGATCTGGTGGCAGCGAATTACCATAAGCAAATATATTTAAATATATGTATAAGCATAACACCCCACACGCGAATATGACAAAAATTATACTGTTTCTTCCACACGCTCTCCAGGCTAGTTTTATACGCCTATTAATTTCTTCATCAACGTGATCTTCACTTGATGTCTGCTGTCCAAAATAAATGTAGGAATTGGTTATCTCCAGCTTTTCCCCATCAATCGATAAATCTTCATTTCTTGTAAAAGCATTGTACATCACTTTTGTTTTCTGAAAGTTCGTTTTTAATCACACTTCTTTACTCTTGTCAGCAAGTTCCTGGATCATATTCTGCAGTTCTGATGGGGTAGTTGCAAAAATGACTACGTCATCAGCAAAACGAAGGTAAGTTAGATAATCTCCATTAATCTTTATCCTTTTGTTTTCCGGGGAAAGCTCCAGGAGAAGATGGAATTACTGTAGGCATCATACATGTAGCATGTGGAGAAATTGAAACAGTACTCGCCCAAGTTTTCACTTGATGCCTTAATGAAGGGAAGGTTCCTGAGGATTGGAACAATGCTACAATGATCCTAAAACGGAGACGTTGAGTATCTCAGGAACTACAGACCTATCAGCTTCTGATACATTTGCAGCAAAATCTGTGGTCCTGAAACCTAGACTGAAAAAATTATTTCCTGGACCGATACCGCTCACATCGCGGAAAACCTTTATAGAATACCTTCTTCTTAAAGTAAGGCATGGGTTCCCCGCCAGGGGGTGTAGGTACATATCTTATACTTGTCGATATCTCTACTTCTAAGAGTCCAATTTGAAAAATTCTTTGTTGAAGAGCATTTCCGCTGCGAAATGTTTCTCATATAATTTCAAATTTTTCTTAACACACAAGTCTGCCACCAGAGGGTGTAAGTCCCCGTTTCTGTTTACAGCAGTATCTGCGGGATCAAGACTCGATTGAAAAACTTTCTTCGGTTAGATACTACTGTTTTCCATACTGGTTCCATTGACTTTGAATAGCTTTTATAAATTTAATTCGCATCAGAACGGATTCCAAAGACGTGCTCATTACACCCGAAAATTTGGTGTCATCTTTCTTGTTTGTCATATTTCTACAAACAAAAAATTGCACAAACGTAAGTTTGTATGCTCTTTCTAGCCACATAATTAGCTTTGGACATTCAGAATTGTCTTTGAGCTGCCAGACAACCCTATCTGTTAGCAACCAGTGTTATCATGCGTCATAATCTTTTGATGTATTGTTGTCGAATGTTGTTTTGGCCCGGTTTAATTGTTTTCTTGGAAAATATTGGCCCGGACATGTCTTTTGCAGCGTCTAGAAACCCATAGATCACCTTGAGCTCAGCAGCTTGTATGGAATCACAGATGAAGAAGCTTGTTCTTTCTTGCTGCTTTTCCTGGGGAAGTGGGGAGTGGGTGGGGTTGCCATGTCTCGGTACTTGATCTTTGGCTTGTCGCGAGCGATGAGTCTGTGACATCCCCGTTTTTTACCAAATTTGATGGGCAAAGTTTTTTTAGGTCTAGTAGTTTTCTTAGCATTTTTAGGTTCTCCACTTTTATTTTTTTGAGACATTCTGAACTCACCATCTATTTTTGTTTTCCTGGTGCTAGTGAGTTTCTTGAGCCGGCTTTATTTAATCATCATTTTTAAAAATTTTTATATATGTTGAAGTTTTAGGTCTTTCAGATTTTCTCTAATTTATTTTAAAGTCCCTTTTTTTTATTATTTCCGCTTTCCAACCGTAGGTTGAAGAAGCTTATATACTCCAGCTTTGTCCGTCTGTCCGTCCGTCAGTCCGTCCGCACTATAACTCACGTAAAAATGGTTCGATTTCGATGAAATTTTAATATGTGGTAAGGGACCACCTGGGGACGAACCCAATTGAAAATGGACGAAATTGGGTCAAAGGTTAGGACAAAGGAACGGGATCCATTCCATTGCCCTTATGCATCATAACTTACGTAAAAATGCTGCGATTGAGACAAAACGTTATCATGTTCTTCCGGAGTTATACCGAAGCGGTTCTGTTGAATATCATCAAAATGGGGTCAAAGGTGAGGGCGTAGGAGCGAAATTTATTCTACAGCCGTTTTCCTCATAACTTGAGTAATGATTTCTGGTAGGTTGGAAATCCTATCATAATCAAAGCATTGCATGATTTTACTAACTTGTTAATTTATGGGGATGTTTTAGTTTCTTTCACATTTTCTTTAATTTATTTTAAAGTCTATTTTAACGATAATTAGAACTTCGTGTTGAAGCGCCTTGAATGAGGAATGAATGATGTATATTAAAGGGATTCAACGTTTCTCATAAATGTTTTAGTCTTCAAGTCAACCAAGGTTTCGCTGAACTATGACCTAGTTCAGCATTTTTATGTCTAGCATTGCCTTGAGAAAGCCTCTCAGTGGAGTGCGAAAGCTTGGCGAATCTTTGTACTTACTACGCCGCAAAAATAAACGGATTTAATACGCTATTTGCGTCTCTCAAGTATTCACAGTGTGGTGATTTTATAATAACGTTATCATTTGCAAAAATATAGCATAACTTGCAATATGGAAAGAAGTTCGTTAATTTGATAAATAAATCTAAAATAATTTATGAGGAAATATATACGCGTGATAAAAAAGGAAATGGTTTACAAAAGCAGCATGTCTATGAAAATGGTTGAAAATAAGTGATGGCGAAAGAGAGAGAAAATTTGCAATAACTCATTCAATAAAAATGACTGCAAAGTAAGCCATTATATAGTTAAAGTAACAATTAAAAGGATTTATGTAATACAAATTTTTAGAAATAAAGTTATGCGCAGGCAAAAAGGCCGTAGTTCTGTTAAAGAAATGATTTAGAATTCATTCAACTCCAGTGGGAAGAGATAAATTTAACAAATGTTTGAAGTAATGATGAAAAAGTATTCATTTAATGTTAAAGACCAGGAAAGGAATTATACTCACAAGAAAGATATTATTCGATATACCATAGTTTGGGCAAGTAAATATATTACGGTACAAATCATAAAATAAAGCTGACTGGAAATAAATTTAACTAAATTGACTACAAAAAACGATTAATTCAATGCTTCTGGTTATAAATATAGTTATATCTAGGAGAAAGATGTGTTTGGAGGAATTATGGGTTTTTTCCCATTTGAATTGCAAATGACTGAATTTCTTTTTTTACGTTTACACTGAGCGCAAAATAAGAGGAAGGAATATTCCATTTAAAATAGCTTATTCAATGGAAATAACTTCCCTAAAGGCTGAACAAAGGCACTGGAAATTATTTACTGGATACAAATCACCAGAACAGAGGCCACAGGAAATTGCCCCAGATTTCTGGTGTATCTTCATACAGGAGATGCTTCACACTCCATATTGGAGTATCTGCATACGACAAACCTGTATAATTCGACAGCTTGGGTATAGGATCCAGTCTAAACACTAAATTATTTTATATCCCTTAATATTTAAAAATAAATTTAAGGTCAAAATCGTGCACTACATCGGTCGAGTCAACAAACTACAAAAACAAACAAATCCTACTCTGAACCGAATCACGAGGGTGTTCCTAAGGAAATCTTTGTACAGTGGTCTGTAAAAGTATTGGATCATCTCCCAAAGCCGTGAATTTTTATGTTTAACTCATTTTTAACTAACTAATTTTCATAGTTATTTCATCATTTATATTTCATTAGAGGCGAAATTTAATGGAGATTTCAAAAATGTCGTAGTTTTTTTCTGCAGCTAATTCTGTTCTTAAGATACATTACAAAATTCATGATCAAGTCTGAATTATTATGAAAAGAATCATTTATCCAATACTTAGGTTTACAGCAATAAATCGTTTTTGTTATTCATGAGGAATGAAATAACATTTAAATACAGAAATATAATGAAGCAACATTATAAATTGTACCTAATATCTTGTTGTGCCCACCCTTTATCTTTAATCACAGCTTTGGATCTTGCTGGAGTACTGTGAAGAAAGTTTTGTAAAAGATTGGGTTGAACAATATGATTCCAAATTTGAATTACATCTTTAATGAGTTAACATTTGGTTATTGGCTTCTATTTTTATAGTTCGTTCGACAGTTTGAACCACAAATTTACGATCGGGTTTAAGTCCGGTGACTGTGGTGGCCAATTAATGTGCCGAACATCATTTTCCTGGAACCACTTTTTCACTACTTAAGCAGGATGACAGGAAGCATTTAAAAATAATATTTTCTAGATGATAGTAGCATCTTGTTTTCAGATGTATTTCTGGGAATTTACCATACCATCGACAATATGGAGGTTCCGAACTCCATCTCCACACATGCAGCTCCAAACCATGACCTTCAAATGGAAGTTAAACTGTAGTCTAGTGACTACAATGTAGCATCCATTACAAATTTTAAACAGCTTGGATGAAATTATTCATGCTTAAATATTCTTACATAGGCACTACTCTCATTCTCATTACGGAAAAATTCTGATTCATCACTGAAAAGAGCGCTTTCCCATTCCTTGGTTGTTCATTAGACATGCTGTTTTCGCCACTGCAGTCTACGCTGTCTCTAATTTGCAGTTAATAGTGGTTTACGCCTGCACTTTGCAGCTACGTAAGACATAGGGCAGTAACATTAGTCACTTCAGACCATCTTATCAGCAATTCAGGTAAATCGAGCTTCCTGTCTGCGAAGCTTGGCTTTCTGATCACTCTGTCTTGTCTGGTTGGCTTTCTAATCACTCTGTCTTGTCTGGTTGTAGTGGATCTGGGCCTTCCACTGCGACGCATATTTTTAATATCACCAGTGTCTTTTATTTAGTTTCTTCAGTAGCCTAAGAACTGTAGATTGATTACAGAAGAGGGATATCCTTCAAGGCAAAGCTCTTTCAGAGATTTGCCTTCAAGAATATCCCTCTTCAAGCAGAACAACAATTTTTTACTCTGTCCGCTGTGGACAATTCCCCAGTTTTAACCATTATTGATAATGTACACAAATTATACACTGAAGAGCAATTCAATTAGAGACAGCTGGCGTTATTAAAATGTGGCGCTGTGGGCGGCCCTGTAAACGGAAACAACATGACGTATGCAGCGATCCGACAATATAAGGAGTAATGCGCCGGGAATCAGTAAGAGTCGGACGCAGTATGGGTAAGACGAAAGATCTAAGCACATTTGATCGTGGGCAAATTGTAGGGGACCGACGAATGGTTCACTCCATCTCGGAAGGCATGCAGGCACTGGGATTTTCACGAGCCACTGTGTCACGGGTTGACCGTTAGTACATTGAATACTGTAAAACCATTCCTGCAAGGGCCAACTGCCGTGGACAACAGCGTGTGGATGCGCAGGTTCATCGTCGGCTAGCTCGCATTGTAACAGTGAATAGACGGGACACAGTGCAAGAAATCACTCGGAAATTTAGCGCTGGTGCACAAAAACGTGTAAGCAGATACACCATCCAGAACCATCTCCTCGCAATGGGGTACAGAAGCCATCGTCCCACGATGTTACCGCTGCTGACCGCACATCACAGGGTGCAAAGATTAGCATGGGCGCGGTAACATCGCCACTGGACCCTAGACATGTAGAAAAATGTTGCCTGGACTGATGAGTCGAGATTCACGTTGGTACATGCGGATGGCAGGATACGAGTACGACGCAAACCACATGAAGCGATGGATCCTTCTTACCAGCAGGGTACTCTTAAAGCTGGTGGGGGCAGCATTCTCGTCTGGGGACTGTTTACGTGGACATAAATGAGACCCCAGGTACGTGGGACATCGTCCCTCACAGGTCAGCGTTACCGGGATATCCTGGACGACCATTTGCTTCCGTTTGTGCGTCTTCAACATCCCACTGGGGACTTCATCCTGCAACAAGACAATGCACAGCGCCATCGCTCCCGAATTGTATTCGAATGGTTGGATGAACACTCCACCGACGTGACCTCGCTTCCTTCGCCAGCTAGGTCACCTGACCTCAATCTCATCGAGCACATCTGGGATGCCATCGAGAGAGATATTCGAGGCTCTGACCGCCCGCCCCCCTCCATCAAATATTCGTGAACTGTGGGAGCTTGTTTAGGGGTCGTGGATCCGTATGGCTTCCCAACGCTTCCGGTGTCTTGTCGAGTCCATGCCGCGACGAATCGCAGCCGTCATCAGGGCGAAAGGTGGTGCTACACGTTACTAGACAGGTATTTCTAATTCAATTGCTCTTCAGTGTATATCCTAATAACAACAAGAAGCTAGCATTACAGTGCTCTAGTAGCTCTGCGTCAACCCTTATAAAGGCTCGAGTAGGATTAGGATAGCATTAAGGAGCAGCCAATCAAGTAAACGAATGTCTACGATTGGCTGTAACAACTGATATCGAAGCTATCGTGAATTTCAGTGTGTATATCAAACGCCATATTTTATGTCATATCTTAAGAACAGAAGTATCTACAGTGAAAACAAAGCCGTTTTTGAAATCTCCCTTAAAGTTCGCATCTAATGGCATATAAACAATGAAATTAATATGAAAATCAGATAGTTAAAAAAAGTTAAACTTAAAAATTCACGGCTTTTGCATGTGACGCAATCCTTTTGCAAACCATTGTATCAACAAACGAATCAGTGCGAATGAATTATTTGGGTGTCCGGAAAAAGAAATGGCGTTTGTGTATAGGACAATTCCACGACGTAAATAGGTATGTTTTCAGCGGTCTGTTTATTTGTGCTGCGGCAGACTGGAAGCGCGTACTCTGGGGTATTAAACGAGGGCGTGAAGCACATGTCGCGACCCAAGTGTTTTTTTTTCTTTGATTGGAGGTTTAACGACCACCGTGAGCAACTCAATGGGCTAGAAGCAGTCGCCCGTCCCTAATTAAGGGTCACTAGTTCCAGGGAAGGGAGAGAGCCAGTGCCGTAAGACAAGCACGACATTCATGCCTCACCGGGATTTGAACCCGGAGCTCTTTCGGACGAATGATCAGAAGGCATCGCTTAGGCCACTGCGGCGGCGACCCATGTGTTGAACTTGTAATGCTGTCAGTTGCAGTGGACACAAAGTTTGAAATATTGGTTCTAATGCGGCATTACTGGAAATAGGGGTTTAAAGCTGCTCGAGCAGCTCGAACATTTTAACGAAGTTCATGGTTAAAGGCTAGAAAGTTTCTCGTATCGCGCAAACAGGTTTCAAGAAATTTGCGCCTGGTGACTTTAGCTTGAAAAGAAAGGAAGCTACGCCGGGTTGGCCTTTTCTTTCTTTCGAGTTTATGGTACGTCATTTTGATCGCTTTTGATTTGGAAGTCCTCCGAGCCGCTGTGGAAGGCAATCCACGAACAAGCACTTACCAGTTGTCAGAATAACTGGGAGTTTCTAGATCTACCATTGTTGAGCACCTTCAAAAGATCGGAAAGATTTGCAGGCGATGCCTTGAGGTGTCTCATGAGCTCACTCCAGCTCACGGTCCACGACATGTCGATGTATTCAAGGAACGTCTTAGAAATGCACGTGAAACTCGATTTACCAGAAGTATAGTTACTGTGATGAAAAGTGGATGTATATGCGTAATCCAGATTCTTCATATCAGCAATTGAATAGAGGTGAACCAGTTTTACCTGTGCCCAAACGCAGGCGTTTTGAGAAATAATCCATGCTGTGTGTCTGGTGGAATTATGAAGGAGTAATCCACTTTGATCTCCTTTGGAATGATCGGTCTATCAATGCCGAACTGTATTCTGAGCAATTGGACAAGATGTATGACAAACTTCTGCGGAGGTTGCCTGCCTTAATCAACCGAAAGAAAGCCATGTTGCAACAAGACATTTCAAAATCTCGAATCGCTAATCTGAGCCATGTTAAACTCCAAGAACTGCACTGAGTGGAGTTCCTGCCTCATCCAGCATACAGTACCATCCACATTCCCCCTTTAGACTACCACTTGTTTCGGATGATAGCACACTTTCTGTGTGCAAGCAGCTCGCTACCTTTGGACAATGCTGAAAGCGAGTGTCAAGAGTTCTCTAAACCGAAAGTTTTGTACCGTATAGGAATTGAACAACTGGTTTACAGATGGGTTCAAACTATTGAACATGAAAGGTATATACACTTTGAAATTTAGCATGTATTCTGCCAAGGTTGTGGGTATGTCTTGTTACACAGTACTTGAAATTTAGCTGAGATTCTACCAAGGTTGTGGGTATGTCTTGTTACACAGTACTTGAAATTTAGCTGAGATTCTACCAAGGTTATGGGTATGTCTTGTTACACATTACTTGAAATTTAGCTGAGATTCTACCAAGGTTGTGGGTATGTCTTGTTTCACAGTACTTGAAATTTAGCTGAGATTCTACCAAGCTTGTGGGTATGTCTTGTTACACAGTACTTGAAATTTAGCTGAGATTCTACCAAGGTTGTGGGTATGTCTTGTTACACAGTACTTGAAATTTAGCTGAGATTCTACCAAGGTTGTGGGTATGTCTTGTTACACAGTACTTGAAATTTAGCTGAGATTCTACCAAGGTTGTGGGTATGTCTTGTTTCACAGTACTTGAAATTTAGCTGAGATTCTACCAAGGTTGTGGGTATGTCTTGTTACACAGTACTTGAAATTTAACTGAGATTCTACCAAGGTTGTGGGTATGTCTTGTTACACAGTACTTGAAATTTAGCTGAGATTCTACCAAGGTTGTGGGTATGTCTTGTTTCACAGTACTTGAAATTTAGCTGAGATTCTACCAAGGTTGTGGGTATGTCTTGTTACACAGCACTTGAAATTTAGCTGAGATTCTACCAAGGTTGTGGGTATGTCTTGTTACACAGTACTTGAAATTTAGCTTGGATTCTTTCGAGGTTATGGTACGTCTTTGATTCACAGTTTTCAAAGTGAAACTGTTGTATCCAAGACTGCTGTAAAACGATTGTATCAAAGACGCCGTTTTTTCCGACACCTCAATATTTTAGTTTGTCGAATCGAAAGAATTATTTCTTTCAAAAGAATCGGTTTGCCTATTGTTACAACAGAACTAAGCGGCGTCAGATCCACCACCCTTGAGGTCACGTGTCGTAAATGTTGCTGTGAGCAAAGACTTGAGCAATGAATCCGTTCCAGGACCGCCAAGATTGGCGTAGATCTTCAAAAATTGTTTTATATTTCCAACGCTTCGTGTTTAGGAAATTTCTGATACGAAATGCTCACACACTGCAATTTATTAAACACGAATGAGAGGAAATGCTACTAAGGTTAAGTTAGGGCCAAACAAGTTCTGAGAAGTTAATATTTTAGTGACGTGGGTGGAAGAAATAAGTCCTAATAATAAAGTACAAGCGTTCAAGGGTACCGTTTGATCAAAATGTAGAAAGATGGAATTAAAATTTTATTTAAATTTTTTTATGATTCCTTGTTTTGGGGTTTAGCGCACCACTGTGAGCAGCTCGATGAGTTATATCAAGTCGTCCGTCTCCAATTTATGGCCACTGACTGCAGTGAAGAGAGAGAGAGCCAGTGACGTAAGACAAACAAAACATCTATGCCTCACTAGGTTTCCAACCCGGACCCATCTTGGACGAATGGTCAGATGTGAGTCGCAGATCACCGTGCTAACGAGATGGCAATTTTGAAGATGCGAGCGAACGATCTGAAAAGGCACGAAACCGCTGCCCACCTTGAGCTCTTGTGGCGTTGGGAGTTACACCTTTGCAAATTTTCGAATGTGTTTCTGCAATTCTGCAATTTGGACTTTTTTTTATTGGAAGCTTTAACGACCACCGTGAGCAACTAAATGGGCTGTAAGCAGTCGCCCGTCCCTAATTTAGGGCTTCTGGTTCCAGGGAAGTATGAGAGCCAGAGCCGCAAGACAAGCACAACATAACATGCCTCAACGGGATTCGAACCCGGACCCATCTCTGACGAATGATCAGAACACAGACAATCTAATGACCCTTCCCCCCCCCTTGCCCCTTCGTAAAAAATCCCATAAGAAAGATAAAGCTAAGAAACGCTTTAGCACATGGCTTTCTGCACCAGAAAAAGAAAAATTAGAGGGTGAGCTTAAGTCCTCCCCCTAAATAAATAAGTAAATGAATAAATAAATAAATGAATAAATAAATAAAAATTCTAACAAAACGCATACCGAAAAAGTTTAGCTCACAAATTTTCACCTAAACAATGACTCATGACCGTTCGTCTGACAGAGCCCGGGTTTGAAACCCGGTGAGGCATGGATGTTGTGTTTGTCTTACTGCACTGGCTCTCTCTCTTCCCTGGAACTAGTGGCCCTAAACAAGAGACGGGCGACTGCTTATAGCCCATTGATTTTCTCACGGTGGACGTTAAACCCCCTTCCAAAAAAAAACAACATTTTAACAAAATAAAAAACCTCCCAACGCCTGTAAAACATAAGAAAATCGAACGGTTTTCGCCCTGCCTAATGAACGGCTTTAACCCCAAAGAAAAGCACTGGGCAATGACCAGAGAAAAGTAAAATTAACGTCTCCTTTTACTGCGGCAAAGTAACTTCTTTAGCTTATGCACGGATGGCTTTTTTACGCTTTCAACCGTAGGTTGAAGAAGCGTATATGCTCCAGATTTGTCCGTCTGTCTGTCCACTCGTCTGCACGATAACTCGCGTAAAAATTGTTCGATTTCGATTAAATTTTAGTATGTGGTAGGGGATCACCTGAGGACAAACCCCATTGAAAATGGACGAAATGGGGTCAAAGGACACGTCATAGGAGCGAGATCCATTCCATTGCTCTTATGCGTCATACGTTGCGTAAATATGGTTCGATGTCGATGAAATTTTAGCATATTGTAGGGGACCACCTGGGAATGACCCCTATTGAAAACGGGTGAAGTGGAGTCAAAGGTCACTACATAGGAGCGAGATCCATTCCACTACTCTTATGCGTCATAACTAACGTAAAAAAGGTTCGATTTCGATTAAATTTTAGTATACGGTAGGGGAGCACCTGGGGACAAACCCTATTGAAAATGGGCGAAATGGGGTCAAAGGTCAGGACATAGGAGCGGAATCACTTTTATCGCCATTATGCGTCATAACTTACGTAAAAATTATTCGATCTGGATGAAATGTTAGTTTGTTGTAGGGGCCTGCCTATTAAATGGACGAAATGGGGTCAACGAATCCTATTGAAAATGGGCGAAATGGGATCAAAGGTCAGGACATAGGAGTAGGATACATTCCATTGCCCTTATGCGTCATAACTTACATAAAAATGCTTCGATTGCGACAAAACTTTATCATGTTATTTCGGAGGTATACTGAACCAGTTCTGTTGAATATCATCGAAAGGAGATCAAAGGTCAGGGCACAGGAGTGAGATTTATTCCACAGCCATTTTCCTCATAACTTGAGTAATACCATGAGTAATGATTTCTGGTATGTTGGAAAGCGTATAATAATCAATTCATTGCATCATTTTACTAGCTTGTTTACATTTCCTTTTTACGCTTTCCAACCGTAGGTTGAAGAGGCATATATGCTCCAGCCTGTCTGCACGATAACTCACGTAAAAATGGTTCGATTTCGATGAAAGTTTAGTGTGTGGTAGGGGACCACCTGAGGACGAACCTTATTGAAAATGGGCGAAATGGGGTCAAAGGTCAGGAAATAGGAGCTGGATCTATTCCATCGCACTTATGCGTCATAGCTTACGTAAAAATGCTTCGATTGCGACAAAACCTAATCATGTTATTTCGGAGGTATACTGAACCGGTTCCGTTGAATATAATCGAAATGGTATCAAAGGTCAGGGCATAGGAGCGAGATTTATTCCACAGCGATTATCCTCATAACTTGAGTGATAACCTGAGTAATGGTTTCTGGTATGTTGGAAAGCGTATTATAATCAGTGCATTGCATGATTTTACTAACTTATTTTTTTTTATCGATTGGAGGTCAAACGACCACCGTGAGCAACTCAATGGGCTATAAGCAGTGGTCCGTCCCTAATTTAGAGCCACTGGTTTCAGGGTAGGGAGAGAGACAGTGCCGTAAGACAAACACAACATCCATGCCTCACCGGGATTCGAACCCGGACCCCTTCGAGAATAATTATCAAAAGCCATCACTGAGACCACTGCGCCACCGGAGAGGCACACCGACGGCTTTGATACACGACTATCTGTTGGGTTGTTGGAAAAGTTATGATGTAGTTTAGCCATGTTTTGCAAAGGTCATTTATTGATAGAAAGAACAAAGATCAATCAATGATATAATGCCCGTTTTGTTCGATAACCTTTTGCCATCTCTCAGTGAGCTGCAGAATACCTCGTTCATAGAAGGACCTGTCTTTCGTGGCGAAAAACTGTACAAGGTGCTGATTTAAAGTCTCGTCTGAATTGAACGATATACTACGCAAGCACTGTTGAAGAGAGCGAAACAAGTGGAAGTCTAATGGCGCAAGGTCAGGCGAGTATGCTGGGTGTGGCAACACATCCCACCCAAGCTCCAATAATTTTTGGCGGGTGATCAAACTTGTGTGTGCTCTCGCGTTGTCGTGATGGAACACGACACCTTTACAATGAACGAGCTCTGAACGTTTCTGGATAATGGATTCGTCCAAACTGTCTAATTGCCGACAGTACACATTCGAATTGATTGTTTGGTTCTGTGGTAGGAGCTCGAAAAACACGACACCTTTAAAATCCCACCACACTGAGACCAGAACCTTCCGCTGATGAATATCTTCTTTGGATGTCGTTTGAGGCGAAGCAGCACGTCGGGACCAAGGCCGTTTGCGCAGCAAATTGTTGTATACAATCCACTGTTCGTCACTAGTTATCAGTCGCTTCAAAATTTGATCTTTTCCTCACGTTTAATGAGCATATCGCAGATGTTTATACGCGCCGTCAATTGAGCTTCTTTGAGTTCATGAGGAACCCACACATCGAGTTTGCTTACGTATCTCAGCTTCTTCAGGTGGTCGTGAACACTTGAATGATGGATGTTCAATGTGTCTGCAATCTCTCGTGTCGTATAACGTGGGTTTGACTCGATCAATGCCTTGATTTGGTCGTCATCAAACTCGGTTGGCCTCCCGAACCGAGGAGCATTGTTGAGGTCAAAATCACCAGCACGGAATTTTGCGAACCACCGCTGGTACTGACGTTCTTGTAGTGCATTATCACCGTACACTTTACGCTACTTTCCATAAGCTTGACGCGCGTTCTTCACTTTACGGAAGTAAAACAGTAAAATATGGCGAAAATGCACAGTTTGGTCTTCCATCTTCAACTTGATGTCAAATTTCCACAAATCAACAAAATAGCTCACTGTTCCTTTTAGACTGCAGCTAGAACTGGCACCTGTCGAATATCATAGCAGTAACAGAGCTGTAGATGCCTCTAGTATTTCCAAAACCGCCCAACCGCCATCGGGTGCCAAAATACGTCATGACTTTTCCGACAACCCAATAGATACACAGAAATCTTGAACGCTGATTCAATTACATGACAACAAGGTGCATAGTTCTCTTAGATGATTTGTTGAATCTTACAGAGAAATAAGAGCTAGCACGTGACGAGACGTAAGAGATCTTGGCCGGTTTCCTTGACGTCACGAAGCTATCATGATGTAGACCTGCTGTTCATGTTTCTATTGTTTTTTTCTGTTATTGGTTAGGGGTTTAGCGATCATCGTAACTCACAGAGCTATAAGCAGTCGCATGTCCCTAATTTAGAGCCACTGCTTCTAGAGAAGAGAGAGAGATAGTGCCATGAGACAAACACAACATCCATGCTTAACTGGAATTCGAACCCGGTCTCATCCCGGACGAATAGACGTAAGCCCGTAGCTTATCTTGAAGTCTGCTTGCTCATGCGCAGATGTACTTTCATAATTTCATCACATTCCTTCGGTGTCAGGGTCTGTGATTTTGGAAAACTGAACAGTCGAAATACATACTGTTGCAGCCACCATAGTTTAGCAAATATTTACTTTTGTAACTCGCATATCATCTTTCATTGGTTTACAACAATAACATTTATTAATCCACCTACCTAAGTACCTCTCAATGTCAGGAATTAGTAAACCTTATTGTTTATTGTTATGATTTAATTCCATTTAGTATTTACCAGACCATGGCTCGGTGTGATCATGAGTGACACGAAAAAATGCATGCTCTCGAATCACTCGTTTTATTTCCCACCCACAAAGATATTGGCATGCGAAGATGCATAGCATAAATTATATGCAAAGTGTATCAGAGTACTCTCTCGACTTTTTGTTTTTGTAAAATGACGTTTCTTCTTACATAAAGGAAATTTCATACCATCAATTTCAGGTGTCATAGAAATTGCAGTATTATCTACAAATTTAGAATTAGGTATTTTTGGCAAACAGTGCCGGATCTATGTACTATTCTATATGGTAAATGGAGGTAAAGGGATCGGGAGGCTAATTAGATCAACAGCCGAATTGTCTTCGATTGCTTTGCCAGTTGAAGCTGAAGATGATTTTAATTCAAATTTGTTGTATCCTGAGACTCGGGCGACGATGTCTGGCATTTTTATCACATATCGTTTTAGATGACAGAACAAGTCGTAAAACTTTCCTATGGGTTTTCGTAGCTTTCTCTTCTAATGGCTCTATTGCCGTTTCTCTCTTCTGTTTTTGTGCTCCTGTTAACCTTTTTTGAGCTCATTCTTTTGAGTTGTAGTTCCAGATGTTAGCTACAAAAAGGCTCAAGATTGTCAGCAGCCAGGCACAGAATTTCTCGAATTATCAATTTTTATAAAGTGGGAAATGTCAAGATGACTAACGCTATGTCTTCTCTTACGTTGCTCTCGGGGAGGCGCCGTTAGTTTCTTGTAAGATATGCAAGTTGGCGAAGAACTGCCTATGTGACATGGGACTTCTGTGCTGCATACAGTAGGAAGTTTCGTTAAATTAATCCTAGGGGCTCGGACAGGGCGGATTGGTGGTCGCAAGAAAAGGGCCCGGGAAAATTTTTGCAAATGGGTCCGTTCAGTTGGAGTTCTGCGGTACTGTTGTATCACAACTAAAACTCACTTTTTATATTTAAGAAGCAAAGCAAAAAGTACAGTTGCTCTGGAAACAGTGGCAAGCGTTGTACAAAGGGGGGGGGGGGCTTTAAAAAAAGTACATCCTTCATCCTTAAATTAAGGTGGTTGTTGCGGAAAAATTTTAATCGCCCATGCCAAGATTTTACTGCAGAAAAACTGTACTGCAATTTTTCTGTTGTGGACAATCACAGAAATTTCAAGTATTTAAATATCCTGGCAAACTTACTTAATTGACGTGGGAAAAGCGAATAACCAGGTTTAAATCAGTGGTTTAGTTAGTTACGTATGTAATTGCGCTAGAGATGCTTCTAATTTTGGGCACACCCAATACTTATATTTGTTTCAAATTTTCTGTTACGAACGCTAAAGTAAGAACATTAATTTTTTTAAATATTGCTTACATAGCCTTTTCATGGTGAAAATCATCAAATACGTGGCATCAGTTGAATAAATAAATCCATCGCTGTTTCCACGTTAAGCAACGCACAGAAACCGAAAAATTGTTATTCGGCCGCCGTCGGGGAATTGAATCCCGAATCTCTCGATATCTAGCCGAGCGCGTTAGCCTTGCACCACAGCGGCCAACAATTCACGGCGCTATGTGTGGTTTTCTTTTTCAGTCAGCATCTGACATCATTAATCCGTAAGATGGGTTCAGCCACTGAGACGTCTCCATCTGGTAGGCATTAACGGCACTGGCTATATATAATTATAGCAATCTTACAAAGGTCGAGATCCTGACATCTTACGGATTTATGATGTCAGATGCTGACTGAAAAAGAAAACCGCGCATAGCGCCGTGAATTGTTGGCCGGCGCGTATAAACATCTGCGATATGCTCATATTGACTAAATTATGGCGGCGGCAATAGCCAATATTTCGACTGTTTAGTTTTTCTAAAACAATACTTATTTTTATTGTTACTAGCTCTTAGCCCGTGCCATGCATGGGTGAAAACGGTGTGATTGAATTTTTTATAACACGAAATGTAAAATACATAACTATAATAAACGGTTGAAATATTAACGGGCAGTCTATAAGATAGGTCACCAACAACAACATTTTCGTAATAATCCCATTCAATATTCCCATGACAGATGTCTATTATATAGATTAATAGATTTTTGCGGTCACAGTACGTTAAAAATCATATTACTCTGCAATGCGAAGAAAATGAAATAAAACACGACATAGCACCTACGTAACAAAATAAACGTCGCAGACGGTTGTACGAGCACGTGCGTGTTGACACAGATGAAGTGGTTTGTCTTAGTACCCTTATTTTATTTTCCGGTATATTTCTCTTTGATTTTGTGTACCGTGCGTTAGCGGTGAGCTTAGTTCCGATTTCGGCGACCGAATAAAAGCAAATGGCGCTGCAAGTACTGAATGACATCAGAGCGTTATAACTCCTTATGAAATTACTCCGCAGTGCAAAGAATGTTAGGTAAAACACGATATAACACATATACGTAATAGAAGGCAGTTCTTCGAGCACGCGCGTGTTACCACAGATGAAGTCGTTTGTATCGCAAACTTTATTTTATTTTTCTGTATTTCTCCTTGATTTTACATATTGTGCGATAGCGGTGAGCTTAGTTCCGATTTCGGCCACCGCACTGTTAAAAATTGGTACTTAGAAATAAGAAAAATGTACTCGCTTTTGAGTACATTCTGGGCTTATAACAGCTCCGAGTACTTGTGTCTCAATTTTGGAAGAAACAGGTTCTCATTTTTTAGTACATACAGGTAATCAATTGTGAGTATATCTGACATTTTTAATTTGAAATATATGCACCCAAAAAAATTCATATATTTTAAATATATGTGCTCTAACTTCATTCAGTTTCTGTGCCCTGCCCGAAAGGGCACAGAAATTGAAGCGAAGTTGGAGCGAATTTAACAGAATAGTTTCTAAGTAAGAGTACACTAGATGGGCCCACCGTACAAGCGTACGATTTTGTACATTGAAGGCAGAGACAAATATGGGGTGAGGGGCTAAGGAATGAACTCTTTTATATGTAAACTAGGGATTTCTCCCCGGGGCCGTCACTTAAACGTGCTCGTCCAATATTCAGCCATTGTGAGAAATTCACAATACCACGCCCCCCTGGTTCAAGCCAGCAGGTAAGGTTTAAACCTGGGGTCCCTCCATCAGTAGTCTGAATCTCCAACGACTAAGTCATCCGCTGCTCGATTTCAAATTTGGAATACGTGTACTCCATACATACTCATTTATTCACAGAATCAACTGGAAGTATATTAATCGATGGCACATCTGGGAAAATAGATATACTCGTTGCCACATGCTGGACAAATGGACCGCACAATTTTATGACAAATACATATGGTGATGAAGCGACAATATATATTATTTATTAGATTGAAACAAATATAATTAATGTAAAAACGTACAGAAATATACTTTATGCATAATTAAATTATGTGTGATCAGTGACTTTGTTGAACTAATTGTTTATGAGTGTCACTTTACACATTTATTCAACAATTTCTCTTGAAATCTATAATATCTAAAATGAAGTGACACGAGATTATACAGGGTGATTCATAAAGAAGTATACAGTTTCAACGCACTATAAAACAAGAACAATGTGAGATATTTTATGTTACCTGCAACAGAATTGTAGGGTAATGTTTCATATTTTTTAGAGACAATCACATATGTTCCATGTGTGCACCCTTTGTCACTCGACACACATCGAGGCGGTAATCCATTTCCGCCCAAACGTGAGGTAAGATATCTGAATGAAGTGCAGTGATAGTGACTTTGTGTGGAATCATTTTCAGCTTCTTTCTCAAAATTCTCCAGACAGTGGGCTGTGAAATCTGCACTTCACTACTCACCCTCCGCGTTGATTTTCCCGGGCTTTGTTGAATGGCGGTGCAAACACTATCGACGACTTTTTCCAACACACGCAGTCGTCCAGGACTTTTAAGTTTGCACAAACAGCCCGTAGTTTCAAATTTGTTATGCCAATCGTTGGTCGATTTTCTGGTTGGAGGTTCTGTTCCGAATCGTGATCAACAGTTACAGATTCCGTTTTGCTCAATTCAAAAATTTTGACTGACTAGTCACGTGACACGCGCGGTATCGCCTACGTCACTTCCCCCAGTAGCGGGACGCAAACGTTATGAGTACATCTACCTAACGGTTCGCAGTTGTGGTCCGTGTCTTCAACTGTTACTATTTTACAGCATCTGGAAACTGTATACTTCTTCATGAATCATGGTGTATTATTTATATTTATTGACGCAGTTATTTGTAAGTACGCATTGTTACTTATATATGAGCATGTTATGTACTCGTTTACGATACGATTGTACTTAAAAAAAAACGATTAGGTTCAGGTTCTCATTTTTACGTAGATTTTTTTTAACAGTGCGGATAAAAGCAGAGGGCGCTGCAAGTACTGATGACGTCAGAGTGTTAGAGACAGACGTAACCTATTATATTGGTTTTATATTATATACTATTCAAATTTAGACGAACGTACGAAACGACCCTGACAACGATGAAATGTGATAAACCTACGAAAACTAAACTCTGACCTCAAGATAGAAAGAAAAGTTAAATCGCAAGTGCGTTAGTGAAGGGGATTATTAACCTTTGGTCTAGGATACCTAACTCGTGTTATACATCATTTTAAGACTTTCATCAATAGCAGACAACCCGCAAATTTCCCCACAACGCATACTCTTCTACTGTCGGGAAAGATGCATAGTTTCAAAATGCATTTTCGTAATGGCTTTCATCCCATTTAGCATCATGTTCTCGTAATTTACGCAGACTGCAATGAGACATCGTTACGCTTATGTAAAACATGGTGAAATAATATTCAGCGATAGTTTAGTAAAATATATTGGGGCGTATTTTTTAAATTAACTTTCATTTTTAATTTCTTTTCCTATGTAAATTTTGAGTTTGTTCTCCGTTATACTTCCCAACTTAACGTGATATCTTCTCTCTCACGAGAATACTGTTGGCAACACTCTTGAGGTCAGAGTGAATGTGACGTATGAATGTATGAGATAAGAACGATAGATAAAAGGACGAGATAACAGTTGCTGTTGTGGATGTGTGTTTGTAGACGTTCAATTACATTAGATAATGTAATCTGATATCTGCTGTCTTAAAATTGGGGAGTGCTACTGAAATTCGTACTGGGACCACTAAAAGAATTCCCGTAAGTTGACTTCTGTTTTATGATTCGTCTGACTGTAATCATTCAATTAGGAACTATTGCACCGTATTCATATCTAATGATTTAGAAATAACGTAAGAACGACAAGATCTCTACACGAAAAGAAATTACGTTGCAATATTGTTGAGTAACAATGAAATTAAATATTGTTGCGCTACTTCATGGGGGAGCATTCATAAATGACATTTGGCCGCTCCTGTGGCGCAGTGGTCTAAGCGATGGCCTCTGATCATTCGTCCAAAAGGGGTGTCCGGGTTCGAATCCCTACGGTGAGGCATGGATGTTGTGTTTGTCTTACGACACTGGCTCTCTCCCTTCCCTGGAACCAGTGGCCCTAAATTAGGGACGGGCGACAGCTTATAGCCCATTGAATTGCTCACGGTGGTCGTTAAACCTCCAATAAAAAAAAATTACATTTCTACCTATGGTTTTGAAAATGACATACCGGAACCCATTTTCGTTACATCTAAATTTGTTTCTTGGGATTTACTATCGAGAAGGATGCATGGCGTCAAAAGTGGCTGCCTAGATAGTCATAAATGCAAGGCAGATCGCTACGTCAGTGTCATTGCTGTATGCTAACCATTAAAAATCCATACTTTCTCATTCCATTAGAAAATTATAGATTCTTCTCACTCCTCTCCCAACAAAGTTTCCTTTCTAGTTCACAAATGCCCCATCTCATCTGGGTCTTAAAAGACTAAATGAGAGAGGTGTCGGTGATCGAAGCAAACGGAGACAACGTGGGACGTGTTTCTGCGTGATTTCGCCAAGAATCGACACCGCTTAGCGGTGTGTTGTTGCTCAAAGTCGCAATTTGCGGAGGACTTTGGCTCGCCGAGATTTTCAATTAACTCGTAATTGCATCCCGACGTCGGCTTGCATCAGTGCTATGATTACTGCCCAAGAACTCGGCCATTTTCAATTCACGAAGGGAACTATCGCTGAAGCCACTTTCTCCTCCTCCTCCTCCTCCTCCTCGCAGCTGCTTTCACTCGGCTTCTAATAGGGTTACGCACGTCCTCTTATTGGCAGCGATTCGATTCGTTCCTGTTTGTGTGTTGGATGGAAATTGTCCTCATGCAGTATTTAAGACCCCTTAAAGTAAAGAACTTGGATCTAAGTCATTATTGCTTCGTTAAAGATTTTCCCTTTGAACCATTTCCTTGCACATTCAGACCTGCTCTCTTTCATCATTTTTTTTTTTTTCTGCCTGTTTGCGTTAATTTTTCATTACGCGTTTTTGAAGGGTTTCAAAACGCTTCAAAATGAGAGCAGATTGCTGATGTATTACGACAGAAATATTGGCCGGCAGAACCGTGACTGTCAATATACAAGAACTTTGGACTCACTCGCGCAAGGCTCTGATGTCACACTCCCACTGTAAAACAATTTCGGAAATTCCCGAGATACTTTCCGCGATTCCTTTAGTGAATTAACGAAGTATATTTCTGGTACAACCATCTCCGAGTAATGACGGAAAGAAACCTGAATTTCACAGATTTTTAGTACTCCAGGAAAATACTGAATTTTGAGAAGCCTTCTCGAAATTCCTTTCTAATATTAACGTTTTATTAGCGTTTTTAAAATGTGCTAATTGGAAATCTGAGTTTTCAGAAACTTTCTCGCATTTCCTTTCTTATATTTTAAGATGTGTTAATTGGAAATCTGAATCAGTGAGTAAAGGGGAATGAGCCATTGCTTTGGGCAACGGTTCGCTCTGAAAAGAGAAGACTTCGGACTACTTCATCCTCCATGTTTCCGGTTTTAACAGCACGTGTTTCGCGAAAGTTGTTTCAGTTTGTGTGAAGTGTCAATGAATTAAAATTCAGTGATATTATATCTTAAATTCGTGGCTTTGTTGGATTCGAACCTTTTTGATAAATTTTGTGAAAGCTTCCCTGAACATCTACTGTCAGAACTTAAAGAACTATATGCTTCAAATTTTGATAAACCTCGACTGAAAAATGAACTGAATGTGTTTTAATCATTGCTTTAAGAACCTTAAGTCAAATTGCTATAATATTTTTCGCCATCTCCATTTTTGCCATCAACACGGCTTATTTTCACCTTATTACTCATGCGTTATTCAAAAGAACTATATTTTTATATATTTAAAGAACTATATAGACATTACGTGTTACATAAATTTGAATAAATTGGACATAGTGTTTAGTGAGGTGTACAAATTGGCAGACCTCATATTAAACTTTCCATCAAAAACTGCAACTGAAGAAATAAGTTTTTCCGCATTAAAAAGAATCAAGATATAACTTAGAGCCACACAAAGACATGTACATTCGAGCAACTTGGCTGTTTTGTCAACAGAGAAAAACATTCGTTTTAAATATGAAAAGAAACCTTTTACGAAAACGTAACACTCGAGTTCACACAAAAGGAAAGAAGAATGGAGTTCATTTACAAATAAAGTATTCAGAAGAATGGAGTTCATGTACAAATAAAGTATTCAGAAGAATGGAGTTCATGTACAAATAAAGTATTCAGAAGAATGGAGTTCATGTACAAACAAATGTTCAAATCCTAATCCTCATAATTATTTTGTATGATTTTAGCAGTGGCATGTACCTAAAATATAAAAACATTACATCTGTTACTTAACAATTAAAAATTGAACTTCGCAATTAAAAAAAAATCAGTACTGGGGGGGGGGGGGGCAGGTCTTTACCCGACACGACACTGCCGTATCCATATGACAAAAAACATTTTGCTAATAGGACTGTTTCGCAGGAATACTTGAATTCTAAATACCTGTTAAATTTCAGTCACCTCTTTAAAGATCTGATTTTGAGGTTCTGCAGCAAGATAGGATGTTATGGATAGCATATCACATAAATTACCGTAATAAACCGGGTACTTAATTTATTGTACAGGTGGTGATACGATGTCCATGTAACAGTCTGTGGAGTCCTTAAGACACAAGCTATAGAGCTGTCAAGAGTAAATTTTATATTTAGGAGTTTGTGAAATAATACTATAAAACAGAACATTTCACTTTTTCTTAAAGATAACTGAAATTCAGTGTCTGTTTAAACACATCTTAATTTCCAAAGCATTTTGTTGCTTCGAAAAATCACAATGAACAAAAATACTTCTTTTGTTATAAGTCCTTCTACAGAAAAAACGAAATTACTGCAAACTTATTGAAAAAACATTATATGCTTCAACAGAAAAATAAATCACTCGCATTCATGACAAAAAAAAAAAAAAATCATCGCGCAATTAGTTTTACCATGAACATGATTCGGATTCCACAGTGTTTCTGGCTCAGTGGAAACCGTACGCTATCCGTTGAGCAAACCCAAACGACGGCGATTCGATTCCTACCGCGGCTTAAGAGTTATCTGGTGTCATCATCATCATTGTCAACCATTATCAATCCACTGCTGGACGAAGGTCTCCCCAAGTTTCCTCCACAACGGTCTGTCTTGGGCCAGTCTCCTCCATGTCACCCCTGCATACTTTCGAATTTCATCCACCCATCTCCCATGTGGTCTTCTTCTGGGTCTTTTCCTGTCCCTTGGAATCCAATCTAAAATTTCGGCTGTCCATCGATGATCTGTCCTTCTGGCAGTATGTCCAGCCCATTGCCATTTCAGGGATTTAACTCTGATCATGATGTCTTCCACTCTTGTCATTTTTCGGATCCACGAGTTCCTCTTCTTATCTCTCCTGGTTACACCAAGTATGCACCTCTCCATGCTGCTTTGAGTTGTCTGCAGCCTTTGTATGTCTCTTTTAGTTAAGGTCCACGTCTCTGCACCATACGTAAGCACTGGAAGGATGCATTGATCAAACACTTTTCTTTTAAGACATAATGGCATATTGCTCTTGAAAATTATGCTGTTTCTTCCAAAATCTCTCCAGGCAAGTTTTGTACGCCGATTAATTTCTTCATCAATGTGACCCTCACTTGATATCTGCTGTCCAAGATAAACGTACGTGTCTGTTATTTCCAGCTTTTCTCCATCAATCGATAAATCTTCATTTCTTGTAAAAGCATTGAACATCACTTTTGTCTTCTGAAAGTTCATTTTTAATCCCACTTCTTTACTCTTGTCAGCAAGTTCCTGGATCATACTCTGCAGCTCTGATGGGGTAGTTGCAAAAATGACTACGTCATCAGCAAAACGAAGGTGGGTTAGATAATCTCCATTAATCTTTATCCCCTTGTTTTCCCAGCTCAGCGACTGAAAAACACCCTCCAATGTGGCATTAAAAAGCTTCGGAGATATGGTGTCACCTTGTCTCACTCCCTTTCCAATTTTTACGTGTGTTGTAATTTCAAACAGCCGAATCTTTGCACTTGCATTTTCATAGATGTTATTAATAATATTAATGTATTCATCTTCAATACCGCAGGTTTTCAGAGCCATTGTAACTGCTGATGGTTTCACCGAATCAAAGGCTTTTTCATAATCGATAAAAGCCATGCACAATGGAAGTTCATATTCCCTCGCTCTTTCAATTAGTTCTCTCAGTACGTGGATATGACCTATTGTGCTGTAGCAACTCCTGAATCCAGCTTGTTCTCTCGGTTGAGCCATGTCCAGTGTTACCTTCAAGCGGTGTGAAAGAATTTTAGTGAAGATTTTATAAACTACTGATAGGAGGTTGATAGGTCTGTAGTTTCCGAGTTCTTCAATGTCACCTTTCTTATGTAGCAGGATCATTGTAGCGGTGTTCCAATCCTCTGGAATCTTTCCTTCATTAAGGCATCGAGTGAAAATTTGGGCGAATAGTGTTTCGATTTCTCCACTTGCTTCTTGTATGATGTCTACAGTAATTCCATCTTTTCCTGGAGCTTTTCCCCGCTTCATGTTCCTGATTGCATGTGCAACTTCTGCTGGAAGGACTGGAGGAACTCTGGTACTGGTATCTTTCATGATGTCTGGAGTGCATGTATCATCCCTTTCATGTAATTTGGAGTAGAAATCTTTCACTCTTGTCAAAATTTCTGCCTCTATTTCTTGTTACAGAACCATCTTCTTTTCCCAGTGCTATAATCTGTTTTCTTCCCTTTGCTATCTTTAGGTTTTGGTTGTTTTCAATTGCTTTCCTCACTAGTTCATAGTTGAATTTTCTTCCGTCTTCAGTGATACTTTTTCTTACTGTCTTGCATAGCTCTATATATTCCACTTTGGAAGTCACATCTTCTTTAGTTGTCCTCATCTCTCTTCTTTTTTGCATCAACATTTTCGTTTTTCCTGATAATTTGTTTACATGCAACTTGTTCTTAGACCCAGCTAATTTTGTTGCTGTTTCCATAAGAGCTTTGGTTACTTTTCTGTTAACTTCAGAGATGTCCACTTCTTCCGATGTTAGGCCTTCTAAAGCAGAGAACCTGTTCTTCAGTTCCAACTTGAAGGTATTATGGTGTTTTTTAAGGTTGGTTATGTCAACAGATTTTGTTTGTCTTATGAGCTTGCCACGTTCAAGTTTAGTGTTGAGGTGCATCTTACACCTCACCAATCTATGGTCACTACCTGTGTTGAACTTGTTTAGCACACTGCAGTCTTCTATGACGAATTTTTTGTTACACATAATAAAATCAATTTCACTTGTCGTCCCATTTGGATGTCTCCATGTCCATTTCCTGTGTGGCTTTTTCTTGAAGAAGGAGTTCAAGATGAAAATCCCTTCTGCCTCTGCAAACTCAACGAGAGTATTTCCACGCTGGTTTCTGTTGCCGTGACCGAATTTACCTACTGAAGTTTCATTCTGTTGCCGTTGCCCTATTTTTGCATTGAAATCTCCCATAATTATTTTCAAGTGCTGCTTACCTTTATTATTTAGATGACAAATTTCCTCATAAAATTCTTCAATTTCTTCTTCAGGATGACTTGTGGTAGGTGCATAAGTTTGAATAATCTGAGCCTGGTATCTTTTCGAGAGTTGGATAACAAGTCGTGCAGCTCTGTCAGAGGAACTTTCAACTTCTACAACTTTATCCTTCAGTTTTTTGTTTATTATAAATCCAACACTCTGATAAATTCAGCGTCTTCGCGAAATTTCTGTATAAATACGAAAAAACCTGAAATGGACTTTTCTGAAATAAACGTAATTTCTGAGTACGGAAAAACTATGAAAATATGGAAGTTAAAAAAAGAACGAGCACTTTGAAAAATGGAAATATCATTAAAAGACGGAGACTTACGGCAGCACGTTATTTTTAGAGATTCTCTTTGAAATCACACCACCCACTTATTTTTAACAGTGAGGATCTACAACAGTCACAGAGACACTCGATCTCTTTCACACGTATGCGTTCTTTGCTTTTGTTATTCGCTGATTCGGAATTTAAAAAGGCGTGCTAGTGTTCCAAAAAAATGTCATACGCGTTTTGTGTGCAGGGATATAATGAGGATTACAAAATTGGTCCGAAGGTACGAGTAATTTCGTTGCCCAAGGACCAATAGTTATAAAAACAAATTTGTAAAATCATGCAATGCATTGATTATGATACCCTTTTTGACATACCACAAATCGCGCGCAGAAAATCCCTCCTCCCTACCCTTACTAATGATTCGTTCAGTATAACTCCGCATAAACATACTAAAGTTTTGTCGTAATAGAAGCATTTTTAGTCAAATTATGAGGATAATGGCTGTGGAATAAATTTCGCATCTGTACCCTGACCTTTGACCCCATTTCAATGATATTCAACAGAACCGGTTCAGTATACCTCCGGAACAACATAAAGTTATGTCGCAATCGAAGCATTTTTACGTACGTTATGACACATAAAAGTGATGGAACGGATCCCGCTCCTATGTCCTGACCTTTGACCTTATTTTTTCCCCATTTTCAATAGGGTTCGTTCCTAGGTTGTCTCCTACCACGTTATAAAATTTCATCGAAATCGAACCATGTTTACTCTAGTTATCGTGCGGACAGACGAACAAACTTGGAGCATATACGCTTCTTCAACCGTCGGTTGGAAAGCGTAAAAAATGGCTAATGCCATAAAAAGGGAAGACTTCAAGATCACAAAGTACAGCAAGGTAAGAAAATTCATTATTGCGTCACAAAGAAAGGGTTCCGAGGCACATGTACTTGGAGTGCCACTTTTCCAAAATAAAAAATCAACGCTGCCAAAGTTTTGTGCTAGTTTTGTACACCC
Organism: Macrothele yani; assembly: GCA_039090855.1. Lineage (NCBI taxonomy): Eukaryota > Metazoa > Arthropoda > Arachnida > Araneae > Macrothelidae > Macrothele > Macrothele yani. The sequence goes on along the minus strand of CM077025.1, from coordinate 44,776,419 downwards.
AAATACCTTCCCTTGACCACCGCTGCCAACAATCAAGCACAGGGGCTACATTCCTGCCAAGTCGTTCTGCAATATTGCGGAAAGAAAATCCACCTTCTCGTAGCCCTATTACACGACCTCGTTCAAACTCCGTGAGCTGTTGATAATGGCTTCTTCGTCTTCTTAAAAGCATTCTTGACTAACATCAACACCCTACGTCGAATCTCAACGATAACTAACGCTCACGAACGTTACAGCGCGTGTTTACAGCAAACCTGCTTTGCATGTTCCGAGGGGCGCTACTAGCGCCACACGTATGCGCCGAGCGCGAAATTTGCATAGACGTCATCTTACAGATGTACTCTCACCGCCTACCAACTGTCGTTTATCTAACACAACCCCTTCTCGGTGTTGGAATTTTTTTTCCGTCAGTGTATTAAGCCACGTAATGCTTCTCCTCATACCTGAATGCGATGAGATATAATCTTCCAAACTTCTGGGGATTTACAAATTTTCTATCGAGGAGAAAACAAAACTTTCTAATCGGCATATAAAGAAATTCCATTTATTGGGAAATGAATTAATCTGGCTTTTCTACTAAAGCGTGTAATCTGGGGGTTTTTAAGCTTAAAAATCTACAACGGCAGTAAAAGATGATACAGCTCTTATAAAATTGGATATATAAACCAGGTTAAAGGAACCCTTCAAGAATTACTTCTGTGCGATAATAAATGAACATGATGAGTGCGTGACTGCAAAATCAACACCAGAAACCTTGTTTTGATTTTAAATAAAATTGATTGAATTATGCTGATTTAAAATGAAAGTGGAAAATCATGTCTATTCAGAGCAAAAGCGGTAAGTACTACATCGGGTAACAAATGTTTAAGATATAGGATTGAAATTCGAATTTTAAGTTATATTACAGATGAACCATCGAAATAAAGGTTCTTCAAAAAAGTTTATATCAAATATTCAGGAGTGAGGTGATATAGAGTTGTTGGCGTGATTATCATTAAGTATTGAAGTGGACGCTATACCATTCGAATAATCGCTGTTTGCAGGTTCTTGTCATTGGGGTAGGGAAGCAAATAAATAAATAAATAGTTCAACAAGTAGAATGTATCGGCAGATGATTTCGCTCTCCTGAGTCATTATTATTCAGATTGGGAGGAAAAGGAAAAGTGTTGGTTAGTCAAAATAAATTGTATACACTTCCAGCTGAAGATGGGTATATATTTTGAAATGTTTTCTCTATAAATTTTTTGCCAAAATCTGTTCTCATTCCTGCCAGTGCAAAAACGTTCCTTCCTCTCTCAAGCTCCTAGCATGACTACCCATTTTATGACCACTGTGTATTTCTTCCTTTCACTCTCTCTGCCGCTCCAAGGAAGATTCTCCTGACGCAAGAAGTTGATTGTTTATTGCTCTCACTCCTGGGGTTTCCCAGAGCAAGCGTGTCCTCCAACGACGGGGAATAAAGGTAGGGGTGTCCTTTTGTTCGTGGGTGGTTCACACGGTCAACGAAGGAATGGATTTCCCGAAGGGACCTGCTAAGTGCTTTTTTTTTAACTGAATGCGAATTTCTAGCTGCTGTTTTACGCCCGCTGAGAGACTTGAGTTACTATTTAATTATGTTTTAAATATTTCTGTATAACAGTTTTTATAATACAGTGTTTTCGATTTACAACAAACGGGTAACAACTATGTAAAATACCATTGCTGTGGCCGAGTGGTCAGAGGCGCGGGCTTCTGACGATTCTTCTGAGATGGATCCGAGCTCTAACCCTGGATGTGGCATAGGTGATGTGCTTTTCCGTTGACGCTATCTCTTGCCACCCTGAAATCAGTGGTCTCATATCGTGGACAGCCTACTGTCTGTATTCTTCAGAGTACCACCAGGTAGTTTTTTAATTCGCGAAACAAAAACAAAACTGTAAAATTTATAAACAATACGCTAGGTAGAGTTTTGTTTAATCAGGTACTATTCAAATAAGATGATTCTCAAATCGGAATTTGTGAGATTAAAGAGATTCAAATTAAAACGAAATTAATCATTCGTTATAGACACAGATTTAGGCAAAACTACGTGAGAAACTTTTAGTTTAGGCAAAAGTAGAGGTAGCCATCAATCTGTGCTGGTCCAATTTGCGCCGATTCAGAATAACGCCGATTTTGAAACCAGAAGGTCAAAAAGTGAAAAAAGTTTATTTTATCTTTATTTATAACGTTTCTTATGTTTTCTCATACTATTTGCTATACTAACTCGTAATTCTTACGAATGCTAATTTTGAATAAATGCAGTCATCTCTGCAATTACGTTTGTTTCATTAACGCGAATTTGATCTAAAGAAATCGAAGAATCGGTAAGAATTTCTTGTAAAATGCAAACTTTGGCGCAGCCCCGGTGGCGCAGTGGTCTAAGCGATGGCCTCTGATCATCCGTCCGAAAGGGGTCCGGGTTCGGATCCCGGTGAGGCATGGATGTTGTGTTTATCTTTTGATACTGGCTCTATCCCTTCCTTGGAACCAGTGACCCTAAATTAGGGATGGGCGACTGCTTATAGCCCATTGAGTTGCTCACGGTGGTCGTTAAACCTCCAACCAAAAAAAAAAACCACAAAAACTTTGGCATATGCGAGTTTGCTGTTTTCTGATCTCATTTATACCACTTTTACCTTTCAAAGAAGAAATTCTAAGCTCCGCGGAGGTCTCAGGGTTATTTTTATTAGGCGGTTTTATTATGCAGGCGTCTTACATAAATGTCAGTAGAGATGACTGTCAATCACGTGGTACAAGGAATTGCTCACACATTCATTGATTGTGAATTGCAATCTCCTCCAAAACCAACACCATTCCAGGACAGTCACGTGAGCATGAGTCACTCATCACTGTGAGTCATTTCCTTTCTGCCTTATAAAAGAGTAACGGAAACTTGTTTTGGCCGCCTTTCAACTCGCTCCTCAAGAGGGGTTTTTTCATTTTTTTTTTTTTTTTTTTTTTTTTTGAGTATAGAAAAATACTTTTTTTTAATTCCTTTTATTTTATTTACTTTATTTCAGAATTTTAAATGTAATGCCGTTAGTGTATTACTCGTCAATGTTTGGTTGCCGGGAACGTATGTCATTGACTTGACATTGATTTAAATTATAAAATGTTTTCAATTTACTTCGATTACGATATTACGATTTCAACTCGTCCGGGAATGCATCCTCGGCGTATATCGAGGGCTACCTGTAGTTTAATCGAATAAGATTTAAATCGAAATTGGGACAACAGCGGTTAAACACAAATACTATATTAATGCAATAGAATTCATTAGATTTAAGAGCCGCAAATTTCACAAAAGCTGAAAAACTGAAATTATTCAGAAGTTACAAGGCATAAACACAGTTTTAGTTGAAACTGTGTTTGGAACTTTCAGTTACGTAAGAATTCAATAAATTAATATAGAAAGTCAAACTTCTTTTTTTTCAAAAACTCACTTTAATTTACGCTTTCCAACCGCAGGTTGAAGCAGCGTATATGCTTCAGCTTTGTCCGTCTGTCTGTTTATCTGTGCGCACGAAAACTCGCGTAAAAATGGTTCGATCTCGATGAAATATCAATATGGGGTAGGGGACAACCTGGGTACACACCGTATTGAAAATGGGCGAAATGCGGTCAAAGGTCAGGACATAGAAGCGGGATTTATTCCATCGCCCTTATGAGTCATAACTTACGTAAAATTGCTTCGATTGCAACAAAACGTTATTATGTTGTTCTGAACCGGTTCTGTAGAATATCATCAAAATGGGGTCAAATGTCAGGGCACAGGAGCGAGATTTATTCCACAGCTGTTATCCTTATAACTTGAGTAAAAATGATTCCATTGAAACAAAACTTTAGTATGTTGTTCCGGAGGTATACTGAACGAATCAATAGTCAGGGTAGGGAGTAGGGTTTGTTTACGCGAGATTTCTAGTATGTCGGAAAGCTTATCATAATCAATGCATTACATGACATTACTAACTTGTTATTGCTGGTTAAGAGTACACAAAGCACATTTTTTTAAATTCCCTTTACTTATTTTACTTTATTTTTGATTTTTAAATGCAATGCCGTTAGTATATTATTTGTCAATGTTTGGTTGCCGGGAACGTATGTCATTGACTTGACATTGATTTAAATTATAAAATCGTTTCAATTTACTTTGATTAAGATTTCAGTTTGTCCGGGAACGTATCCTCGGCGTAAATCGAAGGCTACCTGTAGTTTAATCGAATAAGATTTAAATCGAAATTGGGACAACAGCGGTTAAACACAAATACTATATTAATGCAATAGAATTCATTAGATTTAATAGCCGCAAATTTCACAAAAGCTGAAAAACTGAAATTATTCAGAAGTTACAAGGCATAAACACAGTTTTAGGAACTTTCAGTACATAGGCCGTAACTTTCAAGTACGTAGGCGATTCAATAACTTCTTAGCCCAATATACAAAGTCAAACGGTTTTTTTTTTGTTTTCGAAAACTCACTTTTTAGTTACGCTTTCCAACCGTTGGTTGAAGAAGCGTATATGCTCCTGCTTTGTCCGTCTGTCAGCCTGTCCGCACGATAACTGTCGTACAAATGGCTCGATTTCGATGAAATTTTAATATGTAATAGGAGACAACCTGGGAACTAACCCTATTCAAAATGGGCGAAATAGGATCCAAGGTCAGGACATAGGAGCGGAATCCATTCCACCCACTTTATGCGTCATAACTTACATAAAAACGCTTCGATTGCTACAAAACTTTATCATACTGTCCAGGAGGTATACTGAACCGGTACTGTCGAATATCATCGAAATGGGGTCAAAGATCAGGGCACAGTAGCGAGATTTATTCCACAGCCATTATCCTCATAACTTGACTAAGAATGCTTCTATTGCGAATAAGACTGTAGTATGTTGTTCCGGAGGTACACTGAACAGGTTTTGTTAAATATAATCTAAATGGGGTCAGAGGTCAGGGCACACGAGCGAGATTTATTCCACTGTCATTATCCTCATAACTTGTTGAAAAATGCTTCTATTGCGACAAAACTTTAGTATGTTGCTCAGGAGGAACACTGAGCCAATTCCGTTTAATATAATCGAAATGGGGTCAAAGGCCAGGGCACAGGAGCGAGATTTATTACGGAGCCTCATAATTTGAGTAATAACTTGAGTAACGATTTCTGGTATGTTGGAAAGCGTATCATAATCAATGCGTTGCATGATTTCACTAACTTGTTTTTCCGCATAGGACAATGACTTGAATATACTTGTTGTATCGGTCATAGATTTTGCGAATCTGCTCTGCGAAAAGCGTTTTTGCCTTTCTCCCGAAACCAAAACTTCGTTGCCTCCTTCAATTCAAAATTATCCGCGAAACGCCTACCCCGCAGATCCTTTTTCAGGTTTTTGAAGAGGAAGAAATCACCAGGATGGAGGTCAGGTGAGCACAGTGGGTAGGAGAGCAGTTGAAAGCCACATTCTGTCACAGCTTGCATGGAAACACCGGCGCTGTAGATTTAAGCATTTTTCTTGAGAAGCAGAACATCCGGACGCAATTTTTCTCGCAGCTTACTAGAGACGGCTTTACGACATTGTCCCACTAGCGTGGCATAATAGGCGACATTCATAGTCATTCCATGAGGCAAGTAATCAATTAACAGCAACCGTACTGATTCCGCAAGAATGGTGGCCATAATCTAACTTGTACACTGTTAAAAAAATCTACTTAAAAATGAGAACCAGAACCTACTCGTTTTTAGCACGTCTTTTGTAAAAAAAGATCGTGCTTCCGTTATCGGTTTGTCCGTCCGTCCGTACCCACGGAATCTCTGCAACTATTAGTTCGATTTGAAAAATTATTTTTGCATTCGGAAGCTTGAAATATGCAAATAATGACCCTTTATTTCGTTTTTTTTTACGGTGCACAATTTTGCCGCTAGGAGGCGTAAATGCAGATGATGTCGAATTCAAAATTACGTTTTAATCCACATATTTGCTTCTAAACATCCGATTGAAAACATTCTTTCATCTTTCGATTCCATTTACGTCAAAGAGTGTTTTAGTTACAGTTTCATTTTCAAATTACGCATAGATTTTCCGCTAGGGGGCGTAAAAGTAAATTAGATTTTTTCCGATAACTCTTTTCCTAAAACTCCGATTTGAAAAGTCTTTTTTTCAGCGGATACATTTCCTAATGGAAAATCTTTTGCATATACCTTCGAATTTTTGGTAAAGAAAACTTTGGCCACCAGGGGGCGTAAGTGTTAATTTTTGCTTCTGATGTATTTGCCATAAAATCGGAGCTTCTAAAATATCGATTGAAAATATTCTTTCGTGGACTGATGCACGCACATCGATAAACCTTTTCGGAATACTTTCTTCCTAAAATATTGCACAGTTTTTCCGCCAGGGAGCGTAGATGCATATCTTATTTTTGTCAATATCTCTACTTCTAGGAGTCCGATTTAAAAAATTCCTTCTTTGTTGGATAGTGTTTTCCGTGTGACATGTTTTTCATATTATTTCAAAATTTTCAAGTAATTGACAGACTTTCCGCTAGGGGGCGTAATGGTAAATTGCGTTTCGCCCTATATCTCTGCTTCTAAATCTCCGATTTGAAAAATTATTTCTGCACCGGATACAGCTCCTGGTGGAAAATTGTTTGCACATAATTTCTATTTTTGTAAAAAAAAGGTTTGGCCACCAGGGAGCGTAAATCTTAATTTCCGCTTCTGATGTATTTGCAGCAAAATATGAGCTTCTAAATTCTCGATTAAAAAAACATCTTTTGTAGACCGATACTACTCATGTCGACAAACCTTTTAAGAACATTTTCTTCTTAAAATAGTGCATGGTTTCTACGCCAGGGGGCGTAGATGTTTATCTTTTTTTGTCAATATCTCTACTTCTAGGGGTTCAATTTGAAAAGTTCCTTTTTTTTGCATAGTGTTTCCAGTATGACATGTGCTTCATATAATTTCAAAATTTTCAAGTAATTCCAAGACTTTCCGCTAGGGGGCGTAAAGCTAGATTGCGTTTCTCCCTATATCTCTGCTTCTAAATCTCCGATTTGAAAAATTCTTTCTGCACCGGATACAGCTCCTGATGGGAAATCGTTTGTACATAATTTCTAGTTTTTGTAAAAAAAAAAAAGGTTTGGCCACCAGGGGGCGTAAACCTTAATTTCCGCTTCTGATGTATTTGCAGCAAAATATGAGTTTCTAAATTCTCGATTGAAAAAAAAACGTCGTTTGTATACCCAAGTACTCGTGTCGACAAACCTTTTAGAAACATTTTCTTCTTAAAATAGTGCATGTTTTTGCGCCAGGGGCGTAGACGTATATCTTTTTTTTGTCAATATCTCGACTTCTAGGCGTTCGATTTAAAACAATTCTTCTTTGTTGGATATTGTTTCTAGTGTGTCATGTTTTTTCTAAAAATTCAAAATTTTCAAGTAATTCATAGACTTTCCGCTAGGGGGCGTAAAGGTAAATTGCGTTTTCTGCTCCTTAAACTCTGATTTAAAAAATTCTTTCTGTATCGCATACAAGACCTGATGGAAAATATTTTTCACATAATTTCTAATGTTTTGTAAAGAACGGTTTGGCCACCAGGGGTCATAAGTGTTAATTTCTGCTTCTGAGGTATTTGTAGCAAAATCTGGGCTCCTGAAAACTCGACTAATTCTTTTTTTCTTGGACTGATACAGCTCATATGGATAAACCTTTTTAGAAAACTTTCTTCCTAAAATAATGCATGGTTTTCCCACCAAAGGACGTAAAGTCACATCTAATTTTTGTCCATAACTCTGTTTCTAAGAGTTCGTAAGCTCAAGATTCCGTTTACAGCAATATCTGAGGGATTAAAGACCTGATTGAAAAAGTTCTTTCTTCCATCAGATACTATTGTTTTCCATACCGGTTCCATTGCCTTTGAATAGCTTTGATAATTTTAATTTGCGTCAGAACGGATTCAAAAGACGTGCTTATTACACCCGAAAATTCGGTGTCATCTTTCTTGTTTTAAGTACAATCGTATCGTAAAGGAGTACATGACCTGCTCAAATATAAGTAACCATACGTACTTACAAATAACTTCGTCAATTAATATAACCTTGTATCACTTCATTTTAGATATTACAGATTTCAAGAGAAATTGTTTAATAAATGTGTAAAGTGAAAGACATAAATAATTAGTACAACAAAATCACTGATCACAAGTAATTTAATTATGCATAAAGTAACTTTGTGTACGCTATTACATTAACTATATTTGTGTCAATATCATAAATAATATATTGTCGCTTCATCACTATATTTGTAATAAAATTGTGCGGACCATTTGCCCAGCATGTGACAACGAGTATATCTATTATCCCAGATGTACCATCGAATAATATACTTCCAGTTGATTCTATGAAAAAATGAGTATGTATGGAGTACACGTATTACAAATTTGAAATCAAGCCGTGGATGGCTTAGTGGCTAGAGATTCAGACTGGATGGAGGGAGATACTCATTATTTGAGTTTGTCAATAGAGAAAAAAAGGTCAGAGATCGTCTAGCATTCCAGACCATATATCATCAGATATATGGACTCAAACATATACTGAATTCATGAAATCGTCATCTATAGAGGGTGAGTCGAACGTTTTGCAATATTAGGACCACTTTATGTCATCATGCGTACATTTACGACGAAAGCTGACTAGCATTCAAAGTGTAAGCCATCGTGTTGCACCGTCTTTAGCCATCTGTTTGCCAGATTTTTTATTCGACGCTGGTGCCAGTTCTTGTCCTTCGAGGCGAAGAACACCTTCACCCCAGCTGTCACCTCCTCCTGGTTGTTGAAGTGCCTCCCGCGAAGGGAAGTGGGCCATGGACCGGAAAAAGTAATAATCCCACGCGGTAAGATACGGACTATATGTTGGGTATGGCATCAGTGCCATGCCCTCAATTTCCTGGAGTTTTACCCTGGTAGTTCGTGCGTTATGAGGCCGAGCGTTGTCCCCCTGAAGGAGAGCGCGCTTTCTGTTCACCAGTGCCGGCTCCTTCTCTTCCAAAATGGCAGTCATCTGCTCCAGCTGTTCAGAGTAGAGGTTGGCGTTGATGGTCCGACCATGTGGAACAAATTCGCAATGAATTATATCCTCGAAATTCCACTAGACGCAAAGCATACTTGTGCTCGAAGCGCCCACGTTTGGCAACAGGTTCAGGAAGCTGGCCCGAGCTCAACCATCGCCGTTATGTGTTAGGATTACGGCAATAGACTCACTTTTCATCGCACGTAACAATTCTCTTGATGAAACGTACATCGCGAGGATTTTCTAATAGTTTCGTGCACACTTCCACTCAGCGGTTTGCTGCAGCTGGCGTCAGTTTGTGAGGGACAATGCGGCAGCCCCTGTAGACCTGGGACGAACCACGGTGGTCTGTGATATGCCCAGCTTGCCTGATAATCCCCAAGTGCTGGTTGCCGGATTTGCCTCTACGGCCTGGCGCACGGACTCCGAATCCACCGCTCGCGGCCTACTTGACCTTGGCTGATCGTCGAGGTTTTTGTCACCTCAGCGAAATTTCTTGAACCATCTTATCGTCGTGCAGTGGTTCACGGATCCTTCCACTTTCGCATGACAAATGTTTCGTGTCGCTTGAGCAGCGTTGTGGCGGAGTTCAAACTCGTAAAGCAAAAGTTCCCTGATCAGCCTGTTGTGGCTGTTCATATTTTAGGCGTCCCAACAACTGACAGAAGTTTGACTTTAGTTTAAACACGTGACATAACCATCTCAGCACATGCGTTTAGGTAAATATTGCAAAACATTCGACTCACCCTTTGTAAAACTTCCTTTTCTTTAATCACAAGACCTTCCTTTCTTTAATGCGCAGGGAATTGAATCTAAGTAGACTATGGATTGAGGAGGAGGGAGATTCACCCTCTGTCCCAAACCTGACACTTCCTGGAATTTCTTATCTCTTGCTGAAGAAGGGGAGTCTATCAAGGTAACTTCCCCCAATCGAAAGTAACACCCGTAATAAAGCCACCTGTCCCCTTTCGTTTATTTACTCAATTCGAAAACTGATGAGACAAGCGCTCCAGTGGGTTTCAATGGGATGAAGCAGTTACATTAACAAGTAAATAAAGATGTTGCTGCGTTAATTTCGTGTTACAGTTTTCTATACTGATGAAATACCAGTCCGTCTGAACCAGTATTATATATAAAGCGTGTTCATGTAAAAAGTATTAAAAAAACACTTAAAGCATGCGAAAATTGTAGGGTAATTAAGAAACAGTTCGCAGTAAACGTAATTCGCAAAAACGTTACTTACGGTCAAAACTGCAACAGAAAATAAAAAAAAATCGAGAGACTACCCTGGTACTCTTTTTTGATAATTTATGCTATGCATCTTTCACATGCCAAAATCTTTGTGGGTGTGAAATAAAACGAATTATTAGATGGAATATATTTGTTAATATGTACAACACATTGCATTTGTTCGCGGCACTCTCTATCACAACAAGTCACATTCGGTACATACCATACTAAGTGGAATTAAATCATAATAGGAAACAATAAGGTTTACTAATTCTTAAGACTGAGCGGTATCTAGGTACAGTGGTGTTCAAAAGTATTACATCACCTGCAAAAACTGTGAATTTCTAAGTTTAACCGTTTTTTTAAACTAACTCATTTTCATAGCTGTTTCATCGTTTATACGTCATTTAATGGAGATTTAAAATCTCCGCATGGACTCGACAAGACCCCGGAAACGTTAGGAAACCATACGGATCCACGACTCCTGAACAAGCTCCCACAGTTCATTAAGATTTGATGGATGGGTGTCAGAGCCTCTAACATCTCTCTCGATGGCATCCCAGATATGCTCGATGCGATTGAGGCCAAATAACCTAGCTGGACAAGGAAGTGAGGTCACGTCGGTTGAGTGTTCATCCAACCATTCAGATACAATTCGGGAGCAATGGCACGGTGCATTTTCTTTTTGCAGGATGAGGTCCCCAGTGGGATGTTGAAGACGCACAAACGGGAGCAAATGGTCGTCCAGGATATCCCGGTAATGTTGACCAGTGAGGGAAGATGTCACACGTACCAGGGATCCCATTTCAGTCCACGTAAACAGTCCCCAGACGAGTATACCACCCCCACCAGCTTGAAGAGTACCGTGCTGGCAAGAAGGATCCATCGCTTCATGTGGTTTGCACCGTACTCGTATCCTGCCATCCGCATGTACCAACGTGAATCTCAACTCATCAGTCCAGGCAGCATTTTCCCACATGTCTAGGGTCCACTGGCGATGTTCCCGCGCCCATGCTAATCTTTGTACCCTGTGATGTGCAGTCAGCAGCGGTACCGTCGTGGGACGATCGCTTCTGTACCCCATAGCGAGGAGATGGTTCTGGATTGTGTGGCTGCTTACACGTTTTTGTGCACCAGCGTTAAATTGCCGAGTGATTTCTTGCACTGTGGCCCGTTTATCCGCTGTTACAATGCGAGCTAGCCGATGATGACCCCGCTCATCCACACGCTGTTGTCCACGACAGTTGGCCCTTGCATAGATGGTTTTACCGGATTCGATGTACTCACGGTGCACCCGTGTCACAGTGGCTCGTGAAAATCCCAGTGCCTGCACGACTTCCGAGATGGAGTGACGCATTCGTCGGGCCCCGACAATTTGCCCACGATCAAATGCGCTTGGATCCTTCGTCTTACTCGTACTGCGTCCGATTCTTACTGATTACAGTCGCATCACTCCTTATATTGTCGGATCGCTGCATATGTCATGTTTTTTCCGTTTACAGGGCCGCCCACAGCGCCACATTTGCTTAACGCCAGCTGTCTCTAATTCAATTGCTTTTCAGTGTAAAAGACATTGGTGATATTAAAACAATATGCATCGAAAGCTAAGCCTCGCAGACAGGAGGCTCAATTCACCTCAATTGCTTCAAAGATGGTCTGACGTAACTGAAGTTACTGTTAGTACATCTACTGTTAGGAGGTCGCTGCTTCGCTATTTGTTCCGTGGCTGCAAAGGCAGACGTAAATCACTGTTAACTGCACATCAAAGACAGCGTAGGCTTCAGTGGGCAAAACAGCAAGTCTCATGGACAATCGGGCTATGGAAAAATGTTCTTTTCAGTGATGAATCAGAATTTTGCCATAAAGGGAATCAGAGTAGTGCCTATGTAAGGGGATTCAAGCATGAAGAATTCCATCCAAGTTGCTTAGTGACTACTGTTAAGCATCCAGTGAAGGTCATGGTTTGGAGCTGCATGTGTGCACATGGCTTTGGGAGCCTCCATGTTGTGGATGGTAAGGTAAATGCCCAGAAATACATCTGGATATTAAAAAACAAAATGCTACTCTCATCTAGGAGAATTTATGATGGCAATTTTATTTTTCAAGATGGCAATGCTCTCTGTCATCGTGCTAAAGTAAATAAAAAGTGGTTTCAGGAAAAAAATCTTCTGCGCCTTGATTAGACCGAAAATTTGTGGTTCAAATTGTCGTATGAACTATGAAAAAAGAAGCCAACAACTAAAATTCAACTCATTGAAAATGTAATTCAAACTTGGAATCGTATTGTTCAACCCAATCTTTCACAAAACCTTGCTCATAGTGTGCCAGCATGATGCAAAGCTGTGATTAATGCTGAAGGCTGGGCAAAAAAATGTTAGGTACATTTTATAAATTTGCTTTATTATGTTTCTGTATTTCAATGGTATTTAATTCCTTACGAATTAGAAAAGCGATTAATTGCTGTAAACCTAAATATTGGATAAATTATCATTTTCAAAATAATTTCGACTTGGTCATGATTTTTGTCATGTATCTTAAGAAGCTTCTGTGGTTTGGCCATGTTGAAAGAATGAGCGATGAGATGCTTACTAAAAAAATCTTTTTAGCCCAAGTGGCAAGAAGGGAAAGGCAGATGAAGGCCGAGGAAGCCATAGGAGGATCATATTCAGGAGTGCCTGCATAAGAAACAAATTATGAGTATGAAGTATCGAAGATCCTGTGTACGGCGTGTGATGGATGTCAGTGGAGCCCGAGTTGTACGTCAAGATTGCTGTAAATGGAGAAGTTTGATAGGGTAACAGTAATTAAAAACTATCTGGTAGTTTGTATTTGTTTTTGGAGCTAACCTCTGAATCTCAGAGAACTGCTTAGTGGTATCCCAAATAACACATTGACATTGGCCAACGGTTGGCCCAATGATATTTTTGCATCTGCAGCTTTGGGCGAAGGTTGTGTTGTTTATCGAAGATTGGCCAACGGGTTTTCCAACCACACATGACCAACCATTTATCAACAAATGACCACTTAACAGTTGTCCGATGGTTGTCCAACAACACATGACCAACAACACATGATCACATTGGAAAACTGTTTGCAACAGTTTTCCAATGTGGGTCCATCCGTTGAACCAACACATATCCAATTGTTGGCAGCCGAGTCGCCTCGTCGCTGGGCCGACCGTTGAAAGCCCACGGTTGGTCCAACATAATATTGCTACCTGGGATGTATGTATGTATGTATGCATCTCAAGGACAAAGGAAGCTACACGAAAACCTAGGAAGCGAGTGAATAATTAATACACAAATTGACATGGATTAGGAACATCAAGGGGAAGACATCGGTCTTTTCACGGTTAAAGTGAGTCACGGGGGGAATTTTTCCGTGACTCACTATAAACGTGCAAAGATCGGTGACTTCCCTTTGATGATCCTAATCCACGTCAATTTGTGTATTAATTATTCATTTGCCTCCTAGTCATTTGTTCTGTTGCTATTTTCCATCTCTGGTGAATCCCCAGCATTGTACGGGGCTCCAAGAAGCAACCTACCACGCGGTTTGGCAATTAATATCATGTGATTCTGGAGAATTCGAGGCCGCTGTGGTGCAGTGGTAGTATGTCCGGCGCTTAACTGGTCGACCCTGGGTTCGATTCCCGGTGGCGGCCGATGATAATTTTTCCGTGACTCACTTATAAACGTGGAAACAGCGATGACTTCCCTTTGAAAAATTAAGACATTTTTGAAATCTCTATTAGATGTCGCATGTAATGACATATAAATGATGAAATAACTATAAAAATTAGTTTAAAAAAGAGAAAAACTTAAAAATTAAAAATCCGCGGGTTTTGCCGTTCTGCTTTGCACATCCCTATACGTGGATTAATGAATGATATTTCCGTAAAGCTAATTAAATATGATATTTTATTTATAAAATTAAATATTTACTGAACTATGGCGGCAGCAATGATAAGCATTTCGCTTGTTTTGCTTTTCAAAAGTAATATTTATTGTTTTCTTGTTATTATGTATTACTTAGAAACAGACAGACACAAGAAACGATTCTGACACTGATGAAATGTAATGTAGCTAAGAAAGTTCACCTGGGCATGCTTAAATCTGATCTCATGATTGAAAGAAAAGCTGAATCTCAAAAATGTTTAGTGAGGGCGATTGGTAACTTTTGGTGTAAGATATCTACCGGGTGACGCAGTGGTCTAAGCAATGGCTTCTAATCATTCGTCCGAGAGGGGTCTGGGTTCGAACCCGGTGAGGCATGGATGTTGTGTTTGCCTTACGTCACTGGCTCTCTCCCTTCCCTGGAACCAGTGACCCTAAATTACGGACGGGCGACTGCTTATAACCCACTGAGTTGCTCACGGTGGTCGTTAAATTTCCAATAAAAAAAATATATCTACAGGTGTATATCCTGTTCTTGTTCATCATTTTAAAGCTCACGTCAACAGCAAATAATTCCCCCGTGGGTGGGGAAAGGGGGTGAGAGGAAGCCATATTTCGCTGCAGTTTTTGCGATATTTGAAAAAATCAACCTAGATGGCTCACTACACCTATCGAAATGCATTTTTGTAATGGCTTTTATCATTTTAATTAATTCATACACTCGACGTGCCGCCCCGGTGACGCAGTGGTCTAAGCGATGGCCTCTGATCATTCGTTCGAACGGGGTCCGGGTTCGAATCCCGATGAGGCAGGGTTGTTGTGTTTGTCTTACGGCACTGGCTCTCTCCCTTCCTTGGAACCAGTGACCCTAAATTACGGACGGGCGACTGCTTATAACCCACTGAGTTGCTCACGGTGGTCGTTAAATTCCCAAACAAAAAGAAAAAATATATATATATATATATATATATGTATATATATATATATATAGGGATGTAAGGTCAGGTGATGTAAGGTCAGGTGATGCGTAACATCACAGCCTCTCCTTGACAAATGTCAACCCCGCCTTCTCGTGGTGCATCCTGTTCCCACTAAAGGGGCTCTGACGACCGCCAATAGCGGTATAACTATACCATCGGGATTAGAGGAAATTCTATCCCACACTCACCAACCCGCTTGGCCAGCGTGGTGAGTTATGGCCAAACCCCTCCAAAATGATTCCACAACTTAAATCTTGGCCCTCAGTCTCCGGCAGCTGGAATGTACCTGACCAAGGCAGCGGCCAGTGCGACATGAAGGCAGAGGGTGCTAAGAATCCCCGGAGGACCGGACTAGGCTGCCATCTGATGCTGACCTTGGCTACGTACAATGGACGCTCCCTATCTGCTGATTCAAGGCTTCTTGAATTGGAAGAGGAACTACAAAGGATCAAGTGGGACATCGTGGGGCTTAGTGAGATAAGGAGAAAAGGAGAAGATCTCATTGAACTGAAAAGTGGACATCTCTTCTACTATCGTGGGACAGATACTGGCAGAACTAGTGGTGTTGGATTTATAATAAACAAGAAACTGAATAATAAAGTTGTAGAAGTTGAAAGTTCCTCTGACAGAGCTGCACGACTTGTTATCCAACTCTCGAAAAGATACCAGGCTCAGATTATTCAAACTTATGCACCCACCACAAGTCATCCTGAAGAAGAAATTGAAGAATTTTATGAGGAAATTTGTCATCTAAATAATAAAGGTAAGCAGCACTTGAAGATAATTATGGGAGATTTCAATGCAAAAATAGGGCAACGGCAACAGAATGAAACTTCAGTAGGTAAATTCGGTCACGGCAACAGAAACCAGCGTGGAAATACTCTCGTTGAGTTTGCAGAGGCAGAAGGGTTTTTCATCTTGAACTCCTTCTTCAAGAAAAAGCCACACAGGAAATGGACATGGAGACATCCAAATGGGACGACAAGTGAAATTGATTTTCTTATGTGTAACAAAAAATTCGTCATAGAAGACTGCAGTGTGCTAAACAAGTTCAACACAGGTAGTGACCATAGATTGGTGAGATGCAAGATGCACCTCAACACTAAACTTGAACGTGGCAAGCTCATAAGACAAACAAAATCTATTGACATAACCAACCTTAAAAAACACCATAATACCTTCAAGTTAGAACTGAAGAACAGGTTCTCTGCTTTAGAAGGCCTAACATCGGAAGAAGTGGACATCTCTGAAGTTAACAGAAAAGTAACCAAAGCTCTTATGGAAACAGCAACAAAATTAGCTGGGTCTAAGAACAAGTTGCATGTCAAGAAATTATCAGGAAAAACCAAAATGTTGATGCAAAAAAGAAGAGAGATGAGGACAGCTAAAGAAGATGTGACGTCCAAAGTGGAATATATAGAGCTATGCAAGATAGTAAGAAAAAGTGTCACTGAAGACGTAAGGAAATTCAACTGTGAACTAGTGAGGAAAGCAATTGAAAACAACCAACGCCTAAAGATAGCAAAAGGACATCTCAGTAAGGGAAGAAAACAGATTATGGCACTGAGAAAAGAAGATGGTTCTGTAACAAGAAATAGAGGCGGAATTTTGACAAGAGTGAAAGATTTCTACTCCAAATTATATGTAAGGGATGACATATGCACTCCAGACATCATGAAAGATACCAGTACCAGAGTTCCTCCAGTCCTTCCAGCAGAAGTTGCACATGCAATCAAGAACATGAAGCGGGGAAAAGCTCCAGGAGAAGATGGAATTACTGTAGACATCATACAAGAAGCAAGTGGAGAAATCGAAACAGTACTCGCCCAAATTTTCACTCGATGCCTTAATGAAGGAAAGATTCCTGAGGATTTTAACACCGCTACAATGATCCTGCTACATAAGAAAGGTGACATTGAGGATCTCGGAAACTACAGACCTATCAGCCTCCTATCAGTAGTTTATAAAATATTCACTAAAGTTCTTTCACACCGCTTGAAGGTAACACTGGACATGGCTCAACCGAGAGAACAAGCTGGATTCAGGAGTGGCTACAGCACAATAGATCATATCCACGTGCTGAGAGAACTAATTGAAAGAGCGAGGGAATATGAACTTCCATTGTGCATGGCTTTTATCGATTATGAAAAAGCCTTTGATTCGGTGAAACCATCAGCAGTTACAATGGCTCTGAAAACCTGCGGTATTGAAGATGCATACATTAATATTATTAATAACATCTATGAAAATGCAAGTGCAAAGATTAGGTTGTTTGAAAATACAACACACGTAAAAATTGGAAAGGGAGTGAGACAAGGTGACACCATATCTCCGAAGCTATTTAATGCCACATTGGATTGTGTTTTTAGTCGCTGAGCTGGGAAAACAAGGGGATAAAGATTAATGGAGATTATCTAACCCACCTTCGTTTTGCTGATGACGTAGTCATTTTTGCAACTACCCCATCAGAGCTGCAGAGTATGATCCAGGAACTTGCTAACAAGAGTAAAGAAGTGGGATTAAAAATGAACTTTCAGAAGACAAAAGTGATGTTCAATGATTTTACAAGAAATGAAGATTTATCGATTGATGGAGAAAAGCTGGAGATAACAGACACGTACGTTTATCTTGGACAGCAAATATCAAGTGAGGGTCACATTGATGAAGAAATTAATCGGCGTACAAAACTTGCCTGGAGAGCTTTTGGAAGAAACAGCATAATACTCAAGAGCAATATGCCATTATGTCTTAAAAGAAAAGTGTTTGATCAATGCATCCTTCCAGTGCTTACGTATGGTGCAGAGACGTGGACCTTAACTAAAAGAGACATACAAAGGCTGCAGACAACTCAAAGCAGCATGGAGAGGTGCATGCTTGGTGTAACCAGGAGAGATAAGAAGAGGAACTCGTGGATCCGAAAAATGACAAGAGTGGAAGACATCATGATCAGAGTTAAATCCCTGAAATGGCAATGGGCTGGACATACTGCCAGAAGGACAGATCATCGATGGACAGCCGAAATTTTAGATTGGATTCCAAGGGACAGGAAAAGACCCAGAAGAAGACCACATGGGAGATGGGTGGATGAAATTCGAAAGTATGCAGGGGTGACATGGAGGAGACTGGCACAAGACAGACCGTTGTGGAGGAAACTTGGGGAGACCTTCGTCCAGCAGTTAATTGGTAATGGTTGACAATGATGATGATGATGATATGTATATATACAGGTGTATATCCTGTTCTTGTTCATCATTTTAAAGCTCACGTCAACAGCAAATAATTCCCCCGGGAGAAGGGGGGTGTGAGAGGAAGCCATATTTCGCTGCAGTTTTTGCGATATTTGAAAAACTCAACCTAGATGGCTCACTGCACCTATCGAAATGCATTTTTGTAATGGCTTTCATCACTTCAATTAATTCATACACTCGACGTGCTTACCCGGTAGCGCAGTGGTCTAAGCGATGGTCTCTGATCATTCGTTCGAACGGGGTCGGGGTTCGAATCCCGGTGAGGCATGGTTGTTGTGTTTGTCTTACGGCACTGGCTCTCTCCCTTCCCTGGAACCGGTGACCCTAAATTAGGGACGAGCGACTGCTTACAGCCCATTGAGTTGCGCACGATGTTCGATAAACCTCCAATAAAAAAAAAAAAAAAAAAAAAGAACACTCGACGTGCATCAGAAACACCAAACAGAAGTCATCGCTCTTTCCACGTTAATACGTGAGTCACGGAAAAATTCTCATCCGCCGCCACCGGGAATGGAACCCAGGGTCTTCCAGTTACGCGCCGGACATGATACCACTGCATCACAGCGGCCTCGAATTCTCCAGACTCACACGCGATTAACTGCCAAACCAAGTGGTAGCATGTCAGGCGCGTAACTGGAAGACCCTGGGTTCGATTCCCGGTGGCGGCCGATGATAATTTTTCCGTGACTCACTTATAACGACGATATGTTTTCCGTGACTCACTTCTGCTTGGGAGCTTTTATCACATTTAGCATGAGATTCTCGTACTTTACGCAGGTTGCAATGAAATAACATAGCGATTATGTAAAAATGTGATGAAATAATGTTAGGCGAGAGTTTAGTAAAATATATTATTATATGACAATGAAATTAATTAAAGCTGATTAATTTCAAGCGACGATCAAATTCCAACATTGGTTTTGGCTACTTCGGTCACCCATTTTCTTCACATCGAAATTACTTGGGATTTACTTTACTAGTGTAGGGAAAAATGCATACCATCAAAAATAAATGTACTCTGACACATAAATGCTTTAAGTATAAAGTTACAAAAACAGTGTTACTATTTTGAAGAACGTTATAATACATTTTTCAGGTAGTCCCGTTAGCTCCGTGGTCGAACCGCAGGCTTCCTACCATTCGTGCGAGATAGGTCCGGGTCCGAATCCCCGTGAGGTCTGAATTTTGTGTTTGTCTCGCGTATGAAAACAGGTATTTGTCGGTGACGTCTTCAAAAACGCGTCTCTTCACTCCTTAGTGAGTTGCTCTAACCGACTAAGCTACACCAACGGAATATATAACTGCAGATTTGTCTCCTTGACACTTGCGTCCCCTCTGCAATACGTTACACCTGGTCATGGCTGTCTCCGTTCCCTGGAACAACGGACTCTAAATTAGGGACAGGCGAGTGCTTTTAGCCCTTCAAGTTGCTCACTATGTTCGTTAAATAAACAGGCATTCGTAAATTTTAAAAAGTCTGTGTTTTGCTTACCAAAGAATAAAATATACACTCACGGAGAATGAAATTTTCGCACCAGAAGAAAACATGCTACAACCGCGAAACTTTGCAAATAGCTAGAGTGCGTGCTGGTTGGTATGCAAATGATCCATGTTTGGTGCGAGTGCGCATTACCACACACCCTGTGGTGGCGCTGCAAGCACAAACCGGCAGCCTTATAAACCGGCGTGTAGTCGATGCCCCATGAATGCGAAAAGCACAGGCCGACGCAAGCAAGAGTACAGAGCGAAACGAATTCCGGGTAGACGCCAGAGACTTCTATTTACGCAACGTACGGACTTTGAGAGAGGCCGGATCATCAGGCTGAAAACCACAGGGTGGTCGGCGCGCACATATAGCCAGCCACGTGGATCGTTCTGACCCTACCGTCCAACTGTGCTGAGAGCAGTGGACACGTGACGGCACTGCTACACGGCGGAGTGGCTCCGGACGGATCAGGAGGACCACCGGTAGAGAGAATGACGGATCGTGCTCAGGCACAAACGCATCCCACGGGGGCCCGGTCAAAACCCCCTGGAGAGAAAGCCCCAGCGCGCGAACTACGAAGGAGTGTGACGTCACGGTCAGAGGGCCATCGCAATCCCTCTCTCCAGAGAGGTCAAAGGGCAAACGTAAGGGGAATGCCGATATTAGCTTCGCGTTCATGCAGCATTGATCAGTATTGAGCTTTCGGTAGTCGTGCACGTGAGTAAGCATTTTTATACAACATGCCTGGAAAATATTGAGTGCCTTTATATAGATCTAATTACAAAGCACATACAAAAGCCACTGTTTTCAGCTTTCCTGAAGGTGAAAGCTTTAGAAGAAGGAGGATTTCTTCCGTACCAATGAAGAATTTTGAACCCGCCGTGAATTCAAAGGTTAGTTAAGTTTTCATGACAGCATTTTCTGCTTTCGCTGTAAATACAATTATAATTTAGTGAATTGTTACTCGTTTTTTTTTTAAATTATTGACGGAGTAAAATTTAAGGGCTAGCCTTCCGATTATCAGCTCATTATTTATTATCGTTTAAATAATGGTATTAATTACCATTCAACATTTCATTTCCATAAAGTAATACTTATTTTTCTTTACAAAATTTGTAGTTAGTAGTGTTCAAATTGAAAAAAAAAAAAAAAAAAAAAAAAAAAGATGCACATATATTATCAGCGCATAAAGTACTAAGGTTAACCAGGCAAAGAAACTGGGGTGGCAAAGTGGTCTAAGGCGTTGGCCTCTGATCATTCGTCCGAACGGGGTCCGGGTTCGAATCCCGGTGAGGCATGGATGTTGTGTTTGTCTTACGGCACTGGCTCTCTCTCTTCCCTGGAGCCAGTGACCCTAAATTAGGGACGGGCGACTGCTTATAGCCCATTGAGTTGCTCACGGTGGTCGTTAAACCTCCAATCAAAAAAAAAAAAAAAAAAAAAAAACAAAGAAACTGGCAATAAATAATTACGTTATTTATTAATCAACATTTCATTTCCGTAAAACAAATGTCATTTTTCTTCATAAAATTGCTGTGCATCAGAGTCCTAATTATAACAAGCATTCGGAATTAATATATTCCATGCTCATTTGACAAATAACTTTTTCCTAAATGATTTTAGTTTATAATTTTTTTTTCTTACCTTCTAGAAATAGTTGCAAGATTTTACCGCAAACATTTTACCGTATTTTCAGTAGATATACTCACTAAATCGGAAATTTTGCTTTCGAGCTCGTTATGTAATTACGGAAGTCTTTTCTTTTTTGCTTTCATTTAAATAAATCGAACGCGAAGGGAATTTCTAAATGTTTTAAGTGAAATGATTATGTTCATACAGTCCTACCAATTTGCCATTAAAAAGATCGTACTTGCAAAAATTCTAAACGTAAAATGCTGGGTTTTGAACGTTATGCGTGAAAAAAATGATTTTTTTTTGCTCCTTTAGCCAAATTGAAAACTAAAGGAAAAATTTCATGATATCATTTCCCAGCACAAGAGCAAAACTTTGGAATTCCCAGATTTACGGATATCATCGCTGGAAACTGAGAGAAAAAAATGAAATCTAAGGACAAAAAATAAAGAGAAAGAAAAAAAAAACCCGGTCGATTTATTGCTTTGTGCGCAAATTGTCTAATATCGCACTCGAGAAATTATTTCTCTGCGTAAACACTGCGGTACTTCTTCGGCGTTTTCAGGAGCGGAGAGCTCGAGGCTCGAGTCGGTCGGCCCACTAGCTCTGACGTCACAGACCAGTTCGGAGGCTTTCTTAATCTTTAGGGGTTTTTGGCCCGGTCCACTATATAGGCAGATGTAGCGGCTCCTGTGTGCCACCAAACCATTTCCCGTCGCCTCGCGGAAGCTAATCTGCGATTCCAGCGCCCCTTACGTGTGTTTCCATTAACACCGGAATATCGCCGGCTCCGTGCACAGTGTTGCCAGGCAGAGCGATGTGAAACGTTACAGACTGGCGACGTGTGGTGTTTAGCGATGAGTTCCGCTTCGTTTTGGGGGACGGGTGATCATCGTGTGCGGGTGTGGAGGTCCCCGGGTCAACGGCACAATCCCAACCTCGCTATCGAGCACCTCACCTGCAGGCATTATGGTCTGGGGAGCCATTGCCTACGATAGCCGATCAGTTATAGTATGGGTACGTGGATGAGATCCTACGGCCCCATGTGCTCCCATTCCTGGCCGGGATTCCAGGTGCTCTATACTAGTAGGATAATGCCAGCCCGCACACGGCTAGGTTTGTTCAGGACTGCCTACATCAGGTCCATGCACTTCCATGGCTTGCCAGCTCCTCGGTCCTATCCCCTATCGAAAATGTGTGGAAACGGTTGAAACGCCGGCTACCGCCGTGCCGCACTATCCGGAATTTGGAGCACACCGTCCAACATGTGTGTGCCAGTCTGCCGTAGGACATCATCAGGCCGGCTTGCAGTATGTATCGCCGCACGGGGCGGTGCGACGCGCTGTTTAAAATGACTGGATTGCGTGCCACAGATCCCTCTGTAATTGTCCTGCAGCTCTGCTTTTCCCATCATGTGTATCATTCATCTGTATCATTACGTCCACAAAATTTCAGTTCAATCCGATGCTTTCATCTTGGTCAGAAAATTTCATTGTCCGTGTGTGTATTTTATTTTTTGCCGCAGAAAATACTCAAATAAGATGGCGGTGGTGAAAGCATCCCATATCCCATGTGAGAAGACGATGTTATCCTTGGGGAAGTTGAAGCGGTGAATAACGAGGAACGAATCGTCCCTCAAGGAAGGTCAGAATAAGAAGAGAAAAGCTTAGCAACACCACAACCAAAGAAGTGGCGACGAACCGAAACGTACGTACTTAGAAAAGAAAAGGAATATGACCCTCACAATTTTTTATTAGTGGAAAGGATGCTCATTCTATTAAACTGAGAGCAATAAGAAAAATAAATCCTAGTTTCGGGAAAGAATGTTCAAGAAGATAGAAAATGCGAAAAGTGTAAAGCCGCGGAGGGACAAAGACAAATGTGAAAGAACGAAACAAACACTGAGAAGTCCTTTCAAGTTGAAAATGAAAAAAAAATGCAGTGGATGTTTTAGTAAGCATAATATTTTTATGTTTCATTTTTAATACATTTAAGTGAAACGTAACATTAGCATTTGGCAGTGAAGGTGAAACAAAACAATTCATATGAGACTGAGGTCATGCAATTTTGAAGAACAGAGATCATTCTGTTTTCCTTGTATTTAGTCAGTTTGTTTGCCTTTAGAACTTTAATGTTGGTGTATAGGATTTTATGCATATTTTGGGTTTAAGGCAAGTTATTGATTTGCGTTTCTAAATCCCAAGAGTGAATTAAAAATTCCGATGTCATTCTAAGGACTTTTACATTTGCGTTACCTTTTATTGAAGAAGCTCCAGATTCATAAATATCAGCTCCGCTGCTGATCGTGGGACAAACACGAAGATTAATTGCTAAGCACTTTCGAATGGAAGGACCATTCTGCTTCCACTTCAGAAGCGAAAAAATAAAATTTATGTTTAAGGATAAACTTTGAAGCCGCTTCTCGGACGGAGACATAGCAGATGTTACAATGCGACCCTAACAGACATAAATAAATCATAGTTTCAGACATACGATTGCTTGTCTAATGAAAGTAGAATTTAGAAACTTCCATTCTGTAATTTTTTCCTTCAAAACTTTCACGGGTTCTGCTATGAATCATGCATTATAACAGTCAAAACAAATCCAGATTTCGCATCGTTGACAGGGAAGAGGTACAGAAATTATATAATTCCTGTTGTTATTTTATTGTGAAACATGTTCTCCGTTTAAGAGAACAAGCCTTTTCATTTTAAGTTCCTGATTTATTTGATCACGGTATTCAAGCAAGGGGTGAGACCAAATAATTTTGTATTTTCTGTTGGAGTTTAAGTTATAAGTTTCCAATCGTGAAAGTTTAAGGTAGCATTCTTAAAAGTACGATTACTAAAACAGTACGCAAGCTTCTGATGAAGTTGTAGAACTTGTTTAATGTATAAGTTAAAATGTTAAAAATAATGCCATAAGAACTTTCGGTCTTCCTAAAGACCATCATCAGATGGAAGTACTAAACCTACCTCCGCACCCACTATGATACCTGAATCTTCTGCACACCCAAATAAATATAAACTATCATCAATTAATTTCATGCTAAGAAGAGCGTTCACTCATTCTTCTGATAGCTTCAGGCGGCTTTGCGAAATTGATAAGGTTTTCGAATTGCTTGTGCCCATGGTTTCAAAGAATCTACTGTTCAAGCTGCATTCGGGAAAATCTGTCGTCAACGTCTAACTATTCTTCAGGCCGAACATTCCTGTCGCAATTTTGTGGGCTCAATAGATTATTTTCTAACAATCTCCCCAATCCTTAAAAATATTTGTAAACCATCCAATCTGGACTTTGGGATACGTTCCATCAATATGTTTACTTTGATCAAGAAAGATTGGGACCTAGTTCCAGGAGCTAACAAATTTGGTGTATACTCTATCCCACTTGATAGTTTGAATAAAGTTCCCCCCTTGCAGACAATACATCGGATCAACCAAAAGATCATTGGGAATTAAGCTCAATGAACATAAATATGCGGTTAAGAATGTCCTATCAAATACTGCTCTTGCAAGACTAGTGAACGATGGACAACATTATCCTAATTGGAAAGAAGCAAAAATCATTATAAATCAGCGTACTATCTCCTCCTTATTATTCCCCGAAAGTTTGATTATTGCCGAACATGTAACTTTATGTTGTAATGACAATACTCCTGTCTACATACAGAAACCTTGGACACAACTATCAAAACTTTCCGCTCCAGTTGTGGGGAATGAAAATATTTAATTTAAAACAATTTTGTCATATTGTTGTTGGTATGCATATCATCCGGTTATTGTAGGTAAGTTACGTTGCGTAAGATTGCCTCCTTATTGTATGTATTTGCCTTACCTCATTCATATACACTGCTGGACAATTGCTAAGGACGGATGATAAACGGCTATATAGCGCATAAAAAAGTAAGTGTGGTTGGATGCCAAGTGAAATAAAATAATGTCAGAATGCCAGGACAATACAAGAAAGACAATTTATTGTGCTCTGAAATCCAGAAGGCTTTGAAACGTGTTCAAGGGACAAATAGGCCATTTTGTGCAGAATACGTAAACGTGAAAAAAATGCAATTGCCGTCCGCAGGCGTTCCGGCGTAAGATGTCAATACGGGATATGGCCACCATGGAGGGCGATGCAAGATTGCACACGTCGTGTCATGCTTTGCACAACATTATCAAGCCGCTGTTGGGGTAATTTATCCCATTCCTCTGTCATTGCACGGATGAGGGTGTCCTTGTTTATTGGAGGGCATTGGCGACCAGCAAGACTCCTCCCCAAAGCCTCCCACACATTTTCAATGAGATTCAGATCTGGAGAACGTGCTGGCCATACGAGGCGTTGAATATCCTCGCTCTCAAGACACTCCTGGACAGCGACTGTTCGATGGCATGTTGCGTTTTCGTCCATGAAAATGAATCTATCACCGACAGCACCACGGAACATGCGAACATGAGGTAGCAGAACATCATTAATGTATCGTTGGTCAGTCATAGTCCCAGTTGGAAGCACATAGACGGACGTACGGCCATTGATCGTGATGCCAGCCCATACCATGACACTACATGTCGGATATCGGTCCCTTTCCTGTATGTTTGCTGGACAATATGCTGTACCACTATCACGCCAGATCAGTTGTCGTCGACAATCAGATGGTGGACTGTATCTACTCTCATCTGAGAAGAGGACAGCAGACCAGTCGTTATCAGTCCAATTGCGATGTTGATGGCACCATTGCAAACGGGCGGTACGGTGACGTCTGGACAATGGGATGCACACAACAGGACGGCGGGCATATAGTCCACCTTCATGCAAACGTCTGACGACAGTTTTTCGGGAGATCCGCTTGCCAGTAGCAGCCATAAACTGATTTGCTAACTCCCTAGCTGTGTTGCGCCGGTGTCTTTTTGTTGATAGCACTATGTACCGAACTTCTGCAGGTGTCGTACTGCGAACACGACCTACCCCGTGACGTTTGCTACACTCTCCATTTGTTTGAAATGATTTCCAAAGCCTTGAAACAACACTGTGGCTGACGTCGAACTCCCTGGCAACATCTGTTATTTTTCGCCCTTCTTCAATCTTGCCAATAATACGGCCACGCGTAAAATCATCTAGGTGATGTCGGGAAGACATACTGAAAATTGCAAGTTCGTCAATTGATTCTTTTCCTTTCAACTTTGCGTTTGAACAGCAACGGTCAATACGCGTCAAATCCTTTTTATCTCTTATCAGCGCTATGACGTCACGAACAAGTTCGGCAATCCAAAATTTGCATACGCACAACACGTCTTACTGTATCGCGCACTTATGCTAATTTCCACAGTTTCCTGCCTTCCATTTTATGGTTGCTATCGTTGCTATTGTCATCCGTCCTTAGCAATTGTCTGGCAGTGTATTATTTTTCTATGTCTTACTTGTCTTGTATGTTATTTATTCGATATTTTGTATTTATATATCGATTTACAACTATTGGGTTGTCGGAAAAGTCATGACGCAATTTAGCAATGTATTGCAAAGGTCATTTATTGATAGAAAGAACAAAGTTCAATCAATGATATAATGCCCGTTTTGTTCGATAACCTTTTGCCATCTTTCAGTGAGCTGCAGAATACCTCGTTCATAGAAGGACCTGTCTTTCGTGGCGAAAAACTGTACAAGGTGCTGATTTACAGCCTCATCTGAATTGTTATACCACGCAAGTACTGTTGAAGAGAGCAAAACAAGTGGAAGTCTGACGGCGCAAGTCAGGCGAGTATGCTGGGTGTGGTAACACATCCCACCCAAGCTCCAAGAATTTTTGGCGGGTGATCAAACTTGTGTGTGGTCTCGCATTGTCGTGATGGAACACAACACCTTTACGATGAACGAGCTCTGGACGTTTCTGAATGATGGATTCGTTCAAATTATCCAAATACCGACAGTACACATTCGAATTGATTGTTTGATTCTGTCGTAGGAGCTCTAAAAACACGACACCTTTAAAATCCCACCACACTGAGACCAGAACCTTCCGCTGATGAATGTCTGCTTTGGATGTCGTTTGAGGCAAAGCAGCACGTCTTGACCAAGACCGTTTGCGCAGTAAATTGTTGTACACAATCCACTTTTCGTCACCAGTTATCAGTCGCTTCGAAAAAGGATCGTTTTCCTCACGTTTAATGAGCATATTGCAGATGTTTATACGCGCCGGCAATTGAGTTCCTTTGAGTTCATGAGGAACCCACTCATCGAGCTTGCTTACGTATCCCAGCTTCTTCAGGTGGTCGGGAACGAATGATGGATGTACAATGTGTCTGCAATCTCTCGTGTCGTGTAACGTGGGTTTGACTCGATCAATGCCTTTATTTGTTCGTCATAAGCCTCGGTGCGTCTCCCGGACCGAGGAGCATCGTTGAGGTCAAAATCACCAGCACGGAATTTTGCGAACCACCGCTGGCACTGACGCTCTTGTAGTGCATTATCACCGTACGCTTTACGCAACTTTTCGCAAGCTTGACACGCGTTCTTCCCTTTACGGAAGTAAAACAGTAAAGTATGGCGAAAATGCACAGTTTGGTCTTTCATCTTCAACTTGATGTCAAATCTCCGCAAATTAACCAAATCGCTCAGTATTCCTTCAGACTGCAGCTAGAACTGGCACCTGTCGAATTCCATAGCGATAACACATCTGCGCATGCCTCTAGTACTTCCAAAACCGCCCAACCGCCATCGGGTGCCAAAATATGTCATGACTTTTCCGAGAACCCAATATCATATTTGGATTTGACGACATGATCACCTATTCAGTACGTTATGTCCTGCCTGTAGGTTACTTATATGTCTTCCCACCCAAAACGCTCTTTTAGTACATCCATCTGATGATGGTCTTTAGGAAGACCTTAAGTTCTTATGGCTTTGTTTTTAACATTTTAACTTATACATTAAATAAGTTCTTCAACTTCATCGGAAGCTTGTGTACTATTTTAATTATCGTGCTTTTAAGAATGCTACCTTAAACTTTCACGATTGACTCATTCCGCACGAGAACCTGATGTTCTTTCTATAAGTTTCCATATGTTCCTCCCAAAAATACTCATCTTTCAGAAATGAAACATACACAATCGTATCAGAATGATATGACTACCTACCTAATAACAGGAATAGCCACCTTTGGTCTGAATGACAGCGGCGAAACGGCGTGGGATGGACGCAGTGAGGCCCTGGAAGGTTGCTTGAGGCACACGTGCTCATTTGGACAGCAGCAGTGCACGAAGAAGCCGGAGATGACGTGGCTGTGCATCGGCACGTCGACCCTGTCGGTCCAAATAGTCTCACAAGTGTTCTATGGGATTGAGCTGGGGCGATTTCTTCGGCCATATGAGAAAAGAGACATCGCTATCGTGTACCTGGAACCAGTTGCGCACCCCGTAAGCGACGTGGCCGGCGCATTGTCCTGTGGGTAGACACCATCACCACCAGGGTAAACGTCCAACATCAAGGGCTGCTTGCGGTCAGCGAGAATGGACGGGTAGCCGTTGGCGTTCAGGGACCTATCCAAGGTATCAGCGGTTACAGGTTATACCAGGAACACATCCCACAGACATGCACACTGACACCGCCGACCTGTACTTGACCGGAGAGTGTATCTGTGTGTTCGTTCTCGTGTGTCCGACGTCGTATCTGCTTCTGCCAGTAATTTCTATGGAGTAGAAACTGTCACATAGTTCAGTGACTGCGGTGTAATAACCGTGACCGACAGTTGTTGTTCTCTATCTAGAAGCTCGGTCTAGTAGAATACTCTGTGTGTGTGTTTGAGCTAGTAGAACATGGTGTATGTGATCCTGACTGTACGATGTAATTATATAAATAATAAAATAGTAAATCTTCATCTAATATATTTGCCTCTTGACGTGAAGTGCTGGTGGACCATAAATATGATACCGTGGCAGCGGTAATACAGTTCGACTCTCCATTTTCTAGGATACTGCTACTTTCATTCGTCTTCGAAAGAACAAACCTAAGCCTAACCGGTTCTAAAATCGTAAGTGCGCCATTTTGATTACTTCAGACATCTCCTTTCGCTCTGGATTGTGGTTAGTTTCCATGTCACCTTCAGACATCTCCTTTCGCCCTGGATTGTGGATAGTTTCCATGTCACCTTCAGACATCTCATTTCGCCCTGGATTGTGGATAGTTTCCATGTCACCTTCATCCATCTCATATTGCCCTGGATTGGGGATAGTTTCGATGACACCTTCAGATATCTCATTTCGCCCTGAATTGTGGATAGTTTCCATGTCACCTTTAGACATCTCTTTTCGCCCTGGATTGTGGATAGATTCCATGTCACCTTCAGACATCTCATTTCGTCCTCGATTGGGGATAGTTTCGATGTCACCTTCAGACATCACATTTCGCCCTAGATTGGGGATAGTTTCGATGTCACCTTCAGACATCTCCTTCCGCACTGGATTGTGGATAGTTTCTATGTCACCTTCAGACATCACCTTTCGCCCTGGATTGTGGATAGTTTCCATGTCACCTTCAGACATCTCCTTTCGCTCTGGATTGGGGAAAGTTTCCCTTTCGCCTTCAGACATCATGTCGCATAGTTCAGTGACTGCAGTGTGAAAACCGTGACCGACAGTTGTTGTTCTCTTTCTTTATATATTTATTTAATGGTCTAAGATCCATACAAATTCTAACCTGTTTATTAGGTTTTTGTACTACCACTATTGGATGAACCTAATCTGTAGGTTCAGTTGCTTTTCTCAAAACACCTTCGTTCGCCGTTTTGTTCAGTTCTGCTTTAACTTGATCTCTTAAAGAGATAGGTATGACTCGAGGAGGAACAACCTTAGGTTCTGCTCTTTCCTTCAGTTTAATATCATACACATATGGTAGTTTACCCAATTTTCCAGTGAAGACACTATCATATTCTTTTATTAATTTAACTCTAATGACAGCATTTACTCGAGTAACAAAACCCAAAAGCTCCACATGCTTGCAATCCCAACAAAGCATTTGATTCTTGATTTACAACATAAAATTCGAGAAACTCAGATTTATTACCAACTGTGCTAGACAGTGTGCATGTTCACAGGACATTGAGACTATGCCCAGTATAGGATTTCAAGCATTTATTTGGTTTCTTTAAATTTAGATTTAAACCAAGTGCTTATAATTTCTTTATGGGAAGAATATTTAACCTCTGCACCTGTATCTATTTTAAATGTAAGTTCTGTTTCATTTACAAGAATTGTTTCTTTCCGTTCAGACTTGACAGACTGTATCTCACAAACAACTGATTCTAGTTTTAATAAATCATTCCCTAAGGATTTCATTGACTCTTCATCACTATCTCCTACTTCATATACTCTTTTATTCTTGCAGGCTATAGCAAAATGATTAAGTTTCTTACATTTATGGCATTTCATACCCCATGCTGGACATCGACAATATTCATGATTAGTTTTACATTTTAAGCAAGGTTTGCTTTTATTGACATTGACTTTTGGGTAAGCTTTGGTTTCATTATTAGAGCCTTGATACGTATTTCTACGCTTATGGATTTTTTTTAAATTTGTCATACCTTACTAATTCTGCTTTTGCTTCACTGCCTTTTGTTATTAGTTTAACCTGCAGTGCATTAGATTTCTGTGCTCTACAGCATTCCACAGCTTTATCTAAGCTCAAATCGGAACCTATAAATAACTTTTCTTTTGCAGATTTATCTCGAAGACCAGTAATTAAAAGATCTCGAATTAAACTGTCCTCTTGGCTTTAAAAGCCACAATCTTTAGCCAAGATTTTTAAGTTCATAACAAACGAGTCAATAGTTTCATTTTCCTGCTGTACACAATTAAAGAATTTATATTTTGCAATAACAGTATTTTTTTTGGCTCAAAATAAATATCAAAACATTGGAACACAGTGAGAAATTTATCAGCATCACCAGTGCTTAATTTAAAACTCTTAATAAATTTCAAATACGTGGAGATAATATAAATGTACGATGTCATCCCTCTGTCCACGTCACTTTTATAAACAACGAATAGCAACTGAAAAATTGTTCGTCGACACCGCTGGGATCGAACCCCAGATCTCTCGATAACTAGCCGAGTGCGTTCGCTTTACGCTACGGTGCCAACAATTCACAGCGCTATTCGTGGTTTATCAGTCAGCATCTGACGGCTAACCTTCCGAAAGTGGCCCGCTCCGATAGATAAAACACGGTAGCAAGCTACTTACGACACTTTGTTCTCCGTCTATGCTCCTGTGTTACGTACGTTTTTCTTCGATCTCTACTACTCCTGTGATACGTGGATCTGCAGAAAGTTCTTTAATGAAGTTGGGTAGGATAAGGATACCTCTATTTCATGGTGTGAAGAACAGGATTTGTTTCCCATCTCCAAAATGTGTTCCGAGGGCCATCTCATGGCTCTACGTGTCGATGCGTCTCATCGTTAAGGACAATTCAGGTGTCGGAAGAAGCACGCTTCAGGGAATGACGAGTACTCTTCCCGTACATTTGGCACGTGGTTTTTTTGTGCCCACATTCCTATGGATATAGTGATGAATCCGACTTATTGTTTCGCCAAAGGAATGCCTTACGATTAGGCGATTGAACATCCATATTATTCACTTCCTTTGCCAATTTAATAACGTAACGCCATATGCTTCACGATGTAACGATAACGTGTCGCCATCCATCGTCGCTTCAGAAAACTATTTCTGGGCCACAATCGGAAGGTTTACCCATCTGACTACACAGATCCACATTGATGGGCTTAGCAACTGATGTGTCGCCATCTAGTGGCATTCAACAGAGCAAGTTGTTTAATTACAGCTGATAAATACAAAGGGCGATAGAAATGGTGAATAAATTTCAAATACGTGAAGATAATATAAATGTAAGATGTTATCACTGTGTCCACGTTATTTTATGAACAACGAATAGCAACTGAAAAATTGTTCATCGACACCGCTGGGATCGAATTCCAGATCTCTCGATGACTAGCCGAGTATTATTATATAGTATTTATAAAATAATGTGGCTAGAGTGATGACATCGTACATTTATATTATCTCCACGTATTTGAAATTTATTCACCATTTCTATCGCCCTTTGGATTTATCAGCTGTAATTAAACAGCTTGCTCTGTTGAATCCCACTAGATGGCGACACATCAGTTGCTGAGCCCATCAATATGGATTTGTGTAGTCAGATACTGACTGATAAACCACGAATAGCGCTGAGAATTGTTGGCACCGTAGCGTAAAGCGAACGCACTCGGCTAGTTATCGAGAGATCTGGTGTCCGATCCTAGCGGTGTCGATGAACAATTTTTCAGTTGCTATTCGTTGTTTATAAAATAACTTGGACAGAGCGATGACATCGTACATTTAAAACTGTTAAATATATCTAAACACTCTTAACCCATAGTGCCTAATAAGAAAACCTGCTTATCAGATTTTGCCATTTTTTCTGTTGCTTCTAAATATAAGAGAAACCGCTGCTTGAACTTTGTCCAATTTTCAGCTAAATTACCATCTAATTTCATATTTGAAGGCACTTTAAGATCCATTCTGAGGTAATCGAAATAGCGTACTTACGATTTTAGGACCGGTCAGGCTTAGATTTGTTTTTTTGAAGATAAACGAAAGTAGTAGTATCCTAGAAAATGGAGAGTCGAACTATATTATTGCTGCCACCATATCATATTTATTGGTCCACTACCACTTCACGTCAAGAGGCAAACATACTAGATGAAGATTTACTATTTCATTATTAATTACATAATTACATCGTACAGTCAGTATCACATACTACAACCCAGCAAAAACAGTCTTGCTAGCCCAGCACTATGTTGCTGCTGCTGAACCGTCAATAAAATGTCCGGGCGGCCAACAGAAGGGCCCGCTGTTCAGGTCAACAGCTGGCCAGCAGTTGGCACCCCATCAGTTGTCATATGCCACAACAGGGCCATCAGTGGTCCATCGCCGCCCCGGTGGCGCAGTGGTCTAAGGCGCTGGCCTCTGATCATTCGTCCGTAAGGGGTCCGGGTTCGAATCCCGGTCAGGCATGGATGTTGTGTTTGTCTTACGGCACTGGCTCTCTCCCTTCCCTGGAACCAGTGACCCTAAATTAGGGACGGGCGACTGCTTATAGCCCATTGAGTTGCTCACGGTGGTCGTTAAACCTCCAATCCCATCCCATCCCATCCCATCAGTGGTCCATCACAGGCAGTAGCTGCCACAAGTGGCCCTTCAGTGGCCCTGAAAGCACGTGCCAGAAATGATGGCTAGCCTAATGTGGTCCGCTAGTGTGCCGTTAGGGGCAGCCGGCAACCACGTGACGTAACTGGTGGCTTGCCGAATCTTGTCCGCCAATTTCCCAGTAGTAGCCATAATAAAAAAAAAGCAAAGATAACCGCAGTTTCCCAAAGCCGCAATTTTTTTTATACCCTTACGAAGCCTGTGAATTAACGAACTGCGGTGGGGAAATTTTCTCAACAGAGCGGAAAAACACCAGTTTGTAACTGAGTAGATTTGAACCTAGGCCGTTTGCGTGATAGCTGCGCTCTCTACCAACCGGACTAATTTAGCACCATCGAGTACACGCTTAAAGCTGTCTGTTTGGTATGCAATGTGTAATCGAATGCTTCCCTCTTTCATTTTACAATATTGCGAGGTATTTTTCATAAAAGTCAGTTTCATATAATGGATAAATTATTTTTTTCTTTTTTTCAACGTAACGATATTTTTTTTTTTTACGTTAAGGGAACTTCACTCATTTTCAAGACGTGTACATACTTAGAATCGCTTTCCAAAGTTTTGTACTGTCCTTGAAGTCTTGAAAAGAGATTGTAGAATAAATATATATTTACCCGGGTTCATATCACATTTTGTTACATTTTTAACGTTGTGTCTTTCCTTTCCGTTGTCCGAAGCTACATTTGTTTTAAAGAGTAAAAGATATTTTATTTTACTTCTCGTTATTTTTAGAAGCGAATTCCTCCTAGTCTTGTGTATTCAACCCATGGATGAGTACACCACATAGCGTTTCTTTTTTTCTTTCAAATAATTAATAAATTTTGTACGTCTATAATTCTTTTTTTTTCCAACAAACTTTGTTTTAATGGTTTTCCAGGATATTTGTTTCAAGCGGTTTCAAATTTTTTCTTGTTATTCATCCACTCCATTCCATGAGTTGTTATTCATGGGAATGGAGTGGGTGTATTTCATGGCTGTAATCTAGTATTTCACGGCTTAATCTGATATCTTCGTCGACGCAAAATCTCATTAGGAAATTAATTCGCCTCTCCACATATGAATTTATTTCTTAACATCCACTAAAATAATACGATGGCGATAGCGTCGTATTCAACTAACTGGTACCATGAGAGACACAGCAAAGTGTTGCTTCTGCGCATGCGCAGTCTCATTGTTTTCACCTGCTGTTGGGGGTTGCATTTGTTGCCAGCAACGGGCCACTAGTGGCACTTGCTTGGAGGCCCACAATTCACGGCGATGCTGCAGGGCTATCAATGGCTCGCCAACTGATAGCGCTGCCACCAACGGACCACTCCCGGGCCGTGAGCGGCAGATTTCAGCCAGCAGTGACCCATCACTGTCAGTTGGTGGCCAGCAGTTTCCCAGCACTTGTGTTTTTGCTGGGAAGTTCTACTGGCTGAAACACACACACAGAATGTTCTACTAGACCGAGCTTCTAGAGAGAGAAGAACAACTATCTGTCACGGTTATCACACAGCAGTCACTGAACTATGTGATAGAAACCTCGATTCACTGGAGAAGGCAACCTTTCCCCACTCTTCCATTGTTCAATGATTGTAGTTCCATGCGAACTGCGGGTCTCGTTGCCGATGGACTTGGGTTACCATGGACGCCTTGAAGAATCGTCGACTCCTGAGACCCATCCGTATCAGGGCTTTTTTTTTGTTGTTGTTGGTTGGAGGTTTAACGACCACCGTGAGCAACCCAGGGAAGGGAGAGGGCCAGTGCCGTAAGACAAGCACAACATCCATGCCTCACCGGGATTCGAACACGGACCCCGTTCGGACGATTGATCAGAGGCCATCGCTTAGACCACTGCGCCACCGGGGCGGCCGTATCAGAGTTCGCTCTATTGTTATCGGGAACATGCCCCAGCGTCCATTTGCGTGTTTAGTTGCTATGCCGTTGGGCGTTTATTGCGCTTTACCAGTTGACGGACGCGACGTTCTCATACGGAGTCGATGGCCTTTGGGGTTCCACAGTTAAGACGTCGGGCGGTACTCGCTGTGACAGCGGTTCATTCTTGGTAACCCTTGCTAAAGCATCTCGCGAACAGTCCACGAAGTCTGCTATTTCTGAGATGCTTCTACCCTTGACGCGGTAGCCGATGATCATTCCTTTTTTAACGCCCGTCAAATCAGTAGTTCTGCCCATTGTGCTCACGTAACGTACTATGGCTCATCTGTCCTGGCCGGCCGCTAATATCTCCGTGTGGTCGACCTTATCACATTGCACTCTGTGACGCCCCTCGGCGGGTATACTGTGATACCGGGGTGTTCATATTATTTTTATACGGCCGTGTACATTACATATCAGGATAATGCTATAAACTCTCGCACACTTCTGTGTTTCCTTTTCCGAGCTTAGGAAAGTGCAAAGTATTATTTCAAGACTTCCTCCTTCTACTGCTGAACAGAAAATTCGAAAAGCATCTGCTGATTATTTTCTAAATGTCCATTGACCAGTTTATTTCTTATGCTATGTATCTTTCCCGACAGCGTAAATCCCATGCAAAAAATTTCGATGTAATGGAAATGGGTGACGGAAGTAATCAAAACTATTGTTGAAATCTGATTTTTTGAATGCTGTCTCACGAAGTCAAGCAATAATAGTTAATTTCAATGTTATTCAACAATATATCTTACTAAACTATCGCCGAACATTATTTCACTACGTTTTACATAAACGTAAAAATTTCTCATTGTAACCTGCTTAAATTGCGAGAATGCTAAATGTGTTAAAAGCCATTTCAAAAATGCATATTTGATGCTGCAAAAACGATGCGTCCCCGGCACTATGTTGCCGCTGCCAAGCCATCAATAAAATATCCGGTCGGCCAACATAAGGGCCAGCAGTTAAGGCCAGCAGCTGGCCAACTTTTGGCACCCCCATCAGTTGTCATACGCCACAACAGAGCCATCAGTTATCCATCACAGTCTGTAGCTGCCACAAGTGGCCCTTCAAGCACGTGCCATAAATGATGGCTAGCCGAATGTGGTCTGCGAGTTTCCCGGCAGTGGCAGCCGGCAATCACGTGACGTAACTGATGGCTTGCCGAATCTTGTCCACCAATTCCTCAGTAGTAGCTGTTATAAAAAGAAAATAAATAAAGGATAACCGCAGTTTCCCACAGATACAACTACTTTTTTTCCCTTATGAATTATATCACTGCACTAGGAAAATTTTCTCAACAGGTCCGGAAAAACACCCGTTTGGAACTGAACCAAGGACTGTCTGCGTGGAAAGCGTGTGCTCTACCAACTGGACTAATTTGGCACGCACAAGCATGGTTTGAAGTTGACCCTCTTTTCTGCGGAATGTGTAACGAGTGGTTCTCTATTTAATTTTACAATATTGCGAGGCATTTTTCATAAATTAGTTTCATATATTTCATAATTTTGTTTTTTCAACGTACGATTGTTTTTTTTTTTTTTTTTACCTTAATGAAATTCCACTTTTTCAACGAGTGTACCAACTTAAAGTCGCTTTCTAAAGTTTCGAGCTGCCCTTGTAGTCTTGAAAGGCGATTGTTTAATTAATATATTCACCTGTCCATGTCATATTCTGTTACATTTTTAACGTTGTATCTTTCCTTTCCGCTGTCTGAAGTTACATTTGTTTTAAAAAGGGAAGATATTTTATTTTACTCCTCGTTATTTTTAGAAGTGAATTCCTCCAGTCTTGTGTATTTAACCCATGGATGAGTACATTATATCCACATAGCGCTGCTTTTTTTTTTTTTTTCAAGTAATTGATAAATTTTGTACACGTATAATTCTTCTGCTTCTTTTTTTTTCCAGCATAACGCTTTTTTAATGGTTTTCCAGGACTTTTGTTTCAAGCAGTTTAGTGAATGTTAAAACGACAGATTACACAGAAATTATTTCCTTGTTATTCATGAGAATGGAGTGTGTGTATTTCATGGCTGTAATCTAGTATTGCATGGCTTAATCTGATACCTTCGTCCACGTGGCATTTCATTAGGAAATTAGTTCGCCTCTCTACATATGCTTTTTTTTCTTAACGTCCACTAAAATAACACGATGACGATAGCGTCGTCTTCTATTAACTGGTACCACGAGAGACACATCACGTGTTGCTTCTGCGCATGCGCAGTTCCGTTGCTTCCCCCTGGTGTTGGGGTTTTATCAGTTGCCAGCTACGTGCCACTAGTGGCACTTGCTTGGTGGCCCGCAATTCACGGCGATGCTGCAGGTCCATCAATGGCTGCCAACTGATGGCGCTGCCACCAATGGACCTCTACTGGGCCGTGGGCGGCAGATTTCAGCCATCAGTGACCCATCACTGCCAGCTGGTGGCCAGCAATTTCCCAACACTTGTGTTTTTGCTGGGTCGTCGTAACGAAACTCTGTTTCCTCTCGGCTCCCCACACCCAGGGGGTTTAATGGCTATTGACGAGGTGCTTTAAAATTATCTATAAAAACGATGCGTTGTAACCTGTACATATCCTAGAACAAAATTTGCCGTCTCCCTCGCTAATACAATTGCGATTCAGCTTTTCTTTCTAACTCGAGGTCAGATTTTATCTTTCACAGCTGCATTACATTTCTTCAGTGTTTAGGTCATTTCTCATTTTCGTCTAAATCTGAATAATATATAATTACAAAAACAGTAAATATTGCTTTTGAGAAACTAAACAATCGAAATACTTCCTTTTGCCGCCGCCATAGTTTAGTAAATATTTACTTTTATGACTCTTTTCATTGCTTTTACGAAAATAAGATTCATTT
The DNA here is from genome assembly GCA_039090855.1 of Macrothele yani. NCBI lineage: Eukaryota > Metazoa > Arthropoda > Arachnida > Araneae > Macrothelidae > Macrothele > Macrothele yani. Next base: position 44,737,837 of record CM077025.1, on the reverse strand, counting down.
ACCCACCTACCTAAATACCGGTCAATCTCAGGAACTAGTAAACCTTTTTTTTGTATATCATGATTTAATTCCACTTGGTATGTACCAGACTGTGGCTGGGTGTGATCTTGATTGACGCGAGTAAATGTAATGCGTTGTACGCAAATAAAGGTGTACTCTCGAATCAAATGTAATGTGTTGTACGCTAATAAAGGTGTACACTCATTTTATTTCACACCCAGATGATCGTGGTATGCGAAAGATGCATAGCCTAAATTATCTACAAAGAGTAGCAAGGTACTGATTTTTTTTATGAAGATCGAAGATGACTTAATGATCTCTAAAAAATCTAAAAATCCAAAGGTCACTCAGTGCAAGCTCAGACGAATACGGCGTACGTTGGATTTGTTCAGTTTCGCTCGCGTCTAGGAATAGTAATATTTCTTCACAATGTGGAACAGCGTGAAGCTGGAAGAAGTGTTACGGGTGATTTTAAGTGTTAATTTTTGCTTCTGATGTAATTCCCTTAAAATCGGAGCTTCTAAAATATCGATTGAAAAAATTCTTTCATGGACTGATGCCACTCAGATCGATAAATCTTTTCGGAATATTTTCTTCCTAAAATATTCCACAGTTTCTCCGCCAGGGGGCATAGATGTACATCTTATTTTTGTCAATATCTCTACTTCTAGGAGTCCGATTTGAAAAATTTCTTCTTTCTTGGATAGTGTGTTCCGTGTGACATGGGTTTCTTATAATTTCAAAATTTTCAAGTAATTCATAGACTTTCCGCTAGGTGGTGTAGCGGTAAATTCGTTTCCCCCTATATCTCTGCTTCCAAATCTCCGATTTGAAAAATTCTTTCTGCACCGGATACAGCTCTTGGTGGGAAATCGTTTGCACATAATTTCTAATTTTTGTAAAAAAAAGAAAAAAAAATTGGCCACCAGGTGGCGTAAGCCTTAATTTCCGCTTTTGTTGCATTTGCAGCAAAATATGAGCTTCTATAATCTCGATTGAAAAAAAAAAGTCGTTTATGGACCGATACTACTCATGTCGACACACCTTTTAGGAAAATTTTCTTCTTGAAAAAATGCATGATTTCAACGCCAGGGGGCGTAGATGTATATCTTATTTTTGTCAATATCTCTAATTCTAAGAGTACGATTTGAAAAATTTCTTCTTTGTTGGATAGTGTTTCCGATGCGAAATGTTTTTCCTATAAATTCAAAATTTTCAAGTAAATCATAGACTTCCCGTTAGTGGGCACAAAGGTAAATTGCGTTTCCTGCGTTAGTTGTGCTCCTAAAGTTCTGATTTGAAAAATTCTTCCTGTATCGCATACAAGACCTGGTGGAAAATATTTTTCACATAATTTCTAATGTTTGGTAAAGAATGGTTTAGCCACCAGAGGTCATAAGTGTTAATTTCTGCTTCTGAAGTATTTGTTGCAAAATCTGGGCTCCTGAAAACTCGACTAAATTTTTAGCACGTCTTTTGTAAAAAAAGATCGTGCTTATGTTATCGGTTTGTCCGTCTGTCCGTCCGCCTGTACCCACGGTATCTCTGCAACTACTAGTCCGATTTGAAAAATTATTTTTGCATTCGAAAGCTTGAAATATGCGAATGGTGATCCTTTATTTCGTTTTTTTTACGATGTACAATTTCTGCGATAGGGGGCGTAAATGCAGATGATGTCGAATTCAAAAATACGTTTTATTCCACATATTTGCTTCTAAATATCCGATTGAAAAAAATATTTTATCTTTCGATTCCATTTATGTCGAAGAGCATTTTGGATATAGTTTATTTTCCAAATTACGCATAGATTTTCCGCTAGGGTACGTAAAAGGAAATTTTATTTTTTCCGGTAACTCTTCTTCTAAACCTCCGATTTGAAAAAAAAATTCAGCGGATACATCTCCTGATGCACAATCTTTTGCATATGATTTCAAATTTTTGGTAAAGAATACTTTGGCCACCAGGGGGCGTAAATGTTAATTTTCGCTTCTAATGTATTTGCCATAAAATTTGAGCTTTTAAAATAACGATTGAAAAAATTCTTTCGTGGACTGATGCTACTCATATCGATAAACCTTTTCGGAATATTTTCTTCCTAAAATATTGCACAGTTTCTCCGCTAGGGTGCGTAGATGTATATCTTATTTTTGTCTATATCTCGACTTCTAGGAGTCCGATTTGAAAAATTCCTTTTTTGTTGGATAGTGCTTTCCGTGTGACATGTTTTTCATATAGTTTCAAAGTTTTCAAGAAATTCACAGACTTTCCGCTAAGGGGCGTAAGGGTACATTGCGTTTCCCCCTATATCTCTGCTTCTAAATCTCCAATCTGAAAAATTCTTTCTGTACCGGATACAGCTCCTGAATGGAAATCGTTTGCACATAATTTCTAATTTTTGTAAAAAAAATGGTTTAGCCACCAGGGGGCATAAACCTTAATTTCCGCTTCTGATGTATTTGCAGCAAAATATGAACTTATAAATTCTCGGTTGAAAATAACGTCGTTTGTAGACCGATACTACGCATGCCGACAAACTTAATAGAAACATTTTTTCTTATAATAGTGCACGGTTTCTACGCCAGAGGACGTAGATGTATATCTTATTTTTGCCAATATCTCGACTTCTAGGAGTCCGATTTGAAAAATTCCTTCTTTGTTTGATAGTGTTTTCCGTGTCGCATATTTTTTATATGACTTCAAAATTTTCACGTAATTCATAGACTTTCCGCTAGGGAGCGTAAAGGTAAGTTGCGTTTTTCCTATATCTCTGCTTCTAAATCTCCGATGCCGCCCCGGTGGCGCAGTGGTCTAAGGCGCTGGTCTCTGATCATTCGTCCGTAAGGGGTCCGGGTTCGAATCCCGGTCAGGCATGGATGTTGTGTTTGTCTTACGGCACTGGCTCTCTCCCTTCCCTGGAACCAGTGACCCTAAATTAGGGACGGGCGACTGCTTATAGCCCATTGAGTTGCTCAAGGTGGTCGTTAAACCTCCAATCAAAAAAAAAAAAAAAAAAAAAAAAAAAAAAAAAATCTCCGATCTGAAAAATTCTTTCTGCACCGGATACAACTCCTGATGGGAGGTCGTCTGCACGTAATTTCAAATTTTTGTAAATAATTGTTTGGCCACCAGGTGGCGTAAGTCTTAATTTCCGCTTCTGATGTTTTTGCAGCAAAATATGAGCTCCCAAAATCTCGATTGAAAACAAGCCTTTTGTGGACCGATACTATTCATGTCGACAAACATTTTAGGAACATTTTCTTCTTGAAATAATGCATGGTTTCTACGCCAGGGGCGTAGATGTATATCTTATTTTTGTCAATATCTCTACTTCTAAGAGTCCAATTTGAAAAATTCCTTCTTTGTTGAATAGTGTTTCCGATGCGAAATGTTTTTCCTATAAATTCAAAATTTTCAAGTAAATCATAGACTTTCCGCTAGGGCGCACAATGGTAAATTGCGTTTTCTGCTCCTGAAACTCCGATTTGGAAAATTCTTCCTGTATCGCATACAAGACCTGACGGAAAATATTTTCACGTAATTTCTAATGTTTGGTAAAGAATGGTTTGGCCACCAGGGGTCATAAGTGTTAATTTCTATTTCTGATGTATTTGTAGCAAAATCTGGGCTCCTGAAAAATGACTAAAATTATTTTTCTTGGACCGATACCGCTCATATGGATAAACCTTTTGTGAATTCTTTCTTACTAAAATAAAGAATGATTTTCCCACCAAGGGTCGTCAAGTCACATCTTATTTTTGTCGATAACTCTGTTTCTAAGAGTTCGTAAGCTCACGATTCCGTTTACAGTAATATCTGAGGGATTAAAGACCCGATTGAAAAACTTCTTTCTTCCGTCAGATACTATTGTTTTCCATACCGGTTCCATTGACTTTGAAAAGCTTTGATAAATTTCATTTGCGTCAGAACGGATTCAAAATACGTGCTTATTTCACCCGAAAATTAGGTGTCATCTTTCCTTGTTAACTTTTGTTTTCGTTTGTTTGAGGGTTTATGGACCTCGAATATCCCAATGGGCTATTGAGATTCTCCCGTCCCTAATTTAAGTCCGTTGGGTTTAGGGAAGGGGGAGAGCCAGTACCACAAGACAAACACATCATCCATAGCTCACATGGGATGTGAACTCTGACTCATTACGGACGAATGATCATAAGACAGTGCTTTACCATTGCAGCACCCCCTTATTTGGTTTCGGTGCCTAGATTTGGTTCTGAATATATGTTTAGTTGTTTCGGATTATCTTATTTTAGTATTTAACGACTATTATGAGAAATTGTAAGGGATACAACAGTCTCCCGTCCCTAATTTAGGGCCACTGGCTCCAGGGAAGAGAGAGAGCCAGAGCTGTAAGTCATACCCACCGCCCATTCCTCATCCAGAGATGTAACCCAGATCCAGCTCTGACGCACACGCATAATCGCGCATATATTCAGGAAAATTGTTCCGCGCTTGCTGGGGCTCATAAGCAATGACCCGATTCTTTCACACCTGCATAATAGCATTTGTTGAATATCGAGGTGTTTGAGTAGATGAACAGGAAGAAAATGAATCTAGTCTATTTTCTCATCAAATGTGCAGAGCAGGAAACTGTTCTGCTTGGTAGTTCGTATTATGCATTGTTTGTAGAACGATGTTGATCACGCAGGTATTTAATCTGTTCGTTTAAAACATGGGACATAAGCAGCTCGCAGTAAGCTTGATAGGGATATTTAATCTTAAGACAAAGCTCTTTGTCTTGCAGGCTTGTCGTGACGGTGAAATATATTCAAATTAACCGAAATCCCAACAACTGTTTAGTTAGGCTGTATATCATAAATCTTAAGCGGCAGTCTCCTAATTCAGAATTAACCGCTCCCGCAGGGAACGTATAAATCTAAAATGTCTCATGAGACCTGCCCCGTTCTCAAATGAATGGCAGAAAATCTCTTTCTGAGAGAAGTCTGGCTCCTTTCAGCGTCCCAATTGAATTATCTTAAAAGAACATACACACACACGCATCCTCCGAGTTCAAGGAGCGATGTTTCGAAACAAATACCGAGCGAGAATATTATTTTACGCGTGAATATCATCCACTGTTGTGCAATCCATTAAGATTAAATGGATTAACTGCGCACATAAATGAAGTTGTTTCCTCTTCCTTAATATCTAGGAACTCTACTGAAAACCTTCTTGTTTAGTAAATTAGAACAATAGGCTACGCATCTCTGGAAAATTTCATGAAAACTTTTCTTTGACAAGGTCACGTGTTGATGGAAGTCTCAGCTTCATGTAAGTGGTTGCGAGCGAAATATTTATCTCAACAATCCTTCGTGATGTTTAGTAGAGTCTAGAATAAAAATGGATAATGGTTTTGGTGTGAGCTCTTTATATTCAGAGAAAAACGAAACATGGAGTATTACATCTCAGATGCAGGTAAAAAGCCAAGCCTGGTTTGAATCATTGCTAAAGTACGAACCGTCAGCACACTGTAAAATATTTCCTGAAATTCACGAACCATTTTCTGTGATTCCATTCGTGAATTAACGAAGAATATTCCTAATTCAGTCTTTTCCATGAAATGAAGGAAAACAGCTGATTTTTTTTCGCTTTTTCATGCAAGAATTGACAGAAACACCCCAGTTAATTTTTTCTCCCTGATATTAACGGAACATCTTCGCTTTTGAAATTTAACATTCTGAATTTTCAGAAAGCTTTCCGCAATTGCTTTCGTATATTAACGGGAAATTGTCGTTAGAGATGTAAACGGAAAATTCAGAATTTTCAGAAGCGTTTAAACATGTCCTTTCGTATATTAACGGGAAATTGTCGTTAGAGATGTAAACGGAAAATTCAGAATTTTCAGAAGCGTTTAAACATGTGCTTTCGTATATTAACGGGATATTACTGTGTTTAACATGTGTTTACGAAAAATTCAGATTTTTCAGAATCCTTTCTCCAATTCCTATCGTCAGTTAACGGGAAACTGTCGTTTTTATCCATAGGACCGAAAATTTCGGGTAACAGGAGCGGTTCGCGGGAATATTTGAAATTTGATTAACTAAAAATTTCTGGAAATTAAGGAAGAAATATTCCTTAGAAATACATGGGAAATTCACTAAATTATTCAAAACAATCAGAATTGTGCACTGAATTGCCTGCAGTTTACTGGTCAGCATGTAACAACTCCTCAGAAAACTTGAAAGGGAATCAAACCCGCATCTCCCGATTTCCGTTAGAGCATGCTATTCATTATACCACCAATGACAACAAAATTTTCAAGCAACAGAGGCTAAGCATTTTCATTTACAGCTAAGAAATCTGGAGATGCGGGTTCAATTCCCGCTCCAGGGTGATGTAATTTTCAAGTTTTCTGAGGAGATGTTACACGGAGACCAGCAAACTACAGGCAATTCACTACACAATTCTAATTGCTTTCAATAATTTATTAAACTTTTATTGTCCGTCGAAGGATCTGTTTTTGAAGTTCTGTAAGATCAGATATTGTGGATAGCATGTCACATGAAATTCAGGTTATTGTTCCAAGGGATATATCTTCCCCTTTCTCCCCATTTGGTGCACCAGCTATTATATGCTGTATTACCGTAAGAAACCGGGTACTTAAATTATCGTACGGGTCGCTGTATGATGCCAATGTGTCAGTCCATAGACTTCTTAACAGAAAAGCTTTTAGAGCCATCAAGAGTAAATTTTATATTTAGGGATTTTATAAAAATATACTATGAAGCAGTAGATTTTACGTTTTCTTAAAGATAACTGTGGGATGTTCAGAGTGGTTTTATGCACTGTTAATAATTGGTACTTAGAAATAAGCAAATTGCACTCGTTTTTGAGTACATTCTGGGCTTATAATAGCTCCGAGTACTTATATCTTATTTTTGGAAAAGACACGCACTCATTTTTGAGGGTATACTGGGAATCAACTGTGAGTATATCTGGCATTTCTAATTTGAAATATTTATACTCATTTTTGAGTACATATATTTCAAATATAAGTACTAAAAAAATCCATATATTTAAAATATACGCGCTCTAACTTCATTCCGTTTCTGTGTCCTTCCCGGAAGGCCACAGTAACTGAAAGAAGTTAAAGCGAATCTGACAGGATAGTTTGTAAGTGAGAGACAGCACTCTAGATGGCGCCACCGTTCAAGCATACCACTTTGCACACAGAAGGCAGAGAGAAATTAGGCGAGGGCTTAGGAATGAACTCCTTTATATGTAACCGGTAAGATTCCTACCCGGGGTCCGTCAATTAACGTGCTCGTCCGTTGCACGACGGATATTCAGCGATTGTTAGAAATTCACACCACCAAGAAGAGCCCACAGGTTCAAGCCTAGCAGGATAGGTTTTAAACTGGAGTCCCTCCATCAGTAGTCTGAATCTCTAACAACTAAGCTGTCCGCTCCTTTGATTGCGAATTCGGAATACGTGTACTCCATACATTCTCATTTACTCAGAGAACCAACTGGAAGTATATTATTCGATGACACATCTGGGATAATAGATATACTCGTCGTCACATGCTGGGCAAATGGACCGCACAATTTTAGGACAAATATAGTGATGAAGCGATAATATACTGTTTATAAGATTGCCACAAATATAGTTAATGTAAAAACATACACAAAGATACTTTATGCATAATTAAATTACTTGTGATCAGTGACTTTGTTGTACTAATTATTTATGTGTGTCACTTTACACATTTATTAAACAATTTCTCTTGAAATCTATAATATCTAAAATGAAGTAATACGAGATTTATATTTATTGACACAGTTATTTGTAAGCACGTATGGTTACTTATATTTGAGCATGTCATGTACTCGATTTACGATACGATTGTACTTAAAAAAACCCGATTAATATATGCACGATTATGCGTGTGCGTCAGAGCTGGATCGGAATTGTTGATGACTGCCTGATAGGTCCATTTTCTTGCACCTAACGCTCAATAGCGAGTAATACATGCATTACCAGGGTGTTCAAAAAAGTTTCTAGATAGAAAAATTCTAGTCAATCAAAATAGTAACTTTTTTTATAATTTTTTCAAAGTAAGGTCCATGAGCTTATATAAAATTGTTCGTCCGCGTAAACCAATTTGAAATGCAGTACGTCACTCGTCTTTAACGAGACTCAAGCTTCTCAGTAAATTTTTCCACTGCTTAGTTAGCACTTGAAAACGAGGTCCCACGCATGAAAATTTTCACCAGAAAGAAGTCATGTGGAGCCGGGTCAAGAGAAGATGCTGGATGGGATAGCACTTGGATTCGGTCACTTCCCAGAAAATTCTTTGTTTTCACAGTAGTGTGGGCTGTGTGTTGTCGTGCTCATTCCTCGTTTCTAGAGTGCCTTTAATCAGTCGCTTTTCCCGCCAGTTCTCCCAAACTTTTGGGAGACAAACATCAACGTACCAGTTCGCAGTAATTATTTTTCGGTTCTCCAGGACAACTGAGGCAACATGACCTGAGTAGGCAAAAAAAAGATGCCACCATTCTTTTCCCACTCTTCTTGTTCGACTAACTTTGGTTCGGAGGTCTTCATTTGGGAATGTCCACATCGTGGATCGCCGCTTAGTTTCCGGTTCAATGTGGTAAATACATAATTAATCACTAGTTATGACATTCCAGGTACAAATTCCTCACTGAATTTTGTTTTCATGAAATGGCACCATTCCGCACGCATCTTCTTTTGTTTCTCTTTCATCTGATGAGGAATCTACCAAGAACACCCCATGCTCAGTCCATGTTTTTCATGAAGAACGGAAGGCACGCTCCCGAAACCAACATTTAGAATGTTGGAAATCTCTTGATGCATGATTCACGGTTTTCTTTTTTTCAACAGGGTTTTAATTTTTTTTTCAATATTAATATCAATAACAGGCTTGTTCGGTCTTCCACTTCGAGAGTCATCTTGAAGGGTTTGCTTTCAACGTTTAACCTCACAATAGCAATTAAATACGGTGGTACATGAAGAGGCCAGAGCGGGGAAAGTAGTGAACAGGCTCTGAAAGCATCCGTGCGCTGTTAAACCTTTTTGGAAGTCGTAGAAAATCATCACCCGCCAAACATGTCTGTCGAGTTCCATAACAAACGCTGGAATGAATGTGACCTTCACTCCTTCGGCGGACCGTAGATTAAAGGCGGGTGACCCGGTATTGTTACGACACCTGGCGATATCTAATAAAGGTGTACGCTTTATAATGTTACAGAAGTTAGTTGTTTCGAAATTTCATTTATGCATCTCAAGATACTTTTTGAACCACTTACAAGCTAGAAAACATTCCAGTAGCAACACGTCGTTCCTTATTGTTCATACTTGATACGGCTCAAGCCCATTTCATGTGCTTGGATGCGTACAATTGCAATCGTACGCATCCCGCGCGTTGGATTGGTAGAGAAATGAATGGCCTGCACCTCTTCATATAAAAATTCCATTAGATTTTCTGCTATGGGAATACCTTATGGTTGAAATTTGCGTTATCCTAGTTCCTTTACATAAGCTTTCCGCGAAAGGATCGTAGATGGCTGACAATGCATTCAGAACACGCCACGAGTTTTCCAGAGTGTTTGTTCTACAATCGATTAGATTGCGCTGTAATGTTTGCATTGCCATTACCAACACATGCTTTGATATAAACTTACATAATTTTTATCATCAATTACTTACAGTGTATCATGATAACTTAAATAAAAACCTAATCACTTCATAGGCTCGGAAGAGAAGGGCTTCAAGCTCAGTGCCCATGAAAGCTGTTTTTTTTTTTTTTTGTTTTTTTATTGGAGGTTTAACGACCACCGTGAGCAACTCAATGGGCTATAAGCAGTCGCCCGTCCCTAATTTAGGGTCACTGGTTCCAGGGAAGGGAGAGAGCCAGTGACGTTAGACAAACACAACATCCATGCCCGACCGGGATTCGAACCCGGACCCCTTACGGACGAATGATCAGAGGCCAGCGCCTTAGACCACGGCGCCACCGGGGCGGCAAAGCTGTTTTCATCAATAGATGCTGAAGAACACGCTCTCAAAGTTTAACCAGACATTTTGGAAGCACCTTGTATATTCATAAATTTAGGTTCCGAAAAGGTCTTTATGCCACAAAATTTCTAGTAGATTTTGCAGAGTCTGTGAGATATTTCATTGAGATAATTTATTTTTCGGAGTGGAGAGGGCGCGTTCAGTAACGTGCCATTCGTTTTTTTTTATATAGGGATTTGTAAACCACCATGAGTAACTCAATGGGCTGCAAGCAATCATGCGTCCCACTGGTACCAGGGAAGGGGAGGGCCAGTGCTGTGTAAGACAAACACCCCACCCACGCTACATCCTCGAACCCTGACGCATCTAGGACGAATGATCAGAGACCAGCGCTGAAACCACTGCGCTACCGAGGCGGCCAAGGAGAACTTCTAGTTGCTCTGGTTTTTAGTCTTAGGAAGGCATATGGTATACTTATCACTGTATTCGAAGAACTAAGCTTTGCTCTTAATGTATTGGAGATACTCTCCTTAATTTTTTCGTCTTAATTGCAGATCTCAATAGCTGACTTTGTGTTTTAGGTTCTGGTGCTCAATGTGGTGTTCATAGAATAGGTCTGCGACCGTTCGTATATATGGTCATTGTAAATGACCATTTTCTCGTATCCCAAATATTAAAACTATAACTTACGAAGATGATACAAAATTCTTACATTCCGGAAAATATCTCAATGATGTGATCCTAAAATCGACAATACCTTTGATACTCCTTTTGCTGTGGATATCAAATTCGAACTTATAACTGATCTATCAGTCTGTTTAATGTTCTTCATGGTTTGAAAAAAAAATGTTGACGATGCATTCTAATCAATACAGTACACTTCTCCTAACATTTACTACTAACGCTTTTTGCTTGAGAATCATAGTTGGTAGGGATCTTCTGTAGTATATAGATTTTTCCTTTGGGTTTAATAGTTTGTTTTTTCCCCCTAAAATTCTTAAACAAGTAGACTCATCGTCAAAAAAAAAAAACAACTGCACTCAGTAGGAAGCAATCGACAGGAATGAAACTTGGTGCGTAGGTTTGACATCGTGAGACATGCAAAGGATTCAAGCATAACGCTCGGCCGTTCAGGTGATGCCAGCAAGGATGGGTAGTAGCACTGTGCCTGAACGGCTATATAAGGTCGTCCCATTGCGCGTACTTTACCTTCTTATTCGTGCTGTTGTGTTGGTTGCATCCTTTTGAAAGTGAAGTATGCCTCAGAGAAAAGTTCGGAAGCAATTCGAGTATTTGGAGGAGTTCGAAAGGGGCAGCATTTCCGGGTAGCGGGATGGCCTTATCGCCATATTACGCGCCATACCGGTCGTGTGGATATCACCATAGGCGGCAGTTGATGAAATAAGGCACGCAACAGCGACAGGATGTGGTGGGAGACCTAGACGAACCACGGAGAGCGAGGACTGACGGGTTGTCCGACATGTGCGGAGTTACCCAACAGCCATGATTGCGGTTATTCAGCGAGCAGTGGTGCCCTCCATGCATCGTCTGATTAGCGCCAGCACCATTGCAGATGGCTGCACGACGTAGGGCTACACCCACGCAGACCGTTACGACTACTGCCCTTAACACCATTACATCGTCATCAAAGACTACAATGGTGTCGTGCCAGACTGTCAAGGAGCCACTCAGAATGGCAGTGGGGGACCTTCAGTGACGAGTCCCGCTTTTGTCTTGGAGAAGACGATCAACGAATCAGTGTGTGGAGTCACATTGGTCAACGCCAAGATGAACGGTTTGTTGCCGAGTGTCACACGTCCATAAGGCATGGTGTGGGGTGCAATTGCCTACGATGCCAGATCCCCTTTGGTGTTCATTACAGGCACTTTGTCAGCCTAACGTTACATTTATGAAGTCCTGCAACCAGTGGCCCTATCTTTTATGAACGCTCACTCCGATGCGATTTTTCAACAGGAAAACGCTCTTCCGCATACTGCCGCTGTCTCGAGGGTTCTGAGTACTTACATACTCGCTCAACATTGTTCTGTGTAATTACATACTCGCTCAACATTATTCAGGGTACTTATATACCCGCCTAATATTGTGTGTATTTACGTACTTGTCCAATGTTGTTCTGAGTACTTAATACTCGCCCAACATTGTTCTGTGCAATTACATACTCGCCCAACATTGTTCTGTGCAATTACATACTCGCCCAACATTGTTCAGGGTACTTACATACCCGCCTAATATTGTGAGTATTTACGTACTTACCCAATGTTGTGCTGAGTACTTAATACTCGCCCAACATTGTTCTGTGCAATTACATACTCGCCCAACATTATTCAGCGTGCTTACATACCCGCCTAATATTGTGAGTATTTACGTACTTGCCCAATGTTGTGCTGAGTACTTAATACTCGCCCAACATTGTTCTGTGTAATTACATACTCTCCCAACATTGGTCAGGGTACTTACATACCCGCCTAATATTGTTGTGAGTATTTACGTACTTGATCAATGTTGTTCTGTGTACTTACATACTCGCCTATCATTGTTTTAAGTGTTTGTGTACTCGCTCAACATTGTTTTGAGTGCTTGCATACTCGCCCAATATTGTTTGGAGTTCTTGTATACTCGCCCTTCATTGTTGTATAAGTATTTCCATACCTGAGCAATATTATCCTGAGTATTTGCATACACACGTGCTCAAATTACATGTAGCAATGATTAATCGGAAATAAATCCTTCTTTCTTCTGCTGCACTTTGAAAAGCCTTTACATTTGAACTTTTCATTTTACGTAGGGAAACAAGTTTCTTGTGACAGAAATATTATCATTCAGTTTTATAAATTAATCGTATAAGTCCTTTCGCAGATGGTTTTTTTTTCATTCTTTAGGTTGTTTCTGACATACTTTGAAATTCCCATGTTTGTTTTGAATAAATTGGAAATATTGTCGGTACCACGGTAAAAGGAACTTCCAGCTTGATCACACGAACAAATGAAGCATGCTTTATAAATGCAATTTTAAATGTATCTTCTAGATTGGCTTCTGATCGGGTCACTAATTTGCTGACGTAGCACCTGTCAGACTACCTTTAAATGCATAAATTCGACATTGAATTGCTGAAAGTGTAATAATCATTTCTGCAGCGAATGCCCTTTTTAAATTAATCGCTTTTTCTTAGCTTTGAAACTGAGAAATGACTAGTTTTGTTTTACTTACTTGATACAGTTCCAGAAAATTGTAAAAAAACAGTTTGCCTTTTACAGATCAAATGCGAAACGTATTTAAGTTTGATTACTAAAACATTAACATATTTTTATATAGGGATATTCAACATCAGTTATTGTTAGTTTTGAAGGAACTGGATGTTTAGTGATATGAAATTTATTTATGATGTTACAGATCGATGTTTTAAGTTTGGACAGCCAAGGAAACAACAATATTATGGTTCCAGTATTGCAAATATCCAGGTTGATAGTTTGACCTTTACGAAAGAAGTTAGATTTACGTGCCTAGGTTCCACAGTGACAGACAGAAATGGTTTCGAGAATGAGATCTGCATTGGAATTATCAAAGTCAATAGGACTACAGGGCTTTTGTGGATAGCCAAGTGCCCCGATACTTTTGATCAGATATTATATATCGACTTATGGATCATTCTTACCTCATCCAATGCGGCAGTGGACTCAGTTACTTTCAAGCTTCATTGACCTGTGGTCTTTTACGAGGATTGTGTAGTAATTACAACACAAACGGAACGAAGTTGATGGTAGAAATGGTGTTTCTTTTGCTGAATGATTTAATTATTCATTTAAGGTGGTTCGACCTAAAATCTCTGCCTTATGTTTCCAATGGTAAAATTTCTTTCCATATTTTCTTCGAAAATAATGTATTCCCAAGGATGATAATTTTGAACATAAATAAAACTAACTTTAAGTTATACCATGGGATATTTATTACTTGCTAAAACATCATCATCATCATTATTGTCAACCATTATCAATCCACTGCTGGACGAAGGTCTCCCCAAGTTTCTTCCACAACGGTCTGTCTTGTGCCAGTCTCCTCCATGTCACTCCTGCATACTTTCGAATTTCATCCACCCATCTCCCATGTGGTCTTCTTCTGGGTCTTTTCCTGTCCCTTGGAATCCAATCTAAAATGTCGGCTGTCCATCGATGGTCTGTTCTTTTGGCAGCATGTCCAGCCCATTGCCATTTCAGGGATTTAACTCTGATCATGATGTCTTCAATTCTTGTCCTTTTTCGGATCCACAAGTTCCTCTTCTTATGTCTCCTGGTTACACCAAGCATGCACCTCTCCATGCATTCTTTGAGTTGTCTGCAGCCTTTGTATGTCTCTTTTAGTTAAGGTCCACGTCTCTGCACCATACGTAAGCGCTGGAAGGATGCATTAATCAAACACTTTTCTTTTAAGACATAATGGCATATTGCTCTTGAAAATTATGCTGTTTCTTGCGAAAGCTCTCCAGGCAAGTTTTGTACGCCAAATAATTTTTTCACCAATGTGACCCTCACTTGATATCTGATGTCCAAGATAAACGTACGTGTCTGTTATCTCCAGCTTTTTTTTTCCATCAATCGATAAATCTTCATTTCTTGAAAAAGCATTGAACATCACTTTTGTCTTCTGAAAGTTCATTTTTAATCCCACATCTTTACTCTTGTCAGCAAGTTCCTGGATCATACATACTCTGCAGCTCTGTTGGGTTAGTTGAAAAAATGACTACGTCATCAGCAAAACGAAGGTGGGTTAGATAATCTCCATTAATCTTTATCCCCTTGTTTTCCCAGCTCAGCGACTGAAAGACATCCTCAAATGTAGCATTAAAGAGCTTCGGAGATATGGTGTCACCTGGTCTCACTCCCTTTCCAACTTTAATGTGTGCTGAATTCTCAAACAGCCGAATCTTTGCACTTGCATTTTCATAGATGTTAATTAATAATAATGTATGCATCTTCAATACCGCAGGATTTCAGAGCCATTGTAACTGCTGATGGTTTCTCCGAATCAAAGGCTTTTTCATAATCAATAAAAGCCATGCACAATGGAAGTTCATATTCCTCGCTCTTTCAATTAGTTCTCTCAGTACGTGGATATGATCTATTGTGATGTAGCCACTCCTGAATCCAGCTTGTTCTCTCGGTTGAGCCATGTCCAGTGTTACCTTCAAGCGGTAAGAAAGAACTTTAGTGAAGATTTTATAAACCACTGATAGGAGGCTGACAGGTCTGTAGTTCCTGAGATCCTCAATGACACTTTTTTGTGTAGCAGGATCATTGTAGGGTTGTTCCAATCCTCAGGAATCTTCTCTTCATTAAGGCATCGAATGAAATTTTGGGCGAGTACTGTTTCGATTTCTCCACTTGCTTCTTGTATGATGTCTACAGTAATTCCATCTTCTCCTGGAGCTTTTCCCCGCTTCATGTTCTTGATTGCATGTGCAACTTCTGCTGGGAGGACTGGAGGAACTCTGGTACCTTTCATGATGTCTGGAGTATATGTATCATCTCTTTCATATAATTTGGAGTAGAAATCTTACTCTTGTCAAATTTTCGCCTCTATTTCTTGTTACAGAACCATCTTCTTTTCTCAGTGCCATAATCTGTTTTCTTCACTTAGTGAGATGTCCCTTTGCTATCTTTAGGCTTTGATTGTTTTCAATTGCTTTCCTCACTAGTCCACAGTTGAATTTCCTTACGTCTTCAGTGATACTCTTTCGTACTGTCTTGCATAGCTCTATGTATTCCACTTTGGAAGTCACATCATCTTTAGTTGTCCTCATCACTCTTCTTTTTTCCATCAACATTTTGGTTTTTCCTGATAATTTGTTCACATGCAACTTGTTCTTAGACCCAGCTAATTTTGTTGCTGTTTCCATAAGAGCTTTGGTTACTTTTCTGTTAACTTCAGAAATATCCACTTCTTCTGATGTTAAGCCTTCTAAAGCAGAGAATCTGTTCTTCAGTTCCAACTTGAAGGTATTATGGTGTTTTTTAAGGTAGGTTATGTCAATACATTTTGTTTGCCTTATGAGCTTGCCACGTTCGAGTTTAGTGTTGAGGTGTATCTTACATCTCACCAATCTATGGTCAGTACCTGTGTTGAACATGTTTAGTACACTGCGGTCTTCTATGAAGAATTTTTTGTTACACATAATAAAATCAATTTCACTTGTCGTTCCAATTTGGATGTCTCCATGTCCATTTCCTGTGTGGCTTTTTCTTGAAGAAGGAGTTCAAGATGAAAAATCCTTCTGCCTCTGCAAACTCAATGAGAGTATTTCCACGCTGGTTTCTGTTGCCGTGACGGAGTTTACCTACTGAAGTTTCATTCTGTTGCCGTTGCCCTATTTTTGCATTGAAATCTCCCATAATTATCTTGAAATGCTGCTTAACCTTTATTATTTAGATGACGAATTTCCTCATAAAATTCTTCAATTTCTTCTTCAGGATGACTAGTGGTGGGTGCATAAGTTTGAATTATCTGAGCCTGGTATCTTCTCGAGAGTTGGATAACGAGTCGCGCAGCTCTGTCAGAGGAACTTTCAACTTCTACAACTTTATCCTTCAGTTTCTTGTTTATTATAAATCCAACACCACTAGTTCTGCCAGTATCAGTCCCACGATAGTAGAAGAGATGTCCACTTTTCAGTTCAATCAGATCTTCTCCTTTTCTCCTTACCTCACTTAGCCCGACGATGTCCCACTTGATCCTTTGTAGTTCCTCTTCCAATTCAACAAGCCTTGAATCAGAAGATAGGGAGCGTCCATTATACGTAGCCAAGGTCAGCATCAGATGGCAGCCTAGTCCGGTCCTCCGGGGATTCTTTGCACCCTCTGCCTTCATGTCGCACTGGCCGCTGCCTTGGCCAGGTACATTGCAGCTGCCGGAGACTGAGGACCAAGATTTAAGTTGTGGAGTCATTTCGGAGGGGTTTGGCCATAACTCACCACGCTGGCCAAACGGGTTGATGAGTGTGGGATAGCCTTTCCTCTAATCCCGATGGTATAGTTATACCGTAATTATATTAAAAATCAATCATAACCATAATTATATTAAAAATCAATCATTTTTCTTTGAGTAATGTTGAGACCTGTTAATAGATGGCGCGACCTGTACATTGATGACGCCAGTAAACAAACCAATGTTGAATTGCTTAGTTATGGTTATGTTTTAGCAAGTATTAAGTGCCCCATGCTATAACTTTAAGTTAGTTTTATCGATGGGCAAATTTTTAGCACGTCTTTTGTAAAAAAAGATCGTGCTTCTGTTATCGGTTTGTCCGTCCGTCAGTCCGTCCGTCCGCCTGTACCCACGGAATATCTGTAACTAATAATCCGATTTGAAAAATTCGTTTTGCATTCGGAAGCACGAAATATGCAAATGATGATCCTTCATTTCGTTTTTTTTTTACGATTCACAATTTTGCCGCTAGGGGGCGTAAATGCAGATGATGTCGAATTCAAAATTACGTTTTTATCCACATATTTGCTTCTAAATATCCGATTGAAAATTTTTTTTTTATCTTTCGATTCCATTTATGTCGAAGAGTGTTTTAGATATAGTTTCATTTTCAAATTACGCATAGATTTTCCGCTATGGGGCGTAAAAGTAAATTACATTTTTTCCGATAACTCTTTTTCTAAAACTCTGATTTGAAAAATCTTTTTTCAGCGTAATGGAAAATCTTTTGCATATAATTTCGAATTTTTGGCAAAGAATACTTTTGCCACCAGTGGGCGCAAGTGTTAATTTTTGCTTCTGATGTATTTGCCATAAAATCTGAGTTTCTAAAATATCGA
The DNA here is from genome assembly GCA_039090855.1 of Macrothele yani. NCBI lineage: Eukaryota > Metazoa > Arthropoda > Arachnida > Araneae > Macrothelidae > Macrothele > Macrothele yani. Next base: position 44,720,005 of record CM077025.1, on the reverse strand, counting down.
TTGAAAAAATTCTTTCGTGGACTGATGCCACTCACATCAGTAAAACCCTTTCGAAATATTTTCTTCCTAAAATATCCCACAATTTCTCCGCCACGGGGGCGTAGACATAAATCTTATTTTTGTCGATATCTCTACTTCTAGGAGTCCGATTTGAAAAATTCCTTCTTTGTTGGATAGTGTTTTCCGTGTGACATGTTTTTCATATAATTTCAAAATTTTCAAGTAATTCATAGATTTTCCGCTAGGGGCCGTAATGGTAAATTGCGTTTCGTCCTATATCTCTGCTTCTAAATCGCCGATTTGAAAAATTCTTTCTGCACCGGGTACAACTCCTGATATGAAATCGTTTGCACATAATTTCTAGTTTTTGTAAAAAAATAGTTTGACCACCAGGGGGCGTAAACCTTAATTTCCGGTTCTGATGTAGTTGCAGCAAAATATGAACTTCTAAATTCTAGATTTAAAAAAATGTCGTTTGTAGACCGATACTACTCATGTCGACAAACCTTTTAGAAACATTTTCTTCTTAAAATAGTGTAAGGTTTGTACGCCAGGGGGCGTAGATTTATATCTTATTTTTGTCAATATCTCTACTTCTAGGGGTTCAATTTGAAAAATTCCTTGTTTGTTAGATAGTGTTTCCAGTATGACATGTGCTTCATATAATTTCAAAATTTTCAAGTAATTCCAAGACTTTCCGCTAGGGGGCGTAAAGCTAAATTGCGTTTTCCCCTATATCTCTGCTTCTAAATCTCCGATTTGAAAAATTCTTTCTGCACCGGATACAGCTCCTGATATAAAATCGTTTGCACATAATTTCTAATTTTTGTAAAAAAAATGGTTTGGCCACCAGGGGGCGTAAACTTTAATTTCCGCTTCTGATGTATTTGCAGCAAAATATGAGCTTCTAAATTCTTGATTGAAAAAAACGTCGTTTGTAGACCGAAGTACTCGTGTCGACGAACCTTTTAGAAACATTTTATTCTTAAAATAGTGCATGGTTTCTGCGCCAGGGGGCGTAGACGTATATCTTATTTTTGTCAATAGCTCGACTTCTAGGAGTCCGATTTAAAAATTCCTTCTTTGTTGGATAGCGTTTCTAGTGTGACATGTTTTTCCTAAAAATTCAAAATTTTCAAGTAATTCATAGACTTTCCGCTAGTGGGCGTAAAGGTAAATTGCGTTTTCTGCTCCTAAAACTCCGATTTGAAAAATTCTTCCTGTATCGCACACAAGACCTGATGGAAAATATTTTTCACATAATTTCTAATGTTTTGTAAAGAATGGTTTGGCCACCAGGGGTCATAAGTGCTAATTTCTGCTTCTGATGTATTTGTAGCAAAATCTGGGCTCCTGAAAACTCGACAATTTTTTTTTTCTTGGACTGATACCGCTCATATGGATAAACTTTTTGAGAATACTTTCTTCCTAAAATAATGCATCGTTTTCCCACCAGGGGACGTAAAGTCACATCTTATTTTTGTCGATAACTCTGTTTCTAAGAGTTCGTAAGCTCAAGATTCCGTTTACACCAATATCTGAGGGAATAAAGACCCGATTGAAAAACTTCTGTCTTCCGTCAGATACAATTGTTTTCCATACCGGTTTCATTGGCTTTGAATAGCTTTGATAAATTTAATTTGCGTCAGAACGGATTCAAATGACGTGCTTATTACACCCGAAAATTCGGTGTCATCTTTCTTGTTATCCTTTGGGAATACATTAATTGCGAAGAAAATATGTAAAGAGGTTTTACCATTGGAAACATAAGGCAGAGATTTTAGGTGGAACCACCTTAATCCTAATAGTAATAGTTACTCATGGGTGCAAGTTTTCTTTTGACCTCAAATACTTTTGTACTTTTGAAAGAGAATGAAGCAGCTTGCAGATGAATATGACTTGCTTTTAAAGGATAGCCCAGATGCTTCTTTTCATGCAATATAATCCTTGTTTTATATTTTGCTTTCAATTCAACAAGTGTCTTAAATTGAATGAAAAAATTTATTTGTTGACTTTTATTGCAGCATTTAAATATATCATTACCGGATCGGTCAGTGGCGGCGGAACTACCCGGGCCCGGTCAATAATTTTAACCAAGATTTTTATTTTTATTTGACAATGTGCGATTTTTCGTTGTGATGTGCCTTAGAAAGTTTCTCTAGGTAAGGGGCCGTCCATAAAGTACATCCGAGATTACAGGAAGAGGGGTGTTACTGACAACCGGACCAAATGTGACATGGGGGAAGGGGAGGTGTAGTAATTCGGGCGACCAGCGGCAAAAATATAATGGATGGTATGTCTTCGTTTTGTTTTCTCTATTCTTTTTTAAATAATTAAAAAAAGTATGAAATATTTCAGATTTCTGATGATATTTAGCAAAATCATAAAATTAATATTAAGTTCTCGTATTTGTACTACCAAATCTATCGTGTTTTGTGGATGCTATGATCGGGAGTGTTGAAAACCTTGAATGCGTGCGTTCATTTGTAGATCTTTATTTCGGAATGATAAAGTTTGGGTGGCGTTTGGGAAATAAATTAATGCCTAAATAATAAATATTTTCTGGAGAAAAAGTGTAAATATATGGAAGATTCCTTTAAATAATTATATGTTTTCTTTCTGTTTCTCAACGGACTTCTAAAATCAGTTGTCAAAAATAAAGGGGGTAGCGGGAATTGGGACGTACTTTTTAGGGGGGGGGGCTGATAAAAAATCGGACAAAATGGGATATGGTGGAGGGGGGGGGGGTAGTCTAAAAACAGTAAAAAATCGCAGACGTACTAAGTGGTCAGGTAGTCCTAATCCCTAACAAAGCTCCTTATGCATAGTTTTTCTTTTGTCTGTTCCGGGAAAGGGGACGGGGTGGGGGTGGGGTGGGGTGGGGGTGCACTACGATTCGAAATTTCGGGCCCGGTCAACAAACCTCACTTTCCGCCGCCCCTGGGATCGATGTAGTTCCGATTTGAAACTTACAGGGAGCACAGGACATTCCAAATAGAAAAAAAAAAAAAATTGCGAACAGTGACAGTGCTGCTTTTTTATTTAGTACCTTATTTTTATTCGAATAATCCGCATGTGGGATTTTTTCCCTGGATCTTAAACGGTGAGTTCCAGGAGAAAGATAGCCAAATAATCTGTACCCGCAATGTTTATTCCGAACTGTATTTTCGTACAGAAAAGTCGCGATTCAAGGGATGTCCGAGCAGTCCAAGGAAATGGGGTGGAATCTTCTTATTAAAACGGAACTGGCAAAAATGCTTTTCTGTTATACTTTCACGTGAATAAAGAGAAATGTCATAATTTTGTCAGCATTACCCCACTTCCACAGACTTGACATTTTCATAGTTAGATTTCGCGATATGCAGGCCGGCAGTTAGGCCTGCGCTACCCACGAGTGTGTGACGCTGAGCTACTTCTGCAGTTGATCGTCTGCAAGAGCAAATAAAATTTTAATCGTTGCTTTGTATTTTCCGTTAAAATTCTCGTACTTAATAAAAATTAAACTTTTCCCCCAGCTGCTCCATCTTTGCATTGCTGTTATTAACGCATTTCTGCACTATTCAAAATCTTGTAGCTGGTTGCACCAAAAAATAACGCTTTTCCAGCTTGCAGCATTTTTTGGGAAAACAATTGTGTGACGCATGAAATACACAAAAAACATAATGCAATTATGCACCACGATACAGTACTGTACCTGACTGGTACAAATAAGAACATCTTTCATGCACCACCATAATTTAACTTAGAATAATCAAACTATTGAATGTGTACAAACATTTAGGTTTTTGGAAATTGTTCTAAACTCTACTCTAAAATAGAGTAATCATATAACATATATTGAAAGTAAAATTGCAAAATATATTGGTATTGTCTCCAGGGTTATATCCTGTTTGACAGTCAAAACTCTTAAAATGTTGTACTGTTCATTGATTCATTCTCATATTAATTATGGCATTGCCCCTTGGGGACAGACTACCCAAACTAATATAAATAGGTTGCAAATTTTACAGAATAAGTTCATCAGATTACTGGATTTAAAGATCTCTCCCTCTATTCTTAACAACTTACATTTATTTTACTATCATCATAATCGTGTTGACCCATATAGGTATGAAATTCTGTCGATTAAACCACTATTTCATTTTAACATTGGTAAACTGATGTTTAGAAGAATAGAAAATAATTTGTTTTCCGATGTAATAGATTTAAATTTCATTACTCATAATCATAAAACCAGGAAAACTGCTGCCTATTTTACCAGAGACACAGATGTCAAGGGAAGGTATTAAGTACATTGGTCCTGAGTAGTGGAATGGTTTGCCTGTGGAGTTAATTGATATTAATAATCTCACATTATTTAAAAATATTTAAAATATACTTAATAACTAAAAAAAAAACAGACTAACATACACACCTTTCCCTTACTATGTTGTTATGGCCGGAGCTTGACTTATTTGCTCTGTTTTCAGGGCACGTTAGGTCTGTGTGATGCCTTTTCCCTGTTTCCATTTACTGCTATTACTGTTTAATTGCATATAAATACACTGACAGAAAAAAAAATCCCAACTCCAAGAAGGGGTTGTGTTAGATAAACGACAGTTGGTAGGCGGTGAGAGTACATCTGTCAGATGACGTCTATGCAAACTTCGCGCTCGGCGCATACGTGTGTGGCGCTAGTAGCGCCCCTCGGAACATGCAAAGCAGGTTTGCTGTAAATACGCGCTGTAACGTTCGTGAGCGTTAGTTATCGTTGAGATTCGACGTAGGGTGTTGATGTTAGTCAAGAATGCCTTCAAGAAGACGAAGAAGCCATTATCAACAGCTCACGGAGTTTGAACGAGGTCGTGTAATAGGGTTACGAGAAGGTGGATTTTCTTTCCGCAATATTGCAGAACGACTTGGCAGGAATGTAGCCACTGTGCATGATTGTTGGCAGCGGTGGTCAAGGGAAGGTACTGCCTCAAGAAGACCGGGTTCCGGCCGGCCACGTGGCACTACTGAGAGGGAAGACCGCCGTGTACGGTTTATGGCCGTGGCGCATTGTACTGCGTCTGCGGCAGCAATGCGAACTGCAGTTGCCACCACAGTGACACAACGAACTGTTACAAATCAGTTACTTGAAGTACAGCTCCGAGCCAGACGCCCTGTAGCGTGCATTCCACTTACTCCAAACCACTGCCGTTTGCGACGTCAGTGGTGTCAAGCTAGAGCTCATTGGAGGACGGAGTGGAGATCTGTTGTGTTTTCTGATGAAAGCCGGTTCTGCCTGGGTGCCAGTGATGGCCGTGTGTTGGTTAGAAGGAGGCCAGGTGAGTGCCTGCAACCAACCTGTCTGTGGCCGAGACACACTGGACCTACACCTGTAGTTATGGTCTGGGGAGAAATTTCCTATGACAACAGGAGCACTCTCGTGGTTATTCCACGCACCCTGACGGCACAGTTGTACGTCGGTCTGGTGATTCAACCTGTTGTGCTGCCATTCATGAACAGCATTCCAGGGGGTGTTTTCCAACAGGATAACGCTCGCCCGTATACCGCTGTTGTAACCCAACATGCTCTACAGAGTGTCGACATGTTGCCGTGGCCTGCTAGATCACCAGATCTTTCACCAATCGAGCACGTATGGTACATCATTGGACGACAACTCCAGCATCACCCCCAACCAGCATTAACCGTCCCTGTATTGACCGACCAAGTGCAACAGGCATGGAACTCCATCCCACAAACTGACATCCAGCACCTGTACGACACAATGCATGAACGTTTGCGTGCTTGCATTCAACATTCTGGCGGTTACACCGGTTATTAATGTACCAGCATTTTACATTTAAAATGGCTCTTCTTCCGCTTACAATAAGCTGTGATCTTGAAACCTTAATCAATTAAATATGTTACCTCTACAAATGTATTGCCGCCATTTCATTCATCTACAATTATTTTTTCGTGCTGTTGGGATTTTTTTCCGTCAGTGTATCTCTGATTTAATGTTATAATGTAACGGCATAAATATTGAAATAAAAAAGAAAAAAATAAGTTGCACTTATTACACCATATTTTTGCATGTTTCATGCATCACACAACGGTTAAGTTTTGCCCCCAAAAGTGGTACTACACCAGCTTCTTTGTAGCATGCTTCAAAATTTTAACAGTATGGTAATTTTTCGCATATATACGAATTCTCCTGTCAACTGAGACGACAATTTTTTAAAAATCGACGTGAAGCAAAATCGTCTTTTTTAATTATCTTTTTTATAAGTAGCGTGTTACCCGCATCGGCGTACAAACCATAGAACCTAAATTTATAACCCTTTTTTAACTGATAATTCGCGGATTATACGACAAAAATACGGCAGTACCATTTAAATAAGGGACCAAAGCATGTATATATGTAGTGCGATCAAAATGTTCCGATACTAGTTACGTAGCGCGCCAACAGATGGCAGTACGAGGATGCGCGAGCAGCGGTCGAGGGCAGTGACCTTCATGATTCATTGTGCCAAGTAGCGTTGTTCTGTGAACTGTGCTACATGATATTTGGTGACCACGTGCAGCAGCGATTTCGGTATGGACTGCAAACTAGAGCAGCGAGCGAACATCTAATTCTGCGTCATACTCGGAAAATCGGAACGGACACGCATGAAATGTTGCGGCAGGCTTATGGCAATGAAGCAATGAGCCGCGCTAGGTGTTTTGAATGGCACTCGCGCTTCAAGATCGGCAGAACGGCCCTGTAAGACGACGAGAGGTCCAGGCGACCGTCCACGAGCAAATCCTTCAAAAATGTGGACAAAATTAGGGAACTGGTGCATGAGGATTGTCGCGGAACCATTCAAGACATTGCTACCGTCGTCAATGTGTCATGCGGGACAGTGCAAGAAATTCTGACGTCGGTTTTCAACATGCACCGCATTGCTGCACAGTTTGTGCTAAAAATTCTGAACCCCGAACAGAATGCGCTCCGTGTCGAACTCTGTCAAGATCTTCGTTAGCAGGTAGTGAATGAACCAACGTTCCTGTCGCGGGTCATCCGTCTGGTTACAAGACTTGGGCCTACGGTTACGACCCGGAGACTAAACAACAGTCGTCGCAGTGGAAGAGCCCGGCATCTCCACGACCGAAGAAGGCCCGACAGGTGCGGAGCGCAACCAAAATCATGCTCATCATGTTTTTCGACATTCGTGGGGTTGTGCACCGTGAATTCATCCTCCAGGGCAGACCGTCACCGCCCTTTTTTACTCCGATCTTCTGCGGCGTCTTAGGGAGGACTTTCTCCGCGAACGACCTGAAATGTGACGCAGGGGTGATTTCCTGCTCCATCACGACAATGCAGCAGCTCACAGAGCGTTAGCAATACGCCAGTTTTGCAGCGGTAACAGTATGACTACCCTTCATCGCCCGCCTTACTCGCCGGATTTGGTCTCCTGCGACTTCTTTCTGTTCCCGAAGATGAAGCTGAAGCTTAACGATGGTCGTTTTGAAACCGTGAACGAGATCCAGCGCGAATCGCAGACAGTGCTTGATACGATTCGTGAACAGGACTTCCTGGGAGCGTTCCAACAGTGGCAAAAACGCTGGCAGCTACCCAAGGAGACTACTTTGAGGGATATCATAGCCAGACTTAAGTAACGTAAGTACTTTGTTCTATATCGGCCTAGTCTCGGAACTTTTTGATCGGACCTCGTGTAATAACAGACCTGGTCTTGTTAATATCTTGCGTTTAGTTTTGAAACTCATTAATTGTGCACTACCAATCAATACCTTGTTAGGTATTGATAGTGCAAAAATTAATGAGTTTAAACCTAAAAGCAAGATATTAATAAGACCAACAATGCCTAACAAGATATTGGTAGTGCAAAATAAATTTCGGTCCTATGGTTATATGGACAACAAAGCAGGTCACAGTTCATCCTTTTTGTTTTTTCTTCGAATTTGATAACCTCAAATTATATCTTAACGGCAAAACTAATACTAAACAAGTTGAAATTAACGGAGCGAGATTGCTAAATAACTGAATATATACTAAGTTGCCTATCAAAGAAGAAAGCTTAAGAATTGAAAGATATTTTCTATCTTATAAATTCTGTTACGGATTTTTTAAAGCTGAAAAACATGTTCCAGTCTTTGTCTGTATGACTTCTTTCAGTTACTAATGACACATGCTTAAAGTGCTTCTTTGAAAATTTTACCGGAAAGTGGAACAACTACTATTTTCGGAAAACTTGTTCCACGCATGTATGCATTAATCTTTCTCCTGTGGTTGACTCCCGTTATACTCCTTCTCATTAAAACTGTTTACCCATATGTGCGGTTTTATTCGAACATCATGAGGAGCACTGATTATAAAACTGGAAAATCATCGTGCTGTGGCGATAGTTTCGCAAAAATATGGGGATAGAAGTATTTCGAGAAGGCTGGGATGAACCCATTTCACACAGTGTTAATCACGTGCTAAAGGAACTGCGAATGGAAAACTGTGCAGGTTATTAAAGGCTGTGAGAGATACCTGAGGTTTCTGGAAGAGCAATTTGGCAAATACAAAGCAAGAAATTCTGAATGCAGACATATAGATTCCGAATATCGGCGATTAAGATTTGAGCACTTCGCTATCGTCTCGTTCGACTGAGCATCTTTCACAGATATTATCTACTAGCAGGGGTACCCGGTATTTCTCGGGTAAATATTACTATTCGTGGAATCACCTAGTTTAGCGTGTGAACGTTACTATACTGTGCAAATTAATTGGAACAAAGTAAAAAATCACTCTTTTTTTTTTTCAAAACTATGCCTTTATATCATTCTATGCCTTGATATACACTGATAAATACCTGTATTAGTATGAAGTATGTCCTCCTTTAGCAGAAATGACCTCTTGAATTTGTTTTTGCATTGACTCCACTAATTGAGTGCACATATTTTTGACTTCATAATCGTGGAATCACACTTTTATAGCATTCGTTATCATGCGTTCTTTGGTTGTACAGTCCATTTTACCTAAACGTCTCTTCAAAATATTCCACAAGTTTCCTATGGGATTTAAGTCTGGCGAATTTCTAGGCCAATGAATTTGATTTTTCAGCATGAAATTCTTGACCAATTTCGAATTGTGACATGGGGCCAAGTCATGTTGAAATGTCCCGTCAAAAGTTTGCAAGAATGGAACAATCCTACGTTGTAATATTTCTACGTACTTGGATGAATTCATCATACCTTGAACAGGAACTAAGCTTCCAGTGTCATTTGATGTGAAAAAACCCCAAAACATCTCTTTCAGAGGGTGCTTTACAGTTTGTTTGACATGCTCAGGCCTTAAGGGTTCACAGTTGCTTCGTCTAACGACATTTGCTTGGTAACCCTGCACAAATAAATGAGTTTCATCATTGAAAATTCCCTTTTTCCAGTCGTCAGCAGTCCATGATTTATATTTTTTGGCCCATGCTAAAAGTTTTATCTTCATTTTCGCATTTAAATATTGCTTTTGTGTTGGTCTTCTTGCCTTCCGGCCAACTTTCAGAAGCCTACGGTGTACAGTTGAATCACTAACATCACAACCACTAGCCAATAAATCTCTTTGAAGGTCGGTGCTTGTTTTTTTTTTTTTTTTTTTTTTTTTTTGGATTCATTTTACTATTTCTGATTAGATATTTATCGGTTCGTGGACATGTTTTTCCTTTTCTTCCACATTTACCTCTCCATTTTGGAGACAATGATCCAGATGCATTGTATCGCGTAAGCAGTCTTGATACATTTGATTTGCCTCCACCAACTGCAGAAGCGATATCTCTTACTGTCATAGAAGTGGAATCCTTCAGAGCAATTATTTTTGCACGCTTCCTTGGGGAAATATCCATTTTTCAAAACACGAGAGCAACACGTACTCACAGAGAGCAAAAACTAACATCCACCTGTCACACACGAAGGCTCACAACTGAAGCTGAAGTGCCTATTTCCTGTTTAAAACCGGTCAAACCACATTCTTACTATAATGTTCTAAGAGTAACACCACCTTACAGCTGATAAAACCGGTTTATGCATGTTTCCGACATCAACTGGCGATCACATTACAATTCTGAGAATAAAATAGCTTGTCCCAATTAATTTGCACGGTATAGTAATGAATGAAAAATATATTCCTGTAATTTTCCAGTAAATTTATTTCAATTCATTTAGGTTATTGCTTTTTAGTAAACAATATCTTTGGTTTTTCCATTGGGAGCAAGAATGTAGGAATTTTTAGGATTGCCAATCTTTGAGCATGCGATATAGAGTTGTCCGTATGGAAAGCAGGGTTCTTCCAAATTTATGCCAGCCACTGCCAATGACTGGCTGACGCAGTAATATTTCTACCCCCCCCCCCAAGATCTGGGATGGCTGCTAATGTGAAAAAAAAATGATTTTGTTAATTTACTTTTACGAAACAAAAAAGAAAGGAAGGGGAATGGAAATACTTACCTTCGAGGAGACATCTATAGAACTGCCGTACATCTGGCGTGCGCTCTTGGGAAACTCGCGACACTGTACCTATGTCCTGTTGCGTGCATGCAGCTTGGCATTAGCATTGATCATCCTTTTGTTTACCGTTTTGAATTTTGAATATCTGGTACCCTCTATTTACATGACATTTTATTTCTGCCTGATGAAGTCTCCCGTTGGTGGTTAAAAGCTAAGGTTTATTCATTTCTGTTTTTGATACACCAATGAACGGATATTTCTGCACTTTGTTATCTACGTTCTCTAACGTAGACCGTAAATCGGGTATTGGAGTGCAGAATTGTGTTGCAGTTCTTAAAAGTAAAACATAGACATTTTTACGAAAATTTTGCATAGGGGCCCTTTTACCCCGGGCTCCGACCCCATCCAAAAACCATCTACGGTCTAAATTAGAGTACCATGAGATAGTACAAGGTACTTAGAAGGAGGAGAGGTAGGTCCATCGCAAACGCGCCGTCTTGCCGCTTCTCTTGGCTGCACTGTGACGTCACGGTGGCCATAAGCGAAGCTGTAACGCGCGCGGAGCCACAACAAGAAAGTTTCGTATGCTCTGTTAATTTTCACTCGAAATAACAGAGCCAGTTTTGAGTAAATCATTTTTAAGTAAAAATTGTACGAACATCCAACTATTTTTCAAAATAGAGTAAATATATATAGTATATACTGGGAAAAAAACGGGAATATGACATGAATACTGTTCGATGCTTTTTTGCTGAATAGCTTTTTTTTTTTTTGCTTTTTTCCCAAAAGCACACTGCAATGGCTCTTTGGAGATGGGTAATCTACAGTTCATTACATCGAATCAGTCATTTACCAATTTCATAAAATTAGCAATTTGTTTTCTTTCAGGAAAAAAACCCTACTCTACAGCGTTGCTTACATTGTTAGATAGCATCTGGATGCTGAAACTAACTCTCTGTCTCATGGGGATCCCTTGCACTTGCGTGGATCCATTTAATTTTACGAAAGACCTTTAATTCTGAGCTATTACGTTCTAGCAAAAGGTTAAATATCTGGCGAGTGATTGTTCCACACGCGTAATTCGCGATCATCCTAAATCATTTTCGGAGAAGTTTAATTAGATGGGGCACATCGGCAATCATCCATATTTTTCTATTTTCATCTACTGGTTTTGGAAAAGAAGGCAATATGGGGTTATTCCAAGCTGCCGCCAAATCTTGATATCCCCCCACCCAGATCAGGTACCACTCCATGCACTAAATAACCCGATTGCGCAACGGCTCGAATTATGTCAGTTAACAGCTTTTGATCCATCTGCTTATCAAAGGAATAATACAGTATATGGGTTGTTTCCAAGCTTTCCACCAGCCTGTCAGCATAACTACTAAAACGTCACTATGCTGTCCTAAAGTTTTATCTGCAGCAGCATCATAACAATATAGAGAATCAACGCTAATTTCATCAAAAGATAAAACTGAAACTCTGTCGAATTCGGTTAGGTGTATAGCATTCATTTTCATCCCCTTTAAAACGGCCTAAATTAAACCATTGATAAACACAAATTTACCACACAACCGTTTCAGAGAGGAAATCCTTGGAAACATGTTATGTAACATCTAACTTCCTTTTCTTTGAAACTGTGATTACAACTAAGGACTACAGCGTATCCAGGCATTTTCAAGATAGTTGTACGTTACACAGAAAACAAATGGAGAAAAAAATTAATGAAAAGGACAAAGCAGGTCTTAAATTGACAAAGAAATGCAGCGAGTAATCGACACTACAGCACAAGCCCCGAATGTTCAAGATATCATTTATGGCCACTGTAACGTCACACTCCAACTCATAGGGCGACAGCTCGCCGGCGGTACGCAAACAAAAGCGATTGGACCCACTTCTCCTCTTTCTAAGTACCTTAAGATAGTATACCAAATTTGGTGCTTCTAAATTGAAAACTGTAGATTTTATGGAGATTTTGTGTGGGGGCCGCTTGATCCTGGGTTGGATGATCCCACCCGTCCCAAGGAATAAAATCAGCATGTATGGATGCACACGGTCGACAGGGATGGATTCATAACAAATTCGGTCCATAATACCTTCCACAGGCATGAATGGACCCAGGGAATGCCACGAAAACATTCCCCAGACCATAACGCTGCATCCACCAGCTTGTGTTTTTCCAGAAATGGTTGAAGAGTGTTTGTTCTCCGTTGTTTCTTGCCTTATACACAAACGTCCATCCGTTCGGTGAAGCACGAAACGTGACTCATCGGAGAAGGCAATCCTTTGCCAATCAGCTGAGGTCCAATTCCAATGCTTCCGTGCAAATGTAAGCCTTTTTTTACCGATGCACCTTCGTTAGCATGGGTACAGTGACCACCCGTCTGCCTAGAAGCTCCATACGCAGAACTGTCGTTTTAGACGCACGTCCGGTAACCACCTGGCTGATTCGGCCAGTGAGTTGCTTCACTGTAGCGTGTCGATCGGCACTTACGCACCTTCGCAGCCGACGTTCACCTCTCCCATCAATCGCACCTGGTGCTCCGCAGTTTCCACGCCGCTTATTCGCAAAGGGGCGATTTCTCTGATCATGATACACTTTAACCACAGCAGCACGCGAACAGTTCACAAACTGCGCTGTTTCAGAAATACTGCCACCCTTGGCCCGAAAGCCGATAATAATCTTTTTTTGCAAATCTGATAAATCGCTCCTCTTATCTATTACAGCAATGAGTGATATGTTTTCAGAATGCCTACAGCACACCTTATATACACTCCAAGCCAGCTCACGACACGTGCCTTCTTTCGTTGGCTACGCGCTCTTGACGTCAAAATTAGGAGGTGGTCACAATAATGCAACTCGACTGTGCATATGTATATATATCGTTGGCAACCATTATTAATATCCACTGCTAGATGAAGGTCTGCCCAAGTTCTTTTCACAAATGCTAGTCTTCAGCCAGTCTCCTCCATGTTACTCCGGCTTTCTTTCGAGTTTCATCCATCTATCTCCCATGTGTCCTTTTTCTGGGTCTTTTTCTGTCCTTTGATAACCAGTCTGAAATTTCGGTTGCCCATCTGTGGTCCGTCCGTTCTTCTGGCAACATGTCCATCTCATTGCCACTTAAGGGATTTTACTCAGGTCGTGATGTCTTGCACTCTTGTCATTTACTTTTCGCCGAGTTACTGTTCCTATCTTTCTTAGTTACACCAAGCGTGCATCTCGTAATGCTTCTTTCCGTTTTCTGCAGCCCTTGTATGTCTCTCTCTCGCTCTATCTGGAGAGAGAGAGAGAGAGAGAGAGAGAGAGAGAGAGAGAGAGAGAGAGAGAGAGAGAGAGAGAGAGAGATTTTCGTAGCTCAGAAGAAAAAAAATCTCTCCTCATACACCAAAAAATACGATACTAAAAAAAAAGAAAAAAAAGAGAGAGAGAATTGGGTAAGAGACTTGAGGAGGCTACTTTCCAGGAGTAGACTGAGAATTGTTAATCAAGATTATGGTATATATAGAGAGTGAAATCCGTTTCACTCTTTTTTGCTGTAAGCATGTCATGATTTCAATTTTAAGCAGTTCCTTCTTATATTTCTTATCTAAAAGCTGAGAAAACGTTATATAGCTTCCGTGATAGATTCATGACTTGTGTATTTCAAATATATGCGAAGATTAAAAAACTATAAGGGATAAATAGAAAGGGAAATACTGTATGACAAATAATTTGTTCACGCTCCAACGCAAAGGACCTGTGCTGTCAAAGACGATATTTTCCCACACATGAGAACAGCTTAAAATATAAATTAAAATACTGCCCAAATACTCGATAGAAATATCCGATAGTAAGACATGTGTCATGGCTGCCATTATGTAATATATCGTAAACAGCGTACTACTAGTATGTGGCTTTTTTTTATTTTCTTAGTTTCCCCTAAAATTTCGCAGCCGAATTAAATAGACAGCTCCCGGATCAGATCGCGGACATAAAAAGGATTCCTGAGCTCGTTGTTCGCTGGTATTGATTTTTAATTCTGTTCGAGAGATCTTTCGAACAACAACACATCGCTGGTGCCACGGCAGATGAAACTTCCCAGCATACCTGAGACGTACGCTTCGCTCATTGGTTATCTTGCACTAAGCCGTCAACACCAATCAGCGTCCGATTTCTCGTGACTCATCGCTCTGATGCCACCATGTTGAATCCGAAGATTGCTATTTGCCAGACCTGTTGTTATGGTGATCTAGAATTGTTGCTTCTCGGGAAGAGGAAAGAAGTCTTCAATGGCAAACTTTTAAATTCAACACGAAGCGTAAATAATCATCGACGGCAGAGTTCTTGTCGGCTCATTTAGACAAAAAACAAAAACAAAAACAAAAAAACGCAAAAGACAGGCAAGGGAAGTGAGAGTGAAAGAAACGATAAAGACTAAAGTTACCTTGGGGCGGAACGATATGGGGCATATATTTCAGTAACTGTTAGATGTCTAATGGATTTAGTGCATAGGCTTCTCCCTTTCCCCTAATGTTGACCTTGGGTTCGAATCCGGTGTTTTGTATGGGTAATGTGTTAATTTCTTTGGAACCGAATCTCTACCTTCTATGGCGTAAACTAATTCTCGAAGCTTCTTTTGTTCTGAAATCTTAACGGGGCTAAAATCTAAAAGAAAGTGTCTGAAAAGAAAATTGTCGATACTCTAAAGAAAAAGTTTCCAAAAGCTACTTATATGGTTTCTGCAACAAAGAAATTCTCAACTTTCTTGACTAGCATAATGGATCAATCTTCTCTACCCGTTCTCTAACGGTGTTAGCTTCCATGGTCCTATACACCGTAATAAAAAAGAAGTGAGAATTCAAGGAACACTCCTACGTGCATCAAAGTTTCCGGTAGATCTTCTTTTAACGAAATTTCTGTTTGAAAAGTTTATGTTTATAATAACGAAATCTTCAATATTTTGACTGATTTTCCGTTGCCCCAAATCGTGTTTTCGGAAATGTCAGCTTCTGGACTTGCCGTTTTTATACAGAAATTTCCAGAGTTTCCGAAAGTTCGAATTTTTCAATCGCTATAAAGAAGTAGATAACGTTCTCACTTTTTTAAGCCTGAATGCACCACTCACATTACAGGATATTAACTGACGCACAAAGAGAAGGAATCCTCCCCCTTGCCCGGGATCGAGCACTCGATGGTTTGCACCCCATTGAAGAGCGCTACTGACTGAGCTAGAACGACAGTTACTACCAGTTCACGTATGAAGTAGAAATCAAGAGGACTGGAATCGCGAGAAGATTAAATGTTTTTTGCTATGAATGCGGGTTAATTAGTCATTGTATTTTCTGTAGGGGCTTTTTTAGTTGGCATATGATTTCATTTTTTCTATAGGAAGTCTTGTCGCAAATTGCATTTGTTTTCAACATGGTTTTTAAAGCAACATGTTTTGAAATTCGCTATTTTTTAAACTGACAGTGACTTTCAATTTTGATTAATAATAGGTGAAATCTACTACTTTACAGTGTTTATTTTACAAAATCTCTAAATATAAAAACTTTGCCTTGATAGCAATAGTAGCTTTTATGTTAAGTGGTCAACAGACTCATACATAGACAAAGTACAATCACCCGTACGACACTTCAACCAGCCGTTTTCTTACGGTAACACAACGTACAACAGTAGATGAACCAAGTCATCCGGGAATAAATCATTTGTCACAATAACTTTAACATTATAAGACATAATGATTGATTACTCCGCATTAATAGCGAAAAACATTTAATCCACGATATTCTGTCCTCGTCCCGTAAGTTTTCTGTCATATGGATACGGAAAAAGTAACGTCAGAATTTTGACGTTAATATACCAAAGGAATTACAGAAAGGTTCCCTAAAAATTCACACCTCAAAAAAAAAAAAAAAAAAAAAACGGACACTTTCCGTCATTAAATAAAGAAAGCTGAACAGATGTATTTCTATGGATTCATGTATGAAAAAAATCGTGAAATTCAAGTTTTCACCATCATTTCACGGAAAATGTTGAATCAGAAATGTACTTAATTAGTTCACTAAAGGAATAACCTCAAATGACTCTTACATTTCAGGTATTTTTCTTACAGTGTGCTTAGGTATTAACTATAAATTTTGAACTTAAAAGTTGAACGTTTTTTTGTAGGAGGGAAGATCTTTTGCTTTTTATCACTAAACAAGAACAACTTTAGTAAGGACCCACTTTATCTTTATCACTTGAGAAAAAACCTAAACATCACACTGATACTTTATTCTAAATATTTAATCTACGTTTTTTACATATTATTCTCTGGTTCTCGGGCCAGAGGTGGATCCAGAAGTTTTTACGCATCATGTAGAAAAAGGGAGGCAGAAGCCATTATGAAATGTTTTTTTATACAACGTTAGTGTATATATATAGGTACAAAATCCTGTTTACTCTCCTAACTCTGTTGAAAAAATTTTAATCTTTAGTTTTTTATTTTATGGCATTTTAGGTAATACTTATTTCACCACAAAGAATAAGACTTAGTAGTACTTTTAGTACTGTTCTTAAAGTTTAAATTCTTTCTGAGGTGGCTTGGTTGCTCTACAACGTGCTTTAACTGAATAATTCTGATGATTTGTTCAGACCCTCTCACAACTTGTGATTTTTGTAATCGTTTCTCTGTTTTTTGTGGCAGATGAAGAGTGTGGATTGCGCCAGGAAAGTTATAGATGCATGCAAAAACTTTGACTAAATTATTCTTCATGCAACTCTGAGGAGGTTTTGCCAATTTAAAAAAAAAATGTTTGGTGGGCTTTAAACTTGCATCTATGGCTTTGCAGAAACCCATTTCCAACGAAGTATTTGCGGAAGTGAGAAAATGCAGAGTTTTGCTGGTCCTTGATAAAGCCAACGCACGGCATTCTCGACACTTTCTACATTCAGGTTTACTATTTACTTTATTACTTTATTACTTTATTTTATTGTTTACTCATGCCTGTTGGGCTTTGAAGTTTTCTATATTGCTTTAGTTCTTGTTAAATAATTTTTTTTACTGTCTCTACTTAGTAGTGTATATATATATCAATACCTCACTTCCCGCTAAGAACCTTCATTGGAACCCCCACTATTTTCATGGTTTGGAACTCGAAACGTATATGAGAATGAACCAAGGTATAAATTCTCACTAACCAAAAGTAACACTGGAAATATAATAAGAAAAGACACAAAAAGAAATATAAAAACTCGGGTGCCGCAGGCCACTCATCAGGGAAAGACGTCCCGCGACATCCGAGTTAGGAAGAGGAACTCTTCCAATTCGAGAATTCGTTTTAAAATTTTCTAACCTGATACCTGCACGAAACTCGAACCTACCTCGGATGTCGCGGGAGGTCTTTCCCTGATGAGTGGCCTGCTGCACCCGAGTTTTTATATTTCTTTTTGTGTCTTTTCTTATTATATTTCCAGTGTTACTTTTGGTTAGTGAGAATTTATACCTTGGTTCATTCTCATATACGTTTCGAGTTCCAAACCATGAAAAATAGTGGGAGGTTCCAATAAAGGTTCTTAGCGGGAAGTGAGGTATTGATATATATACACTACTAAGTAGAGACAGTAAAAAAATTATTTAACAAGAACTAAAGCAATATAGAAAACTTCAAACTGATGGTATAGTTATACCGCTATTGAGGAAGCGTATATGCTCTAGCTTTGTCCGTCTGTCCGTCTTCGGCACGATAACTCACGTAAAAATGGTTCGATTTCGATGAAATTTTACTATGTGGTAGAGGACCACCTGGAGACGAACCCTATTGAAAATGGACGAAATGGGATCAAAGATCACAAGATAGGAGCGGGATCTATTCCATTGCCTTTATGCGTCATAACTGGCGTAAATATAGTTCGATGTCAATGAAGTTTAGCATATTGTAAGGGACCACCAAGACATGAGCCCTATTGAAAATGGGTGAAGTGAGGTCAAAGGTCACGGTATAGGAGCGGGATCCATTCCATTGCCCTTATACGTCATAAAGTGCGTAAAAATGGTTTGATTTCGATGAAATTTTAGTATGTGGTAGAGGACCACCTGGAGAGGAACCCTATTGAAAATGGGACAAAAGGAGTCAAAGGTCAGGACATAGGGTCGGGATCCATTCCGTCGCCCTTATCCCACACTACTAAGGTGGACGTCAAGTAATTTTGCTTTCTATATTTCCAATGCAAAATGTTTTGTACACATTTCCTTCATTAGTGGGTTCCCAAGGATGGAAATTTGAACATCGATTAAAATAACTTCACAGTATAACTTGGAATACTTAACATTTTCTAAAACATAAGCATAATTATATTAAAGAACAATAATGTTTCCTTTGGTGGTGTTGAAACAGGAAAAAAGATGGCGCGACCTGTACTTTGATGACGTCAGTGGACTAATAAATGTTGGATTGTATAATTACGGTTATGGTTTAGAAAATATTAAGTATTCCAGGTTATGAAATGAAGCTATTTTAATCGATGTTCAAATTTTCATCCTTGGGAACGCATTAATTGTGAAGAAAATGTGTGCAGAAGTTTTGCCATTGAAAGGATAGGAAGCAAAATTATTTGACGTTCACCTTAAAGTAGCGATTGCCGACACGGTGGCGCAGTGGTCTAAGGCGCTGGTCTCTGATCATTCGTCCGTAAGGGGTCCGGGTTCGAATCCCGGCGAGGCATGGATGTTGTGTTTGTCTTACGGCACTGGCTCTCTCCCTTCCCTGGAACCAGTGGCCCTAAATTAGGACGTGCGACTGCTTATAGCCCATTGAGTTGCTCACGGTGGTCGTTAAACCTCCAACCAAAAAAAAAAAAAAAAAAAAAAAAAGTAGCGATTCTTGTATGTATGTAAATTTTATTTTGAAAACGGCTCTAAGAATTTTGATGAAAGTCGTTAACCTACCGCTTTCTGGTACTAGAAATCGATTTAGCTTGATCTCGACTTTAGGGGAATTCGTTTAGTGGGTTAAATAACCACACCGAATTATAACGTTTTTAGTGTCATGGCGTCGTTCGATTAATGTTGCCAATACTTAGAAATCTTATGACGTCACAATCTCGCGTTTGAGAATGTTTGCGCGCGATCACGCCATCTGTCTAATTACGTCACGCGTTCTCTGTGGATCCTATTAAAGTTTTATGACGTCACACTCATGCGAGTAGATGGTTGCGATTCCCATCTGCCTCATTACGTAACAATCGTTCGATTTCGATGAAATTTTAGTATCTGGTAGGGGGTCACCTGGGAAGGAACCCTATTGAAAATAAGCGAAATGGGGTCAAAAGTCAGGACATAGGAGCGGAATCACTTCCATCGCCATTATGCGTCATAACGTACGTAAAAATGCTTCGCTTTGGATGAAATGTTAATATGTTCGAGGGGCCTTCCTGGGAACGAATTCTATTGAAAATGGGTGAAATGGGGTCAAAGGTTAGGACACAGGAGCGGGATCTATTTCATAGCCCTTATGCATCATAACTTACGTAAAAATACTTCGATTGCAACACAACTTTATCATGTTATTTCGGAGGTATACTGAACCGGTTCTGTTAAATATCATCGAAGCAGGATCAAAGGTCAGGGCACAGGACCGAGATTTATTCCACAGCCATTATTCTCATAACTTGAGTATTGATTTCTGGTATGTTGGAAAGCGTATTATAATCAATGCAATTGCATGATTTTACAAACTTGTTTAATAATAAAATTTGGTTACTTGCTAAATTTTAGTGCCTTTTTAGGCCGCTCCGGTGGCGCAGTGGTCTAAGCGATGGCCTCTGATCATTCGTGCGTAGCCGCCCCGGTGGCGCAGTGGTCTAAGCGTTGGCCTCTGATCATTCGTCCGTAAGGGGTCCGGGTTCGAATCCCGGTGAGGCATGGATGTTGTGTTTGTCTTACAGCACTGGCTCTCTCCCTTCCCTGGAACCAGTGACCCTAAATTAGGGACGGGCGACTGCTTATAGCCCGTTGAGTTGCTCACGGTGGTCGTTAAACCTCCAATCCAAAAAAAAAAAAAAGTGCCTTTTTAGAGCCACTATTTTGCGTAATCCAGAAGTAATGGGTAACTATGACCGTGGCCATAGAGTATATATTACAAATGGGAATCATTGTTCACGATTACACAAATGTATTTAAATTGTTCACTCTTTCCACGCTTTGATGAATGTGCGCATACTCCGCTAGATTTTTGGTTCCATAATCTTATATTTCACAGTCGACATCTTTCTTTATAATTATACACTTTCCAGATTTTGAACAACAAGCAAGACCAAGCAACACAGAATTATTCACCGGTTCCTTAATGGCACGAAACAATTTCCAGCATTCACTCTTCCCCTTGTGATTTTCAACAAGCACGTGTTTGTTGGCCTCGACACCTTTCTCAACCTCCTTAATATGAAATCCACCCGTATCAACAAATAAAGAGTTAATTTCGACATGACATGTCATGAGAACGGGATATTAGCACATCAATCAAAAACCTCTGAATGCTCAATGTAAAAGATGCGATATGGAAAGTAACTCTTAGTCATACAGTGAGCTTCGCACGGAGTGAGGGAATCAGCCAGAGAAGCAGGCGAATGATGTTTGGCCTGTACCTTGCCCTGGACAATCGCACTGTAAAAGAAAGCAGAGGAAGTATCTTTTCACGATAGGGTGTCGGTGTGTCTGACGTTGGTCGGTGGGGATCTTCGTTGCTTTAAGAAAGAGACGACAATATTTTTGCGTGATAAATCATTATTCACTTCGTGGGCACCAGTATCGACTACGGAATTCTACAATGCGCATTTTTCTTTGGAATATACGTATTTTTCTCTTTTAAAAAAATGGGAATAAAACCGGATCAAAATCGGGTCTGTAACACTTTTACCCGACCCGCTGGAACCACAAGAAATTGTCTACCCGTTGACCCGTGACCCGTTTCGATCTTTGGCGCACACACGCGCGTGCCCTCACGAGAAGAAAGCCTGACATTAAGATTTTTAGACAATGAAAAAATTAGTAGTGACATTTTACGCGCACGTTTTAAAATTCTAGATTCTAGAAAAACTGAAACACATTTCATCTTCAATATTTACTGAGCATGCTCTTTAGTTCTGACACTCCTCATTTCTCAAGCAAGTGTTCACAATCTGAGGGTACTGAGAACGGCAGAAATGTGTATTTAGGTTTGGAAAAAGTATTCGTTTCAGATTTAGAAGTGAACACAATCTATGCGGAGATATCGGTTGATTTTGAACTGTGAAAGCAGTGTCGCAAAACAGATGAGTAAATTATTGCTTTTCTTGAGTAACCTCCTCTTTGATGTTGGGAAAAGAAATCATTATTTAAACAAGCATATCACTCGATAGTTTTCGCAAAACGTGTTAGTAAGAAAGGAAAGCAGAGTTCCGTTACGCCATTGATCACTGGTAAATGAAAAAAAAAATAATAGGTTTGATTGATTTTATCTACTTCCTCAGTCAATGCTGAAAAGTTTTCTGCATCTCATCTTCCAATCATCGATTTCCATTGACCTAGTTCTTTTGAGAACGTGTTTACTTCTTCGTTTGATATCAAAACATGTTCTTTCATATCTTGCATACTGAAGTGTTCATATCATTTTAATTTTCACAAAATGTTTGAATGGCAGTTTTGCTTTTTAAACCAATTTTTCATTTCACAATGTACGAGAGACATCTGGATGCTTGACTTAGGAAAAAAAGTTACCACCTTCGTTTTGAAATGCAAAAATTCATAATTTGGTTTTGGTAGACAGAATTTCTAAGTGGAACAAGAATGATTGATGGTAGGATTATCATCATCATATAAATAATGCAAAAGCCCAAATGTAAGTGGTCGAAAATTAACGTACTTGGCTTTTGAGTGTGCAATACCTAATATATTTAACTCTTCAATGGTCAAGCCTTAACACATTTGAACTTCGAGGGGTCGATAGATGGCATATTATACTCTTTGGTCACACAGAGGTAACGCATTTTACTTTTGAGTGCTCAAGATTTACCATATTTGCCTTACAAGTGGTTGTGTCCTAATGTTCTTGAATTCTGAATAATCAACAGCTAAACACATTTGACTTCTGAGTTTCTGAGAATATGTATTTGAATTTTGGATGGCCGGAAATGTTTGAGTAGCCGAGAATATATGAGTATATTTGAGTTTTGAGTAGTCGAGAACATATATTTGAGTTTTGAGTGGTTGAGAACACATATTTGAGTGGTTGAGAACACATTTTGAGTGGTCGAGAGCATATAGACTGCTGGCCACCCAAAATGCAACACCAAGAAGAACACGAGATAGCAAAGCCAGATTTACTGGACACATAACAACAGATAAAAAGATGAAACGATTGAGGTTACAGGCCCGTGCAACTTGCGGAACACGCAGACATCAATAGTTCGTGTAGCCCCCATGGCTGGCAATAACGGCCGCTACACGCCGCGGCATCCAACGAAAGAGGCTTTGGATGTGGGCTTGGGGTATGTCGGTCCAGGCTGCTTCCACACGTTGCCACAGTTCATCAGGCGTAGCCACGGGTGGTGCTTGCCGGACCACTCGGTTTCCGATCAGCGACCAAACGTGTTCAATGGGCGACAAATCGGGAGAACAGTCGGGCCACAGCAGCACTGACACATGGTGGGCCGTGAAGAATTGTTGCAAGATGCGTGCCACGTGCGGGCGCGCATTGTCCTGTTGAAACGTGGCCGCTGGCAGGTCCTGTAGGTAAGGGAGGACTACCAGCTCCAAA
Organism: Macrothele yani; assembly: GCA_039090855.1. NCBI lineage: Eukaryota > Metazoa > Arthropoda > Arachnida > Araneae > Macrothelidae > Macrothele > Macrothele yani. The sequence continues at coordinate 44,696,797 of CM077025.1, read as the reverse complement.
ACGTCGGAGATGTATCGGTGGCTGTTGAGTGTATCGGCGATGAGTACCAGAGAGGTGCAGGGGTCATATCCAATTGCGCCCGAAACCATAACGCCAGGCGACGGACCGGTATGGCAATGCATAGTGCAGGCGTCATACAGTCTATCGCCGCGGTGTCGCGACACGCGGACCCAACCAACATGGTGTTGCAGGCATAAGCGGGATTCGTCGGAGAAGACAATGTCGTGCCATTCCGTAGTCCAGGTACGGCGTTCAACGGACCACTGCCGCCGCACTCGCCGGTTGTGTAACATCAATGGTAATCTCAGGAATGGGCGCCGTGCGACAAGTCCCCGCTCCTGCAGACGACGTCGCACGGTACGTGCTCACACAGGTTGTTGCGCAACACACCTTAATTCCTGCGCTAACGTTCGTCATGTGGCGGTGCGAGCCGTCAATGCCCGCCGCACAGCATGCCGGTCCTCTCGTTCGGTGGTGTGCCGCGGCAGCGAACGAGAGGACCGGCATGTCCGTCCCTCCTGCACCGACCGAATCCACACTCGCCTCACTGTGGCTGGATGTCGTCCCACACGGGCGCCGATGTCTTGGTACGAAAAACCGTTGTCGCGATAAGCCACTATTTGTCCTCTGTCGAACTCCGAAACATGCTGGAATGACTGCCGTATTCTACGACGAGGCATCAGGAAGCTTCCAACGCGCAGATCCGGCAGCACAACACACTTCCACTATGCACTCTTCTATAGTTCTTTTCGGTGCTTTCCTTCTGTGCGCCCTTCTTATAGTACTTCTTGGTGGCGTGCCGGCCACATATGATTTGCATATGCCCTGCAATGCTAATCTTTTGCATGTCCTTTCGCGGGCGACGCATGCTGTAAATTTCAGGCCAATTGGATGCTTCCTTCTTAGTGTCGCATTTTAGGACAAGCCGCCAACGGTAACCGATAACTCGGGTACAGTTGGCAAATTTGAGCGAAGCTATTGCAAAATCTAAGCTCATTATGGCGTCAATTATAACAAATTCTGAAAAAAAAACGGATGCTTAAAATGTATGACTTCCAGAAGAATAGTACGAAACATTCTAAAAACGAAATGCCTATAATTTATCATGGACTACTTTCCTTCACGCCTTCACGTTGGTTGTGATCAGGTTGCTTGCAAACAAAGCGAAAAGACACACTCAGATCGGGAACCACGTTTTTCATCAAGACTCACCGTACCAACAAGCGCGACGTCACTGACGCCACATTGCTGGCCTCGACCGCGACTTCAGCAGTTGCAGTTAGAAAAGAAACAAAAGCAAAAAAAAAAAAAAAAAGCTAACCGATGCCATTTCTAACGTTTTTCATGTGTTTACAATGTGCTCCGCTTCCTTTTTTATCAGTTTGAACCAAAATAATTTCAAATTGACGACAAAAAAAACTAAAAAAACTCGAGCAAATGCGTCGTGAAACATTGCGACTATAGAATGCAAACAAATGTAATGCGTGTTTTTTTAATTGAAAATGTAAACAAATGTCCCCGCGTGTCTTTTTAATTGAAAAAATCAATGATTAGTGACACGGGGTTGGTATCATGGTGATTGGTCGTGTCCTATAAGAATAGCGACCATCAAAAAGCGGGCCAATTTTAATAATTTTAATTGAAATTCCTCAGTGACACGAAATTTCGGGAATCGGAAGGCGTCAAAACCTGACCATGGACCACAATCGCATGCCAAAAATTATGGTGATCAGATGTGTCATGTCGTAGCTATTCCCAAACAACAAATTGTCCCGAGTCTCGTACAGAGAGCGGATGTTTTCAATTATTATTAAAATTAGTTAATATTTTAATGGTCTTTATTTTTATACGACACGACAAATCACCATGATACCAATCCCATGTCACTCACCATGTCGTTCCCTCTCTCTGTGGCAAGTGTCACCGCGGTCGGCTGAAGTTCTTTGAAGAAGATGGGTAACAAACGACTCCTTCCCCAAACCCGGAAACCCCCTTAAAAATGCAAGTGTTTTGACGATTATTGCTGAATGTCACGGAATTTCGGGAATCGGAAGGCGTCAAAACTTGTCCATGGGCGATGCCCAATGGCATGCAAAAACTCACGGTGAACGGATGTGTCATCTCGTACCTATGCCCGAACAATTAATTGTCTCGAGTGAGCTCCGCTTCGCCTTCGGCCTTGCTTCGCTCAACAAGCTTTGAGTGGCCGAAAACATATATTTTAGTTTTGAATAGCAGAAACATACACTCTTTGCCTCCCCTCTCTCCCACCAAAAAAGCGAGGCACTCAGAAGGAATCATCCAGACGAGACGAAAGTTGGTATGTGCAATATACATCTAAGGAAATGATTGCAATTCCAGAACAGTTGGGTCATCTGCGTGGATAAAACAGCTGCACGAGTGGAACAAGTCATTAGGTTGTAGCGCCTCCTCTGGCTCGTCTACAAGCTATTATTCGGCGTGGCATTGACGCATACAGTTAACGGATACTGTCCTAAAGTATAGCATGCCAGATGGTATGCAAATTGCGGGCCAGTTAGCCGACATTATGTGATTTCTGTGGGTGGCGTCTTATCGTGTCCCAAAACATGTCCCATCTGTGAGAGGTCGGGCGATCGTGCTGGCGATGGAGAGGTGTCAATATTACAGAGGCAGGCCTTGGAGAGCCGTGTCATGTGTGGCCCGACATTATCGTGTTAAAAAATTGCTCGGTGATGCTGCGATAGAAATGGCAACACAACATATCGTCAAATGTCGTTGATGTGATGGTGAGCCGTGATGGTGGTATGGGGGTCTGTCAGAGGTGTCAAGCTGTCGAGGGAAATGTCTCCCACGACAATCACTCCAGGTGTGCGAGCTGTGTGCCGTTCCAGACACGTATGCGCTGGTCATCGGCGCCAAATGCAAACCGTGACTCATCACTGAACACAACTCAACACCATTGGACACTATCCCATGTTGATCTGGCCCGAGAACCACTGCAACCGGTGCTGGCGATGCTCTCTGGTCCATGTCGGTGGCGGAGTGGCCTCCTCGAATGTAATACCTTAGCCGCAAGTCGTCTGGCAACGGTCCGGATGTCCACTTCCGTACCTGTAGACGACGCAACATGAATACGAATGGTTGAGAACAACGAATTTGTTTATGTTCGTACGGATCTCACAAACGCTCGATTCTCGCAATCTCTCGTTGCCCTCGGCCATCAACTACCCACGTGCTGCTGGATTGTTCCCTTCTGGACCCATTGGGGCCCACATCATCCGATTTCCGCGTTGCTCAGACACAAATGCCTAGCGATACGGCGAATTGGCAAACCGGCCTGTATCACCCCAATCATGCGTTACGTCTCAAAGTCGCTCAAATGCTTGCATTGTGCACGTAACCGAAATCGAGGCATCCTCACAGCCCGTGGAGGTTAACGCAACCGGAACCTGCTGTCACAATTGTCGCTGCATGCGAGCTTTGCTCTTTATATACCCTCCTCGATGCGCAGTTGCCATGCACCGTGGCGGGTCAACTATTTAGTCATCATCATCATCATCATCAACCATTATCAATTCACTGCTGGACGAAGGTCTCCCCAAGTTTCCTCCACAACGGTCTGTCCTGTGCCAGTCTCCTCCATGTCACTCCTGCATACTTTCGAATTTCACCCACCCATCTTCCATGTGGTCTTCTTCTGGGTCTTTTCCTGTCCCTTGGAATCCAATCTAAAATTTCGGCTGACCATCGATGGTCTGTCCTTCTGGCAGTATGTCCAGCCCATTGTCATTTCAGGGATTTAACTCTGATCATGATGTCTTCCACTCTTGTCATTTTTCGGATCCACGAGTTCCTCTTCTTATCTCTCCTGGTTACACCAAGCATGCACCTGTCCATGCTTCTTTGAGTTGTCTGCAGCCTTTGTATGTCTATTTTAGTTAAGGTCCACGTCTCTGCACCATACGTAAGCACTGGAAGGATGCATTGATCAAACACTTTCCTTTTAAGACATAATGGCATATTGCTCTTGAAAATTATGTTGTTTCTTCCGAAAGCTATCCAGGCAAGTTTTGTACGCCGATTAATTTCTTCATCAATGTGACCCTCAATTGATATCTGCTGTCCAAGATAAACGTACGTGTCTGTTATCTCCAGCTTTTCTCCATCAATAGATAAATCTTCATTTCTTGAAAAAGCATTGAACATCACTTTTGTCTTCTGAAAGTTCATTTTTTATCCCACTTCTTTAGTCTTGTCAGCAAGTTCCTGGATCATACTCTGCAGCTCTGATGGGGTAGTTGCAAAAATGACTACGTCATCAGCAAAACGAAGGTGGGTCAGATAATCTCCATTAATCTTTATCTCCTCGTTTTCCCAGCTCAGCGACTGAAAGACACCCTCCAATGTGGCATTAAAGAGCTTCGGAGATATGGTGTCACCTTGTCTCACACCCTTTCCTACTTTTATGTGTGCTGTATTCTCAAACAGCCGAATCTTTGCACTTGCATTTTCATAGATGTTATTAATAATATTAATGTATGCATCTTCAATACCACAGGATTTCAGAGCCATTGTAACTGCTGATGGTTTCACCGAATCAAAGGCTTTTTCATAATCGATAAAAGCCATGCACAATGGAAGCTCATATTCCCTCGCTCTTTCAATTAGTTCTCTCAGTACGTGAATATGATCTATTGTGCTGTATCCACTCCTGAATTCAGCTTGTTCTCTCGGTTGAGCCATGTCCAGTGTTACATTTAAGCGGTGTGAAAGAACTTTAATGAAGATTTTATAAACCACTGATAGGAGGCTGATAGGTCTGTAGTTCCTGAGATCCTCAATGTCACCTTTTTAATGTAGCAGGATCATTATAGCGTTGTTCCAATCCTCAGGAATCTTCCCTTCATTAAGGCATCGAGTGAAAATTTGGGCGAGTACTGTTTCGATTTCTCCACTTGCTTCTCGTATGATGTCTACAGTAATTCCATCTTCTCCTGTAGCTTTTCCCCGCTTCATGTTCGTGATTGCATGTGCAACTTCTGTTGGGAGGACTGGAAGAACTCTGGTACTGGTACCTTTCATGATGTCTGGAGTACATGTATCATCCCTTTCATATAATTTGGAGTAGAAATCTTTTACTCTTATCAAAATTTCTCCTCTATTTCTTGTTACAGAACCAACTTCTTTTCTCAGTGCCATAATCTGTTTTCTTCCCTTACTGAGATGTCCCTTTGCTATCTTTAGGCTTTGGTTGTTTTCAATTGCTTTCCTCACAAGTTCACAGTCGAATTTCCTTACGTCTTCAGTGATACTTTTTCGTACTGTCTCGCACAGCTCTATATGTTCCACTTTGGAAGTCACATCTTCTTTAGTTGTCCTCATCTCTCTTCTTTTTTGCATCAACATTTTGGTTTTTCCTGATAATTTGTTCACATGCAACTTGTTCTTAGACACAGCTAATTTTGTTGCTGTTTCCATAAGAGCTTTGGTTACTTTTCTGTTAACTTCAGAGATGTCCACTTCTTCCGATGTTAGGCCTTCTAAAGCAGAGAATCTGTTCTTCAGTTCCAACTTGAAGGTATTATGGTGTTTTTTAAGGTTGTTTATGTCAATACATTTTGTTTGTCTTATGAGCTTGCCACTTTCAAGTTTAGTGTTGAGGTGCATCTTACATCTCACCAATCTATGGTCACTACCTGTGTTGAACTTGTTTAGCACACTGCAGTCTTCTATGACGAATTTTTTGTTACACATAATAAAATCAATTTCACTTGTCGTCCCATTTGGATGTCTCCATGTCCATTTCCTGTGTGGCTTTTTCTTGAAAAAGTAGTTTAAGGTGAAAAAGCCTTCTGTCTTTGCAAACTCAACGAGAGTATTTCCACGCAGGTTTCTGTTGCCGTGACCGAATTTACCTACCGAAGTTTCATTCTGTTGCCGTTGCCCTATTTTTGCATTGAAATCTCCCATAATTATTTTCAAATGCTGCTTACCTTTATTATTTAGATGACGAATTTCCACATAAAATTCTTCAATTTCTTCTTCAGGATGACTAGTGGTGGGTGCATAAGTTTGAATTATCTGAGCCTGGTATCTTCTCGAGAGTAGGATAACGAGTCGCGCAACTGTGTCAGAAAAACACCTTCAACTTCTACAACTTTATCCTTCAGTTTCTTGTTTATTATAAATCCAACACCACTAGTTCTGCCAGTATCTGTCCCACGATAGTAGAAGAGATGTCCACTTTTCAGTTCAATGAGATCTTCTCCCTTTCTCCTTACCTTACTTAGCCCGATGATGTCCCACTTGATCCTTTGTAGTTCCTCTTCCAATTCAAGAAGCCTTGAAGCAGAAGATAGGGAGCATCCATTATACGTAGCCAAGGTCAGCATCAGATGGCAGCCTAGTCCGGTCCTCCGGGGATTCTTAGCACCGTCTGCCTTCATGTCGCACTGGCCGCTGCCTTGGCCAGGTACATTCCAGCTGCCGGAGACTGAGGGCCAAGATTTAAGTTGTGGAGTCATTTTGGAGGGGTTTGGCCATAACTCAAGACGCTGGCCAAGCGGGTTGGTGAGTGTGGGATAGCATTTTCTCTAATCCCGATGGTATAGTTATACCGCTATTGGAGGTCGTCAGAGCCCCTTTAGTGGGAACAGGATGCACCACAAGAAGGCGGGATTGACATTTGTCAAGGAGAGGCTGTGATGTTACTCATCACCTGACCTTACATCCCACTATTTAGTCACTGGTCGTTATTTTTTAATCATTTTCAATTCTGCCCTGAGGTACTTGTGTGCGGTGTTTCATCAAGGTCGAGCAACTTTTGCGGGGTTCTACGACTTTTGAGTGGTGCTGATCTTGTCCGCAGCAACAGCGATTAGCACGACGATATCTTCCACCGAGTGCACAGGTGTCTCGTACACCAATGTTTTCATTTGAGTGCATGAGAAAATATATTTTAATTTTGAGTAGCCGAGAACTTACATTTGAGTTTTGAGTAGCCGAGAACATACATTTGAGTTTTTAGTAGTCGAGAACATATATTTGTATTGTGATTGGACGAGAACATACAATACATAGTATGCCCTTTGACTGATCGAAATCTAACAATTTGCAGTTTGCAGTGATTGGAAGCTAAAATATTTGACTTGACTTTCGTTTTATCAATAAGGTATATACGACTTTTGAGTGGTCGAGATGTAATGAATTTCACTTCTGAATAGTCGAAAGTTAACATACATGACTTTTGAGTAGACGTATACCTTATATATACAGGGTGACTGTAAACTTCTTCAAGAAAACAAGACGGGTGATAGTACACATCAAGACGAACAGTATTTGTAATGGAACCTAGGACCGCATTCCACTCCTAGTGCCAGAAAAGAGTAAAGTTACATATCCACTTTGAGCCTTCAATAGTGAAATCAAAGAGACATACCTAATTTATGAGATTCACGATTCCAATTGTATCAGTAAAAGACTCAAAAGAACTGCTCAAACTAGCGTCCAAGGGCGTCGTTGCACAGCCCACACCGGCGAATGAAGGACTGTCGCACCCTCACGTAGACTCCCGGTGTGGTGCTGATCTTGTCCGCAGCAACAGCGATTAGCACGACGATATCTTCCACGGAGTCCACAGGTGTCTCGTACACCAATGTTTTCATGTGCCCCCCAGAAGAAGTGGATTAAGGTCCACTTCTTCTAGTCCAGTGGATTAAGGTCCACTTCTTCTAGTCCAGTGGATTAAGGTCAACTTCTTCTAGTCCAGTGGATTAAGGTCCACTTCTTTTAGTCCAGTGGATTAAGGTCCGGGGAGCGTGGAGGCCAAGACACAGGTTCACGGCGTCCTATCCACTGTCCGAGATATGTCGCATTTAGGATGTGTCGGTTCTCGGTGGCAAAGGGTGCTGGGGCTCCATCATGCATAAACCACATGTTTCTCCGTGTGGTGAGCTGAAAATCCTGCAATATACCGGGTAGCACTTGTTCCAGGAACACGCGGTATGCTGCGCCGGTAAGACATATGCGTCAATTCTTATGTGATGTTTGCACGGTAATATCGCTGAACGGGTTCGGCTGCAATTTTAAATGTTTGCTCCTCATCGTCCACGCACGTGTTCCGCGCACCTGATTTAAATCTTGTGCTTCTCATGCACTGGCTGGAACTGCGTGTGCCTTTTGGACGTTTTTCGAACGTGCTCTTTTCTGGCACTAGGAGTGGAATGCAGCCCTAGGTTCCTTTGCAAATATTGTTTGCCTTGATGTATACTATCACCCCTTTGTTTTGTTGATTGAGTATACAATGACCCTGTATATTATGTATATATTAGGTTTGAATGGTCGAGTACGACTCAGTTGTGCTGTGATTTAAGTGCTGGCTTCTGATCATTCTTCGGTGATGGATGCGGGTTCATAACCCGTTAGGCATGGATATTGTATTAGTCTTACGGCACTAGCTCTCTGGCTTCTCTGGAACCAGTGTCCCTAATTTAGAGTCGAACGACTGCTTATAGCGAATGAAATTACTTAAGGTAGTTGTTAAATCCCCAAACAGAAAAGAAATAGTCGAGGCCTAATGTATTTGAATTTTAACTGGCTGAAAATATTTATTTGACTTTTGAGTGGTCCAAAGCTATTTCTCTTTAATTGTTCGAAACTCCACGTATTTGAGTTTTCAGTTGTCGAGAGCTAGTATATTTGACTTCCGAGTGGTCGAGACCTAACTTTTTTTACTCAAAAGTCAAATACACTGCCGGCCACCCGAAATGCAACACCAAGAAGTACGCGAGATAGCAAAGCCAGATTTACTGGACACATAACAACAGATACAAAGATGAAACGATTGAGCTTACAGGTCCGTACGACTTGCGAAACACGCAGACATCAATAGTTCGTGTGGCCCCCATGGCTGGAAATAACGGCCGCTACACGCCGCGGCATCGAACGAAAGAGGCTTTGGTTGTGGGCTTGGGGTATGTCGGTCCAGGCTGCTTCCACACGTTGCCACAGTTCATCAGGCGTAACCACGGGTGATGCTTGCCGGGCCACTCGGTTGCCGATCAGCGACCAGACGTGTTCGATAGGCGACATATCGGGAGAACAGGCGGGCCGCGACAGCAGTGATACCTGGTGGGCCGTGAAGAATTGTTGCAAGATGCGTGCCACGTGCGGGCGCGCATTGTCCTGTTGAAATGTGGCCACTGGCAGGTCCTGCAGGTGAGGGATGACTACAGGCTCCAAAACGTCGGAGATGTAGCGGTGGCTGTTAAATGTACCGGCGATGCGCACCAGAGGGGTGCAGGTGTCATATCCAATTGCGCCCCAAACCATAACGCCCCGTTCGGTGGTGTGCCGCGCCTGCGGCAATAGCTCCCGTCGGTCCGTCTGTCTCTCCTGCACACTCCGAATTCATACTCGCCTCACTGTGGCTGGATGTCGTCCTACACCGGCGCCGATGTCTCGGTACGATAAACCGGTATCGCGACAAGCCACTATTCGTCCTCTGTCGAACTCCGAAACGTGCTGGAATGACTGCCGTATTCTGTGACAAGGCATCAGGAAGCTTCCCACGCACAGGTCCGGCTGCACAACACACTTCCACTACTTGCACCCCGCATTCTGTGCACTCTTCTTACAGCGCTTCTCGGTGGCGTGCTGGGCGCACATAATTTGCATATGCCCTGCAATGCTAATCGTTTGCATGTCCTGTCGCGGGCGACGCATGCTGCGAATTTTAGGCCAATCGGATGCTTCCTTCTTGGTGTTGCATTTTGGGTGGCCAGCATTGTATATTAAGTGTTTTTGAAATAAATATTACTTCACAGAAAAGTAATATATCACGCTGTGGCTAGAAACCACCAAGACGCCCTACATTGTTTTTTGACATCTAAATGCAAAATGTGGTCCGAAGTGGGACCAGATTCGAGTTCCTGATGTAGCATGGGTGGTTGTGTTCATTTTATAATGTTCCTTGTATCCTTATCGTGAAAGCAGTGGTCTTAAGTTATGAATGAGAGTCCAAATCATAGCTGTGATTTTTTTCTTAATTTTCTTTGCCACGCTAAGCCATTCACCACACTATCAAATCACACATACAATTTCTGTACAAAAAAACATGCAAATACAAATATTATACAATGATATTATACATACATTGAAAAGTATAAATTACGTAATTGGAAATTCAAAATCACGTATGATAACATGAATAATTTTGTTTTTAATTTGAGTAAATTGAAGCACCACTACAGGTTCTTAAAAAAATCAGTGCGGTGCACTGTAATTGTGACAAGGGAACCAGGGAAAAAGGCTAACAATAGCCTGACGGGCCCCTAGTCCCCCCCCCCCCCTAAATAATCTAAATAGCCAAGCCAAAGAACAAATTAACTATTACGCAGTAAATTAAAGTTATATACGTAATATACAACAAGTCGTTAAGCAACCATTAATTTTGAAGGTCTTTAGTTGTTTTTTGAATACTCGAAAAGTGTGTAATCGTCTTGATTTGAAGCGGCAACCCATTCCAGGACCTAGGGCTGGTCAAGTTAATACAGTATTATTAAATGATAAATTAGTACGCGCTCTAGGTATTAAAAAACTAGTATTTCCACGAGTGTCATGATAATGGGAACGGCAATGCAAAGTGATTAGATCTGAATATTTCTTAGCATTTGTATATTGGTTACACATCGGACTGGTCTTCATATCCCAAAACAGGAAACTAGATTAACACCAATACAAATATTATTTTGAAGATGACTATCCATTTTTTGGTGTAAATATGACAAGGATGGTAAGTCAGAAAATATACGAAAACTTGAAAATGTTTTCGTCCTGGAGTGGGAATCGAACCTGTGACCCCCAGATAGCGCCGGGGTATGCTAATAACTACACCACCCAGAACGACCAAGTGAATCCTGTGATGGTTATATCACAAGTTCGACTGGTAAATCCTGTCATGGTTTATATCACAACTTCGACTGGCAAATCCTGTGATGGTTATATCACAACTTCGACTGGCGAATTCTGTGATGATTATATTCAAATTAATCGGAAACTTGAGTGGTCGTTCTGGGTGGTGTAGTGGTTAGCGTACCGGGGAGCTATCTGGCAGACGCGCGTTCGATTCCCGCTCCAGGACGACGAAAATTTTCAACTTTTCGGATGTTATCTGACTTACCATCCTTGTCATGTTTACACCAAAAAACGGATTCACATATTAAAAAGTTTTATTGTGTAGTGTAATCCCGTATTCCATTCATGAAATATAATTTTGTTGTAACTTAATTTCTTTTCAAAATATTACCAATGAAACCACAAACCGATAAAATAAATGTTGTTCCAGTTAACGATAATACTATGAATAAAACTGTCAAATTTGTATCAGACTTACTTGTTTTCTGCATTAAAAATATGTATAGACTTAAACTTCGCGTTTAACTGTTCCCAATCGTTCTCAAAGTAAGAGAAAATTTTCGTACACTTCAGAAGAGATCACCAACACATATATCTAACTACAGAACTTTAGGACAGCATTTTGACTTTTGTAAAAACGAGCAGACACATTAGCTATCTCCATCCATTCATCCGTTTATCTCGCCTGCCCGCGGCGAGTTGAGTACCGCAAAGACGACTATGCGCCCTTGAGGTTTATTAGCAAATTAATGCAGTTGGCTTGCGATTCCTCTATTGCATACGAATAAGGGACAAAGTGCTGCCGGGGCCGAATTCACAGGGAACTATCTGCGCATTCACATCCCCAATCACCAGCAGCCTGAGGAAAAATTAGGTATCTAAGTAAATATAATAATGATTGGGTTATATAGCTATTATGGATTTATTGAAAATGCGTCTTCATAACAAGCTATTTCGAATTTCTTAAACACTTTACAGAAAAACTGGTATTTTTGTAAACTAACTCTGAATGTATATCTTTTCGCATTTACTCTGTAAAGCAATCGATAGGCTACTACTTGAAAATTTATATAATACGGACACTTTTGGGGGGAGGGGGCGGTGTAACGACCATCGTGAGCGACTCCATGGACTATAAGTAGTCAGGTGCCTCAAATTTGGCCAATTTGGCCGCGGGTGGCCTAGTGGGCAACGTTCATGACTGCCACGGAAAGGACCTCAGGTTCGATCCCAGGCAGGTATGAACGCTCGATCCACTAAATATCCGCCGTGCGTCGGATGGGCAGGTTAAGCCGTCGGACCCCGGGTAATGGCCCCCGGTAATAAATAAGGGCGTCTTCCTCCCCCTTTCTACTTCGCTTCCGTGTCACTTTCCTATCGGGAGCTCTAGCCCAAATCTCCTAGTTTCATATTTCTAAGGGTTGTTTAAGACCTGGGGTGAGACACTCCTTTCCTAAAATCCTCTACATATGATCATTTGATCATTTTGGCCAATTTGGGGCAGACGTGAATCAGCGGAATGAGGAGAAGCAGCTCAGCTGGGCACGTACGCCACCTATGCATATTCCACAACTTGAACTGCGGCCCATCTCGGACAACAAACTATCCATAATCTTATGTTTCAGGCAACACGACCACCGACACGGCTATCGTTGACATGACATATACTTACGGAAATTATATCAGAAACACTTGAAAATCGACTAAATCCTTAAAACGAGAAAATTCAAGTGATTTTTCCCATTTAGGAAAACCATAGATCAGTAGGTAACCGTCAAAATAGGTAGATCTACTAAAAGATGAATAGGATGGCAACATTGACTCATAGTCATGAACATGATCTTATTTGGAAATAATCCCGACAATGGCATCGAACGAATCCCGAGATAGGAAAACTACCACCATCTGTCTCCCACATATCTTCTGTACAAGCGGCTCGTTTTTTCCTCACGTGATTATAATTCAGTGAGAGATAATAGCGGACAAAGACGTAGATTTTTCACCGCTCGTATAACAGAAATTTCATAGAGCTCCTTTTTTGATGCCATGCATCTTTCCCGACAGTAGAAAAGTAAATCCCGAGTAGATAATTCCGATGTAACTAAAATGGGCAACGGAGTGTCATTGTCAAAACCATTGTTGAAATACGCTGAAGTGCCAAGAAAAACTGGTACAGACGAGCTTATGCAAAATACATAGCAAAGTCACCTATGCGCGTACTCGGTTGCGTCCGCAAGTGCGTGTATAAAGCGATAGACATCCTTCACGGCGGTGTTTGTGCTGTTCTTTTCTAATTGTGTACTATTGTTTCGCCTGTGTTATCCTGTAAATCATGCCCAGCCAATGTCATGTGACACAATGTGTTTCTCTTTGTCACTTCTGCAATTTTTTATTCAATAAGCTTTGCTTGCAGCATTTGTTATTCATCCCCATTGTCATTGCAGTGTATATACCATCATGTTTTTTTAACAGTTTTGTATTATTTCCCAGTGAGACGCCCAATACTGTACGTCTCCCTCTTATGTTTTCTTATGATAAATTAGAATAAAGCGATTTTGAAACCTTGCGAGCTGTCAGAGCTGTTTTCGGCATGAGAATGACAAATAATAACGATTTAAATGATTTTCAATGCGGTGTCATAGTTGGCACTTGTGAGATGGGCCATAGTATTTTGGAGGTACAAACGAAGTTCGGATTTTCACGGACGGCCATGGTAAGGATGTGCCGTGACTACAAGAATTCCGGCAAAACCTCCAACCTACGATACCAGTGTGGCCGTAAAAAGGCATTGGGTGAACGTGAACATCGTCGGCTGTGAAGAATGTCGTGCAACACTTTCGCAGGTTTCATCGCAATTCAATGCTGGAGCCTCGACTGTGCAACGTACCCTGCACGATATGGGCTTTGGGAGCCGACGCCCAACTCGAGTCCCCTTGATGGGTGCACGACACAGAGCTATGCTCCTCGCTTGTGCACGGCAACACCACCTCTGGAAACAAGTAGCATGGTCCGACGTGTCGCGTTTCCAAGTGTATTAGGCAGATGGAAGGATTCGTGTTTGGCGCAAACCCCATGAAGCCATGGGTCCCGCCTGCCAACAGGGAACTGTACCGGCTGGTGGGGGGTCCGTAATGTAATAGGGTGTGTTTAGCTGGACTTCGCTGGAACCCCTGGTACGTCTGCAAACTTTTTCGAACCGGCCAACGCTATGTGCGCATCGTTTCTGACGAGGTACCTACGTTCATGTCCTGCATTCATGCTGATGGGTTGGGCCTGTTCCAAGAGGACAATGCACCTCCACACGTGTCGGGACACCACATTATGGTTAGAGGAGCATTCATCTGAGTTTGAGATGTTGCCATTCCCACTCAAATACCCAGATCTGAACGTGATAGAACACATTTGGGATGTCATGCAACGTGCTCTCGAACACATGAATCCTAGACCTCGGAATGTATGCGAATTGTGGAACGCTCTGCAGGAAGTATCGTGTGCATTGCCTATAGCATATTTCCATAAGCTAGTCGAGTCCATGCCCAGTGTCGTATTTCTGCAGTCATGCGCTCCCGTGAGGGGGACCTGCCAAGTGTTAGACTGGTGTATAAGTTTTTCTGGCGTTTCAGTGTATGTTCGCGCTGCATGCTGTTCCACAAAGGGACGCAACAATAGGTAATTTCTGTGTTACCCAACAATATATTTTATAAACTATCACCGAATATTATTTGATCATGTTTTACATAAACGTAACAATATCTCATTGCAGTCTGTGTAAATCACGAGTACCTAAAGCTAAATGAGATAAAAGCTATTACTAAAATGCATTTGGATGCTACCAATCTTTCCTGACAGCAGTTCATTATGCCCCGTAGCGAAAGTTTTCTTCCTCTCGACCCCCTCAAGGGGAACGTGTTACCTGCTATTGACTAGAGCTTTAAATTGAGTATAACATGATGTGGTGCAATCTGTAGATATCCTGGACCAAAAGTTACCAATGCGTTTCACTAACACACTTGCGATTCAGCGTGTTTTTCTACACTGCTGGTCACCCAAAATGCAACACCAAGAAGGAAGCATTCGAATGGCCTGAAATTCGCAGCATGCGTAGCCCGCGAGAGGACATGCAAACAATTAGCATTGCAGGGCATATGCAAATCACGTGCGCCCGGCACACCACCGAGAAGCACTATAATAAGGGTGCACAGAAGGCGGGGTGTAAGTAGTGGAAGTCTGTTGTGTTGCCGGACCTGTGCGTGGGAAGCTCCCTGATGACTCGATGCAGAATACGGCAGTCATTCCAGCACGTTTCGGAGTTCGACACAGGACGAATAGTGGCTTATCGCGACAGAGGTTTATCGTACCGAGACATCGGCGCTCGTGTGGGACGACATCCAGCAACAGTGAGGCGCGTATGGATTCGCATTTTACGACAGTGTCCTTCTTGGTGTTGCATTTTGTGAGGCCAGCAGTGTATGTTGAAGTCAGATTTTGGTTTGCGCAGATGGGCTTCTGTAACTACATCGCGCCTCATGCGTGTCAGGCTCGTTTTTTACGTTTGCCTAAATCTGAATTATATACAGAATGCCCGAAAAGTCTTTGACACATTTTGAAAATTTATTAAAAAAACTATGCGGGATAGGAACATTTCAGACCTTGTAAACTTACTTCAAAAAGCTTTTTCCTATAGTTAATAAACTTTAATATATGCAGCTTTTGTTGCACGGAGTACATCAAGCTGATATTCAATCTCTACCCATGTACGTGCCAAAGTGGATTTTGTAACAGATGTAGTTGCAGCAACTATGCGAGTTTGCAGTTCGTCCACACTTTTGCAGTTTCGATGAATAAACTTTGTCTTTCAAATATCACTACAAAAAGAAGTCTAGGGGCGTGACAGCTGGAGAGCTGGGAGGACATAGGAAGGGTCCATCTCGTCCAATCCACCTGGTTGAAAATCCCTTATCTAAAAAATTTTGCACAGCCTTACCCCAATTAGGCGGTGTACCATCTTGTTCCAAAATGATTTTAGGATGTAAATAGCAAATTTGAGAGACAACAAAAATTTGAATCATGCCCAAATATATTTCCTTTGTGACTGTGGAGTTTTAAAAAAAGATAAGTCCAACCACACGATCAGCCATTAAGCCACACCACACATTAATTTTAGGACTGTCCCGGACATGCTCGATGAAGTGATGTGGATTCTCTGACCCCAAAATTCTGATATTGTGGCGGTTGACTTTACCTGAAACATAAAATATTGCTTCATCTGTATAAGCAATGATTCGTAGGAAGTCATTATTTGCTCTATACTCGGAACAAAGCTAACCTGATTACACTGTTAATGCTGTGAAACCGATTTACCGACAAGATGTCGCTTGTGTATCAGTATTTATCCGAGCACCAGTGGGGTGCCATATGTCGCGAACCCTTTCTCCTAAGGGTGACTGAAGGCAAGACAATAGGAAATTCCCCGCGTTCCATTACTATATCACTCCTCAACCCCCACACCTTCTCAACCTTGCTGACCACCAGACAACGGATTTCTGAATGAGTATTTTAAAACAATAACCACAAAGAAAGGAGCAAGCTTAATCGCAAAAACGTTATCTCCCGTCTTACCCTAAGGCTAACACAATTCTCCTGTCCGGCGCGCAGTAAATATCCTCAGTGTATACTGTATAGCATCTATAACCTCTCTGAAGCAAAACACAAGTGACGACGACGTCGCCAAAATGCGAATGTTTGTATTATTTCGAAACGCAACCGAAACAGGGATCTTTTTTAGCACGTCTTTTGTAAAAAAAGATCGTGCTTATGTTATCGGTTTGTCGGTCCGTCCGCCTGTACTCACGGTATCTCTGCAACTATTAGTCCAATTTGAATTTTTTTTTTTTTTTTTTTTGCATTCGAAAGCTTGAGATATGCGAATGATGATCCTTTATTTCGTTTTTTTTTTTACGGTGTTCAATTTCGCCGCTAGAGGGCGTAAATGCAGATCATGTCGAATTCAAAAATACGTTTTATTCCACATATTTGCTTCTAAACATCAGATTGAAAGAAAATCTTTTATCTTTCGATTCCATTTATGTCGAAGAGTATTTTGGATATAGTTTCTTTTTGAAATTACGCATAGATTTTCCGCTAGGAGGCGTAAAAGTAAATTTCATTTTTTCCGATAACTCTTCTTCTAAAACTCCGATTTGAATTTCTTTTTCAGGGGATACATCTCCTGATGCACAATCTTGTGCATATAATTTCGAATTTTTGGTAAAGAATACTTTAGCCACCAGGGCTAAGTGTTAGTTTTCGCTTCTGATGTAAGTTGACATGAAATCTGAGCTTCTAAAATATCGATTAAAAAATTTCTTTCGTTAACTGATGCTACTCACATCAATAAACCTTTTCGGAATATTTTCTTCCTAAAATAATCCAGTTTCTCCGCCATGGGGCATAGATGTATATCTTATTTTTGTCAATATCTCGACTTCTAGGAGTCCGATTTGAAAACTTCCTTTTTTGTTGGATAGTGTTTTCTGTGTGACATATTTTTCATATAATTTCAAAATTTTCAAGTAATTCATAGACTTTCCGCTAGGGGGCGTAAAGGTAAATTGCGTTTCCCCCTATATCTCTGCTTCTAAATCTCTGATCTGAAAAATTCTTTCTTCACCGGATACAGCTCCTGATGGGAAATCGTTTGCACATAATTTCTAATTTTTGTAAAAAAATTGTTTGGCCACCAGGGGGCGTAAATCTTAATTTCCGCTTCTGATGTATTTGCAGCAAAATATGAGCTTCTAAATTCTCGATTGAAAATAACGTCGTTTGTAGACCGATACTACTCATGCCGAAAAACTTTTTAGAAACATTTTCTTCTTATAATAGTGCACGGTTTCTTCGCCAGGGTGCGTAGATTTATATATTATTTTTGTCAACATCTCGACTTCTAAGAGTCCGATTTCAAAAACTCCTTCTTTGTTGGATAATGTTTCTAGTGCGACATGTTTTTCCTATAAATTCAAAATTTTCAAGTAATTCATAGACTTTCCGCTAGGGGGCGTAAAGGTAAATTGCGTTTTCCCCTATATCTCTGCTTCTAAATCTCCGATCTGAAAAAAAAATTTCTGCACCGGATACAGCTCCTGATGGGAAATCGTTTGCACGTAATTTCAAATCTTTGTAAAAAATTGTTTGGCCACCAGGTGGCGTAAGTCTTAATTTCCGCTTCTGATGTATTTGCAGCAAAATATGAGCTTGTAAAATCTCGATTGAAAAAAAGTCTTTTGTGGACCGATACTACTTATGTCGAAAAACATTTTAGGGACATTTTCTTCTTGAAATAATGCATGGTTTCTACGCCAGGAGCGTAGATGTATTATCCTATTTTTTTCAATATTTCTACTTCTAGGAGTTCGATTTGAAAAACTCCTTCTTTGCTGGATACTTTTTCGATGCGAAATGTTTTTCCTGTAAATTCAAAATTTTCAAGTAAATCATAGACTTTCCGCTAGAGGGCACAAAGTTAAATTGCGTTTTCTGCGTTATTTCTGATCCTAGAACTCCGATTTATTTGAAAAATTCTTCCTCTATAGCATACAAGACCTGATGAAAAATATTTTTTACATAATTTCTAATGTTTGGTAAAGAATGGTTTGGCCACCAGGGGGCATGAGCTTTAATTTCTGCTTCTGGTGTATTTGTAGCAAAATCTGGGCTCCTGAAAACTCGATTAATTTTTTTTCTTGGACCGATACCGCTCATATGGAAAAACCTTTTGAGGATACTTTCTTCCTAAAATATGCATGGTTTTCCCACCAGGAGACGTAAAGTCACATTTTATTTTTGTCGATATCTCTGTTTCTAAGAGTCCGATTTGAAAAATTCTTTTTGTGTTGGAGAGCGTTTTCGGTGCGAAATGTTTCTCATATATATTAATGTTTTTCTTAACGAACAAGTCTGCAGCCAGAGGGCATAAGCTCACGATTCCGTTTACAGCAATATCTGAGGGATTAAAAACCCGATTGAAAAACTTCTTTCTTCCGTAAGATACAATTGTTTTCCATATCGGTTCCACTGACTTTGAATAGCTTTGATTAATTTAATTGCGTCGGAACGGATTCAAAAGACGTGCTTACTACACCCGAAAATTCGGTGTCATCTTTCTTGTTAAGTCTCAGTTCAAATTCGAAAACGCGCTTTTCAACTGGAACTATATTATGCAGTGGAAGTACACATTCCGTAATTTTAACTCCATAGTGAGGTTGGCCTTGTCCTGTGTATAGATGGTTTAGCATGCCCACAGCAATGTTAGAACGGCGTAGCTTGTCGTCAGGCTGTAATGATTGCAATACATGCAGTTTGTAGGCATATAGACTAAGTTTTTTGTGTTAGACTCGATGCACTGTTGTTCGAGGAAGTGCCAATTTGTCCTTTGTATCAGTTCGTGTCGATTTAGTAGCGATATGTGAAAAGGCTTCACGAATGCTTTCAACGTCGCCCTCACCCGTGCTTAGTCTTCCACATCTTGGCTTATCGAGGACAGTTCCCGTTACCAGAAACTTCTTGTGCCAAGCTAAGAGGGCCATTACGCCTAGAAGGATCTTTTCTAAATTTCAAACGAAAATTTCTTTGCACTTTGGTAAGATTCCGTTTCGAAAAATCAACCAACGTATATCACTTTCTCTGCTGGAGTAGACATTTTTTCAACTAACCTTGGGATTGGATCAGTAGCGCTACCTAGTGACCTGTTTGGGAAGCAGTAAAACATTTTTTTAAGTGAACAAAATCGGCAAAAATTATGTTTATATTCCGAATAGTTCTTTTTTAATAATTTTTTAAAATGTATCAATGACTTTTGAGACACCCTGTATAATAATAATAAAAATAAATATCATTTTTGAAAACTTACACAGTCGAAATACTATTACTGCCGTCGTAGTTTAGTAAATATTTACTTTTATTTCTCACATATGTATCTTCTTTCATGGGTTTTAGGACAATTACATTCATTAATCCACTTACCTAAGTACCGCTAAATATCAGGAATTAGTCAACCTTATTGTTTGCTGTTATGATTTAATTCCACTTAGTATGTACCGGACTTTGGCTCGGTGTGGCCGTGAGTGACACGAATAAATGCAATGTGTTGTAGGTAAGTAAATGTATACTCTCGAATCACTCGTCTTATTCCACATCCACAAAGATCTTGGCAAGCGACAAATGCGTAACATATTAACAGCAAAGAGTACCGAGATATTCCTCGATTTTTAGTTTTAAAGTGATTTAAATAATCAGCAAGCTGAGAAAACATTTCAATCCCTGGAATGCAAAATCAAGGTCACTTGCCTATGTAACACAGCTTGAAATACATGAAAAAGTATATCTTCTATAGAGGTTTCACCTGTTTTTGTAGCAATTGGACGACTAAAAACACCGATCCTTGTTTTAACAGTATAGACGTCAACAGCATTGTCTATCGAGGAATTCCGATTATTTGTCCTGAATCCTGGCATTCACGCCTATAGGGACATGTGTATCAGACGAGCGTGCCAGTGCTTTCTCAGCGCAAAACCAGTAGGATGAGGTACTGTAGAGGTAAGAGCAACAGGAGAACCAAACAGAACGTACAGTCTACCAAAATGTCCCCATCCTGTGTCAGACATCGTGATGGAAAGCTCACATTGTTGTTTCGTCAGTGTGCGTTAATAACTAGTAGGATAAGGTAATGCAGAACTAAGAGTCCCTGTCAATCCTAACACAGAACCATACTCTCTACCAAAGAGTCCTGATGCTTTGTCAGGCATCGTGATAGATAATACACGCTGGAGACATACTCGCCAGGGAAGTGAATCAGGATTCCCGCTTCAGAAAATCAGAAGGATAAGGTGATGCGTAGCTAGGAGCCATCGCTGACTGAAACAAATAAAAACAAATAACCGTAGTGGGCAGAAAGAGCCCCGTTGTTCTCTCAAACATCGTAATGAACAATACACGTTGAAGTCATGATATTCAGATATGTGAATCAGTTTTTCCATGTTCTGTCAAACATCATACACTGGCGGAACGTGAAAAAAGAACACCAAGAAGGAGACGTCTGATACCAACGAAATTTATACAGCATAATAACGGAATACAGAGGATAACGTGATCAAAACATTGTGGCAAAATACAGCTGTACTTGCTGGTAAACTGAAATACAACATTTTGATGTAACATGGTTAGTACGAGGTTGAACCGCCATGAACTGCGTCACACTGTGCAATTCTGGCATGGAGTCTGTCGTACAGATGTTGGATGTAAGTTTGGGGTATTGAGTTTCAAGCACCCTCAATCTGGACGCGTAAATCGGGGATGGTCGTGGCTGGCCGTGGAGGACGGATAAGTCGTTGTCCCAGAAAATCCCACACGTGCTCAATGGGAGACAAATCCGGTGAACGTGCAGGCCACGGAAGTTGTCTCACACCCTGAAATGCATGTTGCGTTGCACGTGTAGTGTGTGGGCGTGCGTTATCTTTCTGGAAAACACCACGATTGGCCGACCTTACAAATGGCACAACAACCGGCTGGATGATGTTGTTGATGTAGGAGGTGCTGTTTAACGTACCCGGTTCAAACACTAGTTGTGCACGGGAGTGATAGCTGATCGCTTCCCACACCAGGAGACCAGGTGTAGGCCCTGTGTGTCGCTGGCGGATGCAAGAAGAGTGGAGACGCTCCCCTGTGCGTTTGCGAACACGCATACGGCCATCGGAGGCTCCCAAGTAGAATATGTTTTCATTGCTGAACACGACAGATCGCCATTGCGTTCTCCAGTGCAGACGTTGGCGACATCACTGCAGCCGTTCCTGACGGAGGGCTGGAGTCAGAGGTACACATGCCAGAGGCACACGTGCACGTAGTCCTGCATCCAGTAGACGGTTGCGGATTGTTCGCACAGTCACTTCAGGTGCAACGGCAGCTCGGATTTGCGTCGCAGTGGATGTTCTGCTTGACAACGCCGCTCTTCTTATGCGTCGATCTACCGCTCATCAGTCCGTCTGTGACTCCCGGTTCCACGTCTTCTCGTGTGGGAATGTTCCTCGGACCATCTACGCCACCATCGTACTACAACCGATACCTCCTGTCCAATTCGCTCCGCAATAAGACGATACGACCACCCGGCCTCGCGGAGTCTGACTAGACGACTTCGCTCAAAGTCCGATAACTGCAAAAATCGTTCACGTCTTCCATGTCCAGGCAATTCAGCTTCTGCAGGGTCTTTGGACGTGTCCGTACGCCGACGACTGATTACATTCACTTCGCCGTACTCCTTAAATACCACCGACGATAATTTGCATATTATGTCGTGCTGTGCCGTAAGCGCTCACCGGTTGGTCCCGAAATTAACATCACACCTACGTAATCTCGACCCCATTATCATATGTAAATTTCATGATCGTCCGCCAATTCCTTCTTGGTGTTCTTTTTTTACTTTCCGCCAGTGTATGAACAATGTTCTGCCAAATATCATAATGAACAATACACGTGGAAGACATGATATTACAAGATGTGAATCAGTTTTTCCATGTTCTGTCAAACATCATATGAACAACGTTCTGTCAAAACATCATAATGAACAATACACGTGAAAGTCATGATATTCAGAGATGTGAATCAGTTTTTCCATGTTCTGTCAAACATGTCATGAACAATGTTCTGTCAAACATCATAATGAACAATACATATTGAAATCATGTAATTCAGATATGTGAATCAGTTTTCACCATGTTTTGTCAAACATCATATGAACAATGTTTTGCCAAATATCATAATGAACAATACACGTTGAAGTCATGATATTTAGAGATGTCAATCAGTGTTTCCATGTTCTATCAAACATGATAGTGAACAATACACGTTGAAGTCATGATATTAAGAGATGATAATCAGTTTTTCCATGTTCTGTCAAACATCACATGAACAACGTTATGTCAAACATCATGTGAAGAATGTTCTGCCAAAGATCATGATGGACAATACACGTTGAAGTTATGATATTCAGAGATGTAAATCAGTTTTTCCATGTTATGTCAAACATCATATGAAGAATGTTCTGCAAAATATCATAATGAACAATAAACCTTAAAATCATGATATTCTGAGATGTGGATCAGTTTTTCTATGTTCTGTCAAACATCATATGAGGAATGTTCCGCAAAACATCATAATGAACAATATACCTCAAAATCATGATATTCAGAGATGTGGATCAGTTTTTCTATGTTCTGTCAAACATCATATGAACAATGTTCTGTCAAACATCATATGAACAATGTTCTGTCAAACATCATATGAACAATGTTCTGCCAAACATCATATGAACAATGTTCTGCCAAACATCACAATGAACAATACACGTTGAAGTCATGATATTCAAAGATGTGAATCAATTGTTCCATGTTCTGTCAAACATCATATAAACAATGTTCCGTCAAACATCATAATGAACAATATACGTTGAAGTTATAATATTCAGATATGTGAATCAGTTTTCCCGCACGTAAAAGCTGACGGAGACCAAAATTCCCTACCGTACTGTCAAACATCATGTGAACAATGTTCTGCCAAAGTTTATGATGAACAATGCACGTTGAAGTTATGATATTCAGAGATTTGAATCAGTTTTTCCATATTATATCAAACATCATATGAAGAATGTTCTACAAAACATCATAATGAACAATATACGTCAAAATCATGATATTCAGAGATGTGGATCAGTTTTTCCATGTTCTGTAAAACATTATATGAACAATGTTCTGCCAAACATCAAAATGAACAATACACGTTGAATTCATGATATTAAGAGATGTGAATCAGTTTTTCCATGTTCTGTCAAACATCATATGAACAATGTTCTGTCAAACATCACAATGAACAATACACGTTGAAGTCATGATATTCAAAGATGCGAATCAATTTTTCAATGTTCTGTCAAACATCTAATGAACAATGTTCCGTCAAACATCATAATGAACAATATACGTTGAAGTTATAATATTCAGGTATGTGAATCAGTTTTCCCGCACGTAAAAGCTGACGGAAACCGAAATTCACTACCGTACTGTCAAACATCATGTGAACAATGTTCTGCCAAAGTTCATGATGAACAATACACGTTGAAGTTATGATATATTTAGAGATTTGAATCAGTTTTTCCATGTTATGTCAAACATCATGTGAAGAATGTTCTGCAAAACATCATAATGAACAATATACGTCAAAATCATGATATTCAGAAATGTGGATCAGTTTTTCCATGTTCTGTCAAACATCACAATGAACAATACACATTGAAGTCATGATATTCAGAGATGTGAATCAGTTTTTCTATGTTCTGTGAAACATCGTAATGAACAATACACGTTGAATTCATGATATTCAGAGATGTGAATCAATTTTTCCATGTTCTGTCAAACATCATATGAACAATGTTCCGTCAAACATCATAATGAACAATATACGTTGAAGTCATAATATTCAGATATGTGAATCAGTTTTTCCGCACGTAAAAGCTGACGGAGACCGAAATTCACTACCGTACTGTCCTCCAAATTGTCCCGCTTCTTTGTCAACTAACGTGAACAAAAATACACATACGATGGCACGATGGTAAGTAGAGCGAATCAAGATAGCTGCAACGCAGTATTGAAACGCCCTTCGTGGATCATACGAAGCTAGAAGGCACTGGAGACCAAATCTGAAAGACGTGCTGTGAACCAATTTGCCCAATTTCTTTGAAAAAGAATATTTTAGCAAACTCACGTCTGAAGGCATACTGATCAGGTGCAGAAATCAGTGGATTGAGGTCAGATCTAGTTGTGGATATGTGTATAGTTTAACTATACGCAGGGCATCACATGTGGCATGGAAATTCTACTGATGCGCATTGTGCCAACTGAAACATGCGTATGGTTGATTTAGATTTCGACGCACCTTCTGTACAAAACAGCAAACGTTTGTGCTGTAGAAAATATGATATTACATACAGGGTGATTCAGAAATGTTGTTCATAAATAGAAAGATAAGAACTACTAATCGAAACAAACAAAGAAGTTGTAGTCAACATAGGTCAGGGAACAAACCATTTCGGAGATAACTGACATTTTATTGCAGGGTTGCCAGAGGTAATGTAAAGTTGTCCCCCCCCCAACTGTCCGCTATTTCGATAGTTTTTGCCCCTCTGTGGCAGAAAGGCTGAATTGTTTGGGGGTTTGGGGTACCAGTTAGACCCCAAACTCGCCTTCCACGAAAGTGCCTCCTAGATTTCCCCCAAGCTTAAAAACAAATTACTCCTGTTCTTGGAATAAACACCACACAAGAGCTACACTTTGATTTCCAGGGTACAGTGAAGGAGATGATTTGGGGGAAGAGGGAATTTGAGGGTGCCAACTTTCACCCCAAAAACAAATTCTGTTAAAATGTGTCCCGCAGGATCTCGCCAAATACAACATAAATAAACTGTGGGGTAAAATCAACGTTGGATCTTGCAGCTCATAATGCTAAAACGGCAAACACCAGTACAAATACGGAAAGAAGTGTCATGTAGGAAAGAAGTGAAAGAAGTGTCATGTGCTTACCTTCACAAAAAAATGTTCAGAATGTCCCCCGGGTTGCTTCGATACAGGCCTCTAGTCTCATTCTCAACGAGAAGCGCATTCCTTCAAACATGCCTGTGTTTTGCCTTATTTCTGCCCATGCAGTTCCGACTCTCATCCGCAGTTCGTCTACGTTGTCTTCGAGGATTGCATACATTTGTCTTTTCAAATAGTCCCAAGTGCTGAAACCCAATGGATTCAGGTGAGATCTAACTGGTCCCTCAAACAATTCAAACATTCCGATTTCTTCCTCAGAGGTGCAAAAACTATCGAAATAGCATATAGGTGGAGAAAGAACAACTTTACATTACGTCTAGCAAACCTGCAATAAAATGTCAATTATCCCGGAAACGGCTCGTTTCCGGACCAGTGTTGACTAAGACTTTTATTTTTATTTCGATGAGTACTACTTGTTTCCATTTATGACCAACACTTCTGAATCACCTTTTATGCAACGATTTTCTAGGTTTCTTACCACCGATAATGGAATAATCATGTGTCTTAACATGTCAGTACCACACCGAATTGAGAAACATTTGGCTTTCTTCAAGTGTAAAAGCGTCAAGACTGGCTCTATTGTAGACCCGTCGTTTTACTATATCGAATTTGTTTTTTATTTAGCACGACCAAAAGAGCATTGGATAAAAATCTTCCGCAACGTTCTGCTTGTACCTAAAGCGTTCAGTGTCAAGACTCATTCTATTGTAAACCCGTCGCCTTACTATCTTTAGGGTATGCCATTATACTTATTATGTTTCGGCTCAAGTTTTGATAATTTCTGATCAAATGCTTGATCAGATGTATTCCATGGTTTCCCTTGGGATTCCAAACTTTTTATCGTCAGCTTCATTTGTTTAACAACCACCACAAGCAAATATCAGAGTTACAATTAGTCACCGACCGTAGTTTTATCCAATTGGAAGGGACGGAACCAGCACAGTAGTACATACACACTATCCATGCCTCAATTGCGATTCGAACACCGACCCATCTCGGACGTATGGTCAGAAGTCAGGGCCCCCAGCCCACTTGCCGATTGAGGCGGCTCCCTTTCAATGTAGGGCATTTTCATGAAAATATGAACAATTTGTTCACAATATACAAATTAGTGAGCATTTGGGAAAAGTTAACAAACATTTCACGAAAGAACTCGCGTTATATATTCAATTAAAGTTTCTGTTTGTCTCACAGCATTTTTATTCATCTTGCAGGAGCCTAATTTTGATTCTTGTTCAGTATCCGTATAAAGAATCTTGAGACGAAAAAAAGAATCGTCTTCCGAACGATTATGTTTGAAATTGTGAAAGTGAGTAATCACTTCTTGCAGATTTAATTTGAAGAGGTGCACGGTGTGCTTGCAAACGAAGAAGAGTAATTGCTTTTATGATGCAGTTTAAGGCTGGTTGAATATGATTAACTCTTTTATTAAACAACGCCTCCTTCCGCAAGAAGATGAAATAATCGATTTTCCTGTGTGCTATGATATTACCCTTTGCCTTGTCCGAGCGAAAAAACAAACACGCCCAAATGATTCTTGAGGTATCTTGCTCCCAATTCCGATAAACACGTTTCATGTTTCTTTCCCTGTATCCTAAGGGATATATTCACAGTACAGACAACCAGATGACCCGGCAAGGATGAAGTGAGGACGGGAGCAAGTCCCCTGGGGAATCATTCTTCTCTGCACCAGGCAACTTCTCTATTTCGGTGATGGACCCAGAAGGAATAGCCGAGTGTGGAAATAAGGAGGGACACAAGATATTAAGGGTCAGGAAAGGATTCGGGTGACAGGATTGAGGCCTCTGGCGGAAGACGGAGCGGTAAGTCATTTGGAGCAAATTTGTCTTCTCTTCGACCTGAGTGACAGCTAGTGCTCTATCAAACTCGGTGATTCTTTTCGGTCGGGAGAAAGAGCTCTATCGAAAATGATGATAGGATCGAATTATTGCATAAACAGGAGCCGCGGCTGATGCGAAGAGCGCGGTGAAAGAGAGCCTGTTTGACTTTAAACGAGGTTTTCTTCGAAACTTGAAAAGACTTTAATGCTTGTGGTGTGAAGTTATAAATTTGCACTTTGTGACTTCCTGCAACTCATCAATATTACTGGAGCTTTGCATACTTTTCTAAGCCAGTGGATTTTTAAAAGCATTTTTAACTTTCATTTCGATGACAGATGTTATGACAGATATATTTCACTGCTGTCTCGATTGTTATATTTTATTTCATTCAAGATACTGTTAAATGGTTTATTCACATTGGTATCTCTGATGTGGCGCAAACTCTAATTCAACTTTAATTTTTAGTTTTTCTTTCTATGCAAATTTTAGTTTGTTCTCCTTAGCATTTCACAAACTTAACGTGATATCTTCTCTCTCGCAAGAATATGGTTGGCAACAAACCTGAGGTCGAAACAAATGGCGTCTGGATGTCTGAGACGAGAACTGAACGAAATACAGTAATGAGCCATTGCATTATGACAACCACCAGTCTATAAGAATCAGTGCGCATGGAGACCGAACAGTGACGCACGTGAAGTTCACCGAGCAGTACATATACAATCCGAGGACCGGCTTTCGGTAAGTAGAGTGTTCGGAGTCAGAATGGGAAAAGTCGCCGATATATTGGAGTTTGATAAAGGACAATTTTGATGTCACGTCGTCTTGGAAACGGCGTGGCTTGTGGGTTGTTCACGTGCCTCTGTTGTGAGTGCGTATCAAAAGTGGTGCACAGATGGCCAAACGACGAACTGTCCGTCGTACAGCCGTCTTCCGTCCACAGCTCACTGATGCGAGATGGAAGCGAAGACTGTCGCGCATTGTTCACAGCGACCTCAGAGCCACAGTACGACAAATCATCCACAGCTACAACAGTGGTGATCAGGGCAATATGTCATAGCACACAGTTCATCGCAGCTTTCTGCGTAGGGACCTGCGTAGCCGAAGACCCAGCCGGGTGCCCAGGCTCACTGCACGTCATCGCCAACAATGCATGAAATGAGCCCAAGATATTCGTGATTGGACCGTGGATGATTCGAAGAAAGTGGCCTGATCTGACGAATCAAGATTCCTGGTGCAACATGTAGACGGCCGAGCGCGGATACGCCGATTACCAACGGAGGCTATGCCACCTGGATTCACTGTTGGGAGGAAACAGGCCTGCGGCGGTAGTGTTATGCTGTGGGCGATGTTTTCTTGGGATACTTCACGCCCCATTTTCCCAATAGCACAATCCCTGACAGATATCAGGTATCTGAACATCGTTTTGGACAAAGTTCACTCATTCACGGCAACTGTTCCCTGCTGGAGTGATGGCCATTACCAGCAGGACAATGCGCCATACCACAATGCCAGAATCGTCTAGGAATTATTCGAGAAGCATGCTGGTGACTCTCTCTTAATGCCCTGGCCTCCAAATTCACCTGAAATGAACCCAATAGAACATTTGTGGTTCGACTTGGCAAAAAGGGTTCGCGCTAAATCAACACCATCCCGAAATATACGAGAACTGGAGGACGTGCTGTTAACAATATGGTACTAGATACACCAGGATACTTATCGGCAACTCATCGAATCCGTGTCTTGCCGAGTGTCAGCTGTTTCACGGGCTAAAGGGAGTCCTACAGCTTATTAGGTAGGTGGTCATAATATAATGGCTCATCGGTCTATATAATGTTTTGAGAAGCAGCAGTGTGGAGTTGGTGGAAGTTATACCACTAATTGAGAGACTTGTGTTAAATTGAAGCTTGAGTTATTTGACGACTGTGTGTTCTGCTTCAGTGTTGGTGTTGTGTTTTTCTTAACAAAGAGTTACATTCGTTGGATTATTTTTACTAATGTTGAAGACTGAGTCGAGCTAAAGATGCTTTTGACGAATAAAGACGAATAGTAAGTAACCTTTTCTGAAGTTATTTGAGTGACACCTGATTCGCTTAAAGTGAAGTCTTTAAGAACTAATTTGCGTAATGTTCCGTCAGCTATATTCCACGAACATTGCACTGGCATCAACGAAGTTGTTGTGCCCAAAAGCCAAGTTTCATGAGTAAAAATCACAAAATAATCGGTTGTTCTTAATCGGGTATTAATTCCTAATTTTTGTAGATCACTGTATTTGTTTTCGAAATTTTCACATTTGCGGTAAGTTTTTTCCATATATACTGCTGGCCATTTAAAATGCAACACCAAGAAGGACACGAGATAGCAATACCAGATTTACTGGACACATAACAACAGATACAAAGATGAAACGATTGAGCTTACAGGCCCGTGCGACTTGCGGAACACGCAGACATCAGTAGTTCGTGTGGGCCCTATGGCTGGCAATAACGGCCGATACACGCCGAGGCATCGAACGAAAGAGGCTTTGGATATGTGCCTGGGGCATGTCGCTCCAGGCTGCTTCCACATGTGGCCACAGTTTATCAGACATAGCCGCTGGTGGTTCTTGCCGGGCCACTAGGTTGCCGATCAACGACCAGACGTGTTTGATGGGCGACATATCAGGAGAACAGGCGGGCCACGGCAGCACTGACACCTGGTGGGCCGTGAAGAGTTGTTGCACGATGCAGGCCACGTGCGGGCGCTCATTGTCCTGTTGAAACACAGCTGGCAGGTCCTGCCGGTAAGGGAGAACTACAGGCTCGAAAACGTCGGACATGTAGCGGTGGCTGTTGAGTGTACCGGCAATGCGTACCAGAGGGGTGCGGGTGTCATATCCAATTGCGTCCCAAACCCTAACGCCGGGCGACCGACCGGTATGGCGATGCATAATGCAGACGTCGTACAGTATCTGGCAGCGGTACCGCTACACGCAGATCCGACCATCGTGGTTTTGCAGGCAGAAGCAGGATTCGTCGGAGAAGACAATATCGTGTCATTCCGCAGTCCAGGTGCGTCGTTCAACGGCCCACTGTTGCCTCACTCGCCGGTGGTGTAACGTCAATGGTAATCGGAGCAATGAGCGCCGTGCGACAAATCCCCGCTCCTGTAGACGACGTCGAACGGTACGTGCTGCACAGGTTGATGCATAACACACCCTAATTCCTGCGCTAACGTTCGTGATGTGGCCGTGCGAGCCGTCAATGCCCGCCGCACAACGTGTCGGTCCTCTCGTTCGGCGTTGTGCCGCAACTGCAGCAATCGCACACGCCGGTCCGTTCGTCCCTGCTACACCCACCGAGTCCATACTCGCCTCACTGTAACTGGATATCGTCACGGGCGACGATGTCTCGGTACGATAAGCCGCTGTCGCGATAAGCCACTATTTGTACTCTGTCGAACTCCGAAACGTGCTGGACTGACTGCCGTATTCTGCGACGAGGCATCAGGAAGCTTCCCACTCACAGGTCCGGCAGCACAACTCTCTTCCACTAGTTACACCCCGCTCTCTGTGCACCCTTCTTATAGTGTTTCTCGGCGGCGTGCCGGGCGCACATGATTTGCATGGGCCCTGCAATGCTAATCGTTTGCATGCCCTTTCACGGGCGATGCATGCTGCGAATTTCAGGCCAATTGGATGCTTCCTTCTTAGTGTTGCATTTTGGGTGGCCAGCCGTGTACTTTATTACTAGCCGAGGTTAGGGGTCTTTTTTTTTCTTTGTGAAGTATAGTCTGCGGTCGAAAAATCTAAAATACGTAGATAAAATGTACCTCCAGTGGAGAGATCCCCGTGGTTTAAGTAGCAAATAGATGGTTTATAGTATTGCCTGAGTGGCTCTGATTAAGATAAGTGCGATGTCTCTGATGACTGACAAGTTCGTAATATCAACTTGACTCATATGGCCGACTGTGGGCAATGTGTACTCACTGCTGTGTGTGTCACCTAGATTGTAGAAAAGGAACTGTGCGTGTTCAACACCTCAACAATTATCCTTAAATTGTGATGAAATTCTCAACTTTGTACATAATACCAAAACTGTAACGTAATGTATATAGATTAAACGCGTTAGGTTTGTGAAGATATCAGCTCTGTGTCATCAATGCTTGATCATTTGCTACGTATCTGAGGTGAGTAATGGAGTATGAAATAAGTCCTTCAGGCTTTACAAATTCTGGACTGGTGGTAGCGAATAACTCTGGTAAAAATACTCTCAATGCGAGTTTAAAATTTTACCGGAGTGTTAGATGGTTCATAGATACGAAAAAGAAAGAGGAACTAAACAAATAGTGTCTACAAACTAACAAGTACGTAACAAAGAAGAACTTAACAGAGTACGCAAAATACATCCTGGCGACTGCAAAAACAATGCCAAATTTTCTCCAAAGTATTATGGAAGGTGACGAGACATGGAGTGTTAGTTATGATCCTTAAACGAAATGTCACAGTGATTAGTGGAAGTTGTCGTAGTCACCAAAGGAAACAAAATCAGGTTTCACAAGTCCAAAATAAAGGTAATGCTTGTATGTTTTATGGACAGCAAGAAAGTTTTCGTCACGAGTTCATTGCTGAAGGTACGGCTGTCACTGGCAATGCTTACACATCTATTCTGGAACGATTGTGGAAAACGGTTGTTCATGTCAGGCCTGAGTACAGAAATGGATAATGGTTCGTTTCTCACGATAACGCAACCGAACACACAGCAGTCAGTGTACAGCGACTTTTGGCACGAAACCGAGTGTGTGTATTCAACCATTCCCCTACTCTCCAGATTTATCACCGTGTGACTACTTCATATTCCCTAAATTAAAGCTCCCATTAAAAGTCAAAGTTTTTAAACGCATTGAAGGCATGCAATAAACTGTGACGTAAGCTATTCATTCCATGGCTCAGCAAGTCCACCCGTTCGTTGGTTGATCGTGCCACTTCTTGTATTAACACAGGAGGAATGTACTTCGAATAAATATAAGACATACAAAGAACTGTGACATTCAGCTCGTACCAAAAGATGACCTCTGCAAGTCCTTCTTTCGTTGGCTGATGGTGCCACTTCTTGTACTAACACAGGAGGAATGTACTTCGAATAAATGTAAGACATACAAAGAACTGTGACATTCAGCTCATACCAAAAAATGACTTCTGCAAGTCCTTCTCTCGTTGGCTGATCGTGCCACTTCTTGTATTAACACAGGAGGAATGCACTTCGAATAAATATGAAGACATACAAAGAACTGTGGCATCAGCTCTTCACTCCATACCAAAAGATAACCTCTGCAAGCCCTTCTTTCGTTGGCTGATCGTGCCACTTCTTGTATTAACACTGGATGAATGTACTTCCAACAAATATAAGTCATACAAAGAACTGTGACATTCAGCTCATACCAAAAGATGACCTCTGCAAGTCCTTCTTTCGTTGGCTGATCATACCACTTCTTCACTTCTTATATTAACACAGGAGGAATGTATTTCGAATAAACATTCAGCTCATACCAAAAGATGACCTCTGCAAGTCCTTCTTTCGTTGGCTGATCACACCACTTCTTGTATTAACACAGGAGGAATGTACTTCGAATAAATATGAAGACATACAAAGAACTGTGGCATCAGCTCTTCACTCCGTACCAAAAGATAACCTCTGCAAGTCCTTCTTTCGTTGGCTGATCGTGCCACTTCTTGTATTAACACTGGATGAATGTACTTCGAATAAATATAAGTCATACAAAGAACTGTGACATTCAGCTCATACCAAAAGATGACCTCTGCAAGTCCTTCTTTCGTTGGCTGATCATACCACTTCTTCACTTCTTATATTAACACAGGAGGAATGTACTTCGAATAAATATAAGACATACAAAGAACTGTGACATTCCGCTCATACCAAAAGATGACCTCCGCAAGTCCTTCTTTCGTTTGCTGATGGTGCCACTTCTTGTATTAACACAGGAGGAATGTACTTCGAATAAATATAAGACATACAAATAACTGTGACATTCAGCTCATACCAAAAGATGACCTCTGCAAGTCCTTCTCTCGTTGCTGATCGTGCCACTTCTTTTATTAACACAAGAGGAATGCACGTCGAATAACTATAAGACATACAAAGAACTGTGACATTCAGCTCATACCAAAAAATGACCTCTGCAAGTCCTTCTCTCGTTGGCTGATCGTGCCACTTCTTGTATTAACACTGGATGAATGTACTTCGAATAAATATAAGTCATACAAAGAACTGTGACATTCAGCTTATACCAAAAGATGACCTCCGCAAGTCCTTCTTTCGTTTGCTGATGGTGCCACTTCTTGTATTAACACAGGAGGAATGTACTTCGAATAAATATAAGACATAGAAATAACTGTGACATTCAGCTCATACCAAAAGATGACCTCTGCAAGTCCTTCTCTCGTTGCTGATCGTGCCACTTGTTTTATTAACACAGGAGGAATGCACGTCGAATAACTATAAGACATACAAAGAACTGTGACATTCAGCTCATACCAAAAAATGACCTCTGCAAGTCCTTCTCTCGTTGGCTGATCGTGCCACTTCTTCACTTCTTATATTAACACAGGAGGAATGTACTTCGAATAAGTATAAGACATACAAAGAACTATTACATTCAGCTCATAATAAAAGATGACCTCCGCAAGTCCTTTCTTTCGTTGGCTGATCGTGCCATTTCTTGTATTAGCGCAGGAAGAATGTACTTCGAATAAAATGTCTTCACCTAAGTTTTCCCGATTTTTCACTTTTTAAAAATATCAGTCTTGTTATTTAAGTGCCATTCTGTGTATCGCGTTTTTTGTGCGGTTCTCGTAATTTACGCAAAGGTGTAATGAAATATTTTTCGCTGGGCCTATAACACAGTAGACAGCAAAATCATGGCTTCTCCTAATTTTTCCGAGATGGGCCCGGGTTCGACTCCCAGTGAGGCATGGATGTTGTGTTTGCCTTACGGCACTGATTCTCTACCTTTTTTGGAAACAATTGCCCTAAATTATGGACGGGCGACTGCTTATAGCCCACTGAGTTGCTCACAGTAGTTGTCAAACCTCCAATAAAAAAATGAAAGTTTTCAAAAATGAATTTCAAAAGTCGGCTCCAAGATGCCAACACCCATGCGCCTCTGCAAGTTTCTGCCAAATTTCAAACCACTACTTTCAGTAAGTCCTTCTGTAGGCAACTGGGAGACTGGCACAGGAATTTCAATCCTCTACTTTCAGTAAATTCGTCTTAGACAACTGGGAGACTGATACGGCAATTTCAATCCATTTCGTTCAGTAAATTTTTTTGTAGGAATATGAGAGACCGGGACGGAAATCTCAATCCACTTCGTTCAATAAATTCTCCTGCAGAAAACTGAGAGACTTGCACGGAAATTTTAATCCACTACGTTCAGTAAATTCTTCTGTAGGCAACTGGGAGACTGGCACAGGAATTTCCATCCACTACGTTCAGTAAATTCTTCTGTAGGCAAGTGGGAGACTGGCACAGAAATTTTAAACCACTACGTTCAGTAAATTCTTCTGTAGAAAACTGAGGGACTGGCACGGGAATTTCAATCTACTTCGCTCAGTAAATGTTTCTGCAGGAAACTGAGAGGCTGACTCGGCAATTTCAATCCACTACATTCAGTTCATTTTTCTGTAGAAAATTGAGAGTCTAGAACAGGAATTTCAACGTTCAGCAAATTCTTTTGTAGGCGACTGGGAGACTGGCACGGGAATTTGATTCCACTACGTTCAGTAAATTCTTCTGCAGGCAACTGAGAAACTGACATGGCAATTTCATTCCACTACGTTCAGTAGATTCTCCTGAAAGCCACTGAGACTCGGACAAGGGAATTTCAATCCACTACGTTCAGTAAATTTTTCTGTAGGCAACTGGGAGACTGGCACGGGAATTTTAATATTACAAGCAGAAGTACTCGCTTTTTTTCTTTTCTGTTCTTTGAAAGTTATCTCGTTGTCGATGAAACAATAAAATCAGTTTTTTTCTGTTTCCTGATTGAAGGTTTAATGACCACCGTGAGCAACTCAATGGGCTATAAGCAGTCGCCCGTCCCTAATTTAGGGTCACTGGTTTCATGGAAGGGAGAGAGCCAGTGCCGTAAGACAAACACCACATCTGTGCCTCACCGGGATTCGAACCCGGACCCCTTCACGGACGAATGATCATAAGCCAGCGCTTAGACCACTGTGCCACCAAGGCGGCAAAAACAGCTTCCTTGAAGCCTTTAAACACGTGAGCAGTGCCTTTTATGTGTAGCGTTATATCTCTCTCATTCAGGAACGCTTTCATCCCTTCCTTACAATCAAAATAAAATAATGGTGGCTTCCCAGAAGAGGGACATTGTTTAGTCTGTTCATTACATGTGTCTTAATGATCATGTTTTTTTAAACGTCGTATGAGATCATAGAGTGACAAATTCGGGGGTTCTGGATATTCAATTATTTTTTTATTTTCTTGTAGAGGGAAATGCCTTACATGTTATTGCTTTGTGTTGAAACTTCGTATCTTCTTTCAATCTCGACGAAAAAGAAAACTTGCTGTTGTATGAAACCAAGTCTCCTGCCGCTTTTCAAATGCAGTAACGACATTTGTCATTTTTGATGTACAAGAGCGTATTGTTTCCACAGACGGGTACGGAAATCGTCTTCAAACTCGATGGAGATAACGACGTCCAACTTTTCACAGTTTATTCACTGGAATTGACGTTTTATCTGCAAGCATAGTTTGGAACACACACACACAGAGCTTTTACTGTTGGCGCATTTTCTAAATTGATGCTTCCGAGTTTTCTGCTTCGTAATCTTCTCACAAAGATAAGAATGCCAAAATAGAATTCAACATAAGCCTGAATACATTTTTGAAAACTTCTATTCAGAGACCTTTATACCTTATTTTACTGTATCTGTATGGGTGCCCATTTTAAGAAAGAATATATTTCTTTTTTGATAGTAGTGCTCCAAAGAACAGATATCTTTGCAAATGTTTCTGGAAATACTTACTTTTCCGGCTTCGTAAGAGGCAGAAAGTACGTTCTCAGATTTTTTTCTTTCTGTGATAATACCAACAAGGCATGGCTTTTTATTATATTTTTGTTTTAAGCTGTTCTGAAAAAAGAAACCGGAAGTCCCTAAGGCTGAGATATTTAAATACGAGAATACTTTCCAAATGGCTTTTATTTTCCCCTTGAATTGGTTGCTTCCTAATTCACGGACATGCCAGAAACTTTATTTCAAGTATGGAGCAAGCATTTGTATCTAAGGACTTGGTGGCTTTCTTTTACAGATTGAAGATATTTAGCAGTAAATTAAATAAAGAATTTTTTTTTCTAAGCTGTAAAGGAAATATTGAAAACTTTATCCAACGATGAGAGCAAATAATTTGGTGAGGCGAAAATTTTCTTTCGTGGTGAAAACCAAGATGGATAAACTTCTGTACAGAATTGATTTCTTGATGTTGAAAATATTCGAGGTACAATTTGCTAAATATTATAAAGGAAGCAAATTTCATAAGTGAAGCAATATCAGTATAAAACTTCTAAAAAATTTCATTAATAACTCTGAAATTGTAATTTAATCAATACACATAAAACAATATCGTTAATAATGTAGATATGAAACTATAAAGAATGCATGATTTGTAAAACTGAATCCTTAGTTGAAGCAGGTTTTGTTAAGGTACCTTTTAAAGGTTGCCATGAGAAACCTTTAAAAGGTATCTTAACAAAACCTGTTTTTCTGAACGATATTTTCCCACACACATATATGCACGTGTACGCAGAAAGTATATTCGACCATGTAGATTTAAAAATCTAAACTGTTCATAAAATTAAATCTGCAACTGAAGCTGTGAACTTTCAGCTGACATTTTAACTTTCCGGTTTTGTTAACCTTTCGCTTATGTAAATTTTGATTACTACTTCTCGCGTTTTTTATACTCAATGTGGCACGTGTGAACTTCCAGGAATTTTTCTTCTTTTGTACCATGAGTGGCAGTAAGTCAACCCATGCTCAATGATACACCAGGTGGTTAGAAAAAAAGTTCCTATTCTCGGCTCTCAAGAAAAGCGAGAAATAAAGATATCGCGAAGAAACTTGATACGTACATAGAGTGAGTCGAGAGTTTTGCAATATTTTCATAAGCGCATGCGCTGCGGCGGGTATGTCACGTGCTTAAACTAGTTCAGGTCGCGCACTGCAGTTATTCGAAAGGAATATAAAGTGGTAGTCTTTGCTGTGAACAGCATTCCATGTCGTCGTTCTGCCTGTGATTGGAACGCCTGAAAGATGAACAGCCACAACCGGCTAATCAGAAAACTTTTGTTTTACGAGTTTGAACTCGGCCATAACGCTGCTCAAGCAAAACGAAACATTTGTCATGTGAAAGGGGAAGGTTCCGTGGACCACATCACCGCAACCAGATGGTTCAAGAAATTTCGCTCAGATGACAGAAACCTCGATGTTCAGCGAAGGACAGTAGGCTGCGAACGTGGATTCCGATACCGTGCGCCGTTGGCCGTAAAGGCAAACCCGACAGCCAGCACTCAGTGATTATTCGGCGGGCTAGACATATCACAGACTACAGTGGTTCGTCACCTTCAGGACCTCGGCAAGGTCTACAGGAGCTGCTGCATTGTCCTTCACGAACTGACACCAACTGAAGCCAACCGCCTACTGGAAGTGTGCACGAAATTCCTAGAAAACCAACGCAATGCACGTTTCGTCAAGATAATTGTTACGTGCGATGAAAATTGGGTCTCATTTCGTAATCCCAACACACAAGGGCAGTGGTTGAACACTGGCCAGCTTCTTGAACCTGTTGCCAAATGTGGGCGCATCGAGTACAAAGTGATGCTCTGCGTCTGGTAATAGTTCGAGAGGATAATTCATTACGAATTAGTTCCAGACGGACGGACTATCAACGCCAACATCTACTTTGAACAGATGGAACGGATATATGCCGTTTTGGAGGAGAAGGACCCAGCACTGGTGAACAGAAAACGCGCTTTCCAAAAGCAGGACAACGCTCGGCCTTATACCGCGCGGACGACCCAGGCAAAACTCCAGGAACTTCAGCGCACCTAACTGATACCACACTCAGCATATAGTCAGGACCTTGCCTCGTCAGAATATACTTATTTCGGTCCATGGCCCACTTCCTTCGTGGGCGTCACTTTAACAACCAGGAGGAGATGGCAGCTGGGGTGAAGGTGTTCTTCGCCTCGAACACGATGGCCTATACTTTGAATGCTAGTCATCTTTCGTCGTAAAGGTACGTATGAAGGCATAAAGTGATGTAAATATTGCAAAACGTTTGTCTCACCATCTGTAGTCTATCGAGAGCTTGTAAAAACGATTTAGCAGAAAAAACGTTAGTTCCAAATTGCGTCACTAGGGGGACATAGAGCTGGAATCACAAGAAAAGAATAGACACGTACGTGAGTTTACTGGTTATTGTCAGTATAAAATCTGCTCAATATGTTGGCCATCGCAAAACACTGCCTGCGATGCACAGCAGAAGCAACACTGCTGAAATCCATGAAATTGCTGGTCGTTCACAGGGAAATTTCGTATGCAAATGTTCACATGCAGATTTGGCATATTGCGTCTGACAGGATAAAAGCGGCAATGAATAGGCAGCCGGTAGTCATTATTGCTCTTACATAGAAGGAAAGCGTGCTACTGGCAACATTTTATCACCAAAATCAAATTAATGCCAATACGCCGGTATTGACTAAGCTAAAAATTACGGAGGAAGACTTTTGACCCGAGGCTTTGAGGACGATGACATGGCAATTTGAAGACGCTGGAGAATTGGATATAGCATCGGGAAGAGGACGACCTCTGGTTTCCGAAAATGTCGTGGATGAAGTTGCGATTGCCAATGCTGATAGGGCAAGCCGGAATTACCTTCTTATACAGCAGTTCCAGAAGAACTACTTGGCGAACCATTCTGCAATGAACACACAGTTCCTCAAGAGATTCCGCAGTCCTGGCCAGCACGCTCACCAGATATTACTCATTGTGGTGTTTGGCTTTTGGGACACCTAAGAGACAGAGTTTATGGGACGAAATACACTCTCTCTCAGACCTGTAAACGAGCATTGGGGGTAAAGTGGCCAACATCGAACGCGACATGCTACGAGCTGCCAAGAACTTGCAGAAAACACAAGGCCATGACACTAGAGAGATGAATTCCCTCTTTTAGCGACGTCCCGCGGAAACTAAGGCTTCCGATTAGTTTCCAACACTGTTGTGTATGACGTCAACAAGACACCGACATATCAGGCCGTCTAACATAAGAGTGATGTCAGGAACAAAGGGAATTCATCTCTCCAATATCACGGCCTTGTGCTTAGAGGGCTTTGGAGCGGCCGTGTCGCATGCCGTTCTATATTTCCAGTATGTCATCTCTTTTATGCCCTCCATATTGAGCAGATTTGTCCTGAAAGGTTTGTGCTGTCAATAAACAGTACATTCACTCACGTGTTTGTTCTTTTCTTCATTGAGGAGCAATTTTGAACTGATTTTCCCACTGCTAAATCGTTATCCCACGCCCTCAAAAAAGCTACCTACCACGTTTCGCTGCGATATCTCCGTTTCTCGCATTCTTAGACACCCGAGAACAAGGATATTTATTTTTATCACCACCCGGATCATGAAACTATTGGTTTGTGCAAAAAGTATAGTTTTCGGAGATTAGTAATAGACTTGGTTGGTACCAATTAAAGAAAAAAAAAAAGGTTAAGCTGCATTGAAGGCACGTTATCACAAACAATATAATTTCCTTTAACTCAGCGTTTCAACTCTTGCCTCACTTGGGTAGTGCAGTGGAAAGAACGCTTGCATGTTTTAATTACCTCATCCAATATACCCATTTGTTACGCTTTCCAACCGTAGGTTGAAGAAGCGTATATCGTCCAGCTTTGCCGCCTGTCTGCCCGTCCGTCCGCACGATGATTTCTGGTATGTGGCATAGCGTATAATAATCAATGCATTGCATGATTTTACTAACTTGTATACGCTTTCCAACCGTAGGTTAAAGAAGCGTATATGCTCCGACTTTGTCTGTCTCTCTGTCCGCACGATAACTCGCGTAAAAATGGTTCGATTTCGATGAAATTTTAGTATGTGGTAGATGACAACCTCGGAACGAACCCTACTGAAAATGTGCGAATGGGGTCAAAGGTCAGGATATAGGAGGGCATCCATTCCATCGCGCTCATTCGCCATAACGTACATAAAATTGCTTCGATTGCGACAAAACTGAATCATGTTTTTCCAGAAATGTACTGAACTGGTTCTGTTTAATATCATCGAAATGTTGTTAAAGGACAGGGCACGGGAGCGAGGTTTATTCCACAGCCATTTTCCTCATAACTTGACTAAAAATGCTTCGATTGCGACAAAACTTCATCATGTTGTCCCGGAGGTATATTGAACCGGTTCTGTTGAATATCATTGAAATGGGGTCAAAGGTCAGGGCACAAGAGCGACATTTATTCCACAGCCATTATCCTCATAATTTGAGTAATGATTTCTGGTATGTTGGAAAGCGTATCATAATGAATGCATCGCATGATTTTACTAACTTGTTTTATTGTTGTAATGTTCATGAAACATGCTTTCATATTTGGAAATCACAAACAAGAAGAACACTTCATTATTAAAAAACTATCCAAAATTCCGGTTTTTTTATTCGTGCCAGTTGATATACACTAAAAAAAAAAAAGAAAACTCAATGCTGTCGAGACGCGATGAAAAAGAACATGGAAATAACTGCAGATTTGAAATACAAGCATTTATTTACAATTAAAACCATATTGAAACGTTGCTAGATCTTTCAGACCCACTATGGGTCCATCATCATGCACTGCGGGGGTTGTGGTTCCGTGATTATAAAGCCGGTAACCAACACCCACAATACAGCAGCATGAAAGCGCTGCTCCAACATACGTATGCGCACTCGACAAACATATATTCATGCAAATTACTACAAAAAATACGGTTATGAGTTGTGATGATATATACAATGATTTGAAATAAAATGTTTTCATGAGGTGGGCAACGTCGATGGTGCGTCATAATTACAACACTGATCAGCAAAAAAAGAAATGCACATGCTCTCTGTAAACAATAAGTTAGGTGTTTCATAATATGTAGACTGCCACATGAGGAACAGGAACAAACACGCTATAACATAACTTATTGTTTACAGAGAGCATCAAACTTTAGTAACAGCATTTTTAATCACCTATACACTGAGGTCTTGTGCATTACTCCATCGATTAGCTGTAACGACTCTCCTGAGGGTTCGACATCCTCTATCACTGATTTTCTTTGATCTGCCGGTACGTTTTGCTGCTTCAGGTACACCATGTGCCTTTCACGTATTCAGTACATCCGAAACACTTGACTTGGGTATGTTTAAAAGCCTCTGGGTTTCTCTTATGGACAACTCACTAATATACCAACAATCTTTCCTTTCTCAAAGTCAGTTCTCTCCCGCCGCGATATTTTCACTCAACCTCATAGTGCACTATGATCGCGGTCACCAGGAGTCTTGTTTTTATACCGTTTTCAGCCGTACCGCGGATCTCAAAAACGCAGCGGATCCGTTCGTTTGATTTTGAAGGGATGTCCGGTAACTTTTGTCAATGTAGTAGAAGAAGAACGGAACAACTTCATGAACTACTTACAGTAATTTTTACATCCATAAACGACACTCTCTGTCGAGTTTTAAATTTTCAATCTCCTGCATCCCGGAATGGCTTCTTAAATGTTTTTTTAGTTGCGTACTATGCAACACAATAAGTCAGCACTGTTCAGTGAGAGTTTAAAAGGAAGTATGTGGAAAATATAACATTTGCCATCTCGTCAACGACTGGGACAGAAGTGGTAGAATGACGGGAAGTCTATAAGGGTAAATATGCAGCATTGTTTGCAACGCGTGCAGCAAAATTCAGTACATACAAAAGTCCTTTTCTGGTAAATCAACCAGTCAACACATTTGTAAGTTATTTTTCAGATTTCTGTTTTTCAAACTGTGAAAGCATTTAACGTACTTAAATACATAACATTATTATCTTTAACTACTTCACTGTCTTTTGTGAGCCTTTAGCTCTTCTTCTTATTGGTTACTCAGTCCAAGGACTGGTTGTTCAGTAGATGTACTCTGTTTCTCCATTTCTCTCCATTCTCCGCCGTTCTCTTAAAGTTGTAGTATGTCCTGGTATTGGTGTCTTGGAGACATTGTGCCACAAAACTATTCCTTGGCCGGGCTCTTCCTCTCTTGCCTTGCATTTTCCCTTCCAAAACTTTCAGAATCGGGCCTCCATGGCGCAATGTGTGTCCCATCCATAACATTATTCTTCTGTTTAACATGTTGATCAGATTCCTGGGTTCTCCCACTCTCTCCAGGACCTCCTTCTTAGTCTTTCTATCAAGCCAGATTATTCTCTCCATTCATCTATAGTTCCACATCTCAAATGCCTCCAGTCTTTTCACTTCCCTCTTGGTCAATGTCCATGTCTTAGAACCGTAGAGAGCAACTGGCCAAACATGTGCCCCTTAATGCTCGTTGATCCTAATTCTAAACAAACGCTTTGCAATGTAGTATCGTTTGGGACTATCAGGATATCCAAGCGTTCGTTTAGAAATAGAATTAACTAGCACGAAACAGACAAAACGAACGGTAACGGAACCACGGCCTTATCCAGAGAAGTCAAATTCAAGTCCGCTGCTCCTATGTGGGATGACATAGCTATACCAGTTTTCTACTCCATCCTTAAATCTACAGCCATTCGAAAAATCTTGGAGATCATTAGCAATAATGAAGTTTGCAAAGCTAGCGCCTTTTTGGAGTTGCCATGAGTTTGGAACCAGCTCTTCAAGTAATGCCTTTTTCTTTACAAGGTACCCAATCCGCAACCAACACGAAGCGTCATGTAGCAAATTGCATTCACATCTGTTCGCTTGTTGTCCAGTCAAGTCACCGCGTTCAGATTTTGAAGCGTTCTATCTTTCAGTTTGGAGTTTGCTGTCTACTTTCCTTCAAAAAGTCACGTGGTTAATATGCCAAATATTGTAAAGGTTGAGTTCCATTTTTAACTCCAACAAACTCAGATTACTAATATCAAAACGTGGCCAAACGTCCTGCACCAGTAGACAGAAAGTAAAAGTTTTGATGTTTGAAGTCAGCTTATACAGCGTAATGATAAAGTCAGGAATACATATTATACATCATTTTAAAGGAAATTTTATGCTGAATTCAAATATGTTTACGGAATGTTATTACCAGTAATAGAAGTGAAGTTACAAGCAAAAGCACAGTGTCCAGTCATAAAAAACAGCAAATAGTGTGAAATTAGTGTACAATGCATTTAACGTAAAGTTATTGTACAGTAAATTATTGACACTTGCAGGGCACGTGAAATAACTGACCAACAAGCAAAATACGCTTTAATATTTAATTAGATAACCACGGTTACTTAGTTACAAAATACACCGTCTTGGCATGGAACTAATGAGCTTCTCT
The DNA here is from genome assembly GCA_039090855.1 of Macrothele yani. NCBI lineage: Eukaryota > Metazoa > Arthropoda > Arachnida > Araneae > Macrothelidae > Macrothele > Macrothele yani. The sequence goes on along the minus strand of CM077025.1, from coordinate 44,652,850 downwards.
AGTTGTCCATTGGTGATAACACGGTGCCATACGGCCCTTAAAGACTCAATTAAATACTTTAATTTGAGCTTCAGTAGTTGTCCATTGGTCACGGTGCCATACAGCTCTTACAGATTCAATTAAAGTCTTTAATTTGAGCTTCTGTAGTTGTCCATTGGTGATAACACGCTGCCATACGGCCCTAACAGACTCAATTAAAGACTTTAATTATTTGAGCTTCTGTAGTTGTCCATTGGTCACGGTGCCATACCTCCCTTACAGACTAAATTAAAGTATTTAATTAAAGACTTTAATTGAGTCTGTAAGGACCGTATGGCACCGTGTTATCACCAATGGGCAACTACAAAAGGTCATTAGTTCCATGCCAAGAAGGTGCACTTTGTTACTAAGTAACCGTGGTTATAACCTAAGAAACCTTCACCTCTATTACTGGTAACAACATTCTGTAAAAATATTTGAATTCAGCATAGACTTTCTTTTGAAATGATGCATAATATGCATACCTGACTTTACCATTACGCTGTATAAGTTGACATCAAAACTTTGACTTTCGGTCTATTGGTGCAGGACTTATGGCCACGATTGCAGCTTAAACATAGTTGGTGCACAGTTCCTCCTTGTTATTACTTGTTGTCATTCGCAACAACAACTCAATATTAAATAAAAGTTAGTATTTTTGGCCAACGTGTGTGCGTTAATTTATGCGCAGTGACGAAAAGTAATAACTTATTGTGCCTACGACTAGACATTATTAAAATTTACAGATGCACCTATTAACTGACGTTCTGAGACATGATGATGATAGATTTTCCGATGTTCCTCAAGGAGTCTGGCGACAAATTACTTAACTTTATTTTGAAGCTTAACTTAAATAAAGATACTTTGTTAAAAAGAGTAGCATTGCTTTTGAACTTTCTGTCGTTCATCGTTGTAGTTCCCATTTTTCAGAATTCATCTGAAACGTCCAAGTGACTAAATTCAGCAGAGAACTCATTTTTCGAAATAGTCAATGTATAACTCCCATGCGAATATAGTAATTAATCGTCCTGTTTGCACTTTAACCTTCCTCCAAGTTCCTTTCGGAATAATAAAAGGAGTACATTCGTCAGTCGTTGAGAGAACTTAAGTACGGTTCGTTGCTACAGATTGTCATGAAAATTATCTCTGCGGTTGACAGAGGCTGGTTGAAGCGGCGCCGAAGATTCAGTGTTTGGAGTCCTCTCAGTAAATGGGCCGGAAAATGATGTTGTCATTGGAAATGCCGGAACACTAGATGCGACGATTTTTCACTCGCTGCTTTCATTTTTAACTCCCATCCTTTCGTTGCCAGTAAGTATGAGAATGAAGAACGGCCACGCATCTTAATATGGATCATATGTACAATATTTTCTTCTTCCGGGGTTTTGCTTCTTCAGGATAAGTATCCGAAAAATGGAAACCGCTTACGACGAAATATGACAGGCCATGAACTTTATTTCAGCGATTATCAGCCTAGTTGATTCTCTTTAATTGCAGTTCTAAACCAGAAGCAGGAAAGCATTGTTTACTATTTAGGAGGAATAAAAATTAACCGTTCGAAAGATATAGTGGATTTTCCTTCGATTGCATTGGGATTCAGTTAGCTACATGAGGTGTCACTTCGGTTTGTTGAGTTCCCAAACTTTAGCAACTTGCAAATGGCGTTCAGGAAAGCGTACGATTTCGATTGTCTTTCCTTCCGTCTCTCTTTCTCTCTCTTTCCTGCAAGAACAGTACTGAAGCTTCGAAATGTTGATCAGCTGGTTTATCTTTCTCATGGACGGGAAGAACTATATAAGATTTCAGACATCACTCTTTCCGCCCTTTCCTAAATCAGTTTATCTGTTGGTCCGTCCACAAAATTTATATTTCTGCTTCCTACGGCCAGTGAATAAATTCGTTCTGTGACTCAGAGTTGCAGGCACACGCACCATATTATTGCTGTCAATCCTTATGTCCGTCCGTTCGCAGAAATCATATCCCCTCCCCCCTTTTTGTGATAAGGTTGAAGAAATTATTTTTGCCATTGATTAATAGAGACAGGCAAGATTATCGATGTCTGTTCCGGTTATTCCGCCCACTGTCCATCCGCGTAAACGATACTTCTTCCGCTTCGAAATGATAAATATTTTTAAAATCGGACTTTTAGAAGCAGAGATATCGGGGAGAACGCAATTTTATTTACCTCACCTAGCGGAAAATCTATGTATTGCTTAAAAAGGAAACTGTGCCTAAAATATTCTACGTTATAAATGGCATAGGAAGAGAGAAACAATTTCTTCAATTGGATATTTGGAAGCAAATGTATGCAAGAAAATGTATTGAGCGTACAAATAAGTTTACATCGTTTTTCGGTCGAAAAAGGTAATAGTTTGTTATAGACAGATAACGATTATTTTATTCAAAATATTTACCTTCGCAACTTACAACCTTTCCTCACTTTTCAGGCAATAAGTGGATTCCGCGATAGACGAAGTCCGGTTGTTTGAAAGCAATGCACTTAACAAGCCAATTTTGGATCTCCTCATAAGAACGGAACCTAGCGTTGATGCTCTGGCACGGTTGCAGCAGCTCATTGTACACCACATCTTTCTGATTCCACCAGATACACAGCCTAACTTTACTGCCATGACTATTCTGCTTTGGCGTTGATGAACCTGGTGTAGCCGCCCCAGTGGCGCAGTGGTCTAAGCGATGGCCTCTGATCATTCGTCCGAACGGGGTCCGGGTTCGAATCCCGGTGAGGCATGGATGTTGTGTTTGTCTTACGGCACTGGCTCTCTCCCTTCCCTGGAACCAGTGACCCTAAATTAGGGACGGGCGACTGCTTATAGCCCATTGAGTTGCTCAAGGTGGTCGTTAAACCTCCAAAAAAAAAAAAAAAAAAAAAAAAAAAAAAGAACCTGGTGTACCTGGATGCACCCATGCTTTTGGTCATTTCGGAGTATCGTAGTGAATCCATTTTTCGTCTCCCGTAACAATTCAATGCAAAAAATGATTTTCTTGTGCGTCTTTGCAGGAGCAATTCACATATGGTTATGCGCTTTGCAAGCTATCTAAACAGCTGACTGCAAAGAATTCTGACGCGTGCGAAGATTAATACCACCAATATGTGAAAGGCATGCGATTCAAGGAACTTTTAAGGATGCATGATAGTGGACGATCGGTGGACAGATGGGTTTTGGAAACCTTGTCGGCTGTGCAAAACCAAATGTATGGACGGCGTGGAACGAATGGTGTACGAACAGCAGCTGGGACGAGTGATGTGCAGATTTATTATTATTATTATTTTTTTTTTTTTTGATGGGTTAAAAAAAGTTAGAACGGCGAAGTCATAAATGTATGGAGCTCAGGATAGAATATGTACATTAAATGATTTTTTTCAATCCCGTAGCTTTTTGTCATTTTTTACAAAGCCAAAGACTTATCAGAATCCTTGGTATCACACAATGGTTTCAGAAGCGCTACAGTGGACTTGGAAGTGCTAAAATAGTCCTCAAAATCCCCAGAACGTAACCCAATTGAACTCCTGCAGGATGAGATTCAGAGAGCTATTCCTAACAAAAACCCTTGACAAGAGAACATTCGGCAACTGACTGACACCATCACAAACCCTTGGTTAAACATACCTGTAGAACGATAACAGCTCCTTGTTGAATCCATGCCACAATGGATTCTCGCAATTTTGAAAGCCAAAGACAGCCCAGCACGTTATTATGTAGGTGATGCTAATACGGGGTATACGAATAAAGATTGTACACTGAATGTACGAGTTGCAGTAATGTAATAATAAAGAAATTTGAATGAAATTACAGTAGAAGTGACCAGAGATGGAAACGGGTCACCAGTCAACGGGTCGACAACTTCTTGCGGGTCCAACGGGTCGGGTCAAGGTGTTCCTGACCCGATTTTAATTCGGTTTTATTCCCGCTTTATTTTTGAATAGAGAAAAATATATTCCAAAGAAAAATGCGCGTTGTGGAATTCTGTAATCGATACTGGTGTCCACGACTTGAATAATGGTTTGCCATGCAAAAATATTGTCGTCTCTTTCTTAAAGCAACGAAGATTTCAACTTACCGAAGTCAGACACACCGACACCATATCGCAGAAAGATACTTCCTTTGCATTCTTTTACAGTGCGGTTGTCCGGGGCAAAGTACAGGCAAACGCCATTCGCCTGCTCCTCAACTGATTCACTCTCTTCGTGCGAAGTTCGCTGTATGACTAAGAGTTACTTTTCACATCGCATCTTTTACATTAAGCATTCAAAGGTTTTCGATTGATGTGCTAACATCCCGTTCCCATGACATGTCATGTCGAAATTAATTCCTTATTTGTTAATATGGAAGGATTTAATATTAAGGAGGTTGAGAAAGGCGTCGAAGCCAACAAATACGTGCTTGTTGAAAACCGCAAGGGGAAGAGTGAATGCTGGAAATTGTTTCGTCTCATTAAGAACCGGTGAATAATTCTGTGTTGTTTGATCTTGCTTTTTTTTCAAAACGTGGAAAGTGTATAATTGCAAAGAAAGATATCGACGGTGTAATAAAAGATTATGGAACCAAAGATCTAACGGATCATATGAAAGTATGAGCACCTCCATCAAAGCGTGGATAGAGTGAATAATCTAAATAAATTTAAAAAAATACATTTGTGTAAACGTAAATAATGATACCCATTTGTAATATACTCCATGGTCACGGTCATAGTCAGCCATTACTTCTGGATTACGCAAAATAGTGGCACTAAAAATAGCTCTATTATTTAGCAAGTAACCAAATTTTATTATTAACAAGTTAGAAAAATCATGCAACGCATTGATTATGATGCGCTTTCAATATCATCATCATCATCATTGTCAACCATTATCAATCCACTGCTGGACGAAGGTCTCCCCAAGTTTCCTCCACAACGGTCTGTCTTGTGCCAGTCTCCTCCATGTCACTCCCGCATATTTACGAATTTCATCCACCCATCTCCCATGTGGTCTTTTTCTGGGTCTTTTCCTGTCCCTTGGAATCCAATCTAAAATTTCGGCTGTCCATCTATGGTCTGTCCTTCTGGCAGTATGTCCAGCCCATTGCCATTTCAGGGATTTAACTCTGATCATGATGTCTTCCACTCTCGTCATTTTTCGGATCCACGAGTTCCTCTTCTTATCTCTCCTGGTTATACCAAGCATGCACCTCTCCATGCTGCTTTGAGTTGTCTGCAGCCTTTGTATGTCTCTTTTAGTTAAGGTCCACGTCTCTGCACCATACGTAAGCACTGGAAGGATGCATTGATCAAACACTTTTCTTTTAAGACATAATGGCATATTGCTCTTGAAAATTATGCTGTTTCTACCAAAAGCTCTCCAGGCAAGTTTTGTACGCCGATTAATTTCTTCATCAATGTGACCCTCACTTGATATCTGCTGTCCAAGATAAACATACGTATCTGTTATCTCCAGTTTTTCTCCATCAATCGATAAATCTTCATTTCTTGTAAAAGCATTGAACATCACTTTTTGTCTTCTGAAAGTTCATTTTTAATCCCACTTCTTTACTCTTGTCAGCAAGTTCCTGGATCATACTCTGCAGCTCTGATGGGGTAGTTGCAAAAATGACTACGTCATCAGCAAAACGAAGGTGGGTTAGATAATCTCCATTAATCTTTATCCCTTTGTTTTCCCAGTTCAGTGATTGAAAGACATTTTCCAATGTGGCATTAAAGAGCTTCGGAGATATGGTGTCACCTTGTCTCACTCCCTTTCCAATTTTTATGTGTGTTGTATTTTCAAACAGCCGAATCTTTGCACTTGCATTTTCATAGATGTTATTAATAATATTAATGTATGCATCTTCAATACCGCAGGATTTCAGAGCCGTGGTAACTGCTGATGGTTTCACCGAATCAAAGGCTTTTTCATAATCGATAAAAGCCATGCACAATGGAAGTTCATATTCCCTCGCTCTTTCAATTAGTTCTCTCAGTACGTGGATATGATCTATTGTGCTGTAGCCACTCCTGAATCCAGCTTGTTCTCTCGGTTGAGCCATGTCCAGTGTTACCTTCAAGCGGTGTGAAAGAACTTTAGTGAAGATTTTATAAACCACTGATAGGAGGCTGATAGGTCTGTAGTTCCTGAGATCCTCAATGTCACCTTTTTTATGAAGCAGGATCATTGTAGCATTGTTCCAATCCTCAGGAATCTTCCCTTCATTAAGGCATCGAGTGAAAATTTGGGCGAGTACTGTTTCAATTTCTCCACTTGCTTCTTGTATGATGTCTATAGTAATTCCATCTTCTCCTGGAGCTTTCCCCGCTTCATGTTCTTGATTGCATGAGCAACTTCTGCTGGGAGGACTGGAAGAACTCTGGTACCTTTCATGATGTCTGGAGTACATGTATCATCCCTTTCATATAGTTTGGAGTAAAATCTTTCACTCTTGTCAAAATTTCGCCTCTATTTCTTGTTATAGAACCATCTTCTTTTCTCAGAGCCATAATCTGTTTTCTTCCCTTACTGAGATGTCCTTTTGCTATCTTTAGGCTTTGGTTGTTTTCAATTGCTTTCCTCACTAGCTCACAGTTGAATTTCCTTACGTCTTCAGTGATACTTTTTCGTGCTGTCTTGCATAGCTCTATATATTCCACTTTGGAAGTCACATCTTCTTTAGTTGTCCTCATCTCTCTTCTTTTTTGCATCAACATTTTGGTTTTCCTGATAATTTGTTTACATGCAACTTGTTCTTAGACCCAGCTAATTTTGTTGCTGTTTCCATAAGAGCTTTGGTTACTTTTCTGTTAACTTCAGAAATATCCACTTCTTCCGATGTTAGGCCTTCTAAAGCAGAGAATCTGTTCTTCAGTTCCAACTTGAAAGTATTATGGTGTTTTTTAAGGTTGGTTATGTCAATACATTTTGTTTGTCTTATGAGCTTGCCACGTTCCAGTTTAGTGTTGAGGTGCATCTTACATCTCACCAATCTATGGTCACTACCTGTGTTGAACTTGTTTAGCACACTGCAGTCTTCGATGACGAATTTTTTGTTACACATAATAAAATCAATTTCACTTGTCGTCCCAATTGGATGTCTCCATGTCCATTTCCTGTGTGGCTTTTTCTTGAAAAAGGAATTCAAGATGAAAAATCCTTCTGCCTCTGCAAACTCAACGAGAGTATTTCCACGCTGGTTTCTGTTGCCGTGACCGAATTTACCTACTGAAGTTTCATTCTGTTGCCGGTGCCCTATTTTTGCATTGAAATCTCCCATAATTATCTTCAAGTGCTGCTTACCTTTATTATTTAGATGACGAATTTCCTCATAAAATTCTTCAATTTCTTCTTCAGGATGACTTGTGGTGGGTGCATAAGTTTGAATAATCTGAGCCTGGTATCTTCTCGATAGTTGGATAACGAGTCGTGCAGCTCTGTCAGAGGAACTTTCAACTTCTACCACTTTATCCTTCAGTTTCTTGTTTATTATAAATCCAACACCACTAGTTCTGCCAGTATCTGTCCCACGATAATAGAAGAGATGTCCACTTTTCAGTTCAATGAGATCTTCTCCTTTTCTCCTTACCTCACTCAGCCCGACGATGTCCCACTTGATCCTTTGTAGTTCCTCTTCCAATTCAAGAAGCCTTGAATCAGAAGATAGGGAGCGTCCGTTGTAGGTAGCCAAGGTCAGCATCAAATGGCAGCCTAGTCCGGTCCTCCGGGGATTCTTAGCACCCTCTGCCTTCATGTCGCACTGGCCGCTGCCTTGGCCAGGTACATTCCAGCTGCCGGAGACTGAGGGCCAAGATTTAAGTTGTAGAGTCATTTTGGAGGTGTTTGGCCATAACTCACCACGCTGGCCAAGCGGGTTGGTGAGTGTGGGATAGCATTTCCTCTGATCCCGATGGTATAGTTATACCGCTATTTGCGGTCGTCAGAGCCCCTTTAGTGGGAACAGGATGCACCACGAGAAGGCGGGGTTGACATTTGTCAAGGAGAGGCTGTGATGTTACGCATCACCTGACCTTACATCCCGCTTTCCAATATACTGTACTAGAAATCATTACTCAAGCTATTACTCAAGTTATGAGGAAAATGACTGTGGAATAAATCTCACCCCTGTGCCCTGACCTTTGATCCATTTGGATGATATTCAACAGAACTGGTTCAGTATATCTCCGAAATAACATGTAAAAGTTTTGTCGCAATCGAAACAATTTTACGTAAGTTATGATGCATAAGCGTTATGGAATAGATCCCGCTCCTGTGTCCTAAACTTTCACCCCTTTTCGCCCATTTTCAATAGAATTCGTCCCCAGGAAGGTCCCTACAACATACCAACATTTCATCCAAATCGAAACATTTTTACGTGACTCATAATGGCGATGGAAGTGATTCCGCTTCTATGTCCTGACTTTTGACCCCCATTTCACCAATTTTCAATAGGGTTTGTCACCAGGTGGTCTCCTACCACATACTAAAATTTAATCGAAATCGAATCTTTTTTACCTTAGTTATGACGCATAAGAGCAGTGGAATGGATTCCGCTCTTATGTCCTGACCTTTGACCCCATTTCGTTCACTTTCAATAGGGTTCCTTCCCAGGTGTTCCCCTACCACATACTAAAATTTCATCGAAATCGAACGATATTTTTACGCAAGTTATCGTGCGGACGAACATACGCACACAACGCGTGACGTAATGAGGCAGATGTGAATCGCGACCAACTGCTAGCAAGGTGTGACGTCATAAAACTTTAATAGGATCCACAAACAACGCGTGACGTAATGAGATAGATGGCATGACCGCGCGCCAACATCTAATTGGGCGACGCCATGACACCACACTACAAACTTGGTGATTCAGGGTGGTTATTTAACCCACTAAACAAATTTTCTTAAAGTCGAGATCAAGCTAAATCGATTTCTAGTACCAGAAAACGGTAGGTTAACGACTTTCATCAAAATCCTCAGAGCCGTTTTCAAAATAAAATCTACATACATACAAGAATTGCTCCTTTAAGGTGAACGTCAAGTAATTTTGCTTCCTGTACTTCGAATGGAAACAATTTTGTACACATTTTCTTCCCAATTAATGCGTTCCCAAAGATGAAAATTTGAAAATCCGTTAACATATCTTCATTTTATGACTTGGAATACTTAATATTTTCTAAAACATAACCGTAATTATGCGATCCAACATTTGTTTGTCTACTGACGTCATGAAAATACAGGTCGCGCCATCTTTTTCTGGACAATTAATGCATTCACAAGGAAGAAAATTTGAACATCGATTAAAATAGCTTCATTTTATAACTTGTAATACTTAATATTTTCTAAAACATAACCATAATTATGCAATCCAACATTTGTTTTTCTACTGACGTCATCAAAGTACTGATCGCGCCATCCTTTTTCTGGTTTCAACACCACCAAAGGAAAAGTTATTGATTTTTAATGTAATTATGGTTATGTTTTAGAAAATATTAAGTACTCCTTGTAATAAAGTTATTTTAATCGATGTTCAAATTTTCATCCTTGGGAACACATTAATTGTGAAGGAAATGTGTACAAAAGTTTTTCCATTGGAAGTATATGAAGCAAAATTACTTGACGTCCACCTTAATAATATGGGATAAGAGCGATGTAATGGATCGCATTCCTATGTCTTGACGTTTGACCCCATTTTGTCCACATTCAATAGAGTTTGTCCCCAGGTGGTCCCCTACCACATACTGAAATTTAATCGAAATCGAACCATTTTTACGCACGTTATGAAGCATAAGGGCAATGGAATGCATCCCGCTCTTATGTCCTAACCTTTGACTCCCACTTCACCCATTTTGAAAAAGTTTCGTCCCCAGGTGGTCCCCTTCCACATACTAAAATTTCATTGAAATTGAACCATATTTACGCAAGTTATGACGCATAAGGGCAATGGAATGATCCCGCTTCTACGTCGTGACCTTTGACCCCATTTGTCCCATTTTCAGTAGGGTTCGTCCCCAGGTGGTCCCCTATCTCATAATAAACTTTCATTGAAATCGAACCATATTTACGCAAGTTATGACGCATAAAGGGCAACGAAAGGATCCCGCTCCTACGTCGTGACCTTTGACCCTATTTGTCCCATTTTCAATAGGGTTCGTCCCTAGATGGTCCCCTACCACATACTAAAATTTCATCGAAATCGAACCATTTTTACGCCAGTTATCGTGCGGACAGACGGACGGACGGACAAAACTGGAGCATATACGCTTCTTCAACCTACGGTTGTAAAGCGTGAAAAAATGATTTCGGTTATTAAATATCAAGCAGTTATTGACATGAATATGTATATTAGGTTTATATGTATATACATAAATTAAGTTTCGAATTTATAGTTCAAAGCAGAATTGTCTGGGTCACTTACGGGTCTGGATCGGGTCGGGTCGGGTGCAGTCCAGTTATGGGACGTCCGGGTTCGGAATTTCTGACCCGTTTCCAACTCTGGAAGTGACCCGACACGTGGAAGTGCTCTGTAACCGGCACAACTTCATGTCTTCCCATCCGATGCGCGCGCAGCTGTCATTCCGAGGAAAGGTCATTCCCGAGCACTTGGTCGACGGAGGCAGAT